>JAVJGI010000060.1:78176496-78277755 GCA_035590275.1 Ibycter americanus | reverse complement strand
GGGGAGGCCATGCCCGGGCACTGGGTGCTGGCCAAGGCTGCCCAAGTCCGGGCAGACACGGGCCCCGCAGAGCGAGAGCAGCGGAGGCCCCAGCTGGTCGGGAGCTGGAGCGCCAGAGGCACGGGGAGAGGCTGACGGCGCGGGCGCTGCTCCGCGGCGGCGGCCGCTGTCACCGCTCTCGCCCTACGCGCTGAGGGGGGAACGCTGGCCCTGCTACGGACGGAACAGGCTGACATTAAAATTCATCAGCGTCGCCATGCAGCGCACGGACAGTTCTGCGCCGGCTTTGGGCTGAATGTCGAGAAGCCGCTTTACGGGCTGCGAGGGGGGAAGCAGCGGAGCCGGGGGGAAGGCGCGGTGTCCTAACGGCCCCGCGGAAAATACGCCCTCCGCGAACCACGACGCTTTTTAAGGAGTCCTCCCTGGCTCGGGGGTTAGGAAGAAGGAATTCACCGGGTGGGAATCGGGAGGAAAGAAAACGAGCCACGAGCGGGAGGATCCAGCCGCAGCAGCTGAAGAAGCCGCCCGGTCCCTCTCCTGACAGGCTGCGACGTGCGCCGCGGCGGCCGCTTCCGAGCCCCCATTTTAAGCGAAAGGGGCGGGAGAGGGAGTTCAAAGACATAAACAAGGAGCGCAGGACCTAATTCCTCCCCCTCCCTTTCCTCAAGCTAGCTTGCCCAGGCTCGCCAATAAATCCAGCTCGGCTATGCATCGCATCGGGAATGTGCTGCCGCGGAGGCTGCCTTCCCCTCACTGAGGAGGCTGCTGCTGCTGCTGCTGTTGCTGCTGCTGCTTGCAGTTGTGGTGCCAAGGCTGCCTTCCCCTCATTGAGGAGGCTGCCGCCGCTGAGACTGCCTACCCACCGCTGAGGAGACTGCCACTGCCGCTGCCGCGGAGGTTGCCTTGCACTGACTGAGCCAGCAGCAGGTGCCGCCGCCACCGAGGCTGCCTTGCCCTCATTGAGGCAGCCGCCGCTGCTGCGTTACTGGGAGAGATTGTGCCGCTGCGACAGGGGAGGACGGGGCTCGGCGCGCAGGGAGGAGGCGCAGTGAGCATGCGCCGCCCGAGCCACTGACTGGATTCTCAGTCAAGGTACCCAGGAAAAAAAAAAAAAAACAAAAACAAAAAAACAAAAAAAAAAGGGGGTGGTGGTGGTGAAGAAAAAAATAAAAAAAGAAAAGAAAAAGGAAAGGATTGAGAGAAAGAAGAATGAAAGACGGCGGAGGAAAATAAAAAAGGTTCTAAAAGAGACCGCCAGGATAAAGCAGCCCTCGGTCGGCGGGAAGGAGCAGCTGTGGCATGTGGGCATCTCCGGCACCAACAGGTAGGAGGAGAGGGGCTGGGGGAGCCTGGGGGTGCCGAGGGCTGCCGCAGCTGCAGGTGCGTGTGGGGAGGGCTTCCCCCCCTCAGGGAGCGGGTCTAGGGGGGGTGATTTCTAAAGAAGCGGCATGATGGAAGTGTTCACAGACAATGCCTCTTCCGCTCTCCGGAGCTCCCCGCCGCGGGAGGCTCTCGCATGGCTCCGGCAGATGCGGCTGCCAGGCAGCGGCACCCGGGCTCCCTTGCAGGCGGCGCAGTCCAGCCCTGCATGGCCGTGCGCGGCGGGGAGCGGGTGTCTTCGTGAGTGTGTGAGTGTGTGTGTGTGTGTGAGAGAGTGAGTGTGTGTGTGAGTGTGTCAGTGTCAGTGCGTGTGTGCCAGTGCGTGTGTGCGGAGGTAGGGCCGGCCGCGCGGCGGGGACAGCTCCACAGAGGAGGGGAAGCGGCGGGGCTGGCGGGAGGGGGGAGGGGGAGCCTGATTTCATGGTTTTAAAACGATGCCATGATCTGATCAGCCTCTGTTTACACAGCAGCAATCAGGCTCTTTTGTGGACGGTAAGAATGGAAGGATTTTGCTGGGATTCAGTGGGAATATCCTTTGTACACCCGAGGTGGCATAGGAAACACTTCGTGTGAATAACGAAGGAGCCTGATCATGCCTGCTGTGGCTCCTGTCCCTGGCTCTGGAGGGAGAAAAAAAAAAAACAACCAACAAAAAAACCCCCAGCAGCAGCAGACAGTTCTTTATTTTATTTTATTGCATGAAATATGTTCCGGTATGATTCACTGGGAGAATTAGTGGGAGTCGCGGAGCCCTAATTAGATAAAAAAATGAATTTATTATATGTTTATTTAAGCATAACCAAAACCAGCCCTCTCAAAAGGATGGGCATTGTATCTTGGGTGTGTTGCCTATTTTTGCTCAGTATTTACACTGACCGTTGCTTATTATGAATTCTGTTGAGGCTTTAAAGATTTGTATTAAAGCAGGGCGGGGGGTGGTGGTGTAGACCCTTAAGGGTAGTGCTATTGACTGTCTGGCATACCTGTTTATTTGAAAGCCTAAATGATAAAATTATCGTTTATAGGAGGAAGGGAGGGGGATAATGAATAGTGTTTCTCTTACAATATGCATGAACTAACACGGTGATTAATGTGCTTTGGTGACTTGGGTTAAAAAACATAAATTCTGCAGGGTTTCTTTGGGTGTGATCTGTATCAACACAGCAGCTGGCTCTGAAACATTGACAAATCCTGTAGCCATAAAATAAATGTAGGTAATGTCAAAATATCAGCAGTCTTTGGGGATTTTTTTTGAGATGTCAGTGATTAACTCTTGGTCTTGCAGACTGGGAATCTTTTGATTCATAAAATCTCTGAGGCTGTAACTGTAAAATTATATATGCTACCAAATATAAGGGGCACCGGTCAGTTCTGAAACTGTCACAAGCCAAATCTGTGAAATGCCAATAATCAATCAAGCTAAACAGTAAGTATATAAAAAAAAAAACAAAACACCTCAGGATTCTTAAAAACAAACAATAGTACTCATTTACAACTTCATTTGGTTCTCCATAAATTAACATCTTTGTTAGCACTTTCTGACATAATTTCTTGTTAACTTAAGAACTGATAGCTCGATTTTTTTTCAGATATTTTGATGGCATGACAAATCAGAAAGAAGAGGATGTACTGTATGACTAGACACAAGATCAGTTCTGTTTTTGGATTACATTTTCAGTAAGATGTATGGATCTATTTTTTCCTTGTTTTTAAATATAGATCATGAGACTTGACTGAGGCAATATACATATCATCCATCCATCTATGGCGAACTACAGCCATGCAGCTGACAACATTTTACAAAATCTCTCTCCTTTAACAGCTTTTCTGAAACTGACTTCACTGGGTTTCATAATAGGAGTCAGTGTGGTGGGTAACCTTCTGATCTCCATTTTGCTAGTCAAAGATAAGACCTTGCATAGAGCTCCTTACTACTTCCTGTTGGATCTTTGCTGCTCAGATATCCTCAGATCTGCAATTTGTTTCCCATTTGTTTTCACGTCTGTAAAAAATGGCTCTACTTGGACGTATGGGACTCTTACTTGCAAAGTGATTGCCTTTTTGGGGGTTTTGTCCTGCTTTCACACTGCTTTCATGTTATTCTGCATAAGCGTCACCAGATACTTAGCTATTGCCCACCACCGTTTTTATACGAAAAGGCTGACCTTCTGGACTTGTTTGGCCGTTATCTGTATGGTGTGGACCCTCTCTGTGGCCATGGCTTTCCCCCCAGTTTTAGATGTGGGCACCTACTCGTTCATTAGGGAGGAAGACCAATGCACTTTCCAGCATCGTTCCTTCAGGGCTAATGATTCCTTGGGATTTATGCTTCTTCTTGCCCTTATCCTCCTAGCCACACAGCTTGTCTACCTCAAGCTGATATTTTTTGTTCACGATCGCAGGAAAATGAAGCCAGTCCAGTTTGTTGCAGCGGTGAGCCAGAACTGGACTTTTCATGGTCCTGGAGCAAGTGGTCAAGCAGCTGCTAATTGGCTGGCTGGATTTGGAAGGGGTCCCACACCTCCAACCTTGTTGGGAATCAGGCAAAACGCGAACACCACAGGCAGGAGAAGGCTACTGGTTTTAGATGAGTTCAAAATGGAGAAGAGAATCAGCAGAATGTTCTACATCATGACATTCCTCTTTCTGACCTTGTGGGGTCCGTATTTGGTAGCCTGTTACTGGAGAGTTTTTGCAAGAGGGCCTGTAGTACCAGGGGGATTTCTAACGGCCGCTGTCTGGATGAGTTTTGCCCAAGCTGGAATCAATCCTTTTGTCTGCATTTTCTCCAACAGGGAGCTGAGGCGCTGTTTCAGCACAACCCTTCTTTACTGCAGAAAATCCAGGTTACCAAGGGAACCTTACTGTGTTATATGAGGGAGCATCTGTAAATCTTTAGCCTTGTGAAACACTACCATTCTCTGCTAAGCAATTGTGGCCTGTAGCCATGTCTTGAGGAGAAAATCAAGAATGGGATGTCAGCAGTTGTAAGGATTTGGGCAACATTCTGCAGTCTTTGCAATAGCTCACCTCTAATCCTATTTTAAACCTAAACATGTTCCTGCTGACCACTGCTGAAGGTTTGTAATTAAGAACAAAGGACTGAACTACTGCCCTGAATTCCTTTAGTGGTTGAAATCTAGATTATGAAAGTAGCAGGTGCTAAGTATCAGTGCTAAATGCTGTGTATATCACTACGTAAAATAAGACCATCAAAAAGATTAGCATTGGACATCTTAATAAATTAAGTTGATATGAGGTTAATGTGTTGATAAAACTAATTTTAGACATCTGAAGATCTTTAAAACATTTCATACAATTATTGTTTTGCAAAGACTGAAAACTGGGGACTCAAGTACTGTAACTGATTAAAGATGTGCCATGCATTATTGGATTATCACACTTACAAATCTGTTTGCCTTGTGAGTAAGTTTTGGGGAGCATTCCAAAGCAGTATTTTTGTTCAGATTTAGACTTTACTTTTTTTTTTTTTTCAAATATATTACTCTTTCTAAATACCATTTTCCTTAACAGTGAAATTACTAACATTTAACTGTATTCTGTGGTTTTTGCTGATTTGGTATAAAGTTTAATAGACTCTTCTTTATATTTTTTAAAAAGCTAGATATCGGTCTGTTAGGCAACGTTAATGATAATATCCAGTCATAATTGAACAGTTATAATTATACAGAATAAACACATGTTGCCTTAAAGGGTTATCTAGTATCTTCCATTTTGTTTAGCATTGAAGCAAAGAAGCAAGGAAAATTGAATCAATAACTCTGGTCAGTCATTTGGGAGTGCATGAAAGATCACTTAGTCCTCTTTTTTCTTTTTTACTCCAATGGTTCCCAAAATCAGTATGCACATCACTGGGATGATATGATTTTTTTCTAGGTGTGCCGCCCTTTCTAGTTTGTTCTGAGAAACACAGGCAGTTGATGTATGTTTATATTTTAAGACAGCTGTCATGGGGAGACCGCAGCCTTAGTATGATATCTTGCACAATTTGTGAAGCATTTATTCTACTGAAGGCACAGTCTTGTTTATATTTTCTGCACATTTTTGTGTATTGGTTGTTTTAAATTATTTAAGTTTTAACTTGTGAAAGCATATAATATGATTTCTTAGTATTTTAGAAATACATTAGAGTCTGTGAGTCTTTCCTTCTTTAAGATACAGATGTGTGGATTTCAATATAAAGTTGCATTTGCCAAAATTTACCTGTGTAGCTTGTTAATTTTCTTGGAATAAAATTTTACATTTTTCCAGTTATACAATTAACCTTTTTTATTTTGTCTAGTGAGCTAGCATGAAGTACTGAGAATGTAGCCATTATGAATTATTATCCTTTGCAGTCACTGTATTCCCAAACTGTAAATGCATGAATGATGGGCACCACAGGATTGATAAATGATATTATCTACAGTAGCACTATTGTGTAGTTTATCATAATTACCCATCTATCTGTTCTAATATGTCAGTTATATTTAAAGTTACAACACAGTATTTGACATTAACTTCACAGTTTAATTTTGGAAAATGTGTATATTTGAAGCACAACATCATGAGTTGGTCAATCATAAAGAACATGGATTTTTCTTAATTTCTGAAGAGACAAGACTAGAGGTCTTAATTCAGTATTGGTATATCTTGTCCTTTGTTGTAGTTTTATGACCAGCAAGTTAATATATACATACACAAGCAGCAGTCAATAATGGAAATGCTTAAATTTGTATGATAACGTTATACAACATATGCAACAATTCAGAGAGTTGTGTCTATATGTGATCAGACAACTTGATCAAAGATTTGGTGAGCAATCTGTTTGACCTCACTTACACTTTTATACTGAGGTTGATTGGTTGAGAGGCATGGCTTTATATACTGTGTTGAAACAGAAAAATTGCTAAAATAATGAGTCCTCATCAGTACAAGAATGTTTCAGAACATAATTTGAAACGGGACCAGTAAACTTCTACCAAAAGGACTTTTTTATTACACTGAAAAAGGCTTTGAAATTAAGGTAGTTTAACAATTGTCAAAGATAGCAAGAGTGAATAAAAACTGAATCGTATGTTGAGAAAAATTCTGAAAGTTATCCCACTTAAGTTTATTAAAAGGTTGATTGGCAATAACTTCAGTCTAATTTCTATAAAATAGTAACCTTTACAAGGAACATTGATATTACATATTGTAATAAAGAAGTACATATAAATAAAATTGTAAATAGTGTTATAGCTGTAGAAGTAGTCGGTTCTGAAGATTAGCCAGAAAATTTTCAACTATGAAACTTAAAAAGCTGCAAATTTAGGGCCTGACCTAACTCCTAATAAAGTCAGTTGGTGTTTTCCCATTAACTTCATTTGGAGCAGAAGCAGGCCCTAACATTTCTATAGTACTATGCTTCTGAAATACTAAGAAGGCTGTATTTACTATGCAGTGGGAAAAGAAAAAAAATAAAAACAATTTAAAATTATTTCCCTGGAAGTTTTGCAAGCAGTAACTGTTGTAAATTAAAATAATAAACAGTAAAGAAGTCTGAAAGCAAATATTTTGCTAAATGTTTTTCTTTTGATATGAATATAATTCCTTCGGCTAGCTGAAAACATGCAACTGTATTACTACCTGACAGAGGAGAGGTACTTTTTGTTGTGAATTTTTATAATTGTTCCAGTAAGAAGTCTTGTGACAGAAGTATTTCCTTTTATTTTCTCCAGAGCTAAAAGAACAAGGGGATGTTCAGTGAAATTGAAATGCAACATATGAAGTAATGTTTTATGCAAAGTTATTACTCAGTGGAACTCACTGGCACAGGATGTCAGTTAGTTCACAGAGATTCCTACAGGAATTGTAGGTATACATTGAAGTAGTCCTTGCAGTTTTTGTCACCGGTGTAATTTTTATCCTAGTCAGCATATCAAACCTAATGTATCAAACCTAATATATAATGAGCAAGAACGTTATTCCAATTCAGTACACTGTTGTGAGACAGTATGAAAAGCTTTTTGCTTTTGTTTTAGTACAGGAGTTAAGCTGTTGCCAAAGCTAGAATTCTTACAGGGCTGGTGGGTTACTCTTTTATTTTCAGAATGGCAAAGAATACCACACTATTTTGTATCTGTGTTGATCATGAATGCTCATGAGTAATGTGAAGTTAGTAGTTTTAATTTTCCTTGTGTCAGAAAAAAAGAGTAAGAACAGATTCCGTGGGAAAAGACTGTCTGCCCCTGTTGCTTTCTTGCCCTCTGTTGCCCCCTTGGCCCTTTGGCAGCCTCTCCATCAATCCTTCAAGATTAAAAGTTTCATAAACCAAGTCTTTCTCCTGCTCCTTAAGGAGTGTCTCAGCCATCCCTCCTCCTCAGCAGATAAGCTCCTGCAGCAGCTTCCCAAGATTTGTCAGTTTCTGGGTTCCCTTCCTGAAGACAGAGAGAGACCACCAGTTCGCTCCAGCTACCTTTGTAGTTCATGGAGTCATCATTCCATGACGCTTGGCTAGTGCACTGAGTGTCTGTCTTTTGGCTTTGGTCATGAAGAAGATACTATTTAGGTTATGCATAGAAAAATGAGAGCGGGGAAGGGGCAGCAGGAAACAACTTCCTCTCTCCCAACTCCTTCATAAAGAAACCACTGTTATTGTTGCATTGCCCAAGAGCATATGATTTTTTTTAAGCATAGTCGGTGCTAATGACCCTCTTAAATGATTAAAAATGTCCAGTTATCCAATTAATGCAAGGGTTTTGGTACAGCCACAAAATCTTATTATAAAATTGCTTTCTGTCAGTCTCTAGGCCTTGGGGGCAGAGGAATCCACTGTATCTGTCTCCTTTTAGGTGCACTGAGTTTGATCACTTGCATTGTCTTTGCTTTGCCTTTCAAGCTTGTGAACATTTTACTTATATTAATAGGAATCCAGTATTACAGCAAGCTGTTATTACTCGTGGGTTTAAAAAATAATATAAAGGGGAACTCTGATAATTTTTGAGGTGAATTAGAGAGGTATTTTGACAAACAACTGCTTTTTAGCAAATGTTGAATAAAACTGTGGGTTGCTGGGCTCTTTCATAGTTTCACAGCCAGCTTTCAGTTATTGAAAACAGGAATGGAGTAGACTAACCCGCATAGAGCTAAAATGTAGGTAATACAAAGCATATGCACATTAGATAAGAACTTTCTGTGTTTATTGCATTTATCGAGGAATGAAGTTATGCTGAAGTAAAAAGTAAGATCAGAAATTCAAAGAAAAATGGTGGGCGTTTTTCCTTTTTTTCTGCTTTGTTTTAGCATAGCACTGCTAATCTGCAACCTGGGTTACACACCCACAGACAACCAAGAGTTGACTGTACAATTCTGCATACCACATAGACAGCTTCCTTCTAGTTTATATTCATTGAGAGCTGTGTAAGTGCACACTACTAATCTGATTGACTTTTCAGAGAAAAGGGAAGGCTTAGTCTGAGATGCTGTTCTTCACAACTAAAATTCAATATATGTTCTCTGCTTTTGTTTACTGAAGTGATTTTGAGTGTGAAGAAATCAGTGATCCAAATCAGTAATTATCATAAGCATTATCTGACCATGACGTTAACAACAGGACATAGTATTTTGCAATGCATATGCCAGCAACAAATCAAAGAGTTTGATATTATACACCATGACTTTCCCTGAGTGGCCAGAAAATAGCTCATGCTTTATATTTAAAAAAAAAAAAAAAGATGAAGCTGTCCATTTAAATGGATAAAGTCTTTAACTAGCCAGTGTGGAAGAAGAAGGGTGAATTTTAAAGATTGCTCATTATAAATAGTGAGGAGGTTTTGTGGTGTTTTTTGTTCAGCTGAACTGTGTAATTACATAAGTATATGATGACCAAAGGAGTGCCACAGTAAATAAGTTAGATATTTTAATAGTCTAAACAGGAAATAAGTAACAACAGTAGCAACAGTAACAACATAAGTCATATAAGTAACAACAGCCATTTGAAATAAAATAATTGTAGTCATCCATACGTTTCCTAAAATTTAGATGACAAAACAATTATTGACATTTCAGTACTTAGTGATCTTGTGTATGTGATGCATTTAAAGAACAAAGTCTTTAGAGAGTGAGTTGACTGATGCAGCCCATTTTTGTACTATGCTTTGTATTTAGTAAGCACAAGAGATATAAAAACATAATTCATCTGATATAATCTTCACCAAATTTTGCATAAGCTGCAACCAAACTTCTCCAAATATTAGGCAAATTCCTGTCTCCAGAGATTATTCAAAATTATCCCTGTGCTAATTCATGAAAAGTCTACTTCAACTTCGTTAAAGAGCCACCTAGTTAAAGATGTATATTTTTTTCATCCTTTCATTGGTTGGCTAAGGCACGTTCTGCTGTAATGTAGAGTTAAAAATCCCAAGTATGAAATCATTATTTTTAATTTCAATTATTATGCTATCCATGTGTGACATTGTTGTAGTCACATTTTAAATAAACCCACAAAGTTTATGGTTGAAGAATGCAAATATTCACGATGCAAAAAAAACCCCCAAAACAGTCACATGCTTCCAGTTCATTCTTTCTTATTTCCATGGAGTGTTAAAAGTTCAATTTTAGAAATGCAAAGGGAAACCCTGAAAAACAAGTATGTTGGAGGGGAGAGAAAGAATAGCCAGAAATACATCTGCTAAGGTTATCTTTGCAATGGAGAAGGTTGTTGTGTATGCGTTGTATCTTCTACGTGGTTATAATCTATCAGCTTGCCTACTTTTGCCAATATATGCAGTATAGATACAATTCTTATGCCACAATTAACTACAGCATTTCCTGAGCCCTTTTATTTTCATCCTATAACCATCAAGCTCAGGCATGCTAACATCCTTATGCAAATTGGTAAAACTGCTTAAAATAAAAAGTTTTGCACTCTAATAATCTTGGCGGGTCAGGTCCTTGAGATAGTTTAAGAGGGTGGCACAGATACTTGGTGACTACTCTAGTTAGCAGGTTGGAGGATACACAAAGTTTTCACCCTCTTTATGAGCCAGTTAAAATCCTACTGTTGTCCCATGGTGAAACCACCTCCTGTGGAACTGGCCCACCACAGGCCTGCTGACCCACTTCATGTTGAGTTTAAGTAGGACTTTAGTTTTTCATACTCAGTACTAATGGGTCAAATTCAGCTGTGAGCAGAGATAAGAAATGCCTAGACAACACTGATAGGCTGCAGACAGGTGATATGTATTTGTCTTCTCAAAACAAGAAGTAATAGAAGAAACAGAGGCCCAGAGGTAAATGTTTTCTGTGAGCTGGTTGGTATTTCATGCCCCGTTGGCCCCTCAGAAGTGACTGAGAAGATCTGTTTTATTCTTGATTCTGGGCTTTTTTGGAAAATGCATGCCATCTCAGCTACTCCATTTCATCCCACCCATTACCGCTTGAGCATTTGATTTTGTGCTTAATCAAGTTTGTATATTCTTTAAAATACATACTTAATAGTGAAACATATTTGTAGCTTCACACTGATTATGGAGATATGTATCAGTGTATGTACTTGCATATTTCCGTAAGCATTTCGTGTGTTACAGACACACAAATCCTATTTTTGAAATTAAGGTACTCTACAATTACGTGTTTCCTGAATTATCTGTGAAGGCCCTTAAGCTTTGAAAATTTCTCCTATTTGGTCCAAAGCACTAAATGCAGATTATTATTAAGACACACCGCAGGGAACATTAGATTTCTCTGACTGCAGGACTGTTTGGACATCATGAGACTGGGAATGTATATTTAGGTCCTGTATAATAATTTATGATAATGACTGGGCAATAGAATCAATAGTGGTGGGACTGCTAGAACAGTATTATTTCAGTAACTGCAACTTTAAATTACATCGTAAGACATCTAGCACAAAGGAGAAATGCTCCTTTTGTAAGATGATTATGTAAATAGTAAGTAAACACACACAAAATGAGTACAGTTCTATAGGATTTTGATTAACATATTCAGTCATAGCTATAGCAAGATAGGCATAAAGCAAAAAAGAAAAAGAGAAAGTAGTGTACCATTTGATATGTAATCCTTGTAACTTTGGCTCAATTCCTGCAATCACTACTCCAGGAGAATTTTCCCTCTCCTATGTGGAAATTTGTCTCAATAAAGACTATAAGATCTTGATAATATACCTAAGTGTTTATGTTTTTTACTTGACTAGTTCTCAGTGAGAGCATGGCATAGCAGGACTTTAAATGTAATCTTCGTCATAGTCTATGTGCAAAAGAAATCTTTTGATTGGTTCAAGAGGGAATGTATATGCATCTATAGAGAGACTTTTCTCAGACTCTCCAAAATACAGTAGTGTGGTTGGTACTGAGTAGGGCCAGCTCAGGTGCTGGTGAAGGGCACAGAGTATCACACTGGAGTCTGATAACTGACTGTAACCTCAGATGTAAGGAAGGTGAGGGACATTTAGTAATAGCTTCCTATGGCAACACTTGTAAATAATGCTTTTGGACTCATTTGTAAACCTCCTTTTAGGTTCCTCAGTGGTGCTAAGGGCATCTGCAGTAAGGTGGGGTGTAGTGCTGCAGCTGAGGCCTTATCGCCGCTTCTTTACGTAGAGGCAGACTGGAAGCAGTACACATTATAGGCTGCTTCATGCACCAAGCACCTTGTGTGGCTTTTCACTAAAATCAGCACCTAAGGATTTACCCAAGATGGATTACTTGGTTACTGTCAAATTTTTGAAACTTGTTTTTCTTTCAGTGTTTTCTGTGAGTAGTTTCTGTTCTTAATAGGTAGAAAAAAGTGCATGTAAAGGGAATGAATCGGTTGAGCAAATCCTTTTCAGCCCGGTCTTGGTGTGAGGAATTTCATAAGGATGGAGATAGGTGTGGAAGCCCCTCACAGTTTTACCACATCTCTCAGACACTCTTGTATTTCAGTGTAGTTAGCATATACGCACAGAAGGGTCAAATGGTCTGCCCCAGTCAGCATTGATTCTGTCTTTCTAATGTACATACCCAGAAAGACAGACTCCACTGGTTATGGAGAGTTTTCTATATAGATGACATTCCTCTAAGCACAAAAGCTGAAATGTGTTGTATCCTTTTGTATTGGAGAAAACAATTTTATATCTTTTGTATTAAAATTTCATGTTAAATTTGCTTCTTGGCATACTAACTTAAAGGCAGTATCACAGAAAAGCCCATTGCTCCCTCCAACCGTGAAGACCACCAGTCTAACTGGTAAACATAGTATCAGCAGGAATATTATGATCCTTTGGCATCAGTTAAATAAATGCTGATACAATAACCATTACTGCAATATTTGATTATACAAAACCCCTGAAGGGGTTAACTTCCTGCTTTGACATTTTCCTTATACAAATAACCTCATTCCATTTCATGCAAGACAGATTTGGCAAATGTGGATGCTTTGGGTGGTATTGACATCTAAGTTATGCCATCTAAGGACAAGTGCTGGCTGCTAAATAATTTATTCATTTAAAGTTCAGAAGAGACTGTGTAAAACTAGCTACCACAAAAAAACCAAGCAATGTTTTCTTAAGTCATGTATGTGATCCATTAAACATTGGCTTTGGTACCTGGCTATTGTCAGAATTAGCATTCAAAACTAATACAGAATTAGAACCCAAGCTGTCAAGATAATTTCTAGTCACTGAATATAACCATGAAATGTTATTGTTATACATATTCTCCTTGACTGCTTCTTTGCAAATATTGGAAAAGTGCGTATGATAAGACTCAGTTGGAAAAGTCTTGACCATCTGAAATTAGTAATAAAGTGCTTATTGCTTTCAGTGAAGGCAGGATTCTATGTATAAATCTTAATTTCTAAAGACAATAGGTGTATGCCATACAATTGATGTATACATTACACTCATGTATATCCAGCATGTCTGAGAAATGAGTTGTTAAGGTCCAGTTCACATTCTTAGGTTTGTTTGTTCTGTTTTCTTTATGTCAAGGTCTTCGTATTATGCTCTTACAGCAGTGAAATCTAAACTCCTGTTGTAATTCCTATTTATATAACCATGTTGCTCAATAGCCTCTCTATAGACAAGTACCCCTTTGTATTAGGTTCTGTGAAAATGCAGTCTTTGTCTAAAGGCAAACAATTAAAAGATAACACAAGATGGGTACAGACAAGTGGGATTCCAAGGAAATTATGAGACGCCGCTGGTAAGCATGATGGGCAAGGAGATCCCAGCGTATTCAAGTGCTTTTTTTGTGAGATAGAGAGAGAGATGATTGAAAAGGAAAGTTTTAAAAGAAGTGAAAAATAACAAGGGGATAAGATTCTCAGAAGAGAAGAGCAGCTTGGGAGAAAGTACAAAGGCCGTTTCCTGAAAATCTAATTGTCAATGATAATTGTCAGTGATAGCCTGTCAACATGAGCAGATTGGAACCTCTTGATAAAGAAAGAAAGATGATAGGCCAAGAAAAGCGGAATGAAATGACATCGAAGCTGAGGGAAGTACAGAAAATAGCTGCTGATTCACAGCATTAGGTAGGAAGAGGTCATTAGAGGTCATGTTGAAAGTAAGGTTCAATGTTTTCACAATTGGTGAAAGCCATGGAAATTGACTCCAGGTAGTGGTTGCAGTCAGTGATCTTAAAAAGGAGAGGCAGACTAAGATGGCAAAATAGTTGTCAAAATAAATGGGATACAGACCCTACCGCCCCCCGCCCCCCACCCCCCACCCCCTTTTTTCTTTTTTTTCCAAATTAAGGAAGAGACTGCATAATGCCTGAATTGTTATGGGAGGAGACAGAGGACAGAAGAAGGTGGTGAAACCAGGAAAGGAGTCATGGAGGCATCGAGGGTCAGGACTAGATATCGGAAAGGATGGTGGGAGGTGAGGATAGCTGGCAGGAAGACCAAACTCGGATGAATGTCTTTGGAGTAAAGTGGGGAGATGAGCATTTGGGATCCCAGGAGGACTCTGGGAAAGATGGAAAGGATGACAGTAACAAGGAAGGTGAATGGGAAGGGGAGGGACAAAGCAGTGATGAGCAGCTGTCTTGCAGGAGGATGGCAAAAGCCGGCAGTGAAAGCTGCCCAGACAGGAAAAGGTTGCTGTTGTCTGTTAGAGGCTCTGCTTAGCAATGACATCGTGCTAACCCATGGCAAATGGAAGCGATGCTAAGGGATTCTAACATTAGTGAGGTCTGAGCAACTGTAGCCTCAGTGCTCTCAGTGTCCTGTTGCCAGTATTGTATCTGAGTTCAGTAGCAGCTTGAAGAAAGACTGAATAATATCCATTATTTACCATTCTTTCCTTTTTAACATTTTAACAGGATTTTCTGTTCTACTTCCATGTTCTTTTTCTTGTTCTTTTCGTAATGTTACTCTACTAAGGAAAACCACGTTCTTCGTAACTGACTCTGTGTTTAGAGTATGTTGGCCCAGCAATTTTGATAACTTTCAGACTGAATGATAGCTTTTCAGAACAGTGAAAAGTGCAGTTTCTGTGCAGTTTAAGAGCACTGCAGTGTTTTATTATCATTATCTCACATAATGGTGGTATCTTGGTCTGATGAAGTGACCATTAGGATGAAAGCCAGTAACTTCCACGTTGTCATTGCAGCTTTGCCACTAACATAACCGCATGGGTGACCTTGGGTGATTCATATAGGCCAACTTTTCAGCTATCCACTAATTCTAAGCAATTCAAGGACATTTTGAGTTCCCAGTTTAAGATACTAGTGAATCAATTTCCAAGGGAATGCAACACCCATAAGTATAGGTTATGTTAATGTCCTAGGTGCATAGATGGTAAAACCAACCAAAAATGTTCTATTTAACCTGTTTTACCAAGTCTTTGCCTTCTGCAGGAAGTTTTAACTCCCACTTCTCAGACTTTTTCTTTCCTGAGAAACCAAAAATATTCTGTGAAGAAAAGTTCTATTTCCTGACCACTCTTTAAGACTAGGGCCAACAGCATTTCCAGATAGTCTTCAAAAAGTAAGATAAACAGATTAATGGTCAGCTTGAAAATGTGGGTTGAGAACTTTTTTCTGCATAGTATGCCAGTTGAATAAAATGGCTAATAATATAACTTATTTAAAGGATGAGAGATTTAATTATGTAATGTTTCTAGATTTCTGTAACTTGTTATAAATCAGAATTTACCCCCTGTAATTGACAAGACCATGGTAAGATGTCCACAACTGCCGTAGGCAAGCAAATAATTGTTAGAATTTTTTCAGTTAAAGGTTGATGAGACAGCGTGCTGGTCAGCTTTCTTTGCTGACAGGAGACTGCAGCCCAAAAGTTTGGAGACAACTGTGACAGATGATTTGGGATGTTCAGATAACCTCATCTCCTCATCTTGCCAAGAGATATGTTCATTAAGTTGTCAAAGACCTGAAATGTATGCGTTGCCCATCCATCTGGCATATAATTTAAATACAGCTGAATTCCTGACCTCAGATATGATATAAGCATTTCTGAGTAGACATGACTGATAAATTTGCATAAACAGAGGCTCTTAGCATAAAAATGCATTTTAAAGGAGAGTAAAAAAACCCTCTACTTCTGAGATCTAGAGACTCGTGACAACATTGATAGATGGTAACATACTCAAATAAAAAAATATTTTACTGAGTACTAAATAATATTTTTAAAATGTTTGCACAGGATTTTTGGTACAATTAATAAAGTCTCTGTGTAGCCTGAAGAAAGGTGTCAGCAGTTGAAGTGCCTGAAACTGAGATACTGAATTAATCACAATGAGTTTTCTGAGGTCTGAATAGATAATCTGCATGATTTTAAATATTAAAAGCCTTTGTCAGGGTAGATGTGCCTGCAAAAATGCAAGCTGGCAGTTACACATGATTAAGTCACAGTTGTCTGGGCAATTCCATATCTGGGTTATCACAAAATATTATAAATAAAAACAAGTATTGATACCTGATTATTTTTTTTTAAAAAAATTACTTCTGTCAGGCAGCAATGCTGCCATCAGTTAAGTGGATTTTAGCAATGTTATTTTAACACCTTCATGTTTGAAACCCAGTCATACCAATACAATGTTAGAACCCAAACCTGCAAAACCTGGGTGATAACGTAATGACCCTATGGGAGGAGTAGCACCGGGGAGGCTAATTGTGTCCCTTCATTGTATGAGCAACCTAGGTTCCCTTGACTTTCAGTGGAGCTTCAACAAACAGATTGATGGTTTGATTGATATATTTGGAGAGAGGTTCTCTGAATTCTTGAGGCTTTCACTGTAGGCACCTAAATCAGAGCCTGAGGCTTGATGGTGAACATCCTTTCAGTGTTTCTTCTGGTCTCTCTGTGAGAACACTGCCTCACTCTCAAGACTGAATGTAACGAAAAGGGAAGAGTCATTCTTCTTTCACTGTGCAGGAGGGCTGGTGCATGAATTTAAACTTCTACACAAGCAGATGGCAACATTTTCTTTTCCACTCCCTTTTCTCAGCATGGAGAGCATCACTGTCTTCAAGTCACGAATCTGGGGATATGTTTATCAACAGAGCTAATAGCAAAGCCTCCCTCTGCTGTATGAGCAGTTTAGAGTGGCGTGTTTCTCACAGTCTCATGAGCATGTTGAAAACCTGCTTCACTTGTGGGCATTTCTGAACAGCCTGTCAATAGCTGTTCCTGTCAGTGAGGCTCTTGTGGATACCCATGGGACACGCATGTCACCACATGTGACCCTGCCTTTTAGTAGTTCCTCAAAATCCGCGTGGAATTTAGTAGTTCCATAGGACAGACTTCTGCCAGCACTCACGGGAAGAATGTAAGTGCAGACTCATAATATTTTGCTACCAGAGGTATAGGTATTAGGTATTTTTATAGCAATTTTCCTATCACCACTTACTCTGTGCAAGTACTGCCCCACTCTTTGTCAGTTTTTTTCCTTTCTTCTTTTCCAGTTGCTACAGCCTTGAGACATTATGTTCTGAGAGGGCAACAACTGCAGAACTCAACCATGTTTGTCCCTATTCAGCAAAAATTCAGCAAATACTAATTCATGTCCTGAGCTAGCTCTGTCTGATGGCCCTATGCTTGCTTCCAAGTGTCTCATTGTAGAAGGGCAGAGTTCATTCCCAGGTGAAAAATTAGGTTTACCCTGTCATGACTGCTTAAGACTATAAACATTTGCAGCATCTGGTCTTTAGTCTGTCCTCATTGTTCAGTGGTATGGAGGCTTAAGAGCAACCTAAAGCGCAAAATGCTCCATGACCATTGTTCTGTCCATCATAGGTCCTTGCTTCAGCTCACAATGACCATCCCATAGTAGCTTCCTATACATATCATCTAGCAAAGGATCCAAACAGGCTGGTATTCAGGGATACCTCTGGTGGGTTCAAGCCATGCTGTGGTCAAGCCTGTCCCATTGTTACTGCTTGAAGGGCATATTTAAAAAAGGTGGTATGCCAGCTCTTGAAAGCCTCCTCCAGAATGCGGGCTTGCATCCAAACAGTTCAAGCTATGGCTGTAAGCCACAAACAGCTCACAAGGTGATTTCTACAGACTGAGGGGGTAAGCAAGCGCTTCTATGCTCAGGAGCTGTGGTGGCGTGGGCATGTCCTTAGCCAACTGGTTGACTAGTCAGGATACTCATGTTTTTGTTGTCATTGCCCGTGCCTTTAACCCAAGCAGCGCACTGAGCAGCAAGAGCTGTCTCTGAGGACCAAGGAAAGGATAAACCATGGGCACTGCAATGTGGGCAAAGGGAGGAACTGCAGCTGGAGGAAGGAGATGGACATTGCATTTCAGTGTAAAAGAGGAGGACATATAGATGACAGAAATTATAGTGTCGGGAGGCAGGGTACCTAGGAGCAGTGTGGATGCCTGGGGAGCAGAGGTGATGTGGACAGACTACAAGAGACATAGGGGTCTTGGGACAAGGAGCAGAAGCAATGCATAGGCAGGTAGGTGCATGGGTCTGGGTGGGAGAGTATGGTGTTTTGAAAGGCTGTTGGAATGTAGCCATTCATTAGTAGCCATTCTGTGCATTGGGAGGTTAGTTTAGACACAGCCAAGGTGTCTTTGCTTTAGGGGGAAATGTGAAATGTGCTTAAAAAATGAGATAAATGCAGCCAGAAAGTTCTCATTGAGTATGGGGATCAGTGGCAATTGGAACTGGTGATCCTGTTTTTTCCAGGTCAGCTAGCAATTCCGGTGCACGCCCCATTGAGGGCAGGACAAGGCAGAGGGAAGGTATGGGAGGCCATACTTGAACAGGTGTGTGATTTGATACTTTCTTCTGCAGCCTCTCTCACTGTGCTCCTGTGAGGACTTAATTGGAACTGAAAATTGCTGCTTCTCCACAGAACTCCTGAGGGAGAAGGGGAACAGCACTGCCTTGCACCCTCGTGGGGATGATTTCTTTCCTCCTTTTCCCACATGTGACACAAGCAGGGAAATTAATATTCCAACACATTGAGCCTGCTTGGTGAATCTGGCACAGCATTATTTAAGATGACTGAGATTTTTACTTCTTTTTTTAATTGATTCCATCATCTCAAAACCCTTGAAGATCGTATTATGTGCACAAGAATAGTTAATTTATTAGTTGCAAGGACCCCGGTCATAAAATGTGTGTACCCAAGGCCATGGTGGAATTAAGACAAGCCGTTTAAGCAGGTCTGCATGTGAGTAAATAACATTCAGCATCCTGGTGCCCAAGAAGTGTCCAGGCAGGGTGCAGAGAACCGACACAACACTGCCCTCTGGAGCTTTCTGAATTACTCTCATTGCAAACCAAACAAAAGGACATAAAGGAGAAAAATAGGAAAAAGGCCTTGGTCTCCAATGTAAAAATGAATAGCACAGTTTGCACAGTGCAATGAGTAATGAAAGCAGCTGTACTGCAAAAGCAATGGAAATATAAAGACATTCATCCCCATCACAAGTACCAACAAATATATTTCAGCATTGAATGGAAGGTGGAAAGAAATTGAGAATTTTAAACAGACCTGGAAAGAATGACATACAATAACAAAAATGCTTTTTAATTTTGCTTAAAGGTGTTGGCAGCATTCTAACAAAGAAAAATCAACAAGCTATTGGGAAGGAAAAAAAATAATTTGCTCTCTCAAAAATCTATTTTGGATGCAGATCTTCTTCTGCTATGCATCCTTTCACATTTTGATAGTGTTTATGTCAACGCAAAGATGATATGTTACCTTATGCTGTCAGGAGCTTACCAAAATAAACCTCATCAACAAGGCATTAAATAATAATATCACCTTTCCTGCGAAGCTTTTATATTCTCTGTGATGTACTTATGCATATTTTTAAAAGAACTTAAATTATTGATCCCTCATTCCATCAAACCTGTCTAACCAGTGATGTGTATATAGAATGTAGTCCTGTACTGAGCTCTGTTAAAGAACAACCCACAACCCTTAACTGAAAGCATGGGCTTGTTAGAAGTGAATTTCCTGAATTTACAAAGGGCCTAATCTGGCAAATCCAACCTGTAACCAGTAACAACTCATCATTGCTGGTATTTCTGATAGCAGATATTATTCTCAGTAATACATGTGCACAGAATTGGTTTCAAGAATGTAAGAACCATATTCCAATACCTTCTCAACCAGTATTTTTCTGTTAAAAGTGAATGATGGAAAAGCTGAGGTTAGAAGGGACCTCTGGAGATCACCTTGTCCAAACAGCTGCTGAAAGAGGGTCAGCTGGAGGAAGTTGTCCAGGGCCACATCCAGTCAGGTTTTGAGTGCTTCCAAGGATGGAGGGTACACAACCTGTTTGGGCAACCTGTTCCAGTGTTTGACCACCCTCACAAGTTTTTTCTTATTTGTAAGTGGTATTTCCTGGGTTTCAGTTTGTGCCCATTGCCTCTCATCCTGTCACTGAGAGGAGTCTGACTCAGTCGTCTTTGCTCCCCCAGTCGGGCATTTATACACACTGATAGGATTCCTCCTTAAGCAGTCACAGCTCTTTCAGCTTCTCCCCATATGCCAGGTGATCCAACCCCTAATTACCTTTGTGGCCCTTCGTTGGACTCTCTGCAGTATGTTCATGTCTCATTTGTACTAGGGAGTCCAGCACTGGACCCAGCACTCCAGATGTATCTCACCAGCGCTGAGTAGAAGGGAAGGATCGCTTCCCTCAACCTGCTGGCAGCGCTTCTAATAGAGCAGCCCCGGCCACTGCTGGCCGCCTTTGCCACAGGGGCTAATTGCTGGCCCACGTTCCATCTGGGGTCTACCAGGATCCCAAGGGCTTTTCTGCAAAGCAGCTTTCCAGCCAGTCAGCCCTCAGCCTGTACCAGTGCCTGGGGCTGTTCCTCCTGAGAGGAATTCATAGTGCAATTCAATATTTTCAGGATAGTTGCTGCCAATGTTTGAAAAGAACTGAAATAATGACTCGGGAATAAATGACTTGTGTTACTGTAGTTGAAAGAAAGGTTATTTGAATACCAATAGACTAAGGGGAATGGATTGCAACAAACAGGAATGGCAAGAAAAGGGAAGCAGTGGTCCCCTGGCGAGTGTATGTCTGATCATAGAAACAGAACTCCTGAATGGTTCACTCAGGGCTTGATCTAGTACCTCTTTAAGCCAGTGAGAGCTTCCCCATGGTTGGGGAGGGGGTGGGGGTGGGCACTGAATGAAACCAAAATGTATCATGAAAAAAAGAAGAAAAGTTGCATAACTATTTTTTTTCTATCCTGATAATAATAAGCGTGCAGCAAAGTAAACTTCTAGAAATAATGGGAAATTCTGAAGACATTTCCTAAAAATTTAGAGTACTAAAAATATAAAAATGTCAAGTAAGAGCATTGGTAGTTTTAGCCTCAGTGAGACAATTGTTTAGTAGCAAACAATTAATTATGTACATAAATGTTTGCAGGACTGATACATATAGGGGAAAGGATATCCAAAGTAAATAATAACACAGAAATTCTGGAGTCCTCTCTCCATTGCTTAGGGAATAAAAACTAGCCTGACACTACAAGATTTAAATTCATGTAAGTGTCATAGCAGTTGACTGGTGTGCAAGTAGTGAAGAAAGAGAAATGATTATACATTTTACTGTGTGAGACTAGTTATGAAATACTGATGCCAACATGGCAGTATATAATAGAGCTAATAATAATTAGCAGGTTTCATCCTTAGTGCAGATGAGCAAGTTTAATAGCATGTTTTAATTTCACTTCAGATCCAAATGGACAGCATGGGTCAGCTTGGCTCATCTGCGTCTGTGTGTATCAAAAAGACTCTTAAAAACTACTTTTCCCTTAGCAAATTCTGAATTTCCCCAATAATTTGTTTTGCAGAATTTATAACACAGAAGCTAGAATTCAAATACCTTTTCTTCTTTACAGAACACAAGTTGGAATACAAAGTTTGTGGAACACATGTCCCGGTTAGGCAGAAGATAGGATCTGAATTTAGGACCATGGATTAGGGCTGCTTTTGGAAGATAAATGATGAAGCAGATTGGTCCCTTCATTCCTGTCCTAAAATGGAAATAGATCAGAGAGATCTGAGGTGTTTGGGTTTTCTTCTGTGTTTTATTAGAAATTCTAAATTTCCTATACAGCGTTCAGAAGTTTGCTTATTTCTCTCTTTCATTAATAATTAATCTTAAAACTTTAGATGGAAGCTCTTATCTTTCCAAGGTGAAAGGCTCTTCACCTCCCATGCTCACTATGCACAGCATTTTATATTTGGTGTACAGGTACACTGAAAAAAGTTTAAAGTTCTTGTTTCTGAGTGTCCTTCTGGATAAGATTGCCAAAGTAGAAACCAGTGATCAGAAATCACTGCATGAATTTCTTTGTTTCTTCCCATTGTTTATACAATTATCTCTATCATCCAGCCACATTTTGGTGGATGCCAGCTTTTTTTGCTTGAGACCTTTAGGATTTTTTCTAGTTTAAATACCTTCAGATACAAAATCTTTAAAGCATTCCTTTCTAGGTTTGGATAGTCAAATTTGTCTTAAGTCAAGCTTTCTCACTGATAGCATTGTTATAATTGTCTAATCATTAAAAGAGTAGAAGGTCTTGTCCTCCAGCTCTGTGTATGTATTTAGCTAACTCAGGGGACATGATGTGGCTCATAGTGATTAATAACTATGTTCTCTAGAAGCTGGCATCTTCACCGAGGTCCACAGTATATCTAATTGAATTGGCCCCATTGAATTTAATCTTGAGATCCCCAACACACCAAAATTAAGTACAATTTTAAGTATAGTTATTAAATTATACTTTTATTTTACTAGGAAATATGGGCATGCAACACTTTAGTGACACATGAGATGAAAGATTAATATCTCAACTCAATTTAGAACAATTTACAACTTTTCTTAGGAATAGAATGGCATTATTTAGGAAAAAAAGAACAATTATTTGAATATTTACCTAATATAGGCTAAGAGCAAGGCCGTATTTGTTGTAGGTCATCCGATATTAGTGAAATCAATATACAGTTGATTATGTGGACTATCATCTAGGCACACTGCCAGCAAAGAGAATGGCTCTTTACCCTTGACTGCAATAATATCAGGTAGAGAACCAAAATGACTATCAAGATGACCATAATTTAGGTACTGGAATGCCTAAAAAGAAGGCAACTATTTCATACTTGTTGATTCAGAGGAGTGGCAACATATCCTTAGAGTATATCAAATTAACCGGAAGAAGGTGCTTACACAGAAGGCAACCAGGAAAGCCTACAAACTGAGCAGAGGAAGGAAGAGCTTGCTGGCAAGTGACAATGAGCACAGAAACACTCTTCTCACCTCCTTTCCTGGGAGGCTTTCCTGTCCTGTAAAGATCCAGAGCACAAAATCCTCTCCTAAGGTTGATTCTTTTAAAACAGAGCTCTGGGGATGATTAGAGATCTGATAATTCAATCCCTCCTCAGTATGAGCAAATTCAAACCTTCAGTTCCTTCATCCTGTGACCCAAGATGAGACAATGGGATAATCTGTTTAAGTGGATTCATTGTTTAAACAGCGCTGTGAGACTGATGAAACTGAAAGGAAAGCTTGGAGGAATTTGACATTATAGCCTAGTGATTATAACTCTTTGCTAAGAGGTGTGTGTCCTAGGGTATAGCCTACCTGATAAACTCCAAACCCATTGCTGGTAATCTTGGATCACTGTCTGCAAAAAGAGCTTACTTATGGTGGGTGAATACTTCTAAGGGTTTACTCAAGTTGCAGACAGACTAGTCTGGTATCAATATCAGGACAGATAAAGGAACAGCTATAAAAACCTAGACAACAATTAGTCCCAATGATGGGATTAATGAATAATTAATCCTAATGAAGAAAAGTTCTAATTGACCTATACTTTGATACTTCTGACTGAATTACAGATGTAATTGTTAAAAGCAATATTGGAGATGTAACATACTTACATGTTGGTACATAATTTGACCTAGACTTGTACATCTTTCCACTTAAGAAACAGTATACAAAAATAACTGATTAAAGCTATTGAGCACTAAATAATTGACAGCGTGAAACTGTAGACTCTGAATCCTCATCAAACTGAAAAAAATTTGCTGCAGCTTTCAAGGATTTGTTCTTGGCCTCAGGTGGTTTCATTTTTTTAATCAGTGACCTGGAAGAAAAAAAAAATCGTGACTGAGAAAGTTTAAAGGGATTGAGGGAGCAGTAAACAATGAAGCTGACAGGTCACTGATAGAATTTGGGTTGTGTTTTTGAGCAGGCGCAAGCAAACTATGCATTTCTGTTCCATTTATTGGCTCATACTTAAAGATCAGGATCTCTGTACTAATGAGCAATCATTCCGATGATGACTTACTGTCCTGGTAATCAGCCAGACACCAGTTCCCAGTGCACAAGTGTGGCTGAAGGGCCCAAATGAAATCCTTCAGTATTTAAACAAAGCCATGTGGAAGAGGAGTAAAGAGACCATCTCACTTGCACATTTGGTATGGATGTGGCTGCCACCAGAGTACTGTGACCAATTTCCGCGTGGGTAAATGCTGAAAATTTGATCAAGATTAGGGAAGCCCACAGCAGCACTTAAAAGAAGTTCATGAAGAGACTATTAAGCCTGAAAGGCTAGAGGAACTGTATTATTTTAGGCTATTGCTTAATCCCACCCAGGGAGGAAAGATTTTATTTAGCTGGTAGATCAGCCTGTTATAGGTCAACAGAAGGGCCGATGAAACACCAACTCTACCAAAATCCCTTGGTGGGTTGGTGTGTGTTTACAGGGAGGGTTAGGAATGTAGTGTCTTAACGCAGGGGCCCTGTTGGAGTGAGTAGTTCTGCAGCAGCAAAAGCTTGTAAGAACCGTCTAAATTAAAGAAAAGATCCCACGACTCGGCCCCTCGTTGCTATCACTGCTATGCAGTGCCACATGAACAAAAGAAACAGAGAAGGTCAGATAATCATCTTAGTCTTGGTGCTTATCTGAACTGTGTGTTTATCGTACCCTGCTTTAATCATTTGTATCAGCAGAATTATTTTATAATCTCACTAGAACAAAATGTGCTAAAAAATTTAATATTTCACATGTCTAGTCAAGCCACCATTCCTGGGAAAACTGTGTTTTCCATAATATTTCAGTACTAAGTCTGGAAGAGCACCAGCTTGTAAAAATGAGGATGGAGGGAAATCTTAATTAAATTTCTCCATTAAAATTACTTAGTCCCTAGGGAGGGTGTTGTTCAGGTTTGGACAACACATTGTTATAACTAAAAGGGCAGAGCCATCACTGTTTGTTAGCTTGGAAATGGCAAAAATGCAAAAGATAACATTTGCGATGCAGTAACCCACTGCAAACAACCCTACATTTGCTGGAGTATTTCACATGCAGGCTGTTTTCCAATCAGTACAAGCCAGATGAAGTCTTGAGCACTAAATATTACCTGGTGAAATGATTTTGCACAGTAATTGACCTCCTGCCACATGTCACTAATACAGTGTCCTTTCTCCTAGCTGTGGCCTGTAATAGAAGTTTTTGGAAGAATATTAACCTGACCGTATATTATTTTCTGGTTCATTAAATATAATAGCAGTTTTGGCAAAGCCTTTATTTGGTGAGAGAAGTTTGCCCTCCACAAGAAAACATTGTCACAATACTAGATGCTGTATCCTTACCCAATTTACTTACAGCCAAAACATTTTTGAACAGATGGCAAAACCAGAAAGGACAATTTGTAATTTACAGTCTACAAAACTCTCCCAGTTCTCAGCTTTACCTCTGCTGGCAAACACTCCCATAATCCCAAAAATCTTTAATGGGTTCTCTTTTGAGGATAGGCCTTCAGCTCCTCTTCCCCTTTCGTTAGTACAAACTATTTTAAGTCTTTGATGCTCTTTTTTGGTGGGGATTCTGAGGGAGGAGCAAGCATATCACCCTCTTGGTGGCTTCACTCCCATACGTAGGAAGGACCCTATAAAACAAAAAGGTTCAAGAGTCAATGCTTCCTCCAGCTTTAAAGCATCTGCTGTTGCCCTTACAGTATCTCTTTCAAGCCATTTGTCACTGTCCTCGTTTGACTGGCAGTGATAGTTCACCTTTTCTTAGCACCCTGCAGATATTTACTTAGTACTTCAGTATATTTTCCCTTGCGTACTAATAAAATACTACATTTACAGAGGACCTTTTATCCCAAAGGATTTCAACAAGCTCTGCAAGCTATAAATTTACAGCAGTACTGTACAGGTAATTTAGCTTTTTGCTCAGTACAAAAGACAGTAACCAAAATCTGGGAATCCTGATGTTTTAACAAGCAACTGCTGAACACAGAATTAAGGCAGAAGGATGTGCATTTGGAGGGAGTGTTAGTCTAGGGCATAGAGCTAGGTTCAACTTCTTGCTGAACCCATACCCACAAAACTTGCACAGGCGTCCTGTGTGACTCAGGAAGGTGCTAGTGCACAAACTCATAACGCACATGGGCACCTGACATGGGACTTCAGTGGAAATGAAGCACTTCATCTCAGTGGTGCAGCCCTCAGAGCTATGCTTGGCTCCCTAGGCAACAGCAAATCTATCAACACCTACATACATTTTCATGTTTATGATGATGATCATTTAAAAAAATCATTGATGCTAATATGCATACCCATGTGCAATATTCAAACTTCAAACATGCTGCCACACTGAAAAATTTACTGTTCGTCTCATGCCCTTACCCAGTCAAGACTTACAGATGAACTGTCCATGTCATTCTCAGGCCCACTCCGTTAGGTAGGTTTAGGTCAACCCTAACGCAGAGTGGCAGCAGAGTCTAATTCAGTACTAAACACAATACGACAACTGCAGTGGGAGGGATCCTCGTCCTGGTTCTTGGTCTTGGCAGTGGCTGCCAGAGGTGAGCGAGGTGGGGAGAGTGTAATGCTTTCCACCCAGTCCCGTCTGAGTGTGAAATAAAGAGACACAAGAATGAGAAGTTTCCTCCAGCTTGGTGTTTTGGTCAGTGTAGGGACTAGTATGACTAAGGCTGAGGAAAGCCTAAAACTTAAGCTTCCTTCTTCCTGAGCAGGCATGGTAACTGTTAGACTGGATTTACAGAAGACAGTGGCTGGTCTGAAAGGAAACCGTGAGACTCGCTCCACCTTTAGAAGAATATTGGTGAATGTTAAGTCTCAGAAAAGGACTCTTGGCTATCTGTGCCAACGGGGTAGAAATCTGGATGCAGAGGCTGGAAGGAAACTGATGAGCAGCCTAGCAGATCCCTCAAGGCAAAGGACTGAGGGAGAGGGACCTTGAGTTCAAGTGGAGAGGACACCCATCCTCAGCACAGACATAGCTTTCATGTCTCACCCATTAAAAAAAAACACAACAAAATCAGCTTACCCTCTTCACACTAGGAGGCTGCACTGACACAGTAGCAATTGAAGTCGGGATTATTTCCAAGTTTAAAAACCTGACATATTCAGGATCTGACTTGGCTTCCATGAAATACATACCTAAATTAAGCAGTCATTTTTAAAAAAATTTTGGCCTCAGTATCAAAAGTAAGATTTGGATGACACCAAGGTAAAAAAATATAAACCTTTATATTGGATTCATATCGTAAGCCAAATGCAAATTATTACTTTTCCTCATTTTCAGTTACTCCGGCTATTTAATCCATACTCCATTAATTTTCCTCAGCATTATTGGTCTGGAATTTAATCTACATGATGAGAATCATTTAGTTGATAGCACTTTAAACTCATCTATAAACAGCTTTTGATGACTAATATGCATTTTTCTGTTCCTGCAATAAATTTGTTTCAAGCAAAAGGAGACTGTTTGGAAACAACACCTTAAACTTCCTGATAAATCAACTACTTAATATTTAATTTCAAATCATACTGGGAAAACAAATTTAATTTTTTCTCAGCCTAACGTCTGAAGGGAAAAAAGGAAGAGAGCTGCAGAAATATAGAATTAGTATTATTCTAATATGGAATATGTCTTCTTAAGCCATAAGGAGAATGATTTTATATGTGTTGTTTACATTTTTCTATCTTAAAAGACAGCCACTTTAGATTAATTCAATTTGAATTCCTACATGGCCTCTGCAAATAAAGAGAATGAATAACCGAATGGAAAATGCCTTTGCTTATTCCCATCTCTGAAAGTGATTCATTATTTAAAATATTACCATTAAAAATGAACCATTTCCACAGATAAGATGAAACAGGTAATTTTTTTACAGGCATCCTTACAACTCTGGAAAACGTGAATATCTGTTTACTGGCAAGCTTTGAAGAGGTACCCTTAGTAATATACACACAAAGAGACATCACAGATGTCTTCTGTCCTACATTTTTTATGCCACTGTCATGCTAAGTGGCATTAGACCTTATCATACCTTTATTTTAGATTCTTCTTTTTGTGTTATATCCAGTCCCAACTTGCTTTTGCAGTTAAAACCAACAGAGATCTCAAGTTTCACTGTTGCTTCTCCTATTCTGTGTTACCAGACTGCCACTTAATGGTGCTGGATTTACACTGTTGCTCGATCCTGCCCAAGGACAGAGTGCATAAGTGTCCTGTTCAGCCTCATCTGAAACATCCCAGCCCGCAGAGTTTGTGCTGAGCATATTTTGTGTTACTGTCAATGGCTCTGTCATTGCTACAGTCTTACATGGCTGCCTGCATTTGAACCGGGGAAAAATTTTTCAAGGAGTAATAAACATGATCTGGAGCAGAAACCCAAGGATAGGAAGTCCTGTCAAACCAAAATATGATTGCCTCACCTGTCCACAAAGGCAAAACCTGTGATTAGAGAGGATTCCTGATGCAGCTGTGCTGTGCTGTGGGTACACAGCAGCGGATGCAGCAGCGGTAATGGGGAGACGGTGCGAGTACGCTTGACATCCAAGAGGAGCAGCAGTTCTAAACCCCACCATTCAGGTCATTTGGCTGATCACTTGCCTCTCTGAATTTCCTCATCATTCTTGGGATCTCTGTTTTAGCTAAAGCACACAGCAGGGAACTGCATAAGCTAAAATAGTTCTTGAAGGAGACAAATTAAAGTGAACTGAAGAGTGAGTTAGAGCTCGACATTAATATTTTCAGGAGATAATGACTCAGCTCAGTCTTATCATAATTCTGTTGCAAACTCAAACTTTCATCTTTGTTTCTGCTGACTCCATGCAAAAGATTTTGCTACTAAAATGGAATCTTATTTTCTGATGCAGGTCCTTACTTTATGCCAGTTAAGCTTTTGTGTCAGTGGAATTACAGGGCTGTCTATGCTGTTGTGAGTGTATTAGGGAATTGTACAAGGTATTTCTTCCTCAAAAGGTATCAGATCCATTCAAAATGACTTTATCTACTAAGTAGGGTGCAACCCCAACATTAGTACCATACCTGGTGGCATGTGCTCTGTGCCACGTGATGGGGCTGGTTTTATTGCTTTATAACATTTACCTACCACAGGCAGAGAGCCTCCAGCTCTGCAACTAACAGCTGATAATCCTTGCAGCAACAATTTTTTCATTTATATATGCAAGACTATCATACATAAAAGCTTACAACATTCTGTTGATAATTTTAAAGAAAATCTCCTTTCCTTGGAAGTCAGTCAGTACTCTGAGCTCTTTTGGCAGTCTGTCTAAAGGTTGAGTTACAAGTAATATTTTTAGCTTTCAGGTCAACTCAAAGAGTCTTACTCATTCTAAGAGGCTGTTCAGGCTCTTCACCATGAAGTACGCGTAATTCATGGCTTTAGTCCACTCAGGCTCCTTTACAATAAAATCTACTGTACAGAAGCATAGTTTCTTGGTGTAATGAATTTCTCCCACTTCAATAGTCGAATTTGACTGGTGTAATTTGACTGGTGTAACTGCTGGTCTTTCTGTTTAGTGAAATACAAATACAGAGGTCACACATTTTAGTTATTCAGAACATTTTTAACTCAGGTATGTACTCTTTTGAGAAGCACTCTTAAGTTACTATTGAGGTAAATACTACATGTAAAAAAAATGATTTTTTTTTTAGCTTACTAGCTGGAGTTGATGTGAAGATGGAGTTTTTTCAGCTCAGTTGCAGAGTTGCACTGTTTATTTTGTCAGACTTCAATCAGGCAAGTCATCCACATTCCTTTAACAGTGTTCCTATTCTTGTTCATAGTTTTGCCCCATTCTGTCTTGATAAATTAAAAAATGGTGCTAAGGGCCCTGTTCATCAACAGGACTTCTGTTTTAAATAAGCAAAGAGCATTTTTCACTAACCCAAGCAATAATTTTTCTGCTTGTGGTCTACAAGTTGTGACCTTCCTTATCATTCAATAAGAAAAAGAAGTGTCGACATTATTCTTTCTGCAACTTGGAAAAATTTGTTACTTGGTGCAAACTAGCTGGTGCCATCACAACCTATGACATTCTGGGCCATATCTCAAACATCTGACAGGTTAGCTCTGGTCAGTAGCCTGCCCTCCCGTAGTATTTTCTTTTGCATTTTATGAAAGTAATTCAAGACTATCCCCTTAATCATTTTTTACAGTGAATAAAACTAACTACAGGATAGTCAGGGACTACAGAGTATTTATGTAACATCTCTGAATATTTCCTAATAGTCCTGTACTTCTTCAATAGCTCCTTATTAAGGCATGAAATCATTTGACATTTTGCCTGGTTATCAAACAACAAGAGATAATCTATGAAAACATCGTTCTTGATTATTGCTACACTTCAGTGATACAGTTGTTAAGAGTGCTTCAGAAATAAAACTCCCCCTGGGGAACTCAGAGTCAATCAGCTGCCAGTCATGTCTTACAGTAACTTAAGCCATAGAGTAGTTCCTCTTTAAAGGTTTGTATTTCAGGCTGGTGTCTTTTTCAATTAAATGTATCCATTCAGAATGAATACTTCTCAGTTATTCAATTGTGGAAAAGTAAGTGTGATGCAGATCATAGTTCTGTTCCAAGTAACATGGTTCAATATTTGCAGTATTTTGTGATCACAGCTGAAGGAGCTTATACCAAAATGCCTTTCATATAGCTTTAGTTCTCTGATATAGTTTCTTCAATGACATAATTTCAATTTATTTTAGCGAGTAATAACATTACACCATATGATACTGTGTTAAATGTTGGGCTTGATCTCCTTTATCTTTACAAATGCATAAGCATAAAGCATATAAAACATAAGAAAAGGGTAAAAGGGGATGGCAGTTCGCAAATTAGCAAGGTTTTGTAGTTAAGGCTATCTGGTTAGCTGTTTTACTATGCAGCCTACACATCCCCAGTGCGAAGCTTGTAAGTAGCATCTGCTTTTTGCCACAACTTAAAGACATTGGCCTAAGTTATGCAAAGACTTCAGCCTATGTGTGGGTACATAGCAAGCATGAAATGACATCTGAAAAACTGTTACTATTAAGTTGCACATTTTCTGTATTGTGCTTTGTGTGTTGATAGCGGAGGGTCTTTCTATCACCACCTCACCTTCACTGCGTAGGTTAACAGAGCAGGTCTGAGAAGCCAGGCAGTGGTGCATGGCTCTTGTGACAAGATGTCTCCTGATTGTGTGCATTTCCACCAGACCACTTTTCCAGAAAGCTCTGTAGAATTGAAATCTTACCTGGTATTTAGATGGCAATTCTTAGGTATCATTAATTTAATTAGAGTAAAATTTTGTGTCCTAACTTGTGTTCCCCAGTCCTATGTTTTGTCTCTGCGGAGAAGGAAACAGCAGCAGCGGGAGGCTGGCAGCCTGGCTCTGCCGTCGGGGCAGAACTGCGCCTCTCTGCTCCCACCGCGGCTGCTGCGCTCTGCTCCTCAGAAGACACCATGTTTAACAGCCTGTATTTCTCCTTGCCTTGTCTCAAGCAAAAATTATATGAGGATTTCTTTTCACAAACAAAACGTTTGCTTATGCTTAAAAGGACTAAAACAATTCCTCCATGATTCTTCTTGGTTGTGCCATTGAATTTAGCCTTGTTTCACAGTGGTGCTATACAATACCAGTATTGCAAATAACCCTGTGAACTCATTTAGGGAACGTCTTGTTGAATGAGCTGGGATGTTTCTTTCATTCTCTGCTACAAGCCACTAAGAATAAATCCTATTAAAAGTAATGCAAATTGCAGTCATTAAGAAGATAATCCTGTCTGGCCTACATATAGTTCACATTATTCTCCAGCAAAACATCACAGATTCTTGGTTTGTTCATCAAGAAGCATATAGACTATGTCACTGTTGCTGATAAATAACACAATATTTTCTTTTTTTTTTTGTACCTGCCCTCAAGTTACCATAGTTTTATGCAAAACAATTGGAAACCCTGGAGTCAGTCTTGCAAAGTTTATAGGTGAGAGTTACCTGAAGCAGGAATCACTGGTATCCTGTGCACGTGGTCTGACACTGACCTGAACAAATTTGCACATATTCATTATAACTTGTAGTACCCCAAACTAAAGAATATGTTAATTTTAATGATGTATTATACTACATATCATACAGAGATCTTGTTGGTGAGGAAATGACAGCAGAATCTATGACAAAAGAATCTGATGTCCTAAAACAATGGTTATATGGAAGATAGCATGGTCTGCCTGAATGAAATCTGGAAGACTGGCATCCCATAATCTCAGTTCACAGTCCTAAAAATACCGTGCTGTCCTTTCTGACAGTAATATAACCATCACATTAACTCACTCTGAATATTCTAATGCAGGGTTTAGCTTGGAGATGGAATAGATTGAACAGGCAAATTGACTGCAAGTACTTCAAATATCAGTCCAAAAGTCACCATTTTTACCAGAACATTCAGTTTTATTTGGAAACATGGGGTTTCATCTGGTGCCCAATGCATACTATTAAAGGAAAAGTTGAAAGATCACCTTAAATGACCCGCATAGTTTTCCATGTGTGATTCAAGATAGCTTTGCACACATTCTTCCTTCAGGGTTCCCAAACTTCTCAGGGTTCGTGGAAATTCAACTTACATTGCATTACCAAACATTATATGTAAAAAGAGCATATTGAATTAAACACAATATATAGTATTTCTGTACATGGATGGAAATACAATGCCTTTCTAATTGTTTATTAGTATCTTAAAATCTGTCTAATTACAGCAATGTTAATAGTAATTATCAAACTTGTTTACAAATTCTTTTATTCTCTTCGGGCTACAACATGTCTCATCTTAGGAAAATGCCTGAGCTACTGCCCACAAGCATTTTTAGAATAAAGGAATTATTAAAATTCCCTGTCATAACAGTGCAGGAAGGACTGCAAGAGTGATGGGACCAAAGGGAGACTGCATAGGCAAAACCAAGCATGGATTCACAAAGGGCAGGTCATGTTTGATGAACATTAAATACTTCTACGATAAAATGACTGGCTTGGTAATGAGGGGAGTGCAGTCAGTGTTGTCTACCTGGACTTCAGTAAGGCTGTCTCCCATAGTATCTTCACAGAGAAGCTGATGGTCTGGATGAGCAGTCAGACAGATTTAAAACTGTCTGTACAGCTGGGTCCAAAGAGTGGAGATTCATGCTACAAAGTTTTGCTGGAGGCCAGTAGCTAGTGGTGCACCTCAAGGGTTAATACTGTGTACAGGCCTGTTCAATATGATCTGGACGATGGGGCAGAGTGTACCCTCAGCAATTCTGGTGATGATACACAAAATTGGGAGGAGTGGCTGATACACCAGAGGGTTGTGTTACCATCCAGAGGGACCTTGACAGGCTGAAGAAATGGGCTAACAGGAACCTCCTGAAGTTCAACAAGGGGAAATGCAAAGTCCTACAACTGGGGAGGAACAACTCCAGGCACAAGTACATGCTGGGGGCTGGCAAGCTGGCAAGCAGAAAAGTACCTGGAGGTCCTGGTGGACACCAAGTTGACCATGAGCCAACAATGTGCCATTGTGGCAAAGGCTAATGGTATTTTGGGCTGCATTAGGAGGAGTGTTGCCAACAGACTGAGGGAGGTGATCCTTCCCCTGTACTCAGCACCAATAGGGCCACTCCTGGAGTACTGTGTTCAGTTCCGAGCTCCTCAGTATAAGAGAGACATGGACATACTGGAGAGAGTCCAATGAAGGGCCACAAGGATGATGAAGGAACTGCAGCATCTCTCCTATGAGGAAAGTCTGAGAGATCTGGGACTATTTAGCCTAGAGAAGAGATGGCTTGGGGGGATCTCATCAATGTGTGTAAATATCTGAAGGGTAAAGGAGACAGAGCCAGGCTCTTTTTAGTGGTGCCCAGTGACAGAACCAGAGTCAATGGGCACAAACTGAAACACAGAAGCTGCAGGCTGAACATCACCTTACATGATGATGACTGAGGCCCAACACAGGTTGCTCAGGGAGATTGCAGAGTCTCCAAATTCAAAAGCCATCTGGACATGGTCCTGTGAAACTTGCTCTACATGGTCCTGCAGGGAGCTTGGACCAGACGATCTCCAGAGGTACCTTCCAACCTCAACCATTCTATGGTTCTGTGATTCTGTGAACTGGGACTCTACTATTATGGTCAGACATAGTCAAGAGAACAGAGTTGTGATGACTTCTGAGAAGACAAAATATTTTACCCAGTGACTGATGCTGACACTGTTGCACTTCTTACTGTCTAGGCTGAGGCAGTCCCAGAAGCAGTGGGAAGCTGAGTCTTATGTGTCCAGCCTCCTATTAAGCCTTCACTGTCCGTACCTGTAGAGACCTCAGCCAAAAGGCCAAGTAAAAAATTTTACTTGAGAGTCACTTATTTATAGAACTGTGATAAACATCTGAGGATAATAGACATGGATTCATTAGCATTCCATACCATGGTGTGTGTTTCTTTAATGATGTCAGTTAGAAATGTCAGTTTTCTTGCGTTCCTCACATTTTGTGTATTTAACAGATGGTCACATCTTAAAGATCTGATCCTAACTGCTCCCTCCTATAGATGTAACCTCCATCATCACTGTCATCTTTTTCTTCCAGTGAGGCTGTTTTCAGACTTGGGATCTTTGCTTATCAAGTATTGCATATATTTTTTTATGTTTTAGGGACAGGGAAAAAAAAAAAAGGTTTTTTTCACAGCTGGTAATCTCTCAGTATAGCAGATTTCAATGTAGCATGCCAATGTTTCCTACTGATTTCAAGTGTCTGAAGTGATAACTCACCATTAAATGATCTTTGACATTATTCCATGCCTACACCATTAAAGTAGTCATTATTTCCAATAAGGAATATTTCTACTCCCATTTTCCTTTTCAGTTAGTTCAGAGATACAAGAGAAAGTATGAACTCCCATCTCCATTCAAGATGACAGTAATTTCAGCTCCTATAGCAAGGTTCTTTTGTCATTTTATGACTTCCAAAAAAGCAACTTAAAGCAAATAAACAGTAGGGAAGAAGTCTTTATAAAAATTAATAACTCATAACAAATTTATTTCTGGATATACTACATCAGAATAATAATTTGCATCTTTTCTGCCAGCTGCCATTTGCAAACCCCCAGGATGGTTTTCATCCAACTGTGATCATAACAAACCTTTCCATCTGTGTATTTTTCTATGAGAAGTCTTCATTAGAATTGTTCCCAAAAGGCCTTATGGGCTCAAAAATCCCAACATGGTTCCATCATTCTCATGGGAAAAGTAATACAGAATTTAAGAAAAAGTTATAATTGTTCCTTAGGCTTGCTCAGCCATTCCAATGAATAGATCAATGATAATTTTGATCTGAAAACACTATAAAATATATATTAGCCATACTATTTCATTAAGTCCTTCCAAGTTCTAAAATGCTTTCTGACAGACAATTTAGATGGAACATTTGTCACTTCAAATCTACTAAATTCCATGCAACTTTATAAGCAAGGATGATTATTCTGACAAATAATAATTCCACATGTCTATAGCATTTCTATAATATTTTCTGGAGGCTCCAAAAATTCTCCCCAGAAAGTGGCAAATTAAACACATCAGTATTCCAGAAAATATGTTAGCTCCGTTTTACATGTGGGTGAGATGAGGCCATAAGAAGAAAGTCTGCCATTTACTAGGGAAGGAAAGATCTTATAGTGTCTTTTGAAACAAAATTCTCAGTGAAATGAAATTCAGAAAAGTACTTCAATGCACATCTGAACCCATCCTTGTTTACAGAAGTGATTTGCAAAAGTGAGTCTTTTGGGTTTGCTGGTTCAGTACACAATTATCGTCTGTTCCAGAAACTTGAAAGTAAAAAGGTAAGTGGAACTAAGGGAATGAGAATCTTTCCAAGAAACAGGAAGATTTAGGAAGGGAATAAGGATTATCTGAAAAATGCATCATGGCTTCTTTTAAAATAAGCCACTTTTAAAGTAGGCCATCTAATAAAAATGTGCACTTTCCTACTTTCAGATTGAAATAAACACATCAAAAGGAAAACATTTAAGCAAGTTTTAACTGTAAGATTGTGCTTAAATGAGGTACTGAGTAAAAAGACCAGCAGAATCGAAGCCTGCGGGTAGGGAATTGCTTTTGCAGGCAGTAGGACTTTGTTGGAAGAACGCAAGGACAAGCCATGTGCTCTGAACCAGACAGGAATATTAATCTAAATGAGAGATCTGACTTAATACTTTTATTTATTATTTTCTATGAAGTCAGCCAAGCAAACATTTTCATATCAGATTTACTTTGCAAATCCGGTAAGACACATTTCTCATGTGAGGCACCTTGCCAACAGTGAAGCAGTAAGTATACTGTGTCCTGTATCTAACAGGTAAAGGAGGCACCATACTAGCTAACATTGACAGGCACCAGTATCACAGGAGAAGGACATCAAGGCATGAAGCAATGAGGAAATAAATAAACTTATCAGATGCACACAAGCAGGATCTAGCCACATTTGCCAGTGCTCCCAGGACCAGAAACACATCCCTGACATAACGGGAGATGCTATCATTTTTGCCATGTGATAGAGGCACATCTATCTAGTCATGTGTTGATGAAGGGGCTGTGGAGAGAGGGAACGAAGGAGGCAGGGAACACATCACAGGCTGGCAAAACCGTGAATTCAACCACCATCCCACTCCTTGCACATGTCTCCGGGTGCTTGGAAAAGAGGCTGCAGGAATAGGTTGTGGGCTAGGAAAACTTTTAGTCAGGTGGGATCCATCTGATGGGTCATACTTTGGAGAAAACTGAGCTAAACTATCAAAGAGTTTTAAAGAAAACAGTTGAGAAGCCTACAGGTGCTGCTGAGAAGTTATACTTTTTGACATTGCAGCTCATCAGAGAGAATACAGAAGCACCTCCACGTTCTAATAGAGTAGACAATATTAGTCATGTGTCTGAACCAGCGCTAAAATGAATTAATAAATTAAGGGGAAACTAGTCACACAGTCCAGAAGGAATTAGCAGTAAAACTCAAAAGAAAGTTAAGATAGGTGTCTTATTTCTGCACTGGGACATGGAAATCTGAGTTCTCAGCCCTCACATAGATCTCCTGGCTGATTTTGAAACAGTCACTTCCCTACCCCATACTTCCATTTCCCCAGCTCCAAAGTTCTGATAAAAATAGTTGTCTCACTTGTTAAGTATTTTTGAGATCTGATTTTATTGATAAAAATCAAGGTGAATGTTGAAGAGGAGATGCAAGCAGAGGTATATAATCTGTTGCTAAAATCTTTATTGGAGGATCAGAGTAGAGCAAGTGTTTTACTGCTCTCTTAAGAAGACATTCAAAGAGTGAACCCAGGAATTACAGATCAATAAGGCTTAATCTGATTCAAGGTCATTCTAAATGCAAGAAATGATTAAAACCAAAACAAAAATAACCCCAGTAAGGTAGTGACAACACAGCTCCATCATAAAAAAAATAATGCAAAACATAAATAAACAAGATCATCTCTCTTAAACATATTAGGATTATTTTGTTTATGGATAAAATAAAGGAGAGGTTGTTGATACTTATATATTTGCTAGTTTTTCTGTGGTTTTGGACTATTGACTCCAGGAGAAATTCTGTTTTTGAAAGTTCAAGGCACTTTCAGCTGAATAGTCTGGAATGCAAAGGCATGGCGATGGATTCTAGGTTAGCTGGAACCATACAAGAGAAGTGTCTAGCTGTTCTGTTAAAGCTACATATTGGAGAGCTGAAAAAAAGGGAAAAAAAAGAAAAGAAAAGAAATGAAAAGAGAAGAAAGACAGGTAGGTTTCTTTTAAAAAAGGCATAGAAAATAATTAACAATATTTCTAATCCACATCCTTGGCCGACCTTCACAAAATAGTAAACAGAGATTAGGAGGATCAGGAACACAGTGACTACTGGGAGAGAGGGGGATGACTAGAGCCCTTTCCAGAGGGTTTTACAGAAAGAAAATGTCTGGGACAAGCTTTGCCTTTTATTGCATACATAAAAACACCCCGCACAGTGCTGAATTATAGTCCTTCACTTCAGATAGCCTGCAGGCCGTACTCGTGAGCTACAGAGTACTACTTTCAGTAGAAAGTGCTATAATGTCATCACAGGCATTAATGTCACAATTTCCCCTTGAACATTGTTATAGAGCTCATGAGTTAAGCGGGTTTATTTTCAATAATTTTTGTGATAAGTTCATAGTAAGAAGTGCCTTTTAACACTGAAACTTTCAGATTGCTACCATAAATAGGCTACAATTTTCTTTCAAGAACTCATTTAATTATTTAGACTTGTAGAATTACAAGCAGTGCTATGCTGGTGAAATTTGGTAAGATACGATTTTCACTCCTGGAAGAAATGTTTTAGGAGACTTCGCAAATACATTTCTGGGAAATATGATTTGATTTAAAAGATATTTTACAGAGAGTGGGATGGGGGAGTGTGTTGAACAAGATGAATAATATGGGAAAAAAAATCATATCATTGCACGAAAATTCAGTGGATTTCAAAAAGGAAGGTGATCACCTCTAGTATATTTTATATGAATCCTGTAATTAGCTAAAGCCTTTTCTGATGTTTAAGGTAGTGCAGCAAGTAAACAGAGTATAAATTTGGTGTTTACTCAGCATTTATACAAGGTATTACACACTGTGATACAAAGCAAGGGAAGATTTGATTTGTGATTTTATATTGGTAGATCACATTCATAGAGCTCCTGTGAGCAAGGTGCCATGATGATTACCAGCTCCTAATAGATGCCTAAACTTTCTCTGATGCACAGATTTTTGTTTCCTTGATAGGAATGTTGCCAGACTAGTTCATTAGCCACATTTACTTATTTGATATCGTTGCCCATTAAAAAGGAGTTAATTAAATTAGTCCCAAATAGTGAAAAAAAAAAAATATTTATATGTAAACCCACAAAAAATATCTCGTTGGAGGGCCTGTATTTAGACAAGATATTGGCAACAAAAAAAAAATCCTGTCCCTGTGCAAGCTTTTGCAAAGCATTTTTAAGGACAGCCTTAATGTTACATTAAATAAAACAAGCAGAGCAGCATGAAAATTCTTTGTTATGGTATTTTTTGATAGCAGAATTTACCGTAATTTTGAGACAGTCAGGTTTCCCAAATCCTGAAAAGGATGTAAATGTTTTCAGCCTGATCTTTGTGAGGCTTAGGACTCTGCCACAAAGCACAGGTCTGTATCATTAAGATAGCAGTTCTCAGCAAGTGACAGAAATAACAGTTCACTTTCTCACAACAAAAGATGCTGAAGTACAACCAGCATTTTCTAACTGTTTTTAAATGCCTTTAAAATAAATATATACGCTTATTTACCTCCAATGCATTATAAAAAATAATGGCCATTTTCTTACATTTTTAGAAGTAGTAGCATTCCAGGATGCCATGGCTAAGGCACACTGATGCTGTCAGAAATCATTATATCAGTGGCTTAAAGATGTCAAAAAGTATCTCTTAACTGATGGGAAAGGAATTTAGTGTGAGACATTTTCAAGACAGAGAATGACCACCTTTTCCTTAAATAAGAAAATGCTGTTAACTTAGGAATCCTCAATTAAATTAGAAGCTTATGGCAACATAGGAAAGAGCTGGGCTACAGACAGATCCCTTTGTTAAACAGAGAGATTTTATGCATACACGTTGTGCCGTGTAGCAGAATGACACAAGGGAGACCTTTGTTAAGGTTTATTTTACATCATGGCAATTTACCCACGGCAGCAGTGCTTATATGCAAATGGCATCCCCATGCGAGCGGCTCTCCTTGGTGGGGATTGATTCTCCCAGCAATGGCAGGCAACAGCTGTGTCACTCTTCTCTGTGGGCTTCCACCAGGGGACAAGAGCTGTATTTTATCCAGGTTTTGTAGGAGCCCTGCCAATAACACAGAACATCTCCCAGCCTCTGTCCCTCCTAAAACAGCCAGTTCCCAGCAGAGAAGAAGATAGGAAATACAGACAATGGTCTCAGGGTCCAAGATTTGTAACTCTCATCAGTGCTTTTGTCCACAGAAGACTTTTTTTGTCTTTCTCTAGACTACTTCAGTTTCATATTATTCTCTATTCTGTCATCCTCATTTGAGAAAAATAATAGAAGTTAATCTTTTCCAAAAATTCACCTCAGTCGCACACACAGATGGTACCTTAACATCTCTCTCATTAAAACTAAGGCCTGTATTAAAATGATGTTGGTATTAAATTGTAGCTGTGCTCTTATGGAGGTACATACACTTAGTTGAGCACACAAAAACATTCAACACGATTAATGTGATTGCAACCAATGGCAAGGTAATTTAAAATGATCACTAAAAATATCACCCTCACATACATTATTTTTAGAGTATCTACAGCAGTAGCAAAAACAGCACGGAGAACTGGGCACAGCTTTCACAAACACAGTATAAGATGTGAAATCTAAGAAGAATAAATTAAGTTACTGGCATCTGTTTGTCTAGAAATAGAATCATCTTACAGTATGCTCTGTATAGAGAAGGAAAACACACACTTTTGCAAATGACTCAACATTTTCAGAAAAAGACGCGAATTCTGCGTATGTCATATTCTGGTCCTCAGCTCGGACACATGAAGACTGGTTTGTTCCTTGAGTCCCTCTCCATGTTTCAAGTCCTCCATCCATTTTTTTTCTCTCATGGATAAAATAGAAAGCATGGTCTTGGAGGTCCCAGGCACCGGACCCCATCTATTTCCCTCCCTGCTTAGTATCTGCCCAGCACTAAAAGAAAATAACCGTTTTTTAGTTGTGGTATGTTTAACCATTAATTTCTCTTGAATGTTGAGGGGAGGGGAACAGCCTTTATTTCACTCAATAAAACTTCTATTCAGTGATACTTAAGACCTATAAAATTGCCTGGGTAGTTGAAAGTCAAGCTACCTTAGAGCTCATGAAAAAAAAATTATCAGCATGATCTCCAGAAATTACAACTACAGTGACAAAATAAATGTATGTTAGTACTCACTGTATCATTTTTCTTAATTTTCACTAAAATTTTCTGATGCAAAACTCCTGTATTGTAGGGCAAGATACAGCTTGCAAAATCTCAGGAAAATCCAGTTCTCTTTTTTTGTTTTCCAAAGTAAGTTGAATTTCTGTAGACAAGTACTTTGTCAAGATAGTAATGCCAACAATTTATCCAAGTCCATGAAATGTGACAGTCTGAAGTTATAAAATACGTCAGAAAAGGTAAAGGCCATGTTTCACAATATTTTCAAAGAGCACATTTCTTTTTAGTTTAATTCATGTTGGTTTTTATTGTCTTCTTTTAATGTATTTATTTATTAGATTTAATTAATTTCATTTAATTAATGTTAAAACATGAAACTTTTGAAGATGAAAAGTTCTGTGTTTATGCATTACTGCTTCTATTAACAATATTAATTTATTTGTGTTTGGGCAGAAAAAGAAGAAATAGTGCATGACTTTGGTTATGCAGGGTAAGCAATAAGCATTACAGCTGTCTACTTGCTTTATTTGGTTGACAATATTTTGCCATGAAAATTAAACTTGAATTCTGATAGCAGCACATTCCTGTAGGTTGGCTCACATTTTCCTTCACACACTTCTTGCAGGCTCCAAGAAAGCATCAGTGTGATAAATTGTATTGGACTGAACAGGATTCAAACACAAGCTGAAAGTAAAGCACATGTATGAGTGTTGACTTAAAAAGAGATGGATTTATGCACTTTTTAGTATTTTTTAAAAGAATTTAAGAATGACTGTTTAAGAGTTTAAGAGCAAGTACCACATTTTGCTAGTAACATCTATTGCATTATTTTGTCTTACATCTTGAACTACTACTTGCTGTAGAAATACTTGTTCAGAGTCATAACACCTGTGCTTGGTGGGACTCTGCAAAAGCCTGGAGATAAGTTGGTAAGCTCAAGTCCAATTGTAATTGTGATGAAAGCTGTAAGTAAAATCACAGTTTTGCCAAAGATGAATTTTACTGTTTGTCTTTGCAGCATATTATGAGTTTTCTGTTCTGGAGCAAACGTTCATAAGACCATGTTATTTCATAAAGACTCTCCTATTTTCAGTGGCAGTGAGGCTGGTTTTTGTCATTGATAAGGGCTGTCAGGTCCTGTAGGACTGTGTAATTAGAGACCAAGAGAGCCTTTGATAATCAATATGGTCCAACAGAAGTGATTCTGAAAACTTTTGGAATGTAATGGACTATGAGAAATCATTCAAAATTCCATTCATTTGGTTAAAAAAGGTCTGTAAATACGCTTCAAATTAAATTCTGCAGAATTTTGTTACTGGATGCAGAGCTTGTCATATCTGTGGAACAATGTATCTGCTGTTAACATCAATAGAATATTGAGAAAATCTCTTGGATATCACTGTTATTTTGACTCAGCAAAGTAGGCAACTTTTTCTGCATCTTTTGTCTACATGATTGTATATAACTGTTAACCTATTTTCTGGACAGATTTACACCTATGAAACTTATTCTGACAGTTTTCTCCAGCTTCAAGTAAGTACCTTGTGTTTTAGTGAGTCAAATTTATTTAACCAAATTATGTGGTGTGGTTTGTTTTGGTTTTCCTGTGTTCCAGGTCATTGTTGACTGCTTCCTAGAACACAACCAGAAATACTGGAACATAAGTATGAAACATTTATTTCCACTCCCCAGTGAGAAGTTAACTTGTGAGAGGTGCCTCAGAAGGACACCTGTGCAGATGAGTAAGGAGTGCAGAGTATTTTCAGAAGTAATCTTTGCCCAAAAAAAGGATGGAATACATTTTCATTCCATCCTCCATAAGGTGAAAGAGGCGTTAATGAAGAACTTTAACTCAATTTCCTCCTGAGATGGTTCCTTGAAGAGTTACGTTGTTGATTATGCAAGGTAAGACAAAAAACTCCAGTCATGCTCAAAATATGCAAAAGTCAGACTAATCCCAGAATTTTGTTTCTGTTGTAATTTATGATTACATAAGGCTCTTCCATTAAAGTGTAATTGGGCAGGTCAAAACTGCAGATTAATTCACAAATTAATTGATTTCCAAACTGCAAACAGGTAAAACTTGCTACAGACTTGTCATTCATGTTAAACACACATGCAGATTCATAGATTCGTGTAAAGTTGTTAAAATGATGTGAACGAGCAAAGACTGTGTCTCACAATGCCTTTAGACCTCTGTTATACTACACAAAGATGTCATCTTTAAGATTAATTTGTGGTCCATAATTTTTCCATATGAAACGTCACTCTTACTTTTAAACTGGGAGATGGATGGATGGATGGATGGATAGACAGATGTACAGATAGATTTATTTCCACAAATCCTTTTTCCAAAAATGTCGAAGTTGCATCATGTAAAATATCTGGCACCAGCTATAAAGATGGGGGCTGATGCTTGAATAGGTCTAATCCTTTCTGGAAGGTGCTCTGCCAAGATGGTCTCTTTCAGTGACAGGGAGAAAGAAGATCTGCACACTTTGCATCATCAAAAGCTCTCCAAACAAGAGTTTGAACAATTGTGCTTGCCAAGGGACAATAGAGAAGGGAAGGAAGCTGACCTATACACCTTTATCTGTTCAGCTGTTACTAACAAGGCAAAGAGATGGTTGTTACAGATTTGCCCTAGGAAACACTACTATTTTCCCTTCTCTCAAAACTAAGGAATAAATTTCTTTCCAACTGATAAGTGACAAGCACCTTCATGTTAAGTAGTCCTTCAAGAACAATGTTAGAATGGGATCTCCAATCACCAGTTCTCAATTCTAATCCAAAGCAACCCATTTGTTGTGAATTGCATCGTAATGACTCAGTTTTGCAACCCTTTCTCAGGCCTTAGTAAGACAAATTCTCATTGATTTCTTTTTGAGCAATCATGTTTTAGACATAACTTTTAGTATTTTTTAAACACACTGGCATCACTTCTCTAACGTAAGGGAAAATAAAGTGTGAAATGGATTGTCAAATTCATCTAAGGTCCAACTAACCCTGGCAATGTTAGATGGGTAAAAGGCTTTGAAACATTTTATACCTTTCCCAAAAAACCCTCAAAACTGTAACCTCAGACTAATTCCATTTTTTATGGTCACTGATACGAGTAAATGAAAACCCTTGCAATACATTATCCATGTCTGCTATGCTTCCATTCTCACTTACAACTTCAGAGACCAGAGAAGAGTTAAAACATTGTGAGTGAAATTCTGGCCCCACTGAGACAATAGATGATTTGTCATTGATTCACTACGATCACAAATTCTTTGGATTTTTTTGCAGCTTCAGTGTCTGTTTTCTTAGTTACCTGGTTATGCTGGAAAATTCATGTTAAGTCCACACAAGTGTATTTAAAATGAGAGGTTTCTTGCAATAAAATTTGGATCAAACTTCTGCAATTATTCACTATTCGTTTGTATTGTACGTAATAATGTACTCAGATGTCTTATGAACCCTATTGCCATTGACATGGCATTTCCAAAAATTGGACACTTGCTCCCTTCCATAGCAAATACTAAAGATTTCCATTTTAAAATTATTTTTTGTTGTTGTTGTACCAGATGTTTAACTAAACACTCTATTTTTAGCTATTGTAGTTTCATGGCCAAGCTACTGATATCTTGGTGTGTTTTACAGCTCTAAGTAAGGAAATAGTGTCATCCCTATTTCTCAGAGACACAAAACCTTCCCATTCTAGCCTCTCATATTTTTAGGCCATTCAGTTTCATTTAGTGACTCCTAGACTGAGCTGAACAACTCATGGTCTGAAAAGAAATCTAGAATGTTATTCCGCTCTGTTTCAGAAGTAATAAAAATGATGACCTGAAGCAGAAACAATAAGCTGTCATATGGAAAGATTATGGTGGAGCTGAAAATTGAACTTGGTTCCTCTGGGTCTCAAGCTAACCACACTTACATCTTATCCTCTGTTCTACCCTACCCAAGGCTGCTTCCAACAAAACAAGGGAGAAACTTCTCTGAGAGTTTAAAAAGTGTTAGAGCTGATGAAATGCTCCTAACTGAATGCCACCTTGGCAAGCTTAGAACTTTGCAAAAAAATTATTCCAGCTGAATGCCTGCCAAAACTCACCTAAATACAAGTGGTCTAATTAAGGCACTAGTCAAGTGCTTTTCCCATGGCTTGTTTACTAGATAACACACCAGAGGCAATCAGAGGTGTAGTTTCCTGGTGATTAGGAAAACTGGGTCACTTGTGTGATTTTTACTCAGAGGTCCTTTTTTGACATCTAACTTTACAAATACAGCCTTGTTCATTCACAAAATGTGTGTGAAGGGTAGCCTTCCAACTAGCCTTATGCCAAGACATGGTTCTGCCACGAACCAAGATGTTCCATTCCTGGAAGAATTCTTCTGCAGGGGGGCGTAATCCCATACACCTGTCTACTCTCCAAGCAAGAATGATGCAGGAGCGTCGTGTGTGGGAGTTAGCCATCTGCATCAGATTGCCACAACTACTGCATGTCTTTGCTTAGTGATCCTGGAAGAGCACAGCATTTGGTGGATATCTGAGAGGGCACAAGAGGCTGTTACATGATTTAGCCTTTGTCTTCACTGATGAAACAGCAAACTTGTTTGGCTTGCCCTGAAGCACACTCAGGCTAAAATACAAAATTTTCTCAGGAAATTAAAAAGACTAAATATTTGGATTAGAAAGCTGTTCAGTCTTAACCTGTGTATTCCATCAGCGTGGTGTCTCCATAATCTTTTCCCTTTTTTTTTTTGCCTTCCTCAGGCCAAGGTATTTTGTGCATCCAGGTGAGGAACATGGCTGGGCATGGGAAACTTTTCAGGAGGAAAAGAGAAGAAATTTTTCCTTCAAATGCCAGTTCATTTTAACTGCCTCCATACTCCCTTCCTCCTTAGCAGCAGGATACTTGGCAGTTCACAACCATGCATAGGGCTTCCCAGTCTTGTTTTCTGCGCTCTATGATGTTTGGTCTGTGTTTCTTTACAGTAAATGGTACAGTATAATGTCTGTTTTATATAATATAATCCAGTGGCTGTGTGGCAGAGGGGAAAGTACCACAGATGGTGAGGTGGAACCAGAGGAAGGGAGGGAAAGATGGAAAGAAACTGCTTTCCTCAAACGCAGCTGGGCTTGCTTAGTTGGAGGAAGCTTTGGGTTTGCAGGATGGGGCAGGTAGGAGGGACTCAGTGCAATCCAGGAGATGTCTGAAAGGCGCAGGGCACAGAAACGATGTCAACCTCAGGGGTGGTGGAAAGCAGGAAATTTCCTAGAGAACTCAGAAAAGCCCCTACAAAGGGAACCCCTGGAAGGTGCTGGGTTGGAAAGCGAGATCAGAAGAAAAGACTTGTCTGGCAAAGATGCTGGGAAATTCGTTTTCAAATCCTGGTATTTAATGCCTCCTCCAGTTGGCTACTTAGAAAGTTAACTGGCTGTAGTTTATTAGCCCTCATTATGCCAAGGCTGGAAGCCTTCTGAAGCGTTGGTCTGTGCTCACCTCAGAGAAAATATTGACCAATTCTACTCACAGGCTCTGTTAATTGGGGTTCTGTCATATTCTTTTTTCCTAATGTGGACAACAAGCTGTTTCTGGATTTCCAGCTGTTTGCTCCATGACAAGATCTATGGAAAGGGTTTTGTTGTTTGCGCTTATAGGTGCACCACAAAATTAGGGGACTAACTTCACTTTTTGGGTTTGCTTTGTTGGGTTTTGGAAAAAATAAAGCTTTACAAATCCCTACTGTAGACCACACTGGGATTCCAGATATTTGGCACTTGCTATTTATTTGCTGTTTCTTTTTATTGCACTTTTGTGATAGGTTGACCCTGGCTTGATGGCAGGTGCCCACTAAAGCTGCTCTATTGCTCCCCTCCTCAGCTGGGCAGGGGAGAGAAAATACAGTGAAGGGCTCGTGGCCTGAGATAAAGACGGGGAGATCACCCACCAGTTACTGTCACGGGCAAAACAGACTCTACTTGGGGAAAGTTAATTTAACCTATTACCAATCAAATCAGAGAAAGATAATAAGAAAATAAAAACTAAATCTCAAAATACCTTCACCCCACCCATCCCTTCTTCCCAGGCTCAACTTTACTCCCGAATTCTCTACTTCCGTGCCACCAGCAGCGCAGGGGGACAGGGAATGGGGGTTGCAGTCAGTTCATCACATGTCTCTGCTGCTCCTTCCCCCTCACACTCTTCCCTGCTCCAGTGTGGGGTCCCTCCCACAGGAGACAGTTCATCACAAACTTCCCCATGGGTTAAGTGAGTCCTTCCCATGGGCTACAGTTCTTCATGAACTGCCCCAGCCTGGGCTCCTCTCCCCACGGGGCCACAGGCCCTGCCAGGACCCTGCCCCAGCACGGGCTGCCCACGGGCTCACAGCCCCCTTCGGGCACCCCCTGCTGCGGCGTGGGGTCCCCACGGGCTGCAGGTGGGGATCTGCCCCACCGTTACCCTCCATGGGCTGAGGGGCACAGCCTGCCTCACCATGGGCTTCCCCAGGGGCTGCCGGGGAGCCTCTGCTCCGGCGCCTGGAGCCCCCCCTGCCCCTCCGCCTGCACCGGCCTGGGGGGCTGCAGGGCTGCTCCGCTCACAGTCTCACTTATGTCTTTGGCTGCAATTGTTGCACAGTTTTTTTCCCCCTTTCTTAAATACACTATCACAGAGGCTCTACCACCTTTGCTGATGGGCTCAGCCTTGGCCAGCGGTGGGTCCGTCTTGGAGCCGGCTGGCATGGGCTCCACTGGACATGGGGGAAGCTTCTGGCGGCTTCTCACAGAACCCACACCTGAAACCTCCCCACTACCAAAACCTTGCCACGCAAACCCAATACAGCTTTGTAACTGTTGGGACAAAACTTCTTTTGCAGGTAAAGGCAAATGTCTGAATTTCTGCTGCATTGGGACCAAATCACTTGAGTTTCATTTTGTGAACAAATGCAGTTTCACAGCTCATTGCTCAGACAGTGCACAATGGAGAGAACATAAAACAAGCAAACAAAGGGAAGAAATGTAGCCATTAGTAACCCTGCTGGTACCTAACCAGAAAATGGTTTGCATTCCAAGTAAGGATGGCAATTTCCCTCGTATAAAGCTCTCAAGGTGTGCAGACAGAAGATGTTGCCATTTCAGTTAGGCAAATAGACCCAGGGACTGTCTTCTTCCTTAAGCCATCAAGGATAGGTTTAGGTCTGTAAAACTTTGTCCTTTAATATCTTTGCGAGTAAACAGATGCAAAGCAAATTAAAACAGCTGAGACTGTATCTAGACTCACTTCAGCAGACTGCAGTTTTCCACAAGGGAGTTATACATCAGCTGAATAATGCAATTTATAGAGCATGAGGTGATCTGCATTTATCTACATTCAGGAAATAACTGCATAAAATGAGCCTGATTCTTCTCACATTTAACCAGTTTTCAGATGAATTCCAGTGGGATTTCTCCTTCCAGCACCCTGAATGACAATCAAAACCTGTAGTTTCACATAGCAGTGATGAATCCAAATAAGTTGGTCTGCCTTTCAACAGTAATGAAAATGGGCAAGCTTTTTCAGGGCATCCTGTGCAGCTGCCATATATGCATTATATACCCACATGACTTCAGCCAGTGTAAGGGAAGGTATTACAATGGGTGGTGCTTGTGAGAGACATGAATTGTACTGTCTATGTAAGCCCATCTCCTGCTCCCCCACCAGGCTGGGGATGCCTGCACAAGTCCAGTCTGCCCTCCTCTTAGGTCTTTCTCATAGGAGGTGGGATCCAGATGAGTCTCTCCCAGGGCTGACCGCAGCATTTCAGTGCAGCAGCTCAGCGTCTTGGGGAAGCCACCAGCTCTCCATGGGTGTCTGCACACCCCAACAGACCAGCCAGAATTGGGAGTGGCTCCTGTGGATGCTCAGAGCTGCAAAAAATCCAGCTCCCATAGGAAACACCAACAATGTATGCATTAAAAACGTCTTTACAGAGATTTTTTTCAGTTAGCCTTTTGGGCTAGAAGAAATACTTCTGAAATACTGCAGAGGCTTTTCTTGCATAAAATGTTTGATGTACTGGTATTCACCTCATTGCCTGTGTGAATTGCTCTTTAGTATCCAAGAGCTGTTCATGAGTGGATCTGTGACTGTGTTCATATCTCCTCCCATGAGCATTCGTATTTTTTCTCAGCTGTTAACATCTTGGTTAATTTTCTGAGGAGATTAGAAGCAAGGCCTTAGGAACGATAAATGCTGCTGAAAATAAAGGGGGGAATTAAGAACACAGGCCCAGCAGACAATATCTATTTTGCTGGGATTTGGTTCTACTGAGGGCTACTTTCTTGTGGATAAGAATAACAAGTCATTGCCTTTTCCAGATTATAAGAGAGCATAATAGCTGCACTCTCCTCAGTCTCTTCTGAGTATCTGCTCTTTACTTTTTTCCAAATGAGTTCCTTGTATAAATGTCACATTGCAGTGCTGCTCAAAGGCTACTTTCCCTCTTTTCTTAAAAGAGTCGTGTATTCCCTGACATGAGATTTCTTTTATCAGCTCTGAAGATGGCCTGTCTTCCACTTTGGTCTTTTTTTTGCTAAATTAGAAGGAAACGTGCACACACACAAAAAAATCAACCACCTAATCTGTATACTTCTCATTTGACTTGGGGAAATAACTCGCTTTGGGAGCAACATTTTAATCATTGAGATTCTTCTGTTGCCTAAAATATTACAAAAGATAAAGGATGTGGCCTAGTCATGTTTTTAAGAGCTACTTACAAAACTAAGCATTTTACAGAATCTGATTCACTATCTTCAAGCTAACAAGGCACCAAGCATGTCATTATGAACTTCTTGTTCATGATATGGAACATTTTCAGGCTTGAACTGGTTTTAGTTACATTTTTCAAACAAGTGAAATACAGTCTGTAAGAAAACAGAATGTTCATTTCTGTGGAAAATGTAATATTTCACAGTGTTTCACTCCAATTAGGGATAAAAATGTAAAATCAGAATTCTATTTATGCAGAAGGACTATGATTTTTTAATATTGGAACACTTAGTATTTTGTATAAGGAAATTATAAACTATATATAAAAATACCATATTCAAACAGATATTCTAGCATTAAAGTCTAGAGTGAATCAAAATGATAGTTGAACTAAGAATTTTATCTTATAAAAATGAGCCATTTTTCTCTACTTGTACTTGGTTAAATTTAATCAATTTAAATAAATTCTGTTAAAAATGGAGAAACATATTTTACTAACACTTAAAAATGAATAAAAATCAAGTCAGAAGTTGTTTAACCAATTTTTTTCTGATCAATTTTAAAGCAAAATAATCATCAAAATACCTGCTCAGCTGCAAGTTTCAATATATATTTTGAACCTGTGAATCGAAATAGGCCACAATTTTCCATGTGGACCATTTCAAACGGTGTGACTATACCTTTCTATTTCCAAAGGGGCAGATAAGGGCAGTAACCGTATTTAACATTGCTTTACGGAGCCATGTAAGCACTTTTGAAGGTGTTGAACTGATTTTAAAGAGAAGTCAAGTTATTTTCCTTGCTTCCACAAGAATATCTGCCTTCTAGAGCTCTGAAAGGCACAACACTGCAGCTCCATTACATATGTCCTGTAAAAGCCCCCACAAACACCAAGTACAGAAGTTGCAATGTATAGATACGTCTCATGACAGTTTGCAGGAGCAAAGCACAGAAAGCAGGATAGAGAGAAACATACAGCAGGATCAATGAATCTTTTCAGATTCTGCTATTCTCCAGTACAAAGTGCAAGAAAAGCAACACCTACAAAGTTTGTTTGAGTTATACTATAAGATCAGCAGCAAAATAGATTCACTACTACTCCTGCAAAATCATAATGAAATTTTCTCCATGGATCCTTACAAGAAATTCCATGTCCACTTGCCATAAAAATGAATGAGGACAGTACCAGTAGTCTCAAATATTAACAATAACCTAGTTGAGCCAAATTATATATTCTGTTTTAATTTTTCCTTTTAAAATTAATTATTTTTTCATTTCCCTGCAAGTATGAAGGTTGTAAAAATAAAAATGTTATAAATGTTTTTTGCTTCTTATATTTGGGTTTATGAACAGGTGGCATTCTGTATGTACCATATTTAGAGTAAAAAGTTACTGCCAGAGGAGCTCCATGCTGCTAGGTGTGGAAAGGAAGATAGCAAGATCCTCATGGTTTGGTTTGAGTTTTGCAAGTGCTATACTGCAAATCTATTGTAAGTTTGAGGGAAAAAGATGATGGAAATTGCAAAGATCATAAAGATGTGTGGTCTGTAGAATGAAAAATGTCACAATTACTGAAAAATGGGAAATCTGTAAGCTTATGAAGAATTCACCTACACTTCTGAAAAAGAAGAATACATAAAAACTCAGCAGCACCTTTCCTGTGACATACTCTAGCCTTAAAATGAACTTTGGTTTGGCAGAAAGCTGCAGAAAAATTGTGTAAGTGCTACAGAGGAGTGGCAGTGAGTGGATAGGTAGGAAGGGGGAACAGGCAGCAGGCAGGGACAAGTAGAGGCAAATGTATATATTTATTATATCATATATATGAAATAACCTAATACAACCTCTTACCTGCCATATAGCATTATGTGGGATCTGTGGGCACCCTCAAGGCTTGAAATTGCAATTTCTCAGCTATTTGAGTTCTGTTTCAGTCTACTGTTTCTTCATATTTCTAACATACAGCGTTTAACCCTATGCAGCTATGGGAACCTGGTTTTTAATGAGAGGTGAATAGGTTCCTAATATTTTAATAGGTTTGTTACTTCAAAGAGGGATGTACATGCATTTCCATATTAAAGGACATATCAGAAGTACTAGGAGTTACAGTGTAACACATAAGTCCAAAGAAGGCACTAAATGGACAGAGTTATCTACAGGACTTTGTTTTCTTGCTGAAGCATCAGACCACATCAGCTTCCATTCTTGCTTGTTCTAAGAAACTTTTAAACCATACTGGCAGTATAAAGGCCTTCAGTATTATTGGGAATAGATCCCATACCACTTTAAATGTTGGATCTAGTCAAAAGAGTAGTTCTGTAACAACAACGCTGTATTTCTTCCACCCTCTACTCATCTCCAGAGCCAAAGTATTTGTTGCATGATGCTCTCTAGCTCCTTCTGCTATCAGTAAGGCAGAGCCATTACAGATCAGATGTAATCGGCTTTATCACCAGCAAAGCAGTTGCAGGAAAATTTCAGATTACCACAATTTTTATACTAATTCAGCAAAAGTGTACATGGTATTTAAAGCATGCCTTGATTTTCAGTCTCATAGTTGTATTTTCAAGCATAAAATTGGGGTGGCTTACTTAGCAATTTTGTTTAATTGAGCAAGCACATACTTTGCACAAATTAAGAAGGTTGAGTATGAAGCATCAAGGTAGCAGTTTTAGCAAGTAGATTTTGTAGCCAGGCACGTTTGGGCAAAAGCAAAACTTTTAAGATGTTTTCCATTATCTGTTGAATTGGTAGAAAATCAGCTGTGGCCAAAGAGAAAACTTTGACCATTGAGCCTAACCGTTGAGATATCTAATGACCTTTCCTGTGCCAGTACAACCCTTGTACTGTATTCCCACAACTCCCTCTGGTGGCAAGCTTCTCCTTCCCAGCTGCGGGATAGCGTCTTCCCTCTTTTTTCTGATGCTACACATGGGTTAGAGGCATGCTGGTGGATTCTCAGCTCATTCGGACAGTGGAAATGCTGCTAAAGTTTTTGTTCGAGTTATAAGATCTCTTTTTCTTACTTTTAGTTATGTATCTGCCAGTTGATTTGAATAAACAAACTATTGTTAAATCTGCATTATATTGAAAAGACTGCAGAAAAATGCTAATTTAAATAAGTATTTTGTAGAATAAATAGGATTTCTGGTTTACGTACTTTCACGTAGCCCACCACTATATAAATGCCTCACAAATGGTCTTGATTTGTCCCAGTCCAGGCTGCTGAGGCAAACAGCCACATCACAAATCTGAAAATAGGGAGCTGCAGCCTAAAGCAGGCAAGTGATTTTCTCAATTTCACATGCAAAGTCAGTGGCATGCTGGGAAAATTAAATCTGGATTTTCTTCTTACCTGGGGCAATTTACACCACCCTGTTATATAAAGGGACCTTAACATCTACTAACTCACTTTTACTTTCAAGGTTTTTCTTTTCCTACCATTGGAGACAGCACTGCCTACCTGCTGCAGTCCTCACCAGATCATCTCTCAGTACCTGCTGCCTAGACACATAGCAGCGGAGCCTGACATCTCTGTGTGTCCAAAATCCTGGTAAATGTGGTAGCAATTTGATTACAGAAGACCCATCATGGTTCGGCCACCCAACTTTATGAAAACTGATTGGTACCAAAATTATCTTACATAATTAAGTCACTTTAATGATGGCTAAATTCCTTTATAAACATTGTATTGCAACTTTTTTCCACTTACAGCTTGTCCTTTCTTGTGCACATCTGAACTCACTTTCATCAAGCAATGCCATCATGGCTATAATATCAAAAGAAATTACAGATTTTAAAGAAAAAGCAATCATCATAAGCAATCATCATCAAACTCACTAGCTGAAAGGAAGATGAAAATATTTCTGTTTATCCTGTTGTCAAATCAACTGTGTTTTGTTTGTTACATTACACAGATTAGTAACGCAGGTTTTTACAAGGGCACTGTGTTGGGAAGTCACACTCCATACCCACACCGAACACGCAATTTCTCCTCTTGTCATGAATAAATCATCTTGGCTGAGCACATAAGGATGATGTGCAAAAGCAGCATGACTGGCCCAAAAGGTAGAATGATGCAGTAGTATGTCTGAGGAATGAAAGGAGGGTGAGATATGAGGCCTGTGATGCACGATGATGTACTGTTGATCAAAGTAGAGCAGTCTGGTATTAAAGAATAGTGTGCATTACTGGGAGACTAAGGAGGTCTCCGATGTCACCTCTGCTAAACAGGATCCTACTATTTTTAACATTTTAATTCAGGTTAGAATTCAGGTCTCTCTTTCACATGCACACGTGTCCCTGCCTATATATATGTACACAATATATGTGACATAATTTTCCATTGCCTCAAATGGAAATTTTTATTCAGTGATTTCTTATTCCAAGGCTGTTCTTCTGATGAAAGATAGTTCCAGTTATGTGATCCTAGTGAATTCATTATGACTAAGGCTCTGGTCTTCATCCTGTAAGTACCTATGCATGGGCTTTTTATGCTTGAGTTTTATTTTTCTAGATGAATTGTACCTATTGCAGTTCCCATGAAACAGAGGCATGCCTGCCCCTGGTGATGTGGAATCAGAATAATGGAATGTGAACACATCAATAATGCAAATGAAACCTGAACACATCAGTCCTGTCCCTGTCTGACAGAGGAGAGTAAACCCTTGCAACACTTTTTGCCCGATTTAGGTTTGCCCTGTACTGTAACTTTGTAGAGTAGAGTGACAATGATAATACAAAAGAATGAGGGCTGCCAACTATAAAAATTCATCAACACCGGAGGCCATTCCCATCCCAATGTCATAACCATTTAGTTGCATTTCTCTCTCCTGAGGTTTTTTCCTCTGCCCAAGTGAATCTTCTCTGTCTAGCTGCGGAGTGGATCAACTACAGCTGAAGGCAGCACTACCAAAACCAGCTAAAAACCAGAGCATTCTCCTGGTACAGGGACAGTGTGGATCCAAACACCTACAAGCTCAGGAATGGATAGAAATCAGTTTCCTGTCCCTGGGTAAGTCCTCCCAAATGTCAGGTGTAAGTACAACCACGTCAGCTAATGAATTGAACAGCAATACTGCCTGCAAAGCCTCTGGATTTTGTCTCAAGCAATCAATATCGGGGAGCCCTAAACCGAACTACTCTGTGCAGTGTTGAGTTATTGGCACCACACTCTATGAACTACATAAACCAAACAGAGAAAACACAGTAACAATGAGAATGATGCAAGGGCTAAAATCCAGAACCTGCAAGGAAGGTTATGGAAGCATTAGGGTTGTTGTTGGGGGTCGTGATCAGAGAAACTTGGGTACCTCAAAGACTGACTGCTGCTAAGTAAGAAGGATCTGTTATCCATGTCTGTGGTGATAAGACAAGAAACAGTAGCCTTTAATGAAAGAAAGCATGATTAGGCTAGATAGTAAGGCACATTTTTTTGCAGTGAGTGATTATGCACTAGAACAGCTCACCAGGGAAAACAGTAAATTCTCCATCACCAGAAATCTTGAGCAACAGGTCAGATGCAAATTCATCCAGCCTGGGGCTAGCATAGCTTTAGGTGACCTCCAGCTCTCACTTTTAGTGCTATTTTTCTAGGTGTTAGGATTCTATGAGCCCATGTAAGGGGTGAATCTCTGAGGTGGAAAGGCATCCAAACTCTGCACTGCAATAGGTGTTCAACGGGAAATAGGTTCTGCACATGCCCAAGTGAAGTAGTTGCTTGTATTTAGGTGCCTGAGGAACTTTCAGACTGACCTTGCAAACATCTCCACAATAAGACAAGGGCAGAGATGCTCTCTGCAAAGATGTATTGAACACAAAGTTTACAACCGAGCACAGTAATATTAATTCACGGCACATTGGCATGTGACAAGCAGGGAATTTTAGACTTAAATGAAGCATGACTAGCTAATAATAATTGCATAGTTTATTTACAGATGTAAATTTGCATAGGTTCCTCAGGGTCAGTGAGGTCAAGAACCCAACAAATTTTCTTTTCGCAGCTCTACAACAAAATCATGCAGTTATGTATAGCAAAATATACAGTTAACTCTGGACAGATAACGTCTTACCCAAGCAGTAAATGTGTACAACTCAGGTTCAAATATGGTATAATTCAGGCACAAAGTCTTTTTCACACCTGAGTAATAAAAAGTATCCACAGCCTACCTGTCCCATGTTTTCTTCCTGCTCTGCTTCTTTAGTAACCAACCCAGCATTTACCCTGAGTGTTTTAGAGACAGGTCTCAAATTTTCCCTGCGTTTGACTGTCTGAACGAACAGAAACCATAATTGCTTACTGTCTGCATCATGACCTCCTCAAATAACCTGATTTTTAAGTACAGTATACATTGATGATGCATCCTTAGCTAAAACTACATTGTCCAGGATTACATACACTTAACCGGTCATCAAAAGATAATGTAACCATAGATTCATGGTCCAAGTCATCTGAAGTTTTATGTATACAACTCCCTGAGCCATTAGTTGTCAACACACTCTTGGGTAAAAGTACTTATTAGTGGATCTAATTTTTCGTACAGAAACGCATGTATCAGTGGCACCACATAGCTAACTGTAATGAAGACACACAGAATATCATTTGGATGACACCCTTGTGCTTCTGTGGTTTTATTCATCAAAAAGTTGTGTGGAATAGATATAATTAACATTTCTCATGTATTTACTTACAGCATTCACAGCATTTTAACTGACAGTGTTGAACAAAGAGGCAGTAAAGAAGCAGCATACAACTGAGGAGCGCAGCTGGGAAGAAGAGTCCGGCTCCTCTCCCTGCCAGAGGTCCCGCTCACCACCTCTGAGGACTCTTGCGGCAGCATTAGCGAGAGCACGTGCAGTACAAAATACTCCTTGCTTTCAGCTAAGGTGAAACAAAGTACTGGCTCCAAGAACAGACAAATAAGCATTCAAACCTGTGCTATAAAAAAAGTAATGTAAATGAGAAAGGGATGAACTGAGCAGGAACTAAAACGGAGATGCTGTTACACTGCAGCTGTTCTACTTACTGCGTGCTGGAAGCCTGTATCTTGAAACATGCTTCTTTCTCCCTGGGACTAAAGCACGAACCTTGTCATGCTACACCCCAGCCGCTGTTTCTAGCCCCAAGCCCATCTCTCCTCACCCCCGCAGCCCTTTGCCTCGTCCTTGCTGCCCCCTCAGCCGCAAGCTGCAGCCTGGCCAGAGGCACGACAGCAGCTGGCCAAGGGGAAGGATCTCGCTGTAGGTTTGCAGGCAATGGGTATAAGGGTACTTATCAAGGCTCTGGCTTTGTTCAGTCCCTTTTGTCAAGAGCCTGGTCCCTGGGCACGCTGCAGGCTAGCACTAGGACACTGGCTTCCCTCCCTGAGTCCGCTTCACTGCTGGGTTTTCAGCTCCACGAGCTGTGGCACGTCCTGCACACATGGACACAGGTTGCAGTTGTGCATGGGTGGGTGCTGGAGTGCCAGGGCAGAGCAAAACATCTCAGTGCGGTCCATGGTTATTCCTACTAATGTAGCAATGTTTCTGACACACTCAGAAGAGGGTGATCTATTGACATATTGCAAAAGTGTGTACTTTTGCTAACAGGTAGTTAAACAATTAAAGGCAATGTTTTCATTCCTGGAAACTTGCTCATTGGCTCAATCTAGGAGAAACAATGAGTACAGAGAGGACAAGGCTTCAGCCATCTCTTTTTTTTAATAGAAGGTCCCATAATTGGTTTGTCAAGGTTGAAGAAACATATTTATGTACAGGCTGGTTCTGGGAATAATCTTTGTTTGTTTTTGTGGTCAGATAGCAGCAAAATCTTCTTCCCATACATATGTTTTTCCATCTACCATTGTTTAGTACCCTGAGGTACTTCTGAATTATCCTTTCTTTGTCATCTTCTTTTCTCTACTTTTCTCCAGTCTGGATTTTTTCCCCTCCTTTTCACTTACTGCAATATTTTTCATGTACATTTTCAATCTACTTCTTCTGAAACTCCTTGGTGATTTAATGAAATTCATATGTCTTTGATTTCTTTTCAGAATTGTGGCCTAAAACATATTTCCCATCCTCTCTTTGATGTTTTGCTTTAGGGGAATGTTCTTTAGATGGACTATTCTTAAATGGCATCCTATGTGGAGACTCTATTCCTTTCTGTAAGTACATTTTAAACTCCATCTTAATAGTACACTCTAGTATTCCCCTTTAATGTCACCCTGCTTATCACATCAAAGTAATGTTTGTCTGTAATGCTTCACTGAGGTGTAATGAACAGTATATCTGACAAACATCTGATGATTTGCATGTGAGTACACTTCAGTGTGGTCTCTCCTGAAATCACACCCTGCCTGAAACAGAGCTCACTTTGCTTCTTTAGGAATAAGCAAACTTGGATCCAAGCTGAAATAACAGGATCTCTTACCAAATTTCTAGCATGAGGATTAAAACTCTTCGGAGCATCCTGTGGGGAGACACATGAAACCTGGAGAGAGCTAAGCTCCTCCAAAACCTTGTAGATCGCCTCCTGGGTGGGAACAGCCAGGTGGAGCAGCCGTGTTAGTCAGCATTGCTTCTTCCAAGCACAAGTCATACGGGCCTCTGTGCTCCTTCTAGTGTGGCTACCGTCCTCTCCACTGGTGTCTCACTATTTTTGAATCATAGGAAGGTCATATATTTCAGATTAGAATCTCATTAGAGATGACTAAGTGTTTCCATAACATATGCATCCCTCAGTAGCCTGCTACCACTGTAATTCAGGCTGTTTCAGCCCTGAAGACTTACTCTGAAATAGTCTCTTCCCCAGGCAAGCACCTCCCCAGTTGAAGAGTTCAGAGCACCCAGGCAAGGGCAGACAGCCGAGCACTGCTCCAAAGACACCTTCAGGGCTAATGTATTTGACATTGTTTTGCTTATGCTTTCTGCTGCAAATCAAGACGACACTTAGGAAATTAATATATAAAGCCCCTTTATTGCACCACTACATCCCGTTAGCAGTTCAGAGACCAGCTGTGAACAGTGGCTTGCCAAAGCCTCCTACTGACTTCGTGAAAGCACGGAGTACTTAATTGAACCATATGAAGACAGTTTTTTAACCTTTTTTCCCCTACACCTTCTTTCTTTTCCCTTCCCAATGCTGCTGGCCTTGGCTTTTTGTAAGCCAGCAGAGATGCATTCTCCTCACAAAGGTGAGGCAAATCCATCAAACCCTAATGCTCTTCCCCATTTGAAGCTGTTCAAGAAACAGCACACATGAAATGAGCTTTGTATTGTGGTTTTACGTGAATAAATATACATCAGAAGGGTGTCACGGGGACATTGCACTAAAAATGTAATGTTTTCAGGGGTCAGTACATACATATTTTCTTTAACAGAACATTTTCTGTGCACTTTGATCAGAATACGCTTATTGGTAGAGATCATTTTTCAAAAATAATTACTATTGGAGCTGTTCATAGTATGAGTTTTCATAAATTCATCCAGTTATAATTAATATGTGCCTTTCAAGGACCTAAAAGGGAAGGCATTCAATATTTCTTGTCTCTAATTTTAGTATGATCTGATTTTCCTCTGGTTGCCTTTCCAAACACCTGGGGCCAGCCATATGAGTAAATTAGATTGTGCTAAAATGCATATTAATGAAGCTCAAGCAACGGTTCCCTAAAGGGACAGTAAAACTATATATAGCTCCTTTTTTTCCCCTCTCTTGGCTAATGTGCCTTTCAACACATTTAGATCCTAGTAAAGTCATGCCATTTTAGAATAGTCAAAAAAATACAAAGAAACTGTTAAAACAAAAACTCAAAAGCACATTTATTTGAAGTGTATAAATGATCACTCCTTTTGATACTTGGGTTTTTAAATTCTTTCCTGGTAAAAATGGGTTTTCTTTTAACTGGATTATCCTAAGAGAAAAAAAGAATATCAAGACATTTGGGGCAGTAAAAACTGGCATATTTGCTAAGAGCCTACAGTGATGTGTCCATTTCCTCTCCATAAAAACCCATAGTGCTCATTATAACAGACAGCAGTGGAGGGCGACAACCAATAATCACGCATGCCCCTCAGTATACGGAATGAAAAGAAAGGGTTTTGGAAAAGGACACTGGAATAAATCCCAATTCCTCAAGGAATTCCCGTGGTGTTATTGGGGATTGTCTGCAGCAGTATTTCAGTCTGAACCAGGTGGGTGGTTTTTAAGTGAATCACTGCAGGCAACGCCTTGGTTCACACCACAGAGTGGTCATAGAGCTCATGCACCAGATTAATTCAGGAGAAACAAAACTGAAAGGTAGACTGCAGAGGCACATTTAAAGTGTGCTGACTGCTAACGGGCTCTCAGCTCATCGAAAGAGACTAGATGAAGTCCAAAATGGAAGCCTCCTAAATGTGTGGAGACTGGGTCTTCAGCACCACCACTTCTAAACTGGGTGGATGCAGAGGAAACTGCTTGGATGACTAGGGAAGCCCAGGTTATCATACCAGAAAAATTTGGTTTGATAATTAGACCAAAGGCTTAGAGAGGATGTGACTCAATGATAAACAACAGGAAAAGAACTACCAAGTCACAAAACATCTGACACAAAAACAAGTGAGTATTACTTGCTCACATCCTAGAAATTAGAAGGAAGATCTAAACACGGATCTAGGGATTAGAAAGAAGATCTAAACAAAACTGAATGTTTGGAACAATGTTTCAACTGGAACATCATGGCTTAAAGGAGCTCCAAATTCTTTTAAAATGCAGCTTACGGAAGGAATTGTAGAATATGGCTGCTTTTAAGTGTAGTGGGCAGAATCTGACAGTTTAATCTGGTAGGATGTGATGTTTCATTCCCAAGCATTGTCAAAGCATTGATGTAAGTTCTCCACATCATTATAATTAAACCACATTTTAAACACGTTCCAGTAATTGTTAAGTGCCTTTAATGTAAAAAGAGGGGGGAAATATATACATGACTTCTCACTGTAAAAAAATTTGAGCAAAACTTTAGGGTGAGGAATAACTTGAATTGGATGGAAATATTGAAAGTGGTATATTTGTTAAATGCTTACAGCAATCTCTGCATTTTCTTCTACATAAAAACTGTAGTGCTCACTATAATGGATAACAATTACAAACAGTGCAATGGTCATGCTATTGCAGCTTGTGGATCTACATGCCAGTTAGCAGTCCTGCCTATCTATGTATTTATTTTTACATAAAAACTGTAGTGCTCACTATAATGGATAACAATTACAAACAGTGTCTTTACAAACAGTGCAATGGTCATGTTATTGCAGCTTGTGGATCTACATGCCAGTTAGCAGTCCTGCCTATCTATGTATTTATTTTTATTGCACAGTGTAAGGCACATGAAAAGAGGCAATCAAGAGCTGAGATACTCAGAATCAGTGACTACTTCTCCAGGCATTGCCCATAAGCCAGGGGTTTTGCCATACATGATTTTCAATTAGAAAGAGGAGATGCGGATTCAGGAAGCATTCACGTAGTTATTCGGGTTTTCATTTTCTTCTGACCACCCTTTCAGAGTCAACAGTTGAAAACAGAGGATGTGAGCTCTCTCTGTATTTAATGAAAATTTACTTTCTCCATTCTACTCTTCTCTCCCAGTGAAATGAACTTTTTAAGCATGCCAAAGCCTTACTTGTTACTGTAGAAAGAGCATTCAATTTTATGACTATTGAAGTTTCATTCTGAGTATTTTATTATTTCTGTTATTTGCTTTCTTCCCCCGCTACCTGTGCTAAGCTTCCTTCTCTGCCCTCAAACATCCACACTCTTGCTCTTCACTTTGAAGACAATCCCAGCCTCCCTGCCAGAATCACCCCTTTGCCACCATGGGCAACATTTGGAGCCTGTTGGTTTCCAGTACCAAGAACGGCAGGAACAAGTATCCCTGCTACCTGCCTCCCCGCTCCCTCCTCACTACTACTCATCTCCAGGGGCAGGCAAAAGGTGTGTGTCTTCTCCTGAGGCTGAGCAACAGCTCTTGTGGTAGAATATTCTGGTAGGAAGTGATCGCTGGTTTCTACTATTGCTCTGGACACCAAGGACATTGGCAAAGCTTGACTCACTTATGTGCTATCCACTCTTGATCAGGATAGCACAACTAGCACTAACACTGGTCCCTCCAAGAAGTAAAGATTTTGTGAAGGTTTTGGGGTCACTCATGACAAAACGGGCAGCCAGCTGGGAGAACAAAGGTCACCCAGATGCAAGTGCACAGGCAAAAGATGCTGTCATTCAGAGGCAGTCTATGGGTGCTGTGAAGGGAAATCTATGTTCTCCTAGGAAAGGAACATGAATTTAGGGCTCCCAGACCTCCACTTTTATTCTGTAACTATAAGATGGTTGAATCAGGCTCTAAAAAAGGAAAATGCCAAACATTAGGTTAGTGCATATATTAATAAATTCAGAATTAAAAACTGAAGAGAGAATGGTGAGAAAGCAAGATTTGGCAAAGATAGTCTGACTACATCAGACAGTGTCTTTCTATAAAAGTAATTCCGGGTCAGTTAAATTGCTTTTAGAAAAATTAAATCTTACACATAAAATATGCAAGACCTTTAACTTTCCATCTTTTGTGTTTAATTTTATGGTAAAACATTATTTTGTTAAAGTAATTTTGTGCATTTAACTTTGAAGCGGTTTTAAAAAGTCAATGACATGGGTTTAAAATATAGCACATCAAACAATATTTCCATCAACATACAGCAGTTGCCATAAACAGCCTTAATTTCCAGTCTAAATTACTGATCTAAATATATTCAGACAAATTAATGCAATGGAAAATTATAGAACCCAAACAGTATATTTATTTATTTATTGCAACGTCTTGCTTCCATTTCATCTGCCATTCATACAAGGTTACTTCAAGTTTAGTAATTTTTCCTTTTCTCATGCTCAAATTGAGAGGAAAACACATCTCCAAATGTTCATAACTGACTTGAAAACCATATTTTGGACTAATCTGTTCAGAGGAATATTATTTCCTATATATCATACATCCTAGCTTCCTTTAAACTGTTACAGCTGTGTTCAGCTGTTTAAGACTTCAAGTAAGTGAATAATAAGTAAAATTGGCCTTTCAGGTTATATGTGGGATGCTTTTGAAGCAGCCAGCCCTACGAAGCATGCAGAGGTGCAGAGAGCGTTTTGTTTCACAGCCTGTCTCTCAATGACAGCTTTGTAATTGGTTTTGGAGTGACACACGGCACAGGCAGTCTGAACTGGGGCACTACCAAGGCTGGCTTCATTGAGAAAGGGTTGTACTCATTGAGGACAGGATTTCCGATAGCAAAAAAAAGTCTTAGCTAATGACAAACCACTAATCATGTCAGGTTAGGACAATAGAAAGTAGATTGGCTCCCCCAGCAAGTGTTAATGCTGAAAATCAAAAGCCATGAGTAGTAAAATTTACTTCATAGTCCTCAAGAAAAGGCTTCTACTTTATTACAAATTAAGACCCGGTTTCTATGAGGCAGCAGACTGCCCTCTTACACTCCAGACTAATTTAAAATTGAGTCTTTTTCTCTTCTTTTAGATGCTGTAACTTATTATGAATAAAACCCCTTAACTGTTCAGTATGTCACCTTCTGTTTGACAGAAGGAAACGAGGAATGATTACTGTGTCTGTGGATTTCACATGAGGCCAGGCAAGACAATAAAAAATGAAGTGAGATTTTTGGTTTTGTAAGGGAGAATGAGAGGAAACCATTTATGAGTAGCAGAATGAATGGCTGGCTTTGATTTTTTTTTTTCTTTTTTCTGTCTCACTATTTAATTGCATTAGTCTCACCTTCTTTCAGTTACTTCTGAAACCTCTCACTTGTCACACTTTGATACGGTGCGGGGGGCTGGGAATGGGTACGAACAGACTGAGGACCTTCTGCCCCTGCACATCTGTGTGAGCTGCTCTGTTCATCCCGGGGAGAAGGGTTTGTGAGCAACACACGTGTGCTGGCCCCTCCTAGGAACTCATCATCCTTAAACATCTTTAAACTGATTGCATTGCCAGGTGTGGCTAATGCTAATCGAAGAGATCAAAAGCTGGTCAAGGGGAGCAGAGGTAAACAGAAAGCATTATGTGAAACTGGGATAAAAATCCAGAAACAAAGGGAATAAAATTACATATAGTAAATAGAAATTGATTGCAAATACAGTTGAGAGTGCAAAATCAGCTGGCTCTTCCACATGTCCTGTCCCTTCCATATCACCTCTGTCCCTTCTTCCGTTCACCTCATAGTCCCTTCACCTGATGAAAATACTGTGTCATGTCTGATACCAAGTAGGAGTACTTTGGGAAATCCTACCCAGGACTTGTCAGGACCAGGTGCTTCCAAACATCCAGATTTGCCCTGGGCACAGATTGGAATCTGAGGTTCCAGAAAGCTTGTGGTGAATGACTTCAAGTTGGGCAACCAAAGGTTAGCTGTCTGCAATCTGTTGGAGCAGTGAATATATAGCACATTGGGAGCCACTGTCTTGGGGTATTAACACTGAGTCTGCAACAATCCCTATCAGATGTGTGATTTATCATAAAAAGTTGGAAGAGCCACTACTGCGGGCACACAGGTCAACCGTGGGCAGACAAAAATGATTTCTATGGGCAGTATAGGACCACCCAGCCCCAGCTGTACAAAAACTCCTTTTCCAGACGTCTTGCAACTGCAAAAGCACAGAGAAAGCCATGTCCCATATACTTTTCATGCAGTACACGGGATTCAAACATGTAGTAGAGGAAATCTTACCTTTTCTCTGACATCTGACAACGCTAGCAGCAGCTGTGCTGCCTTGCAGGCCCTTTCAAACCAGTGCCCAGAGCCTGGACCTTGCAGACGTGGGTCTTGAGGTGGCACTGGAAGATGTACGGGTGCAGGCATGGCATCGAGAAGGTCTGAGTCAAACTTCCAGCTGCAGCCTGTGCTTCCAGCATCTGATAAGGCCTAAGAAAGAATGATTTTGGACTGAGGAATGAAGCCAGAGGTGGCTGCTGACAGGATGGGAAGGGAGGAGGGGTTCAGGTGTGAGCAGAAACCCCACGGAAGTCATGCCAGGTGGCAGCAGAGGTGGCACGGAGACAGGGCTGGTGGTCCTGCGCCAGCTGAGGGGGTCAGCACACCCCCAGGCACCATGCGCACCAGGGCGGCAACAGGGACAGTTTTGGTGCCTGGGGCACCAGCACCGTGGGGTCACACACCTGTGAGACGCACCGAACCGCCCCACACACCTCTGCAGGGGTACGCTTGCTTTGGTTAGCAGCAGCACCCGGGGATAGGCAGGATAGGGGTTCGTGCCCAGGGAGAGGTCCAACACTCACCAGACTTGGGGTCCAAGGCCCTTGGCAAGAGCTAGAGCAGGTCTCATCAGCTGCACTTGTCCTATGCTTCACATGGGCTTTTGGAGGCAGAGACCTCCTAAAAACAGGCTTTGGGAAACGAACACCCAGTGGACATTTTAACCATCAACCGTGCCAGTAGAGATGACAATGAGTATGTTTCAACTGTAATTTCCTTAGAAAGAAAAGTTGAGCATGGAGAAAAGTAGAGCTGGGTTTAGGCCTGAAGAAACAGTTTACCAAATTGTCCTATTCAAGGTTTGCAACAAAGTCATAAAAGCAGGTACAGAAGTGATGCACAGCAGCCGCCAGCAGCATGCCATCCCAGGTAAAGTGCTGAAGCATGGTTTTTCCTCGAAATAAATGTAATAGCAGCTCTGAAACACAAAACAGATTTGCCCCAAAGCTTTGTCATGAAAACAAGCTTGAAAATGGTTCGCAGACTGAACTCTGCTCAAGTACAGCATCTCTTCTGCCTCTCTTCTCCCTGCCTCCCTACCTTACCCAAAAATAATGGCTTGGGAAACTGAGCAGTTCCTGCAGTAACTCTTGAAGACTATTGTATTCAGGTTTTGGTGAAGTAAGGCAGAAGACATTAGAGCCACTGAGTATTTGAATTAGTCTCAGCAGGTCAATAACTACAAAGATTTTCTGCTCCAGTTGCTTGCAGAGAGATGTGCACTTCTTAAAATCCCAGCTACTTTCTGTTTATTTGCAAAGCAAGACATAACAGTGTAAAAAAATCAATTGAACAAAACAATTTTATTGGAGTTCACATGCTACAACAAGGTGTGCAACCACAAGACCTCAAGCAAGACAAGCAAGCAGTCCTGTAGCTGCTTTCAAAGACCTCTGTTGTTTGCGGCAACGTAGCTGAGCACACCAGCAGTTTAACAAGTTTCCCCCTTGATCAATTATTTAGCCTTTCATTTTATTTTGCTGAAAGTTCTTCTCTTTTTTTTATTTAGTACAATCACTGCCTTTAACAAAGGGTGTATCCCTGTACTTCTGTGCATATGAGTTTAGAGCACTATAAATCCCTGCTTTCATACCTCTGTTTCAGGGGTTCCTCTGTACCCCCAGTAGTTTGTCAGGCAGGGGAAGGATAAGAAGCCAATAGAAGTTCCAGCAGATCAAAGAACAGGATCTGTCAGACCTCTGCTGCCTCCACATCCAATATTGTGTTGCAGTCCTCAGGGGCTGAAGTAGAACCTATCATTTGAGAACTTGCACTGAAGAAGTTCCAGAATACCAAAAAATGGATGAAAGCCAAAGAAAGTCTGGAGGCTTGAGATTCTCAGGAATAAAGGGAGAATTAGCACCATCACACACAACTGCACTTCCTGTCATTAAACAGAGAAAATAATAAAGAAGATGTCTGAGGATAATTAGCTAAAACTGTAAAGTAATCTTCAATAGAAAAATAGAACCTTTACAAAAATTCCCTCCAGAAATCTTGTAGCTTGTATTTATTTCTATACATTAATATTTTTTTTGCTTTTATTCAAATACTTTATATACAGTTTAGATGCAACTGATATTTAAATTTTGTTCAATCCTTTATGAGGCTCAGTGGACAGAAGCAATTAAATCAGAAATAAAGAATGATGTGAATAAGCAGCAAGGGAGTGCCTCTTCATTCAGTGTACAAAAAAATTAATATCCACAGATGAGCTATTAAATAGGGCAGATTTTTTTTCATCGCTTCAGTAGTAAAGCCACACTGATTTTGTAGCAAGCAAGTATTTTACGCTCGAGAAAGATGGGTAACAGAGCTGAAATTTGCTAAGAGGGGGCAGGGGAGTAAGTGTTCTACTTATTTGTAATGATAAATCCCGCAGTAAACCACTAACAGCGGTTAGTTTACCCACAGTAATGATTTCTGCTTTGTTGTGTTTTTTTTTTTTAAAAAAAAGGTGATTTTGTCTGTAAAATGATACACAAAACACGTAATTTCACACTTGAAAAGTAGAGAACAGTAAGAGATAATAATTAGTCAAACTTACCAGTTTATATCCCTGTTAGAAGGAAATTATCTTACCATTAGTGATCAACAATTAAGTAAATAGCCTAGAAATAGTCTTCCTTAAAGGCCACAGGGCCAACAGCAGTGGAGGTAAACCGGACAAGCAAAGTGACAGAAGAGACACAGGCACTGGCCAAAGCTGCAAATGAACAGGAGCACCCACAACCCCAACCCAGTGCAGGCAGGTGCCCGGCGGGTGGGGGCAGAGCAAGCTGTGCAGCTGCCTCCAGTCACTCGCTCGATCCCAGTGGCTCCTCTAAGCTCAGCGCAGCCAAATCTGGGATAGATAACCAGGTAGTTAACGTGTCACCCTGGTTCGTGTCCGAGGTATGAAACAAGGTGTTACGTCTGCATGAGCTAAAGCTGGAAAGTAGAAACAGAAGCCCCAGTCCAGGGAGAACCTTTCTAACATGCTGAGCAGAAATACAGGTCTGGTCAAAACAACTGGCTTCTTTGCAAACTTTAAATGGTGAGATATTACTGAAACCTAAGCTATTCAAATAGTTTCATCTTCTGGTGCATTGCCATTGCATATCTTATTCTCAACAGGAAGGTTCTGCACGACACCACCAGCTTTAACTCCTTAATATAACTGTCTGAAAAGGGAATGTAAAAAACACGCACTAGGAAAAATCCCCTCCACAGCTCCAGTGCAGTCTGGGGTAAAACCACCTTTTCCCCATGGATCCTGAAGCTTCTCGTAACGTCAAGGTCATGTAACAACCCATTCAACACGGCATCTAATCTCTTCTCCCTCACAGGGAGGACCACATTTTCAGTATGTTATAACATGAAGTTTTATAATTAGTTTGAACTGGAGGAGAAATACGGCCTATTGTTTCTCATCATCTAATCAATGCTTCTGTCAGTTCGGGGCATTAAAATTATAATGTATTTGCCTAGTACTTGCATAAAAGGGTGAGGAAAACACCGCAGAAAAAAACTGTACTCTTCAAAATTCTGCACACTACACTAGTGCAACTTTCCTATAGTGTGGAAGATGAATCCATATTTGCACAAAATCCACTATAATGAAAGAAATACATTAAAAAAAATAGCTATTCCTCCCAGGCCTAGAACGAAAAATGGAAAGGGGGGGATGGCAAGGAACATTTATATGAAATATTTTCTCTCAGAACAGTGACAGAAATTTGTAATTCTACTCTTACTGTTGCACTTCAGTTTCTCACATGTTTTGACATACTAATTATGAAAAGACAAGTTATTTTAATTTAAGCTTGCATATGAAAATTCCTATAAAATATGCATATGTAACACTGGTGTGTTACTCTGGTTTGTAGGATGGCTGGCTTTGTGGACAGTGATGACATCCTATATGATATTTATATTCTATTTAAGTGACTGGTAGTAATAATAAAGCCTACATATATCCTCAGTTTTAAGGTTGTTTGATAACACACTGTTGTTTTAATAACTTCATAATGAATCTATGTGGAGGTGGTGTGTTGCCAAAGAGAAATGTATATGAGTTTCTTCTGTATCAGCACTATAAAATTAGGTCTCCTTTTCAATCCTATTTCTGGCCCATACAAATATAGCCTTTGTACTTGCTTACAGGTCATTGATAATGACATTTTCTGATTTCATTTTGTAACTGTAGGGATATATAAACAGGGGGGGAAAAAAGTACTCAAGTACACCAATTTAAAGGTGTATATTTTCTTAGTTATGAATATACAGTTCTGATAGTACTTCTAAATAAATTGTATATACATTTCTTACTTTTCTGTTAGAGCTTAGTTTTCATGAGCAAGTAATTACTGTAAAATTTTCATTTTTTCATGTTTCCTAACAAGGTTGTGAAGGAATGCAGCCATGCAACCACCATTAATGTGTAGTAAAAGATACTGCGATGGAAATCAAAAGATACAAGTTGAAATTTTTAACAGCTTAAAAAATGAACAAACAAACAAAACACATCAAAAACCAAACCCACAAAAGCACCTTCACACAAAACCCCAAATGCAGCTTCAACACTGTAAGAAAGCACTAGCTTTTTCTGACAGTTTAATAGCTGAAACAAAAGTGAGAAAGGAGAACATGACACCTACAAGTAAGCAAGGGAGGGTAATGTAAGGAAAGATATGTGACCATTACCATACAATCACGGCTGGCAAGAGAGACAGATTTCACATGCAGATTTCTACTGAACTGAAAGATCCAGTGAGGGCTGAGCTTGGTCCCAGCTAATGGGATCTGCCAGGAGGTAAAAACCGCAGGTGACACTGGTTATCTTCAACGTTACAGCAGAATTGCTGCTAAGCAGGAAACGACAGAAAATTTCAGTATGGTCCCCCAAACCCCCGCGGTTTTGCCTCACACATCTGCAGCGTGCTAACCCTGAAGAGGTAGCTGTGGTTGTGTGCAGCCCAGGTGGCTGCGAAGGACAGCAGGATGCTGCTGCACGGGGCTCTTCACGCACAGAAGAACGGGAGGGGGTCTGGGTAGCAGGTTTTTCCCCTTGTCAAGGAGGCATTAGCATGGCTTAATCTGTTCTGTACTTCAGCTGGCTGAAGTAGTGCCCTGAAACCTATTGCCTATCTAAAACTGGCCCCTTACACCCACAGTGCTTACGGAGGTAACCCAGCTGGGCTGGAGGTAGCCAAGCAGAACAGCTAAGCCATCTCTCCAGAGCCAACAAGGTGTAACCCACGTCACACTCTCTCTGTTCCCATAAACATATCATTTTTAACTTTCATTTATGAGGTAAACCTATAGTTTCACTTCATTTGCAAAAAAACCCCAAATATTTCACAAGAGTTCTGGGATGACTATCTGAGAACAAATAAAGAATAGTTTTACCATTCTAATACCTTATCTCTCATGTGTGACACACCAATTATCTCTGGATTATTTTTATGCAAGGTAAATGGAACCAGCAATATTCATATACCTTTGATATATCCCGTTTGAGTTTCACATTACTGTGTCTTATGAATGAGGAGAAGTTAGAAAGGGTTATGTCCTTTTTAAAACAGGGATCAGCAGATTTATTATCATTGAAAAGGACTATCCAAAGTGCCTATTACCTATGATATAACATTTAATTTGAATAAAATAGATGAGATTACTTAACTTCATTAAAAACCAGCAACACAGACCCAGGAGTGGGAGAGGCCTGAGCTGAAGATGTATTTGAACACTTGTTTTTTAACTACTCTGTAAACAGAACCATTAAACTCCAGCAACCTGGCATTTCTATGCCAACAAAATCCACCCAGTCTGTAAGCCAGACAAGTTCAGTTCAAGCTTGAGAAAAGTATTAACATTTCAAAAACTGATTTCAGAAAAGTTTACTATAAGATGGGTGATGGCTAAAAACCTAAATGTTTAAAGGAAGAGTCTGACTGGACAGTCTTTTCCCAGTTATTTTTAGCTAGCAAGACACTCTGGAAAACCAGTGGTCACTAGAATCAACTGCAAAATATGTTAATTGTAAAATGATTTTTCTACACAAGCTGAGGGGAATATGAGGTGCAAAATAAATGTTATGCTACCTTGTATCAACTAGTCAATCTTATTAGGGCACAGAGCAATTTAAGTGATAGGCTGAAAACTGGCCGGGGCAGAATGCAGACAAGACCCAATTAAGACAAAAAGCAATTTGAGTTTACTGAATAATCTATAAGAGCCAATAACAAATTGCAAAACCCAGAGAAAATTACAAGTAGGTTTTGTTTTCAGTGCACAATTAGTAGTATTGAAAGAGAGGGAAAAAAAGCATGACATTACCAAATAATTAGAGTGGGGTTACTTCACATTTGGTCTTCAATGGTGAAGTACAGAAAATGTATTAGCATTTTGAATAGGTTTCTGCATAAAACCAGCTGGGTTTTGTTAAACAAAGGAAAGCTGGGGCTCTGGGGGACTGAATCCACAGAAAGATAGATAACATAGCACCTCCATTTTAGATGCTAGGTCATGAGCTGAGTTTCTTGCTCTGTTAATGGCCCTGCACTTAGTGCCCAAGCACTCTACAGGTAGGCAAAGCCAGGCTGCAGTTTACTGATCAAGCTGACCGAAGGTTTTCTAATGCCAAATCAAAATGCATAATATGACCCAAAAGCAACACATCAGCCAAAAGATCTTACAGGGTTTGTGCTAGCAGCCCTCCCGCCCAAGTAGGTGTGTGCACATCCCACCATGCTTCCACATGCCCCATCCACACTTTGGGCTTGGGGATGTTGGGTTTCTTCACTTTCTCTTAAGTGTTAGCTCCGGCCATCTCCTTTCACCTTCTCTTTGACAGCTGCCACACTGGGGTCTCCCAACAGTTTGCACAGGGTCCGTTCCCACCAGCAAGAGCTAGTGGAGTCCTGCCAGAGCCCAGTCACCTCTGATCATCACTAGGCATGGCTGTGAGCTGCAGGAAGGAGGAAGCAGCTGAGCTACTGGGGTGCTGGGGCCAAAGCAGCCATGCTGCAGGAGCATGCCCCTGTCAAGGCAGCACAGATGGCACCTACAGCTCTTTGAGCAATGACAAATCACAGAATCACAGAATGGTCAGGGTTTGAAGGAACCTTTGGAGATCATCTAGTCCAACACTGCTGCTGAAGCAGGTTCACCTACAGCATGTTGCACTGAGTCGTGTCCAGGCAGCTTTTGAATTCCTGTGCTCTGTTCCGGTGCTCTGTCACTCTCAAAGTAAAGAAGTTCTTCCTCACATTCAGGTGGAACCTCAAAGTAAAGAAGTTCTTCCTCATATACAGGTGGAATGTCTTGTGTTGCAGTTCATGCCCATTGCCCCTTGTTCTGTCGCTGGGCACCACTGAAAAGAGCCTGGCCCCATCCTCTTGCCACTCACCCTTAAGATATTTGTATGCATTGATAAGATCCCCTCTCTGTCTTCTCTTCTCCAGGCTAAACAGGCCCAGCTCTCTCAGCCTTTCCTCACAAGGCAGATGCTCCAGTCCCCTCATCATCTTTGTAGCCCTCTGATGGACCCTCTCCAGTAGTTCCCTGTCTCTCTTGAACTGGACACAGCACACCAGGTGCGGCCTTACCAGGGCAGAGAGAGGGGAAGGACAACCTCCCTTGACCTGTTGGCCACACTCCTTCTAACGCACCCCAGGATCCCATTGGCCTTCTTGGCTACAGGGACACACTGCTGGCTCATGGGCAATTTGTTGTCCAAGACAAGGAATAACCCAGGAATAACCCAAAGTCATGATTGAGGCAGGCTCGTGCTGCCCAAGCAGACCAAAGTTTCATTTTTCCCTGCCATATGGCTTAGAGAACTCTTGCCATAAGAGAAATAACTGACATGAATTCCTCCAAGTCAAAGATGAAAGCAAAAAATTGTGAATTTTTAACTGGAAGATTTAGGCACGTTCACACCCACGTGTGCTGGCTCTTGTGTATCTTTTCTGAGGCAACTCATTCATGTGCAAGAAACATGGACACTTAAACGAAGGTGACTTCTACAAAGCAACTGACTCCAAGGTACACCTCTCACTGTCAGAGCACTTAAGTGTTTCATTAATGTGTATATGTGCTCCATCACTGTTAACACTAGCAGCTCCAGTCTGAAATACAGTATCCCAGTTCATCAGACTCCTGTACAAAGCTACAAAAAGCACAGGAATATTATATATTTTGTTAGCATATACATTTCACAATATTCAAAGTAAACTTTGAGTGCTCGGTGATGCCAGTAGACACCTACTAAAATTCCCAAAGGCACTTTGATGCTTCAGCTGTTAATTGAAAGGACAACTTTACAAGTCTGGTTGCAAGTTAAGCTAGGAGCTATTCTCCAGACTTTTATACAACTTGCACCACCATAGCACAGGCAAAAGTTATCTCATCCAGCATAAACTCTGCAGGCATAAACATAACCCAAAGGGTTCTTTTGAAGTTGCAAGGTACTTTTATGTTAAATCAGGAAGTTGTACCAGGCTGAATCATGACCAGAGAGAAAACTGAATAGTCTTTTTTCCTTCGTATTCTGAAAACAAGTTCCAACAATTTAAGTACTAGGTAATAAATTACTATAAATTAGTAAAGTTGATACTGAAAATACACAGAAAATTATGATTTGTGACTGGATTATCAGTGGCTGATTTATCTTCAACTACACATTAGAGCAGACCTACACCAAAGAACAGGAGTCCTTAATGTTAATGCTTTAGTACCCATTTCTCAAGGGAAAGAAGCCATATTATTATTGCAGTACTTGGTAGAATACTCACTTCAGTTGCTTATTCCATTTCTATTTTAGGTAAGTCTTGCCTTATCAGAAAAAAAAAAAAAAAGAAGGCCAGTAGGAAATGCTTATTAGAGCCAGGGGCTTTTTCATAAGGAATATAACGTGAAATTAATTTAATCTCTTTCTGCTTTGAAATATGTTACAAACAGATTGTGATTTTCTTCAACACATTATACAAAACTATTCAAGGATTCATTTCAACAATAATTCACATCCTGAACCTCATTAGTAAGTAGTTTGCTGCCAGTACTCTGTATTAAAAATGAACTGTTTCAATAGATTAGTCATGTTGCTTTGTTGGCCTTCTGGTTTTTTTAAACTTGGTTGCACTGATGTAAATCAGACAATAAATTTGCCCATGTGAAGACAAGAATCCAGTACGATGTTTCGTCAATATTTTGCTATATTCAGTTAGTCTCCATTTTGGCAATCACTCCTACTAGCTAGCTAACTTGCTATCCTTCCAGAATGCGACCACCAAAACAGTATGAAAATAGGCTAAATGAGCTTCTTAACAAACAGGGTAACTAAAGCCTCACCCAATCTTTATTAACTGTAGAGTAAAATTAATTTTTTTTTTTTCCCCCTCCCACATTGTGTATTCATTCACATGAATGTCATGGAGGTACCAACGTAGATATCATTTTGTGTTTGTACAAGTTCCTGCACAGGGACTGCAGCAGCAGAGAAGGCAGCACAAGGTTTCTCCACTTGCAGATCATGGAAGCGTTATCAAAATCAGAGTGCAGCTTTACAATTACAGCTTCAGTGACAAATAAGGTAACTCAACAGAAACAGTAACTCCCAAAGAGCAGCATATTCCATAAAACCATATTTAGTTTCTCTACCTTTATACATACAACTTCTAGAGAGCCGTGCTGTGCTGGCTTTTCTTCAGAAGGAGGAAGGGAGCTGCAGTACTTCACCTTCTCTGCTACTGCGGCTTCAAAGAGCCCATTAAGGGCACAGAGCTCTGCTTTGATACCATTGCCTCATTCTTGAAGATGGGTAGACAATGGTCTGCCCTCCAGGTCACACAAGCAGAGCCCCTCTGGATCACAGACAGACCTGCCCTATGTCAGACTCTGGGAAACTGAACTCTGTAGCTTCTATTATAAATTGCCATTTTGCTCCTTAGAAAGTCACTGCTAGCTTAGCTGGAACAAGCCTCAGCATTTGAAAAGCCACCTCGGAGAGCAAAAGACTTATTAGGCTAAGTGAATGCACTGACCATACAGGAGCTGTTTACAGGGCTGGCAAACACAAACCCAAAATACACTGCAAGATTAACTTTTGGCTGCACTTTACAGAACTTAAGAGATAACAGTTTAGACGCTCTAGCAGTCATTCAAAACACAGTTTCCTCTCTCTTACTTAAAAAGTTGAGGAGAAAAAAAAGAAGTAATAGGAGCTTGCTTAATATTTAATTACTTTTTTGCATTATCACAAACATCTAGAGTAACCATTCAGTCCTGAAGACTTAACAATCTTCATCTGCCAGATTGCCAGTAGTACTCCTTGTATCTATGTAGTACTCTGTACTTCAGGTCAGCTGCAAGCTGAAGTTCTCAAAGATGAACTGGATGGGGTCTTATAGCAAGCGTTTTGTATAACATTTCTCATATGATTGCTAGAAGAGGGTTCATCTCTGTTCCATAAAAAGCTGTGAAGCAAGAAGTAATCTTTCAGTCCTTACTGTTCCTTTCTGGTAAGTTGTTTTCTTCTGTTACTCCGCTAGATTTTGGGAGACCTGAACACTCATGTCACACCCGGCTGAAACATGAGTTACAGCTGTTCTTCTGCAGAAAAGGGTGTCTCCCCATTCATCACTTGGCCCCTTATTGTGGGGAGGCAGAGCTGCAGCTTGGATTTCAGCTTCTCATGACATGGCTATGTCAGCCCTCCCGCAGGCTGCAAAGACCTGACCTTTCAAATGTAAAAATAGAAAATTCCCTGGACAGAGAACACAGCTAGATTTTGAGGCAGGAGGCTATTTAACTTGTTTTCCTATCAGTTAGGCAGATTCCTTAGACTACCTATACCCGTCAAACTCTCTTGAATTAATAACATTAAAATCTTAATTGGTAACCAGCCCTTTCTGCTTCCCCCAGGCAATTACTACCACAGAATTAGACTTGGGTAACTCAGTTAGACATCAGCCTAACCCAGCACTCTCCAAGCAGGTCTCTAAGCAAAACTCTCCATGATTTTGATGAAAACAGTATTAGGATTGCTTTCTTGAGGTCAGACAGCATATGCCTACAATAATCAAGAGTTAAACTTTCTCGTGAAGGCCAAATGCTGCCTCATTGTTAATGCTATAAACCTCTCCACTCGGCACTTGGACACCTCATCCATTCTGACCCTGCTGACCTGCTCAGTGTAGTATGAGGTTGACATTGTTCTTGTCTTGTTTCCCTTCAGTCCTGCTTTTTGTCCCAGGCACTGTGCTTCAGACACATGTGGAACACAAGAAACCAGGTAGCAGCAATCCCAATCTGTGTTTCAGCAATCTGCCCTGTGTTTCATCTCCTGCACAACCCCCTCTTTGCTGCTTGGAAGAGAAGCAGGGCTTTACTTCGCATACAAAAACACAAAATGAACACGGAAGAGGTGTAAGAAAAGGCAGCTCCAAAACTGTGCGCAGACAAGGTCTTGGACCTCAGTCCAAATAAACTTGGTGCCATGTTAAAATGAATCCTTAGCCTCTTGCCTCTAAAGGGAGCCCAGGGTAAGGCACAGAGGCATCAGTACAATACTTGGGGAGAAGCAGGTGTCTCCAAAGCACCACCCAGCCATCCTGTTGCCTAAAAACTTGATGTGTTACATGTTGGTTTACATTCACTGGCTAAAACCCTGTAACTTTGCTATGAAACAAGAATTTTCTTGCTCTGGGGAAATACCCCACCTCTAAGCTACACCCTAGACTCTCACTGACCTGCTCTACAGACATGTGATAATGTGCTGCTTGCTGCCTGGCGCCCTACACCTGCAGACGAGGTGGGAGGTGCCTCCCCTGGTGAAACAAGCAGTTACCAGTGGCAGTTTCCCAGGCTGAGGAAAGCTGATGGCCGGGGCTTGCTTCCCTGCCCTGGGCACCTGCTCCATCTGCTCAGCTGTTATGAAGAAGGTGGGAGGCACAACCAGAGAGAAGGCAAGGCTTCTAAAATTACATGTGTTTGCAGACATCCAGAAATGGGTTGGAGCTCTTGACACAGGTTCACAACCCTTTTTTTCAGGCTAGGCAATAAAACTCCAGAAGGAGGCAAAGGTTCAGATATACCCCCGTGCTCAACATGCCCCATCACTAACTCAGAGGAGATTCCTGTTGCACAAGGACTGCTCCAAACCCCCTCTCAGGCACCTAATTCTTACCGTTGTCTGTACATGGAGCCTGCATGCTTTACTGTATGATTGCATTTTACCCCATGCACTTAGAATTCGGGCACTGGAGCACTTAATTCATGGGTACTAAGCCCTTTATTATATCTGCTCTCCATCAGTAACTTACTGACACAAGCAAAATTGATATACACAAGGGTTAAAAGGTTTAACAGAAATCTACATTAGAGATTTGCACCAGATGAACCAGATTGATTTTTAAATCCACTTGATTAAATGGGTGTACTTTTTCAAGACTGATTCATTTAGCAATTTTTCCCTCAAAGGCTTCACTGATATTTCGCATACAGTGACTAATTACTTTTCAGAACACAGCGTACTTGTTCTCTGCTTCTGTGGACTTTAGTGACTTCTGCATAGTCACTACATCTGGGCAAAGTGGGTATAAAGTGCAATTCTGCTTGACAATACTTCACACCGCTCTGCAGGGTTGTATGTAGGATCATGAAAGGGGCAAGAGAGCGTCTGACAACTGCTGTTGGAAGTAGAGCTGCAAACAGTGGAAGAATACATTGCCAAAGTCTTTCCGGGTGGTGGGGCCATCATACTGGCTTCACAGGGTGAAAAAAGCAAAGGCAAGGTGGGAGCAGAGTCTAGAGGTGGCTGAGCCCTTGCTGTGGAGAGCACAGAGGAGGAGGGAAGAAATGCAGCTCTCCACCACCTGCTCACTCCCCCAGCGCCATGCTGTAGGGCACAAAGCGGTCCCCAGGACACCTGCAGGACAGCTCTGGCAGGGCTGGCATCCTGCTGCCCTCCTTATGACAGAGACAGGCAACAAGTGATGATTTAATACCAGATCTTCTCCTGTTTAACATTCTTTTTATGCTAAATTCTTGAACTCCTCTACCGCTGCACCTGGTGTTGACTCCCCCTCCCCCCCCGCCCCTCCCCCCCTCGTCCTCCTTAATTTTGTAAGTATTTTTTGTGCAGCTCTGTCTCAGGTTTGCACAGCTTTTTTTTTTTCCTGCCTCCTTCATGTACAAGTGGATTTCAATATAAAAGTCTGCCAAGTCTTCAAAAATCCTCTGAAAATTCTCCTGCTCAGTGAAGCGCATGTCAGTATAAAAGTCTGCAAAGTCTTCTAAAGCCTCCTAAAACTTCTCCTTCGCAGCGATGCCCACGGAACACAGACAGGCAGTAGGTCTGGCTGGCTGCCACACCATTGTCCATCATGTTAGCTAGTGTTTTCTCGTTGCCAGCTTGTGATCTCTGCTCCTTTTTATTTTATTTCTGTGCTGTGCCTCATCTTACACAGGAACTGTTTACTTCTTGGGACAGGAGCTGAATTTATGTTGTTTGTATCATCCAGATTTAAGGGATCTACAGCTATGAAATACCTGATTTTTACCATCCACCATTTCCTTATGCAAAAGGGAGTGCACTCAGATGCTCCTCTCTCAGAGGAGAACAGGGTTTGTGGACCAGTCTCAAGGTATGTTTGAAAAGGACAATTAGTCCAGCCAGAGGTCACTTAGACTGTGCCGTGCCTGCTTTGACAGGTACAGGGAGATCTGCATTCACTCCCCTCATGCTTACCCCTTGTGGCAGAAGCACGTCGGATACAGTGCTGGAAGAGCCAGCGTAGCTGGACGTGAGCCAGCACAACACTGGTTTTAGCCTAGATGCGCTTGACTAACATGGGCACAGTGACAGCCCCAGACAGGGCTCCAACAAAGAGGTTCAGACCTCTGAATTCATCCAAACTACAGTAGTCATATGCTGCCCTAAATTCACCTTCTCATTCAAATTAATGCACCATACTAACGTATTTATCTTTACACCAGTAGTCTCATGCTGCCAGTGCTGTCATGAGCAGGAGGAAGAAAGTCTGTGGTCAAAAGAAGCCCTTTAGAAAAGCATACAAAGAGGATCTTATTTCTTAAACATCACCTTGCTCATTGTAGTGGTTGCACTCACATGCCCCATAATGACAAGCGAAGAAAAACTGGGACAGAACTTCCCCAGAGATATATCTCCAAAGCACTGAGATATATTCTTTTGCATGTCATTGTAGTGTAGGACACCTGGCTGATGCTCATGGCATTAGTGCCAGTTCACCCGAGTACACACAAGAGGATATTGGTGTCCCAAAGCCTCCTCAGACTGCTCATTTCAGAGCTCACCCTTGGGATCCAGTTGCTCTCCTGCTTTGGAGTTGCTAGCAATGTCAACATTTTCTCTGAGCATGTTCACAGGTCTTCTCACAATGTTCTGTAGCTAACAGACAGAGATCTCTGGAAAATTCATTTCAGTTTTCTTCCATGTAGCCAGGCAGAGCTGGAAGGGCAGTTTATGGCTACAACTCCTCTACTTCTTGGACGCAGCTTGAAACCAATTCTAAAATTTCCAGGGCTGTTAGTACCACCACATGCTCCCTGCTAAAGCTGCCAGGAGCGGCTTGTGATTGTGCATGACCTCTGTTGTGACCAGCAGAGTGTAAGACACAGCTCAGTCTAAAGGAATAAAGACTAATACTTCAGTGAGGGAGAGCTAGCTGCATGCCAAGCCCAGCTCTGACTGGACTCTGCCACTGGCTGCAGGAATAAAATTCCTGTCCCAGGGTCCTCAGCTACAAAACAGGTATCTGCCTGCATTGGGCTGATGTGATACCTGTAGCACAGTGTAAACAGACTAAACCCCTGTCATGCTCTAATCACTGACTTTAGCATTGATGGATAAGGTGAGAATCATAGTGGAAATTAGTTAAGTATTTCTAAATTGTTATAAATACTGAGCAGTGGAAAGAAAAGTTATGCCTGACCTCAAAGATGTGTCTGTGTGGCTACAGAGACAAGGGCCTTTCAAGGTAATGTATTTACAGTGAAAGGAAAGAGAAAACCAGAAAGGGGACAAGAAAAAAAAAAGTATGAAAAATTAACTAAGAAAGGAAAAAAAGCCAAGAAAAGGAAAGCCTTTTCAGAAGGGAAATTACAAACTAAAAAAACCAACAGGTTGAGGAAAATCAATACACTCAAATAAACTAACAAAAACCAGAAAGCAAAAAAAACAGAAATAAAAATCTCTCCAAACAGGTCTTTCCCACAACACTACTCTTGATTCTTCCTGTTAATACTTTGTGTGCGTTGCTAATGTACTTTCAAAATCACAAGACCTGATTAATCACATACAGGTATAATACGGATATCCTCCTTGCTAAAATGCCCAGGACAAATACCATATAAGGTCTAAGACAGGACTAGTATCTGCTTTTCCCATTAGCCCCACACATTTGAAGACTAAATTAATATTATTTCAATACATAGTGATTTTATTCTTTCTTATTCCTAATAAATCATCCATTAGAATCCCCAATATATTTCATAAGACACCACTCTCAAGTGTTGACAACACTTGATAGGAGAAGACATTCATAACATTCATATAATTGCTATGAAATTAATCTCATTTTTGAGGTTGTTCGCCTTTACGACTGACAATGTTAGCGCTTCCATGGTCCCTCCTCTTTGTTCATATTCTGGTTGGACTGATGACTGTGACATGACATAGATTTTCTTGTCCTACTTTCTACTTTGGATAGTAATTCACCTCTTCCTCTGACAATTAAGATATATCTTGGAAAATTACTATTCTATACACTACACTGAACATAAGTCAAAACAATTTTCAGTTCAGTTTGCAGGCCTCAGAGGAAACTGCTAGCATGTGCATATTGCACCCTCTATAAACGAATGCATGAATAATACATCAACGTTATACGTCTCAATTCTTTTTAGATTATGAGTTGTTTATAGAGTACATTAAGATTATACAGAATTTAACATGCAAAGTTACCCAAGCCTGTCTTGCTGAGTGCATAATAAAGGTACCAGACTGCATCTTCAGATATCTTCTTCACATACCTATACCATTTACAAAAAGAGAAACAATGTAAAGCTTCAAAAAGCAAAATACAAGGAGTTCATCTGCATATTAGAAAGGCTCCACGGCTCCACTGACAGAAATCAACAGAAACCAGTTAACATAACCCTATCATCATACGCCCTAATTGCATGAGTCAGCACTACCTAGTCCAGTCTATTAAAACATCTAAAAATCACATCTTTCCCTGGAAATCTGTAAAAGTTAACATTAGATAGGAGTTCTTCAACTGTATGTTTTTTCTGGTCATGAGTCGAAGTTAGCATAAAGCTTTGAGAGACTAAATTACACAGGCTACAATTTTATGATCCTGAAATCAAAGATTTTAAGCATGGGAGAATCCACATTTCTGAAGAACTAATCCCAATGATACAGTTTTCTTGGCATAACATGAAAAGATCTCTTTCAGAATGTAAACGGCTATATTCCAAGCAGCAAATTTCAATGACTTCAGAAAGAGCAAGAACATCAAAAAAAAAGGAATCCATGTTAGTAATGCTGGGCAAATGGGTAAGAGGATTATGTGGAGCTTTACCAAGTACATATATGAAAAAGTACTAGGTCTAGGATTGGGGCAGAAATTAGCAATGATTCAAAAATGACTACAATATTGAACACAATCTGGAAGTCTAAGCATATGGTAAAAGAAGATGAGCCACTAATGTAAGTAGGTAAATGCAAGTAAAGCAAAACATAAGGACCTTCACATTTAGATGAAGTGCTGGCAAAGAGCATTAGACAGCTTTCAGCACTGCTCAGTGTTTGGGGAGAGCAATCAGTGAAAGGAGAAACCAGAAAATACACACACACACACACACACACACACTCACACATCCCCCCAAAAAAGGTTTTGAAAATTAATGTCAGATGTAAAAAGACAATTTCAAGCTATGATACCCCAAAGCCTATTTTTAGTATTTATAAAAAAGGCTGCCACTAATTTACTAGCACAGTTAAAGTAAATGGATATACTGAACAGTAGAGGTAGAAGACATTTTCAGAGATCAGAAATTACGCTGAGGAAAGACAAATCTGGAAAGAAATACAACTGTGTTGAATTAAGTGAATATTTTTAATGTTTTTTTAATTAAAACAAGTTTCATTCCAAAATCACATCTTCATTTCCAGTCAGAATAATACATTCAATGCAGAGTAAATCCAAACAACTTTATAACTGATTTTTATGCTTGCCCCACAACAAAATCCATTACTCACACAGGTCTGGTAAGTACCTTTCATTCAGACTAAAGGAAGGAGTAATTAAATATTCCCATGTGTGATGACACTTGAAACAGAAACTCCTGCCCAAGGTTAAAGCCAGTATGGTAAGCAGTTAAGCCAGTTCAGTCAATAGGCTTCTCTGATTTCTCAGTTGATTGCAAGGCAGTGGGCTGAGGCATGGATGTTTTTAGCTCTGCGTTATTAGAGGCCGAGGGAAACCAAAGCACTAAAAGGAACCCAGCAGACGGCACAAATTGTATTCACCAGGAGCAAGTGCAGGGCTCAGTGTTGTGCAGGACCAGTTGGAAAGTCAGACTTGGCTACCATAAGTCAAAAAATTGGTCACAGCAGTCTATTTGTATACTGTGTTAGGGCAATTAAGCAAACAAAGTTGCAACAAATAAATACCAAGGATGAATGAATTGTGCTATTGATAGAGAAAAGCCAGAAGAGCCTCCAAATATCAGCAAACCATTTGTGCCAAAATACAAGAAATTACTATAAGGCAAATTTTCAGAAAAAAAAAAAAATTCCATATGAAAAGGCACAAAATCAAAGAAACAGAACCTTGCAATACTCATCTGAACTGGCATCCTAAGGCACCAGGCCCTCATGAAAATAAACACTGAAAGGGGGGAAAGATACATCTACATACATAGAAGATCTTTACACATATATATGTATGTATAAACCCCTTCTGTCTTGGACTAGGCTTTTGGAAAAAGACAATTTGCATTAACAGTAGCCCTGGATACGCAGCAACACTCAAGTTTCCATACCATTTTTCATGCCATGCTTTCAAATCCTAACACAGCTAGAAAAACAAAAAAACAAACAAAAAAATGCATAGCATGTCATGTACAGAGCCCATCCTATTTCTCCTGACAAAAGATGCATATGAGTTCATTCATCATCAAACCCGTGAGCTTTTATACACGAAGGCAGGCTCAAGTTCCTCTTCTATGTGGCACAGAAAGTAATGAGATCAGAAGTGATCCTGAATCAGTCTCCAAGAAAGTGCTGCCTCATCCCCTGACTTTCCTGTTGTGATAGTCAGATTCATTGTACCTGAGTTGACAGCTGCTGTCTTAACCCAGATGCATACCATAAAATGTCTTTAAGGGCCTTATAGAAGAGGAAGGTGATCTTGAACATAATGCATTTATTTTGCAGAGAGAAGTAAGACTGTGAAGGTAGGACAGGTCATGTGCTCATGGAAATTTCTGTACTTGATGAGATATATTTGTGACAAAACTGAAGAAGTCAGAAGAACAACCCAATATGCATTACAAAAGGCCCCCCTGTCTGGGACTCAGCCATCAGCAGGGATGGAAAGGCACCACAAGGCCACAAAACACTGAAGAGCTACAACACTCTACTTTCAGCAAACTTCCACTCCAGTCACTAGAAACAGATCTTTCACAACGTTATCCCTGGCTATCTTGTAGCTTGTGTGTAACAGGTTAAATGCTGGAAACAGGACAGCAGTAGAGCTTGAATGCATCTGACCTAATTTAACGTTGCTTCTCACTACAAATAACATAAAGAAAGCTTACAATTGATTTTGTTCATAAATATTTGTTTCCTAGAGGAAAAAAACCTCCTCAAAAGGAGCAGTCAGTAATTGAAACTTTGTTGACCTTTTCAACTTTGTTGAAACATACTGCTTTTCTCATTTAGAGACACTGCTTTTCTCATGTAGAGATGACCCATCAAAATAGTGTTTTTTAAATCTTTTATTGGATATTTATTAAGAGATAATTATTTACTAACTACCTATGCCTAGAAGCAAAAAGTTTTACTTCCATTTATCAACTCTTTCAGCTACTTAGTCTCCTCCTGGTTTGGAGAAAAACTGGGTTACGATATCATGCAATTTAAAGACTGTGTGTTTTTCTTGGTATTAGCCACACAGCCTCTACTTGTACATTAAAGCAGCATCAAAATGTAGCTGGCATCCTGTTGGTGTTTGACATCCACGATGTTTCTATCTACAGGAGTTAGAGATGTAACACCTAAGGACAGAGATCAGACTAGGTAAGGATCTGTTTTTCCCAAATTATTTGTAAAGTAGTTGGACAAATACAGAGATTAGATAATTCATACACATGCTTACATAAAATAACTATGCTTCTCTTCCTTTTTTCTTTTCTTTCTTTTTTCCCCCCTCTCATATCTTATAGACAAATCTGGCATTTTTATGCAGTACATACTAAAAAGCACTGTAAACAAGCAGTCTGTGAAATCTTTAAAGCTGTTTGGAGTTAGTAGATGCATCCACTCTGGCAAATCCTAATTACATCATCAGCTGTTTGCCTGTTTTCAGTCCAATATGTTCACATCTTACTATGCTAAGCAAATGGCCACATACCTTGAGCTAGCAAACATGCTGGTCTGTAGTAACCTACCCGTCTACTAATACTTATTTCTAGGCCTGTGTTTTTAGATAAAGAACATTTTGTGATTGATATACTGATATCTCTGTGCATGGCTATATACAGAAAGAAATATGTATTCTTCATCTGTGTTTGCTCAGAAGTAGTAACTCACATGCTGTAAAATTCTGGAAAAGAATAACTTGTATTTTGAAGACATGCTGGCAGACAAGCTGATATGGGGGAGTCTAGTGCCTACCACCATCCTAGTTTTCAGGCATCTGACAATTTTCTGTGATGTAGGAAATACCTCACTGGCCTAAATTGGTACATGAGGCCACTCTTTGAAACGGGGCAAATCACTAAATGTTCATTTAGAATTAAATAGCAGGACAGTTATTTTGATTTCAAGATATTCCCCTTGTTTTATATTGGCAATTGCTTCACATGACTGAAATATGATAGGTTATTCCAGGCTGAGGAACAGATTGTAGCCTCAGGTTTTCCTTTCTAGACTTAAATTCCTTAGTTATTCCCATAGAAATAATTCCCTAAAACCTTAGGATTACTGCCGGCTGTCTAGGATTCCATCAAATTTTCAAAATCTTCTAAAACCTGGACACAGTATTCCCAAGTGTAAGCAAAGCTTCATGAAGCAGACTTATTTTTCTGTCCTTAAAAGTCATACCCTATTTATATATCTGGTACAATACTCATTTTTTGCAACTTCATCACATTGTGAACTCCTGTCTCATTTGCTTTCCATCACCCTCAGGTCTTCCTCTGCATTACTGCATTTTAAAACCATGTCTATGATTGGGGAACTGGCCTTAAGTAAAAATAACCAACTTGATCAGCCCTTACCCAGAATTTTGAGAATTCAGACAATCTAACAGAATATTCCCCTACTGTCCTAACTCCATCTTCCCTAGTCACACTGCAAATAAGCACATTTACTCCCACCACACACTAATCCTGTTATAATTACTTCTCAGAAAACCTTTGCCATGGGTTGAGAGGAAACGGAGAAGAAAATAAAAAACCATGCCAGAGGCTCCAGTCTTATCAAGGAAAGGTAAGTGTTCCTTCCAGCACCTGGTGCAAGCCCACCACTCTTTATACCTGAGGGTTGAAACAAGAATTGCTGCTTTGTTATAATCACCTTTGTTCCAGCATCTTTTCATTGGCAACACCTCTCTGAAGCATTTCTACACCATCGCTGGTTTCCCTCAAAGCTCCACACAGCTAGAAAACTCCTGCTTGATGGCAAGTGAGCATTTTCTTCTGCATGGCAAAGGGGGTCTAAGCTATTTAGTTTGGGAGTATGCTGACTTCACATTTTACATTATATTTCTGCAATCAATGCCACTAGAAATTTCCACATAAAGCAGAGTTAGATAACATTCTTCGTTGATATGATTCTAGCAGTTGACACTTCATGAAAATCACCAAAAGAAAACAAAAACCATGCACCACATTACAGAATTATTTACTTTGTATCACAAGTATCACTTGTGATCACTTCGTATCACTGGTGCAAAATTAGCTTCCTGATTTGAAAGACAAGTTACTCAGTCCCTCCTTGTCTGATTGCATTCCTGCCAAGCAGCACACCTGTGAAAAAGCAAAGCCTATGATCAGCTTCTGTTTCTACTCATGTTACACTGCACATGCTGAGAAAGGCTAAGGGACCTTCATCCCTGGAAGTTTTCCAGACTCAGCTAGACAAAGCCATGGCTGATCTGGATTAGTTCCAGGATGAATTTTGCTTCAAGCAGGAGATGGGGTAGATGACATCCACAGGTTCCTTCCAAACACTTCTGGGAATCTGGTCTGTGAAAGCAAAAGGAAAGTCAGTTGTATCTTAGTGCTTTTCAGATGTCAAATACTGAATAAGGGAAGAGAAAAAAATGCATCTAAAAATAAAAACAGAGTCAAAGGATGCCTTGTTTTTCCTGTCTCACAACAGCAACAAGAGCCAGGAGCAGGCAGAAAATACAAAAGATATTTTTCTCTCTGGCAGCTTGGGTGGGTGACTCACAGCAAATAATGAACTCTCTGCATACTGCTCCTGTCAGTGCCGAGTGAATCCGCCTCCTAAGCCCTGACCTGGGCCATGTGACTGCGGACAGAAGGAGGGAGCTTGGCTTCTTCCTAGCGGTTTTGTCAATAAGACATAATGCCAAGGACAGCTGAGGACAGCAATCACTGAAACTTAGACTTTGCAAAGCAGCTAAAAACCAAGTGACAGGAAAGCAGGTTGAGGAAATCCCAGCACTCTCACATCCCATCCCACAGCTGCTCTGAATTGCAGTAAGCTGAGTCTCTCCCCAGACTTTTCTTCCCAGAACTCAGAGTGCGTTTGGATCCCTTTAACCTTTACACCTACCTACTGACAGCCAGAAAAATTATTATGCATGTTCTTGTTCTTCTCTATCAGTTAAGTTCCTCACCAAAAACTGTAGTTTTCCTTGTGACTTCTAACTTGCAAAGCAAACCTAATGATTAAACAAAACCAGCTTTTTCATGTGGGTAGCAGGAAACAGAATTTGAGAATGATTTTGTAAGTAACTTATCTTTGTCCACTTACTATATAATGTAATTGCATGCAAACACTGAGGCACTAATGGCGTATTTCACTTAGTGCCATGCATTTTCACAGTACTTATATACCCAGAGAAGGCTGTTCATGCCCTTCCAGAGCAATAGGAAGACAAAGCCTTGCAGTAAAGATTTGTTTTTAAACTTTCACTTGTGTTTTGCAGAACCAAGTGATTTGTGTATCAGCTAAACTTACTATTACATTAGACCCAGAAAGTTGAATTGTATTTCATTTGACCTTCGGCTATGGATGCTAGCTTTTAGTCTCCACAGCTCAGACAGCACTATCCTAGTGTCTTGCTTCTCCACGTAACTATGTTTTTTCATATATCTTACACCTAAAGGCAATGAACATTACGGCTGTGACACCTGCTGCCAGTGCAGCTGTAGCTCCAGCTGGTTTTCTTCCCTGGGGTAAACGAAGAGTACTATACTTAGATTCTGAGGGGGGTGGGGTGGGGTGTAATTTATTGTAGACAATATCATCATAATCACCAATCATATCAGCCATTGTTTTTGAAACAAGTTGTTTCACAAGAAGTATGATTTAAGAAGCATTCCCAAGATTTCTCAAGCTTGAGAATGACAAGTCTGGTTTTTCTTGTCTTTACTGTATACAATCTGTTACTGCTTACCTGTACACCAGGCAGAACAAGAGCCTCTTATGCCTGCTTTGCACAGCTCAAGGCTACAAAGAACCTTCTCCACATTGCACAGGCTTTATGACTGGAAGTTTTCCGGGTTGAATTCACCACCACAAGGACCAAAGCGACTGTCAATATTAAATGCAGGGTTGGTGGAAGCTTTCAGCTTCATACCCTGCGAACGGATCCTTCTTGGCCACATCCTGGAAATGGCTCAGGAAGTGGCAATGCACCTTCCCCTTTCCTGAGTTCTTCCTCATTTATTTTAAAGTATACAGTCCTTTGATACTACAAGAGGTACTTTTATTCCATGCTGAAACAGGCCTTCCTAAGAAGTCTCTTCCTCCCTTATGCTTTCTGACCTTCTACTTCAAGTCTAGTTCAGTTCAGTTTTGTGGGTAGCAAACTCACAGTTGTATGTGAAGTAGGATGATTTGTGGATGCTTGTGAAGTAAACATACCACAGGATCTCCTGTGACTGTGGCAGATTAGTCCTAGTGAATGTGATGGCTCCTTCCATCACTCCTAAAACAACCCACAGATGCCATTAGTGTTATAGCTGCCACACAGGCACTTGTCCATTAGGAACTGTCCCTGACAGATAAGAAGCTACTGAAACGCAGTCATGAGAAATTAATTATATTTAATTCCAATTAGGATAGATCTGAATCTGTGACTTCAGGGTGAAGGAGAATGAGTTCTGTGAATAAATCTCCTACCATAGGGTGTTCTGAGGAGAGCTGCATGATGTCAACAGTTGACTCCTTTCTGGCAGCCAGTCTCTGTCAAGGTCAGGTAAGGGCAAAACAAGTGAATGCAACAGTAATTATTTAGGAAAAAAAGAGGCAACATCAACAAGACTTGGAATTTTAACTGACATGAAAGAGGTTATGCTTATCTTAAAGATGCAAATGTTGGTAAGTAAACACATTTGAAGACAGAAACATTGATCTGTTTGCCCTTGCTGTGTTGTCTAATTGATCATCTAACTAGCTGACTGGATTAAAATGTGTTCATGGTATGCGCCCTTTCCTCCTCTTGGTTTCTATTTCTTGAATTTTTAGAGAATATTAAAAATCAGTTTACAATTCTTTTTCTGATTGCAGACCACCCTTACAGTATCTCGTTATCTTAAACACATTGTGAACTTTAGAAAAATGTTATATTCCTCTATTATGTTTTCTAAGTGCTGCATTTACTTGGTGACTTGGTGGCCATTTACTGGTAATTGGTTCTTGTAAGAAAGCTACATTTTTTACTTACAGGAAATCTGCAAGTACTACAATTGAGCTTCACTAGTATAAATCAAACAATCTTTGTGAAACTGCAACCTCATAGATATTATTTTCACTTAGGCTATAGATTTAAAATCAGTCTGGTGAAATCTAGAAAGACAGATACTGAGTATAAATTTTAAGTTTGCTTTTCTTCTGTGATTCATTAGGTCACCTCCCATCATGCACAACAAATCTTTTAAATTTTTAAAAAATAATCAATATTTGGCTAAAGTTACCATTTCAAAGTATGCACTCTTCAATTATGAAGTATTATTTTGCAAGTAAAATATCTAATTGGGAGTCCGGAACCATACAGTATCAAGACCAAAAACCTGACATGGCCCAGTTCTTCATTACCTTGCTCTGCCTTAAGGGTCTATCAGCAGGCAGGAACTTATTTCTCAATTATTCAAAGATGGATGGCTCAAAACTTGCAGTGCAGGTTATTTTGGAAGCTGTCCTGGGAATTACAGGATCTCTGTGGCACTCTAGCAGAGGCCACCGTGTGCCAAAATGGCTGAAAGATGAGAGTCTGTTTCATCTCCACACTGAAACCAGGTGGGAAGAGGAACTTGACTTAAATAAATGGTCCTCTGAGACAGTAGGTCTAACTCCCTATGTAATGCAAAGGGTCTTTTTCTCCTTAGTATGTAAACTGTGCACAAATGACTACACAAAGTGTGTGACTTGACAAGAAACAGATGACTCAGTTCTCTTAACTTATAAAAGATGTTGGGACAGTGCCCATTTCCCCCCTGGTTATTCTTAAAGAAATCTCCTTTCTTAAAAGTGATATTCTGATCAGCACTAGCTTGAGGCATCAATTCTACAGGCCAATTTACCTATGGCTTGTGAGATGATGCACTTGCACCAACATCTGATTTTCTTTGAGAATATATAATTTAAAATGTAGTCTTGCTCTTTATTAATAAATCCTTCAAACTCTGAACCATATACAATTGATGATCTGATTTTTTGCCTGGAAATAATCTCAAAGGACAGTACTGAAGAGGGGAACTGCACTTAATCTAGGGCTGTAGTGTACCTAGAGCTCAGTTTGCCCTAATCCCACTCCAGCTGTAAACCTCAGTTTATTGACGGACCTGTCAGTTTTTCTAGGTTGTGTGTGACCTTCACTTAATAGGTCTTTGCCTTGCATTGATGTCCAAATTTCATTAATTCACAGTGCAATGCTTCCCTTCTGTGCTGGTAACCTCCATGCTAGACAGAGCTGGGCAAGCTGTGTTTGCTGTGCTGGTGTAAGAGGTGGTAGAGCCAGGGAGGTGCCACAGTAGGATGGCAGGGGGTCATCCTTCAGTGAGGCCAAAACCTCAGCTCCCCACCATACGATCCTGAATATGGGGTCTTGCACATTGGCTGAGATGCCCATTCTGATGCTTGCAAGTTGCTGCTATGGCACTCATGACCGCATTCTACACAATTACATGAATGGTAAAAATCAGTGCAATGTGCCAATTAATTTATATATACGATCAAAAATTTTGTTCTTTATCTTTGGCTTTGTTCAGCTTACAAACCTCTTCTAGTTGCAGTCTTTCTGTTCATCTTATTTAAAGACTCAATTCTACAGGTATGTTTAGAAAGAAATTTATATCAGGCTTCTGCCTGGGTGAAATTATAAAATCACACAAGAAACAGTGAAGGACTGAATGAGAAAATACTTCCTCTGAGCACACTGACTACTATTCCTCAAGTCAGAATTACAGCCTGTTCCAAAACTATGCAGCTATTTTGCCCATTTATCAACCAGGATTTGCATGTTTACACACAAGATGCCAACATGGGATCCAATGGCCATTACTGGTTTTGTGTTAGAGGAAAGACAGATTATATTGGTCTGGAGCCAACTGTTTGTAAAACTATTGTAAAAAGAGTGTATGCAGAGTAATAGTGATCGCAAATCACTTATTAAACCTTGAGTTTGTATTGACCCGAGCCTTGCCACTAAATTTAAGAGATTCAAATTTAGACCTGATAAATAACTACTGTCAGAAGTAGTAGCTGCTTATGTCAGTCATCGCTGAGACCCAGCAAGTACATGTGAATTCAGCAATCCCCAGTAGCAAAAGAAGACTTCAGACTATAGTCATTTGCTTGTCACCTTCATTTAGGTGCCAGGTTCTATAGGAAAAGAATTCTCAGAAACATTCACAGATGACCAGGTAACTTGAAATATCAGAACAACAACTATGATAGTCACTGAGCATATACCCCAGAGTGGAGAGAATGTAGAAGATAATTTATTTTAAAATAAAATTCCATTAAAAACATGGCTCGTTAAGGATTAGCTAACTCTTTTGGAAGTCTCTTATACCATAGCAACAAACAGGCATATTGGAAAGCCCCTCTTTTTACAGTTTCAAAAATCTCATCAAGTTTCTCAGATCGCAAAAAGGAAACCCTAGCAGTTCTATAGAAGTCTCAGCAATGGAGAGCTTTAAAAGCTTGCCTTTGTGTTGATATTTCTCTTATTCAGGACAAAAGAGGAAATAATGCAGGAGTACAATTCAAAATAATAACAGGATCAACCTCTGTATTCTTTCTCAACAGCCCAAAGATTACATGTTCCCATTACCTTTTGGGGTGTGTTAGAAAAATCCCTAGTGTGCATTTTCTAGCTAAGCTTCTTCAGGAAGAAATCCAGTTCCTGTCCTCCAAAGGTCTTAAGTGATGTAACTTCAAGAACATCAAGCGTAGAAGTTTTACAGGTAAGGGCGATTCACATCATAGAAACATTTATGTAGCACTCTTAACCACTAATGTAGGCAGACCCATGCAATCCCCGGGAGCAAAAGGTTCCTCCAGCAAAAGAAAATTGGCCAGGGTCCCATTTGTGTTCATCTGCATAAAGAAGCTATTGCAAAACCAACAAGCCAGGTGTGAATTTAAAGTACAATAACTATTTGTCTTGTTTCTCTTAGTGCTCTGGCTCAAGCAGGTTACACTGGGGTTCTGTAACAGCTACAGAAGCTACAGAAGCTGCTGTTCACAGCTGGATGCATGCCCCTTGTTCAGAGGTTTCTGTCTCCATTAGAAGTCTAGTTCATGAAGCAGCTGCTGGGCTGCCACAAATTACAGACTAAAATTAAAGAAAACCATCAGGCATAAAACATGACCAAGAATGCATCCTCATCCTAGGTAATCCTAGGCATCCTAAGCAATGTCAAGGCCATAGAATAAATGAGATTTGTAGGTAGCATGAAAAAAAATCTGTCAACAAGGATTCATAGGATGCCTTCTGCTGGGTCTGGGAACAGGGTGAAATTCTGTGTGGCCCCAGGAGTCTTCGCCAAACATGTTTTAAACATAACCGGTGTCCATACCAAAACCAATGTATTTCACACCATCTAATTTGAGCTGCTTCTCTCAAAAACGAGCCTTCATAGATCAACAGAATTCTGTTTGTCCCACCCAACTGGGTTTACAGGTAACTTGTTTTGAAATAGTGAATTGTCTAAAAAGAACTCCACACATGGACAACCCTCCAACAACTCTAAGGACAGCTAGATCTTTCTATATATCTACAGGTCTTTAGACTTCAGCCTCAATGGTGAAAAAATGGAGGTAGCCTTTTACCAAAGGGAAGCACAACCTGAAACAGTTTTAAACCAAAAATCTCTTCCCAACTTTTCACACAGGTTTTACTATTATTCAGAACAGAACAAAACAAACAAAAAAAATTAATGAAAAAGCAGGCTTCAAAATTATTTTTAAAATACAGTTTTAGTCATGCTTTTAGTTCTGGTTCAGGGACCTTTAAGTAATGATGGATAAAATTCACCTTTATGAGGACAAATAGAGCTTGAAAGATCGTGAGTTATGTAAGAAAATTTGCCACAATTACTTTTTTTGAAGCTACAGAATTATTTCTATGTCTTCTAAGAAAAGGCTGTTTCTATTTATGTAGAAAAGCCTCCAGGAGACCATTCTAGCTTCTGAAAAGGCAAGGACAGCAATGCTTCAAGTACCTGTTAGGCTGTGTGATAAGCCTCACACTGCATTTTGCTGATCATGTCAGGCTCCAGAAGAGGCAAATATTATAACTTTATGATATGAAATTCTGTTCCTGCCGAGCATATGACCTGCGAGCTGACAGCCATTTCACCTGGATTTAAAGGTGTCATTCAGCAAAAATCCACCTTTCACGTTCCAGCAAGCAGAAGCTCTGCCGCTGGTTCTTACATTACCTCCTATAATTTTCCCCATTTTGTAGTATATTGTCACTATGGCTTCCAAAATTATGCCTTTTCCTTGGTGACCAATGCAGAAAAGCAAGCAGCCTAAATAGACATTTTTATTATAGAAGCATTCTTAATGTCATTTCTGTGTAACGAAGCCATCAACATTTATAAGGAGTACTTGCACTGGTTTGAAAACTTTTCTGGCAAAGAGTATCCACATGTGATGTGTTTCAAGGAACAAGCTGAAATGGCAGATGTGAGCCCTTCAACACTGGATTCCCAGCAAAATTTAGCTGCTTTTGAAAAGCAGAACTACATTTTTTGTAAAGACATAGGTTCCACTTGACAATCACAACTCTGAGGAGATTGAGTATTTGCAGTTAGCTCTTCCTCTCCCCTTCTTTTTAATTAATGAAAAAGACATGGCACCTGTAGGGGCTGAAAAATACATTGTGGTTGTAATTACGGAGCCATTCAGATCATACAGCTGCGATCCTGCCAAAGCCAGATGAAGGTGCTGGCTGCTGTGTGGCTTGGAGGTGCTTCTTCCCCCTCCTGTTAGGATGCCTGTGAGATGATTCTCATGCTCTGAAATGTTTTGAAGCTGCCCAGGGTGAAAGCACAGAAGTGCTGCAGGTCTCCGACTCCAAAGGCTCATGCTTTATGGTGGCTACCCTAACTCTGTGCGGGCCTGCAGGTGTCTGGCTCCTCCACGGTTTGCTGGCCGTGCCTCTCAGCCTGCACTTCCACATCACCCCCTCTGCCCCGGACAGCTGAGCCGCTCTGGTTTTCAGCGCTGCCAGCTCTCCTGACATTGGCAGTTTGAACCTCGCCATGAGGCAGACGGCAGCAGCTTTTCCTCACGTGTCCCCTCCTTCCCCAACATGGCTGCCACCATCCATTTTGGACTAATGGGTTTACAGCAGCCATTTCACCTCCATGTTTCTCCGCGCGGCTGCAAGGCCGGGCTTCAGCACAGGCGCTGCCCTCTGCCACTTCTAGTGAGACTGAAGTGGCAAAGCGATGGGAGTTGCAGGAGTCCTGTAGGAAAGCTGGGAAACGAGACAGGAGTGGCACCAGGAGCCAGGCTGGGGGGCTGGAGGGGGCTGCAGGGGCTGAGGGACCAGGAGGACAGAGGCCTGGCACAGCATTGCTGTCACAGGGGCTCAGGTGGAGAAGACGGTGGCAGCCAGGAGGGACCTGCTGGGGGAGGGAAAGCACGGCAGGACAGGAAAAACATCCATGACAGCCCCCCGCGGGGCTGGGGCAGAGGCGCTCTGCAGCCCGCCGTGCATGAAACACCCATGTCCAGCGGGAACGGAAAGAAGGGTCTTTGAAGACAGATATTTACTTCCTTGCTCTTTGACAATTTTCTTTTCTTAACCTGCATTTAATGTAATGATTATAATGCTATATGTAACTCAAACACACATATTCAAATTATTATTGAAATGTTTTCAGCATGTGAGAATTCAGTATTTTAACAAGACTTAAGACTCCAACCATAATTATAGCACTCAATAACGGAAGCTTATTAGTCTGAAGTTTTTCTAGGAGTTAACAAGATGATAAATGCCCAAGAACCCTCTCACACATACAGAAAAGTTATAGACATTTTTATTAGCCAGAAATCTAAAAGACGTCAAGTCTCCACTGAAATCTGAACATCAGTATGAAATGTATGTCTCCGTTAACTGCTACAGTATCCTTCTGTTCTGTTTCCTGGTTTTTTAACATAGTAGTTTATCAGTGTATCCTCAACAAATTGAAATGGTTATTTAATTTTATCACAACTCTACCTATCTTTAAATAAGCATTTCAGAACTGCTTTCTTCTCCTGCAGACTGTAGTTCCATTCATACCTCAGGGCAGCTGCTATCAGATCATTCTTAATCCATAGTAACAGGAGATGAAATTTTTAAAAAATCTAGTGTGGACAATGTTTACTTCATGGTATTTGTGCCACAGCCATTTTATTAGATGTTCTGGAGAAGAAAAGAGAAACTATTCTTCTAACAGTAGATAATCTTTATCTGTGGTGCTCATATGGGAAAACTATTGCAAACCTTTGTGTACTGACTGTCAAAAATTCTGAAACAGCATTAATATTAGTGGTTTCATTTGTCCTACCACCATTCTTTAGGCTCCTAAGTCCTGATCTTTCAAACTGATGAAGAGAGTACTAACCCTTTTAATTTTATGGATAATATCTTAGGCATTAGCGTCAGTGAGGCAAGACTTACCCAAACCTAAAACATGAACTGTGCACAGGCAAAATACCATGTGTGCAGGGTAAGTAAGAGCTTTGGCATTCCTTGCTCCTCCTGCAGTATATTATACTGCCTGCAATACGTTGTCCCAAAGACAGAACTCTGTTTGATGTTGTATGATTAGACATTGTTGTTGTTCTCTCATCTTCTTAACTGAAAAGTTAAACTTCAGTAGAGTCCCAGATAAACCACATGACAGTGTTCAAGAGGCAGGAGAGATTAAAAGGAGTTGGGCAATCTTTGGAATAGACAAGAACAGTTTATGCATACTAAAGATGTATTTACTTTATAGGTCATATCTAATGATACCCAAAATATCTTCTTCCGCACCCTCCAGGACTTAGGAGGTGAAAGAAAGAGAGAAGTGAGATGACGCAGCATACCTTGATCTATCCACGGCGTCACAGAAACAGATTATTTTCCATAGATTTTTTTTTCTGTCTCAAAAATTCACCTGCAGCTTAGTCTTTCTTTGGGTGCTTTTTAGCACTCACAACTCCAGTCAGACTGTGAGTTCATCTTAGTTTAGGAGTCAGGTTATCATACCTGCAATACAAGATTACAGGATACTGCAGTATTTCCCAAGCTGAAAATGACCTAATGTACAGCTACATTGCTATTGAGCTGAACTAGTATTATACATACCTGACCAATACAGGAAGACTGGAATTTGAATCCTAAGAATTAAGAACATCTTCAAGGCTATCAGGTTCCACAGATGCACAAATAATCAAACATAAGATTTTCCTACTAGCACTGAATTTTCTTGAAGTTACTGTGTCCGAATTGATTACGCAGCAAGTTTATGCATAGCAGCTGACAGAACCATGAATCAGTGCTAAAACCACATACTATTTTGACTGACATTGGAAGAAAACCAGTTAGACCTGCTGGATGTTTTGACATCTCTTGCTAAATCAAAGTGATTTTATGAGTTAATCTTTTATGGCAGCAAGAAATCAGCTAAGAAAATCAATCTAGAAAAAGTAGCTGGTAGTCTTTGTTAAAGCAATCATTATATTGACTCTCTTCATTTAATAATTCACATTCCAAATAACAGGGGAATGTGCTCAGACTAAAATCAATGAAAAAAGCCCAGATTTTTAAGGGAATTCGGGATTACTTTTAAATAAATTATGTTTATATTTAATGATCTTTGTTAATAGAGTACTAAGTATGTTTGTGATGCTCATGTTGCAAAGAAGTTGTACAATGAAGTACAGCATTTATTTGAAAAATGCATTATCTGTTCTCAGCACTAAAGGATTGTTTTACTTTCTACACATGCACATAACATTCACAATAACTCTGGTATAAAGTACTTTTCTGGTTTTCAGTAAACATGTCAGTAGTTTCACAGAATTTAATACCCACTTTACTATTACACAAGTGACAGACAGAGGGATTAAAAAATTCTTAACTTTTCCCTCTTGTGTCAAAAGAAACAGCTGCTTCCCATGGACACGCAGGTGGTATCTTCTAGCCACAATGGAAGCAGTGAATGTATTGTTTATCAAAAATGCTGGGTACTGTTAAAATTATTCCTGCCTTATTGCAACACAAGTTAACAAGCAAAAGACACAATTTCAATAAATAAAATCTCCTATCAGTACCTAATTCTTTTGGCCTTGAGGATACATAATCAGACTCCACAATGAGTCCCCATGCGTGAAGGATTTTTCAGCCCTTTTCTCCAAGTTGAGTGTCTCTGTCTAGTTGAGGAGCAACTTTAATTGGTCCTTCAGTAGAAGAATCCTCTGTTTTCCAGAGCAAAATGTTTATTTCTGTAAATACTGGGACTTGACATGCAAACCAAATTCAATATCAAGCCTATTTTTTCCACTAAAATACACAGGGGATTAAGTGGGGGGACTGCTGATGTCAACTTACTTTTAGAGGTGTCAACCTCCAGGAATAGAATCCAGGATCTGTAGTTACAAAATTATTGTTATGGGGTAGCAGTTTTAACTACTATGTAATTTTAATTACTAAATTACTAAAGTGTGTAGTCTGGAGAAATGTAATAAGGGACCAGCTCTTAATAATTGCATCAGTGCAAATTCAGGGATGTGACTCCCATTTCTAAAATCAAATTATCTTCCTTTTGTGGCTTATAGATCTCCACAATTAATGAAAAAGAAAAATCTTAAATTCAAACCAAATACACGATTGCTCCCTGTTTGTCTTCCCTTCGGACATATGTAGCAAAAACAGTTCTGCACCCAGCAAAGAACCTTTTATTCCTTTTAAATTACCACAGTGTTTCAGTATTCCATTAAAATCATTACATGCTTTTGGTAATATTTTTGCAGATTACATTGCATTAGAGACTCTTATGATGATGTCATCATACTTGAGAGACTGTTGTCTAGAAAGGTTTCTTCTCTTTGATGCTGTGTCATCTTTTTTGGTTCCTTTTCAAACAACCAGCATCTATAAAATAGAAGGGACGAAGAGGCTGAGAAGACTTGACTGTCAAAAGTACCACTGAAATAGAGATGGAAGCAAAGCACTGCTGACTTGCATAGCTCAGAAATTTTTTATCTTACTTTTCTTTCACAGTTTCACTGGGGAGAAAGACTGAAAGTATAGGCTGCTGTCACCCTTCCCTCAGGAAGGAAGAGCACTTCCACTTTATATAATCTCACAGTGAAGATGTGGGTTCAGATTCCCCTCAGGCAGAGCAGGGATGTGAACTGGTTTTCCTACATCCTCAGTGAATGTTCCAGCCACCTCAGTACTGGAAAGGACTGGGGTTATTCCTCCTCCTGGCCTGTGAATCGAGACACTTGTTTCTAATGCTATTCATGGAAAGTGATGGACACTGAAATATTGCAGAAATGTCAAAAGAAACTGCTAGCCTGCCCTATCTTGGCCTTTTCTTTTTAGAAAGTAAGCCATACGCAGAGGATCGTTTGTCCATTTTCTACATTCAAGATAGTAAATCCAGCTGCTCAAAATTATTCTTTCCCAGATGGTCAAACTCCGTCATTCCCATCAGGACACAGGTAGTTTATTGTCTTATCCCCCTGGAGCAAGTGTATGCATTCTTATCATTCGTTCTGCCTTGTGTCTTGGGGACAACCACAAGATTTATGTTCATCTTCATTTGCTCCTTGACTCTTCCTGTACTGTGTTCAAGAAATGTATTGAGCCCACATGTTTTTTCTCCACCTTGATAGAGCAGTGGGTCATCAGTTCCAGGCCTGCCAGAACTGGTCCTGCATTAATCACCCACTCCATCATCCCCCAGTATCTCCATGCAGCACTCTGGGGAAGTGCCTCCTTCAATTGCTTTGCATTCAGAGTCTGTCGCTGGGAGTCAACTCTCACCACATAGTCTGAGGTAAGTATCTGTGTGTCCTGAAAGCATAACGCCTCTTTCTCAAGTATTCTTTCAGTTTCATTCCTGGACAAATTTGACATCTGGTAAATGCTGTTTACTTGTTTATTGAAACTAAGCTTCTAAGTTAGTTCTTTAAGAAGGAAGAATGTCTTTTTGTATCTTAGTCTATTTTCATATAGAACCACTTATGTTAAAAATTTGATACTTCCCTAGTTCCTATTTTTTAATAATAGCTTGTACAGCTAGATATGAAAGTAGTCTGTGCATTAATGAGTTGGATTTTTTTCCTTGTGGATATATTTCTAAAATATCAGAAAATGATCAAAATACTGAAAATATAAAGTAACATCATTAACTTTTATTGAAGAGTCGTGTAAAAACTGTACAGTGTAAAGTCATAATAATGAAGTATGCCTAATATCAAAACTGTAAGTTTTGAAATAATTGTGATAAACTTAAACCATTTTGTATTTAAACCCACTTTGTTAGTTTTAGAAAGAATTCCTGAGAACTGGAAAACAACAATGTAAATATCATTCAAATAGTAACTTTTCATTATTATTCTGAGAGAGCATATTTCATATAAGTGCCATTTCCCCCTGATTTTCCAATTATACAACTTGATTTCCAATTTTCCAAACCACAGATACACTCATATTTTAACCGTGTACCCTACACTTCCAGGTCTAGAGGTTCGTGACTGGGGAGGGCATTGATGCCCCAGCAGTATCTGTTAGGCATCCTCCAAACGCCTCCATCTCTTTGCTGTCACTCTGGTACTCCTACTCTTCCGAGAAGGCTCCCTCAGTGCTCTCCTAGCATCATGCTGCACACAGAAGACTGGCTTATGCTTTTCCTCCTCATTCTGTGCTTCCCCAAATCCTACGCAATGTAAAAGTGGAAGGAATATTAACCACTGTGTAGGCTCACCCTTAACCAAAAGGTTCCTAGTAGTTATTGATGTAACCTCTTCTTACACCATCTTAATTCTTCTTAGGTGGACTTGCATATAAAATTAGAAATAGAAGTATTTCAGAAAGCTATCATTAACCTCAGCACCAAGTCTTCTTTCTAATTCAGATTTGACTTCCTGGATCAGTTTGATGAATATGAAATACAATAACTGATACAAGAAGCCGATTTTTCAGATGTTTTCCAAATCAAAATAAAATAACATATTTTTTTCATCAATGCATCATCATTTTCTTCAGTTTCAAAATTAAAAGTACAGCTAAAAGAATAACTCAATCACTACACCTCTCTTTCCTTTCTTAGTGTTGATGTCAGTAGCAAAAATTTAAATTATCCTTCCATTATTCTCCTGTATTTTGAGACAAAAAAACTCAAATTGAAATATTCTCACAATAAAATACATAATGGCATGTAAATATAGTCTTGGAAGATCTAAATTACACTGAAGGTTTTTAAGCACTTACTGAAAAATAACAGTACTGAAAAAGCTGGACCTTTAGGCATAATGTGCAACCCACTTTCAGGACAATGGGTGTGATGCAGTATTTGCCTGCATAGCTCAGAGTGAAGTGAAGAAGGGATGTCTTTGCAGCCAGTAACGATGAAAAGCTTTTGTTTGGACATTGCTGTTTTGTCTTGATAATTGCACCTTCAAAAATAAGTTTATCAGAAAAGCAGAACAACATGATGCGTGCTCTCTGATTAGCTGTAAAACCTTTTTGACAGGACTGACAGCGCTGATAAGGAGCTGTTATACACCCCACTGCGTAAAGCTGCATGTGTCACTGACTTCTTATTAGGATGAAACCTTGACCCTACCCAAGTCAGATTTGTCACTGATTTAATTGTAGCTGCAATTACCTCCTTAATGTTTTCGAACATCTTCAGAGAAGACAATTAGCTGCTTCTGGCCAAGTCAAACAAGCAAGCCACTTCATGGCAGATTTCCCTGCCCTGATTTTGTGAGGAGTGGTTTTGTTTTATCCTATTTCCAACAACGACTGAATGACAGAACTGAAGTACTTTGCTTTTGGTGGAAGCCTGAAGCTGGGCAGAGAGCACTGCAAAGGTCTTCACCTCTAAGGGGCAGTTCTGATTGCTCTGTGTATTTCCACCCAGATAAGGTCAGCAATGGTACTCTGCTAAGAAATGGGCCCAGCAGCTCCATGAAGACAGAGAAAAAGCCTGTACAAAACCATGCTCGTCAAACGCCCGCGTCCACACCGCGGGCACCGACCTGCCAAGGTTTGCTTTCCCTTATTTTGAATTCAGTTTGTTTCTGCAAGGTCTTTTGTAGGTGGGGAATGGGTTTTACCACCCTACTTCAGAGGGATTCACCCCCAGATCCTTTAGGGGGGTCTCTGGGGTGGCCGGTGAACCAGGGTAACGCAGGGAGGCGGGGGAGCCCCCGCTGCAGCAGTGCCCTGAAGTCGCGCTGCCCCAGGCCCCTCCATGTGTTCTTCACCTGATTTCTCCCACCGGTTTGTTAAGCACCGCAGGGTGACCTGCTCCAGCTGTGGGCTGTGGAAAGTTTTGCTGGAGCGAAGCACACCCACACCTCCCGGGCGCCCTCACGGCGGAGAGCGGCCAGCGGCGGCCGGGCCCCCTC
>JAVJGI010000060.1:78146826-78175742 GCA_035590275.1 Ibycter americanus | reverse complement strand
GCTCGCTTCCTGCTCCTCCCCGGGCGCCCAGGGCTGCCGCTGCCGTGGGCTGCCCGCAGCCCCGCCGAGGAGCCCCGGGCCCTCTGCCGAGGCTGTGGCGCTTTCCTTGAGCTCTTGGCGGCGGAGACCCCTTCCTGGCTCGTAAGGGCTCATGGCGCATCTCTAGGAGCTTTTCCTGTGGGATGTTAAGAGAAGAGGGTTGGTGCGCACGGATAATGCTGCGAGGTGAAAACGTGCCCTTGGCTAAAGGTGCGCTACACCTGTGCCTGGACATGGGTCCGTCTGGCCCTATGTTACCGCTCTGTGTGATGTTCAATAGCTGGTAGCTAGGCCTTTCACCGCAGGCAGCTTCCAAGTCGTACAGCAGTGTTTTCCAAACTGAGGATCTGCAGGAATGAGGACTGTAGGTCATGAATGCCAAGAGATTGAATGATGATCTGGAAAGGCACAGGTCTTTGCAAATTGTTTGTCCCTTCAGTCTTTCAGCTGTGGAGGAGTAGCTCAGGCTGGAGCGGTAAGCAAAAGAGTTGAGAGTTGGGGAAAAGCTGTTACAAAATAAATTACTGCAAGTCCTTGAAAAATCTACTAGGTCATCAGTATTAACGCCCTTATGCAAGGTTCTTATGGGTGGTATTGCAATGCTTAAAACCTTCCCAGAAATGCTTTTAGATGAGTGTCAGAGTTGAGATTTGTTTACTGAAATTTGTAGCCTCCTCACGTTGATCATAATGATCTCTTCAGTCTTTGTTTTAACACAGGTTACAAAATATTCATCCATTCATTCTTTCAGTGAGTCCACAGCTTTTTGGTGCATACCTCCAGAAGGATACCCATAAAAATGGGAACTCTTCCTGTTGTAGGCAGTAGTTCTTGCCGCTCCTCTATGTCTGTGTATGACAATTCTGTTAAAGAAACAATGTCATACTGCCTTCTGGACTTCAGAAGTCTCCACAGGAGCCTGTCCATGTGAGTCAGGCACAGATATCTACCTATGTGGACCCTGATCAAAAGTTGCTGTTTATTTTGGCCTTGATGAGCCAAAACTGAAGGGAGGATCTCCCTTGTTCTCCCAGTATCTAAGCAGAGGAACATAGTACGTTTGAACATGCAAATTCTGGCAAAGGAGTCCAGCTTTTAGCAGTTCATATATATCTGCTGTTTCAGAGTGCCTGCAGATTAAGACAGACAAGCATTGGCACTGTTAACTTTAAAAAAAAAAAAAGTGAGCAATCTCTGTAACAACTGAATTTTTTTTAGATGAGAGCCTAAATTACATGGAAGTCTATGTAAGCCTACTTCTCGGCAAAGAGCAAATTAGTATGCAAAGGTAAGTTGTGTGTAACTGGTTAAGCAAAAGAGCCAATAGTACTCTAATTTACTTCGTATTTTCTGTAAATCTTGTGTTAATGAAAACTTTAAGGTGATTTTTCTAGTTTCTCTAAATTAGCAACATTGTATTTTCATGGACAGAGTTAAAACCAAACAGTTCATCACATCTATGCAACAAGGAGAGCTGCACCCATTACCTACTCATCCAATAGTAGGTGGTCTTTACGAGTTACTAGCAATTAGTAGTTGTAGCTTTTTCAACTTAAGAATTTTATCTTTGGAGACTTTTCTCCCTGCGTTTCTCTATGCTTCTAAAAGCAGACTTGAGAATCTCCTTCCTAAATGCCTTTAATGTCAGTCTGAAATTGTAATACTAAGACGTGCTTGACTTCTGAAGGATCTTTTCTTGGATTTTTTTGTTTTCTAATACTCAGCAACACTGACTGGCAAGTACATTGCACTGACAAAATCAAAGTTGACAGTTTGCTGAAGAGAAATAAAAAGCCAATAAATCTTCTGTAATTTCTCAGTATGGTTTGAATTATAACTTGGGTATGAAAGAGCAGAGGAAAAAATGCATCCTTGGTTATACGCTTACAACTGCTTATACTGGGAAAACCTCTTGACTCCACAGTCAACCTCCATATGAAGCAGAAACAGACCTATCTGTATTCCAGAGTCTTCTGTTGACCTTTTTTGGTTTGTTTTTTCTTTTTTTTTTTTTTTTTTTTTGTCTGCCTCTTTTCATGTTTGGTAGAGTTCCATGAAGCTAGAAGCCAGTTTCCGTTTTGTCTGAATAAGCATACAGTACTACAATTGCCATTGCAGGGACTTCAGTGCGTTGCCTGTAGACAGTAAAATAAATTGCATGTGAATTTTGTTGGTAGGAGGAAAAAGCATGTTGAGTATCCTTCTCAGAGCTAGATGGTTATGTTGCATAGGGTGGATAAGTCTAAGAAAGCCCCTAGTATTGTAATATGATCTTAAGTTACTGTCTTCTGTTTAAGTGTTAAAGGGAAATAGATGCGTCCTTGAGACACTGAGATGTTTGTTGATAGAAGTTATACAGGCTTGATTTTAATAAGCTAGTTTGAGAATTCATTTGCCTTGCTGATGTTAGCAAGGCTTGTGTTTTAACGGGCAATTGTAAAAGGCAAGCCACTGTATTATCTGACTTGCTTATAACTGGCACCATTGTTATAACTTTGTTTTATTTTCTGCAATGGTTCCCCTCCTTTTTGAAGATGAACCAGTGGAAAAGTGACAATATGTTTCAAAACTGCAAGCTAACACATTTCTGAAGAAGTTGCATACTTGTCAAATTGCGAGAGCAACAACTTTTAACTAGGAATGCATCACAGCAAATTTTTTGCAGTTACTAAGGAATTACTAAAGTTCAGTTACCATCATGTCGTTTTTTTTCCTGGTGAAACACTTAACTCTTGAGATTCATCAAATCTGAATCTTGGCTTTTCTTTCTGCATTTGCTGAACCACTTGTACCTGTAAGTATGGTAGATCAATTTTGTACGTACTTCTGTACTGTGGCTCATGTCGTGTGATAGTCCCAGAGCATGCCAGTATATTTATGACAAGCATTTGGTACGTTTGAAATGGTTCAGCTTAAATTCTTTTTAAGTTTGCATTGAAGTGCATTTTTTTTTCTTCAACAGCTTTAGGTTTTCTACCATGTAACTAGTACTTACCTCTTCCTATTTTCAGGATATTACTAATCTATTATGACTTCTAGTGGGAATATCTATATTTTTTCTCCTTTTTTCACTCCTTTTTATTTTCATCCTTTTTGACTTCCTTCCCTTCCCCTTACATCCTTTCTGTTCTTAATTAGTAAATAAAGAAGGGAAGCATGTAACCATAAATGCCATGGCAGATACGGTATTTTGCGATTTTAAGATACTCTTTTTTTTTTTTTTCTCCACTGGTAATCCGACAGTAGTATTATATGTCATATATTGTAAAATGGTTTAATTGTTTAAAAAATGAGTTTGTGTTTTTAGTGGAGAAAAAAAAAAAGTGTATTTTTTTAAATTGAGGTGATTGATCCTTGTCCACACTGAGTCAAGTAATTTAGCTAATCATTAATAAATTGTTTCAAACTACTTTAAGGCAATGATAGAGCTAGTTAGTACCTGTCTAGTGGTTCCTAAAAATACACATTGTTCCTCCAGTTAGCCTATAAACTTTGTCTTTGTGAAGAAAACTTTTAAGTGAGAGCAAAACACACTGAAGTGTAACTTAGGAGTGTATCTTGCTAGCATGAGACTTATGTTTTTCTAAAGTCTTACTCTGGCTTCCTGTCTAAAATGGATTACTTTAATCTTAATTACTTTACACACCAGAGTAAAATCTGAAAACTGAAACAGCTCTCAAGTGCTCAGTTACTCACTTAAGAGAAACTTCACGGTTCTGCATGCTAGGCACAAACACTTAGTACAGAAATTAGTGTTTTTCATGAGACTTTAATTTCTCTTATTACCCTGTTACAACATGGGGATGGGGGAAAAACAATATTTGGTTTAGTCTTTTGTGCTTGGTTCTGTTGCCTGGTACCATGGGTGACCCCAAATTTTACAGGATTTTCCTCTATGCATCTTTTAGGTACTTGCAGCCATGGGCTGGAGCATGTTGTATTGATTGCGTATATGAATGTATGTTGCATATATAGCATGTATGCAGATGTCTGTCAAGCCTGACAGGCTTGTAAAAGCAGATTTAGTGGTTTGTAGGGAACTAAACATGATCTACTGAACATCTGCTATGTGATGTTTGTTTGTTTCCAGTTGCTTGTAGCAGCCAAGTAGGTTTAATTTTTACTGTGATAAAAATCCCTTCCCCTGATACAGAGGCAGCCTTTTTTTTCTAAGTTATTACCTTTGTAGTCATGCAGAGCTGTATTTATCAAGTAAACATTTTCTGTGCAGCATGACCCTCAGTTATTGGTGGTTTTGTATGTAGTCTGGAAAGATGATTTACAGGACCTGGTAATCCCGTATTGAGTACAAGTGGGGAAAAAAAATTGCTGAGGTATCTGTAGTGGTATTTTATGAAATAATTTTCTGTGTGTTCACTAAAACATTTCATTTTTCCTTCCATATACCTGTTAAGGCTGTTCAGGCTTAGAATCACACAGAACTGATACTTGTCCTGATATTCGTTACTGTATCACAGAAACTGATAGAAACGTTTCTAGGTCATAGTTTGATTCCTTAAAGATTTCTTGAAACTTCAAAGAAAATGGATAGTAACTTATTAAGAGGTTTTTCAAATCCAGAAAATCAGGAAGAATTTACAGGACCCTGCCTGACAATAAGTAGCCCGAGTAGGTAATTGGTTTAGACATTTGTGTGAGAAGTGTTGTTCTGAAGTCAGTTGCGTTATGGTCTCTTCCTCTCTCATGTTTTTCATGAAAAACCTTGAGAGAGCTTAAGTTCTTCCTGATGTGAAACAGGAAACAGTTTGAAATAGTGGCATTTTTCACAGGACAGGAAAACTTTGTCACTGAACTCTACACAGTAAATTAACAGTTATTACTCTGTTTTGTTAAATAAACCTAAGTTTTCAAGATCTCCATTTGTCTTTCCCCACTCGCATTAATTTCTTGGAAGAGGGGGACATTTTATAATACTGTTACATTTTCAAGCAATACAAACTAAATTGCATTTCATTAAAATTGATGCTATCTTATGACATGAGCATTAAGATAGAATTGCCCTTACAGTTTGCACACCACAGTTGTGCAGTGAAACTTTCATTAGATGTCCCATGATGTTTTATAGTTTGAGGAATTTAATCATTGGTATCATTAGTTAGTCCACAAATTTTGAAAACTCACCGGCTATGGTACAGACTCGCAGCCACTGAACAAACAGCTATATGTAAACTTCTTCCCTGCTCCTTTATTGCCTTGGCAGGGAAGATGGTGTTCCGATTGCAGGGTCAGCATAATGAAATGTTTACCTGAGCCTCAGCTGCTTCTGATTTTTTTTGCTGCTGAGTTTGCACAAATCTACCAAAATCAGTTGTTTCTGTTAATATGTTCATCTCTGTGTTGGTGGTGTTAAGGTGCAGCACATAGTCCATCCCACAAAGTCAGGTTTGGGGAAGAAGAGAGAGGGGTGATAGGTTCCAATAGAATAATCCAACACCTGAGGGCAGTAATCGCTTAAACAATCACAAATGGGCTCCCCACTGTTTGTGTGACAGCCATCAGAGATTTACACCAGATCACAGACACAGATTATTCTTCAGGGTGATCTAAGCTGACCCCCGGTAGATGCTTTAAATAGCAGATGAACTGTGCTCTGGGAGTCTGTTCAGTGTAAACAGGTAACAGGAAGTTTACCTGACAGGTCAGGTGTAGAAATCCATGCTTGGTCAAATGAATCCTTTCTATGTGAGTAGAAGGGAGGAACATTGATATTGAGATAGATAAAGGAGATTCTATGATTTATTTATTTTTTGAAATACTTTATTGTGAAATATTTCAGGTAAATCCTAAGAAATGTAAAGCAAACACTGGTCAGACAAGAGAAGGAAAATACTAGCTCCAGTTGCTTGAACTGTGAGTTGAAGTTCGTGTTCTGTATTTAGACATGTAAAACTGGAAAACAGTGAAGCCAAAAATGCCTAATGTCTTTTACAAGAAATACTGGATATGTTGTTTTAGTAAGACAGATGTTCAGTTAGTTTCTAGTTTATCTTTTATACACTGAAAATTGTGAATAGCATAATATTAGCTGATATTCCTCATGTAATTAATCTTACTAGTCATTGCCACAGCATCCAGGCATTTAGTAGAACAGCTAAATTTCAACTGACAAGTCACAAAGAAATTTTGTTGGGATATTCATAGGAATTTGATTTCAGCTTTAGATCAGTGGACTATGTAGGGTTGCTTTTCCCACTTACTCTTTGGCATGTTGTAGAAGCTGGTTTACTCTTGCCAGCAGTGAGAGGTGGTTTTAAGAGGCTAAAAATGAGATGGATTTTTTGCATTCCCCAGTGCATTGCCATCAACAACAAAAAAGAAACCTCAAAGATCTTGCTAGGTGTTGCTATGGCCAGCAGCCTGTCATCTAAAGTTATCCAGATTGTTAATTGTGGGGATAGGTTTGCTTTTTACAATGAGCAATTCAAAGAGCTTTATTAGTAACTATTGTACAAATACGAACATGTAACTTCTGTTTCTAGCTTTCGTTGTTAGTCAACGTATTGAGCTTATTTTCTTCTCTACCAGAGCCATTAAAGGTGTACGTAGGAGTTAAACAGACATATTGAAAAGGGAGTGGATTAAATTGTGGGGTTTTACATTTAAAATTTTTATCAGCATGTCGGTACCCAAGACTTCAAAACCCTTGTTTAGTCTTCCCCCTGCCCCAATTACAGCCACTTTGAATTTAGAAAATTGTAGTTTTGCAAAAGGAAATAATGGCTGTTCTAATTCCAGTTTTCCTAGGATGTTAAAAAACTGTTTCTTTTTGGGGGAGTTGTTGATTAAGATCTAAATCCACATTGCATCTGCCTGAAGTTTAAATGCACAGTGTCAGTTAAATTTTGGGATGCAAGATCTTGTTCAGTGATGAGGTATTTAGTACTTGTTTTTAAGATTGTCAGAGATGGCTGCACTGTTTTTCTGAAGAGCACTGATGGAATTAAGGAAAATAGTAATTACAAAGCTTGTCTCATGGGTGCACATAGTACTTTTAACTGTCTGACTTAACTATTTTATTGCTTGATAAAAGAGAATGATTCAGATCAGTTGTTTGGGGTTTTATCCCATTCCAAAATGAAAAATACTGCCTTTAGCAAAACTGAGCTCTGTTTCTTTTACATAGAGGATTGTTTTGTTTAAAATACCAGTTGATATGACTTGTTCCGTCAGAAGCGGAAGACTAACTGATTTTTCTATCTATTTCATAAATATACCTTAAATGACTATTCCATTTAACACTCTATAAAGAAATGTCTTTTAGAAATAAAAAAGACAAACAAAAAATAGGATGAAAGAAAGCTGGGGTTTTGTTCTTAAAAATAGGCTGCCTGGAGAGAAGAGTTATGGTGAGGAATTGTCCTACCAAGAATGGCAAACCTGGTCTGCTCATGCTGTGCTGGGGACCTTTGATAAGGTCTTGTAAATAAATGTAGAATGAGGGGAGTTCTTACAGAGCTTGTAGATTCTTTTTCTTCTTTATTAAAAATGTTTTCAGTTGTTGAAGCTTACAACTAACGTTAAGTCTCTATTGCTGTTACCCACAATTAAAACTATATTGTAATTAGGATCATTTAAAAATAACTTCAACGTGCCTGACCTGTTCTCTCTCTGACAGGATTCAGCAACTGCTGATTACTCTGTGGTTGAGTTCGGGGGTATGATTTAGCCATTCTGTGGGCAATATTAATGTGAGTGGAAACTGTTTAGAGGGATTAATCTGTTCTAGGTAAATAGTATTGGATTTTTGTTATTGCATTGGAAAAGGCTGTGTTACAAAGAACCTACAAGTTGGTCAGTCATTTATTCACTGACAGAATTGCTGGAAAGAGGTGGGCTCTGGGCTTTTTTGTTTTTAATGAAATAGTTAATCGTCAAAGTGAAGAATAGGTAACTTATTTATTTGCTAGGCAATTCTGGATAGAGAGGAAAACAAACATGAAATAATTTTAAAATAATGGCACTGTAGTGATTTCAGAGGTATGTGAAACTTCTGTTATGAGCCAGTCTTGCCAATCACACTTTTTAGCTGGATGTTGGCATAACTGGTTCGTTGATGGAGATCTGAAGTGTATGAAGATTTCTGAAGAGTCAGTCAGTGCTCAGAACAGGTTTTAAATCACATAAAACGTGATCTCCACGTGCATAGTAAGAGTGTCAAGTAGCCTTAAACTTCATATTGTGGTATGGTCATGAGTATGTGAAATGAAAAGTTTAATGCACTAAATCAAATATTAACTTTAAGATGCGATCAAAGATGCAAGCCTTTTTTTTATTATTCCTTTAGATTAGCCTACTACAAACTTATGTTCAATTTACAGCATTATTGATTGCTTCACAGAAGATTTTATCTTATTTCTTTAGTAACCATTAGTTTTGTGGTGAAACCTTCCTGCATATTTTACTGCCTTTTTGGTTACACAAGCAATGATTCATAAATACATGTTTAACTCCACTAGAGTTAACGTAGTATTTGCACATGGATTATAATGTATTGCTTGAAAAATTAATACACAGTAGATTATTTTGAAAAGTTTAATACATAGCTCTACTATGTTCTGGGTATCAGTTTGAAAGTGGATGCTGCAAGACCTGTTATAATCACTACCTCAATCTCAACAGACGGGAAGCATTGTTTGCATTTTCAACTCAGTATTGGAGCCTGATTGTGGAATTAAAGTTCCTGTAAATCTCATGCTCTTGTCTGTGCCTTCTCAAAGCTCACCCTGGAGAAGAATGGGGAGGGGAAAAAAACCCAAAGCAACTCACTGCCATGGTATTTGCTCAAGGAAAACTGGACCTCAGACCCTTCTTTGAAAGTCCTTGTGCAGTTGTGCAAGTGTGTTAGGATGACCCTGTGTCTGCAGCTGTTCTGGAGCTTACATTAATGAAAGGGCAGACAAATGGGCATCATATCAAACCCAGTATTGACAGTAGGTCAACAGCAGATACTTAAACAAGAGTATATGAGAAGTGCTGCTGGAGTATCGCTGTAGACTTGCTTCATTCTGTCTTTGGGCGATTTCATAGTCTAGGAGCTCCTGAATTAAAAACTGCATCATTGAATATGGAGTTTGTCCTGGACTTTCTTCTCTTAGTTTGCTCCACTACATGAACTTTAAGCTTAATTATACATTTTGTGCAGAAATAACTTTTTTTTTTTTTGCTTTGAAGATGTCCTTTTATGCTTTTCCTGAATGTCTCCTACTCCCAGAACAACCAGAAGTTGTTCCATACTTACCTTCCCTCTGTCACTTGTGATCTTGTGGAGTTCTGTCCCCTCCTGCTTTTGCCTTTTCCTTGCCTCTATTTAGGTGTTCCTCATACAGAAGCTGTACTGTATCTGTCCCATGTTGCCATTTTCTGTATCTCTAGACGTTCTGTATTGGTAGATGAAAACAAACTGGAAGTGCACACAGAATTGACTTGATATAGGAAGTGTGACAGAATTATTTGGTGATGAATTTTTCACTCTTGTTCTGTCTCTCCTAATAGTCCATATCATTCAGTTTTATTTTCCTATCAGCTGAGTGCCAAGAAGCTGTTACTGTCATAGGCAGCTCTGTTGTAACCCAAAGTTCGTGTCTCAGAGTGCTGGTAGTCACCTCTGGGTCTGTTGCTCTATATCTAAATTCAAGATCCCTTACCTGTGGACTCTTTTGACCCTCATCTGACTTTCAGAGAGATGCAAACTCTACCTTGTTCAGAAGGAAGTAAGAGTTGCTATAAGAGCAGTATTCAGTGTTAGGATGCATCATTACTTTGCTATAAGAAGGGACCGGCTAGTTAAGATAAGAATGTCTCGTCTTTGCATACTTCTTCTTACCCATCTATCTTTTTCTTAATTTTTAAGGAGAAGTGGTGTTTGGAAATAGTATAATTGCTTAAGAATAGACCAAATGAAGTAGTGGACTAAAAGAACAATATTAAACGTGGGATTTTGTGTTTGTGATGTTTTCCCTCAGTAAGTGTTCACTCATTTACTTTTTGTTTGAAGAATACACTACTAATTAGAAAAACTTTAGCAACTACATGGCATTTGGGCATTTCGCAGTTGTCTGGAGCATGCATTAAGATTCAGAGTATTGTGTCAGAAAATGAAACTTTATCTAAAATTGCACCATAATTAATTGGCCATTGGGAATACACTTTGAACTTGGCTAGTGCTTTCTGGCTTGGTGCTATATAAGTTCTGCGCTTCACTGACACAAGAAATAAAGATTCATAGGGCTTATGCTTGTTTTGCCCCCTTTGCTGGTAGGCCACTGTCTATACCATTTCTTGCTCTCTTTTTGTCAGTAGAGGATGGTCTGTCCTGCATGATTGTTTCTACATAAGGCTCTCCTGAAAGCTCTGGAAAAGTGACCCACAGGTTTTGGTAGTAACCCCTGTGGGAGCCTGCCTGTGTCTTGAGTGGTCAGGTGACCATGCTAGCACCTTTTCTTGTAAAGCATATCTCTCTGAACTTGGATCATTTGGGAAATAACGAGGGATACCACTCAAATATATTGCTATGTTCTTTTGTCCGGCCTAAGAACTTTCTCATATATGCTAGTTGAATAGCAAGTAGAATATGTGATTTCTTGCTTAGCTTTCCTATTTTGTTTAAATTGTGGCCACTCCCTTCCATCTCACCTTCCATCTCACACAAGGGAGTATAAACACCTAATTTTAAACATGACTCATTTTGATGATTGTACAAGTGTGCTAGATGATTATTTTAGAAGAGAAAATTGCTATGACTTCCCTAACCCAAACTTAAATAGGGAGTAACCTGGATGGTTGGTTTAAATCTTCTAAGTATGCAACTGTCTATACTTGTCTGTCATACCCAGTCTTGCTCTAAGTGGAGGACAGGTGAGGTAAGACATTGTTACTACTTTGCACACGTGGGCAAAAAAAAGGTTGCTAGTGGAAGAAGTCTGTTATTTACTGCTAGTTAAAACAAAGCACATCAAAGAAATTGCTATTATTGGGTTAGGAACAGAAATCTCTTACTGATATGAGAAGGACAGGTCATACAGTAAGCTACTTGCAGGCTTTAGCAGACATTAATAGTTGGCTTATGCTTGATACACTTTTAAAATAATTCTTTTGAATATGAAGTTGCTACAGAAACTGGTTCTGGAACCATGTGAAATCTTGAAGTGTAACTCTGTTCTTGAAAACTTGTTTTTAGCTGTGTCAGCTTATAGGTGCAAAATCAGTAGATAATTTTTATTCTACAGATTTATATATATACAAGATGTGCACTCACGTTTGTGATTAAGAAACAAAAGGAATTAGTGAAGATCATACTAGAGAGTGTATTTTTCTTTCTTAGGGCAGAAATATCCTTTTAGTAAGGTATACCAAGGGTTTGCGTGCTATAGAAACCACAGTAGGAGTTGTGGCTAGCCAGGACTAGCATTTATCTTGTTTTTGTTTGGCAGTACATTATGTAAAGCAAACTAGCAAAAGTGGATACTTAGCAGCAAAGGAGAGGGAAATCATCATGTTTAATTACTTCAAAGTGACAAACTTAATCTGCAAGACTTCTTTTCAGCAAGGTGATGAGCATGGAAATAAATTTGTCCCTAGAGATCAGCAGGCGAGTTTATTTGTGATTTCCTGACCATAGTCAGTTTGATTGTTCAGTATTGTCCCCTAGAAGCAAATTCATTGGGACTGGCTAGATTAGGCAGACATCAATGAAGGCTTGAATTCCTTTTCCAATGTATCCAAAGAAATCTGTATTCTGGGTTAAACTTTCTTTTTGGCATTTTTGCATGTAGTAATATCCACAGTATTTGCCATGAATGCTACTAGAAAAGTAGAAGACCTTTCAGTCTTCCATTTCTAAAATGTTTGTCACGTTAATGCTTATGCACAGAAACCTGAAAGTGAAACTTCCTGGGGACTTGAATTTCACAGAACAAACTGAACAAAATCAGTATACTGAGAGTACTGCTAGTTTCGCAAGTACTCGATAGCCCCTTCCTGCTTCAAAACCTGGATTCTTTTTGTTTGACTAGAGAAAGGGGACCTTGTTTTTGTTGCAGGCAGGTAAAGTAATATCTTGGTGCATTATGTAACATCTTTTAACTGGAAGATGGGGATTTTGCCATGGATATAATAAGCTACTTTGTATCTAATGTGCAATTTTTTTTGTTGTTGTTTTGTTTAGTGGGAGACTTTGATAAGATCTGGCGTGAGCACTGTGAGGATGAGGAAACTCTGTGCGAATATGCTGTGGCAATGAAAAATCTTGCAGATAATCACTGGGCAAAAACTTGTGAAGGGGAAGGCCGAATTGAATGGTGTTGCAGGTAAATCTTAATGTATTTGAAAGACACAATTGCACACTTCTGCTTGCAATAATTTATAATACAGGGCTAAAAGTTTTTTTGTTTCTTTTGCCAGTTTTTAACGTCTTGTTGTATTTGTTGTATAACATGTTAATGATTTATTGCTTCCTAAAACAAACACCTTCTTACTGTTCCAGCTTACTAAGGAAATAGCTTATGAAGTGTTTTGTTATGAGGTGACCTGTTTTTAAAGTGTCTTCAACAAAACGCCCCAACCCCCAAATACCAAAGCTGTTTGCAAGTAAACCTGCGAAGTACTTTTCCATACACTTGAACCTAAACTGAGCAAATGCAGTGAGTGTAGCTCAAATTTAATTTTGAGGGATTTGGTTTGATTTGTGTTCAATGGTGTTTGATCCCTAAATGCAAATCTCTGGTGCTTAACTTTCAAGTCTCAATCTCTTGCAGCAGACTTTAACCTCTGTAAAACTTATTTTAAGTGGATTTTAAACTTAAAAATTCCTGTATGTCATAAACGTCTAATTTTTGTTGGATTTTCCTATTTGTAAAGTCATTCAGTGAGTTCAGCTAAACTATTTCAATACTTCACGAAAATAAATTCCTAAAAGGAGAAATGTTGGTCACTTAGGATTCTTGCATGCAGTCAGCATCCAAGGCATACCTCGGCATACGAGGCATACCTCGGCATACAAAATGGAATTTGTATGGCAGAATAAAACAAAATATTGTTGAAATCTAACTGGGAAGAGAATTTATCAATGGTTCTGTCTTTGGGAATGACTTTATACAAGTGAAAAGTAATCTTGTGTGCCAGTCTGTAGGTCCTGCAAGTGAGTGTTGCAAAGTGCTGAGCAAAAGGCATTAAAGAACAGCAGATATGGTATTGTTAAATTTAAATGCATTACATGGGTCCTTTGAGCCCATTAAAAAAAAAAAAAAAAAAAAAAGTAGGGGGAATGACTGTGAAACAGTTCATCTAGAGTATGTCTTGGTGGCATCTCGACCTGTTCTGTGGCTTCTGGAAATGGAGCAAGTAATAACAAGCAGGTTTTCTTTTTCCCTACCATAGACTTCTAAATATTTGAAAACCATTCCTTTACATGTCAATATTTTATCCTTTAGCTTAAAGAAACTTAACTGTGGGGGTTTTTTTATAGATCCTTTTCTGGATGAGTTCTGTGTATCCTTATTCCAGTTGCATGAGAGGTTAATCTATTGTAAAGAACTATGCCCAAAAATACATACAGTGTTCCAATGGCCTTGTCAGGGATAAATAAAATAAATATTATTGAGGTTGTAGTAAACTCTTGTTTACACTGTTGACCTTGTTTGGTGGGTTTTCTGTGGGTTTTTTGGCTTTATATTTGGTTTTGGCATCAATTATGTTCACTTGTGATCCCAACTGCCTGTTTCTTTTTTACAGGCTTGCTCAGTTGCTAGTTGTTTTCTTGTATTTGTGCTATTCACTACTTTTGTGAAAATGCTGATATTTTTATTTCTCTTTACTAAATTACACTTTCTTGAATCGTATTGAATTCTAATACTGTGACTTGCAGCATCTTTCCCCCCCTGCCCCAGCTTGGCATCGTTTGCAGATCAGTTAAGAGTAGTACTGACTGTTTCAATGTTCAGGTTATCTATGCAAAAAACTAATTATACAGGACCCAGGGCAGATTCCCATGAAATATTGCTCGACGTTTTCTTACAATTTGATTGTCAACTAATATGTGAGAAGTTTTTTCAATAGAGCTGTGTGCACTTTAATTTCAGCTGAACAGTATTCCTTAGCTTGTGGCAAACTTGTCTGTTACCCTATAGGGCTGGGTAATGTTCCTTGTGGACAGGGGAGGAACAGTTCATGGCCTGTGTATTGAAGGTTTTTGGCTCTGTCGCACTTAGTTTCTGTTTCTAGTTCCTACAAGATTTACAAAGTAAACATTTAAGTAAGTGTCCAGTTTGGACCTTGCAGCATGAACTCATATTACGAAGAGAATCCACCTGGTAAGAGACACTAAAATGCTCTGTCTCAGTATAAAACTTCAATTAAAGCACATACCTTCTCAATTTGCAGAGTCAAGGGGTCAGGAGTTCTACATTTGTAGAAGAAGAGGGGTACTTTTCACTTGTTTGTCTCTGATTAAACCAAAGCCTGGATGGCTAGATGCCAGAACACATCAGATTGACTTTGTGTTGCACAGGGGGGGGGTTGTGCCTTCTTAAAGGACCGAGAATTATGCCATACAGATGGCAGGTCCCATTGTTTTTACGCCTCCTTGTGTTTGGGTGTATAATTGCCTGGAAGAGAACTTGCATGAGACTTCAGTGAAAGCTTTTGCTCAGTGCTGTATCACCATGACAGCAGGAAGGTAGCTGATGTGTATTAGATGAAGTTTAATTTGGGAGTGGAATGCTGAAAATACTTTGGAACCAGTGGTGTGTGTATGCCTGCTGAAGAAAGGGTAGTCTGAGCTTTTTTGTTTTAAATTCAAGAAAGATCTTTTCAGAGATCTGAAACCAAGAAGTGTTTTTTCCACTAGTTAAAAAAAAACCCTTTTTTTTCTTCATTTTCCTTGTATTCTCTTATGAACCAGCACCTGATAAAGTAAATCAGAGAATACAGCAGGGTTCTCCTTTCAAAAGTCTTTCTAGCTATTTAATTGAAGACACTGGAAAAATGCTTGTTCTGACATTAATTCTTAAACCAGATGGCATAAAACTTTTTATTTTACTTTTATTAGTTGTTGAATGAAACAAGCACATATCCAGACCTTAGAAACTGTATAGGATGGAAGGCAGTACATCATAGACTGTGCTGATGACCATATGCTGCACTGTATAGGGCCAGTTTTATTTATTGTTTCAGGGCGACATTATAAAACTGTTAACTGGGGAGAGTGGCAGGGGGAAGAGGGATTAAAACGTTATCCCCTTCCAGATGCAGGTTAGTGATCCCCTGAGTGGTGGTGTAAAAAGCCTGGATAACACTCAACTGTCCTTACGCTTGCTTTCTTTTTTTATCTTTAGAAAACTGAATACAGAGTAGTAAATGGTATTTGGAAATTAATGCATCTGGTTTTCTTTCATTTATATTACAACACAAAACTTCATCTTATCCTATTTTGGTTTGAAGTTTGTTTACCCTGAATAATTGTCCTAACTCTTAATTTTTGCTGGCATAGGTAGGCTGGTGAACCTTTGTATGGGCAATGAATGCCAGCCTGTTCTGGTTCACGTTAGAACAAAATAAGCTAGACCAGCAGGTTTGCTTCTTTCTGTTGCTTTTGCATCAGTGTTAAGACTTGTGTTGACCTGGCTATTTTTTTTATAATAACAAAAAAAAGGGTCTGTACTTCTATCATGACAAAACACTATCTAGACCTGCATTTTTTCAAAAGTTTTTTGACTGTTTCATGAGCAAACTGAAGAAATGTAGTCTTGATGAAGTTAATATCAGGTGAGTACAGAACTCTTTGGAAAAACTTGCAGAGAATAGATGTTAGAAGCTTGTCTTAAAAATGTGATTTACTGAGGACTCTGTCAGTGTTTGTCCCTGCATCCATTACTAATCAATATTTTCATTAGCAATCTGCTAGAATAATGTCTGTTTATTAAATTTGCAAATGAGACCAAACAGCAAAGAACTGTTACTCTGAGAGCAGGATTAAAATTAACATTGTTGTCAACTACACTAAATATTGTCGACTATACAAATACAGACCAGGGAGTAATTGGTTGTGTCAGTCTTTTAGAAAACATTTGAATTCTGTAGCAGGCCACAAGCTGAATGTGAAACAGTCATGGAATGCTTTTGCAATAAAGGCAAATATTATACTGGAGTGTGTTAATGAGATTGTCCACAAGATATGCAAAGTATTCCTCTGACTTTTAGTATTGCTCTTAGCCAAAACATCACCTTGGCCACTGCATTTAAAAAATAACAAACAACAGCTCAACTCCAAGAAAGATAAAGAAATTATCAAAAATCTTTTTTTCTGCAAAAGCCTTGGATTTTTTTCATAGAAACTGGAACTGTCTAGTGAAAAGACAAGAAGGCTAAGTAATCTCTTAAGGGATCTTTGAGAATAACAGGTCTCTGCTAGAACTGGAAAGTTGATCCTGTTTGGGTTTGGAAGACTGAATGGATGTTCAAAAAGGGAAATGTGTCAAAACCCTAGAACTGACACCAAATATGAAAAATAAAATGAAACATGTATATAAGTTTCTCAACTTGAAGTTTAACAAAATATGATGATAAAAAATTATAATGGTTTACATTGGGAAACCTAGTGCCATCACCTATGTTGAATACAGGATTTCCATAACCCAAAGCTGGGTGCACATGACAATAACAAAATATTTTCCAGTCCAGAGGAAACTCTTCTGTTCTTCTAGGTATGATTAATGTGTGCAAGGGCAATTGAGAGTTCTCCCTTCTTTGATTTTTCTTTAGAGGTTAGGGGGTGGGTGGGTTAAACCTGTAGAAGAGTTTACAGTCTTTCAGGCCAGCGGCTCTGTCAGTTGACATTAATAAACTTATTCCTCAGTGTGTGGGAGGAAGGGAGAAACGTTTTGCAGACAAACCATGACAGGAAGTCCAGACTTTCCTTTAGCTCTAAAGGGAAGTGTGTTATTTCTCTGTACTCTCCCTGAACTTCATCTTCAATATTAGATTTTGGTTAGTGAACATTATGAGGAACATACATTAAAATCACCTTTTCCTTGTTATAAAGCAGAAGGGGGAAAAAATGGACTGTGTCCGTTCTTGGCTTGTAAAATTGGCTGCTTGAAACCCTCAAGAACTGATGACAGCCATCAGAAACTGCTTTTTGCTATGATAAAAGCTGATCACACCAGCTTTCATGTAGTTGTTTGTTATTACTCAACAAGAAGAACTAAGTACTGATTCTTTCATGGGTTTTAAATTTCATATGGTGTTTCTTTGGCAATTCTCCCCTCAATAGTTTTTTTTTTATTATATATTCTATTGAACCCCTTGGTTTGGGTCACTGTATTTGAAAGCAAAGCTTCTCTTTAATTTCTGGAGAGTATTAACAAATTAATATGTATTCATATTGGGTTTTACTGAAACTTCCTATATGTGTCCAGCCTAAATGGTGGAGCAGTGGGGTCAACTTGAACAGGTCGTTTAATGTTTCAGGAAGAATAGAAAAGAAGTTGCACTGAGGAAATACCTCAATGATTTCTTTTTTTATTTATTTTATTTTTAAAACAAAGAAATGAACTGTACATTTCACCCATCCCTCTGCTAGCGAACTTGAACAGTTTAGACCTGAAATGTTTATTTTGCAGTTTGGGTAAACTGTAGTAAGTGTTAGCTTAGTTAGCATTTACATTGCATAATTCTTCACAAACAAGTATATTAATTATAGAGCTAATACTGGCTCATCAAAGACTGAATGCTTGAATGTCAGTTAAAAATGGGAGCCGTGTCAGCTCTCAGAATTATAAAATATATCCCTTAGTTTTGTTTTTAGATAATTGAGATGCTCTGTTCATTAATTAGGATAGTTGTTAAATGTGGAGTCTTACATAACATCATACTCAAAACCACAGAGTGATCAATGAAAGCTTGTAATGGCCGCAAAGTTAAACATATGGCTACATCAACAAGTTACCATGAAGTAAGCTACAAAGTGCATTACCTCTGGTTACCTGTTGTGCAGTGACTGCCCACATGCTCCCTGTTACTCCACAGTAGGTGTGAGGTCCGCTTCAACGAGGGGAGCACATACACAGCTCCCAAAAGGGCAACATGCAGTAGTCCTGCCAGAATCATTGTAATTTCAGAAAGGTGTAAAATGGAGATAACCCTCAGCAGTTATGAAGTGCAGTGTTGCCTGGGGTTTTTTGTTTGGATGGGTGGATTTGGTTGGGGTGTTTTTTTGCTTCCTTGTGGTACTGCATGGGTATACAGACTGGGATCTGAATGTGAAGAATTTTATCCAGTCTTGTGCTGCCTTTGTGGCTCTGGCCTCTGTGTCTACCCGGGAGTAGAAGAGAAGACGCTTCTCCTCATGCTTGACTGATAATGTCTTAGTGCAGACAATGAAGATCAGTTAGGAAGAACACAGAATTATGAGAACTCATATGACATGATAGACAGGGGTAGAAGGATGGAAAAAATACTTATTTGCACCAGTACCAGTGAGGAAGAAATGGCTTCTCAGTGGTGAGAGGAGCTTACGCTACACTCAAACGAGTAGGTAGTTCTCCAGTGCAACAGCTCATGAAGTGTCAAGCTGGGCAACACACCAGCTTCTAGGGAGTTAAAAGGTTAGTAACATCTATAGTCAAGGGGAGAAAGCAATATATTCTCCCGAGATTGTGAACTTTTTAATATGTTGCAACTTAAATGTCAGCATCAATGGCACTGCCTGCCATTGATTCTGAATTTTTTTTAAGACAAGCAATGAGAAAAAAAGACTTAGAATAAAAATGTAGAGACCACAAGATGCTAACAAAGTAGCAAGGTGACTGATAATTGGTGAGGAAAAATATATTTTGAGTTTTATTTCTTTGACTAAAGGACACAGAACTAAATAGTTCTACATTGGTCATATGCTTATAATACAATACAGTGAAAATACACTTCTATTAGCATACCAGCAATAATTCAAGTGGTTTTTCTAGGTTTTTCTTTGGTTTCCTGATGTGTTAAATCTCTTCCCTGCTAAGTTAAATGACTAGCTCCTTCTGCTTTAACTTTTTTAATTTTAGAATTGTTGTTTTTCCATACATACAGTCTCTAATGAATGGAGTTGGTATGGTTTCACAGTCTATACGTTTGAGAGTATTGCAGCCTGGACTGCTATTCATGCTTCTGCGTGCGATGTTGCCCCATACTGTTAAGACATGGATTTTATTTCTTTTATTACACCTCGCTTCTCTTTGGTCTGAAAATAGCTTTGGTTGCTTAGGAATTGTAACAATAAACTTGTTGATTGTAAATACAATGTTTACTGAGTTTTTCTTACATAGCTGTGTTTTCTGCTCTAAGGTTACTGTCAGCGTTTTAGACTTTTTATATTTAGTGCAAGAATGCCTAGGGCCTACTTGAGCAAGTAAAACTTGCTTGTGCTTTGAGTTTTAGACAGGTCAGTTTTGATCTTTAGGTCCTATAAGCGTGTCAGCACAGGAATGTGTCCAGGATAACTTTTTTTTTACCCCCCTTATGGCAAAAATTAGTAACCTGGACATAATGTGCTACTGTAATTATATGTTTACTGATTCAAGGTGATAATTTTTTACCATCTTGGAGTAAAGCAACTTCTGTTTGATTGTGTATGTTTCCCTTTAAGAAACTCAAATCTAACGACTTTTTTCCTTCACATCTTATATGGTGGAGTGGCTGGATATATTTGGTGCATGTAATAGCACCAACACTTAGGTAAGGCCTGTGTATTCCAAGTCCTTGTCTCTATTTGTGATTTAAATGCAGCATTATACCAACATGTCCTTTCCTGAATTTGTGATGTGAAATACTATGTTATCTTGACCCTGCTTTGTATAAGGTGTTATTAAACTACACTTGAATTTATGTTTTCTGGAATGTTTCCTTCAAACCTCTGCAGCTTTGGTAGAGGAAAATTGAGTGAATTTCAAGAAAACATCATAAAAATGGGTTGTTACAAAAACATCATTCAAACAAGTACTATTTCTATGAAACTTTCCATGCAAATACTTGGCTGGCACATCTAATTAAAAATACTGTTTTGTGCAGGGTGAGTCAGGCTTTTTAATTTCAGAGCAATGGATTGTTTCCAATTCTAGTTCTATTTTGTAGACAAAATTCAGTTATTCTCTAACATAATGCTTGCTTCTCATACCCTAATGCTGACTACTGGTTGAAGTATGGAGGTGCAATTTAACTTTTTTGATAACATTCATTGCTTTAAACTGGTTAATGTTTCTGTTGAGGTATGATCAGATTGTTTTGTTCTGGTTCCTATTAGCAAAATTATTATGTATGGGGAAAAAATGGAAAGCTAAAGTAAGTCTTGCACAATAATACAGCTACTGCAGATATCTGTTACTTAAAAACTCTCCAGGCAAACTCTATTAAAATTAAAAACTGGTATATGTAAGTTAGCCCATAAGCCTGGATTATGTTTCTTTTCTGCCACATTACGTGCCTTGTAAGACACGAGTGTTTCGAAAGCCCTTGCATTTATGGGAAGCTAGTTAATAATTCTTTGCACCTTAGTGAAGAACAGTGGTGCTCAGGTGACAGCTGAAGTGTACCCTCTGGTGATGTTCTGACAAAACTTCTGCAGTCTTGCTTTAAAGGTCTGTCCAGATAAAACTATTTTTAATCTGTTTCCTCAGCTGTGACTTACAGCCTACTTTTGGGGAATAAAACACCACGTGACGTCCCATGTGTCTTTGGGTGTATTGCATCTTTACTAAAGCTGATCTACCAAAGTTGCAGTAAAACCCAGATACGTCTAAAAGCTGACAGCATGTCTATCTCTTAAACCTTTGTCATGTGTCTTATCTATAGTAATGACCACAAATAGCATTCTGTTTTTCTGGGAAATTTTTCTTTTTGTCTTTTTCAGTGTATGCCGAGAATATTTTCAGAACGGTGGGAAAAGAAAAGCACTTGAAAAAGATGAAAAAAGAGCACTTCTTGCTTCGAACACCACTCCAGCTTTAAATGTTCCCCAGGCTCCCAAGATTGAAGATCCCTTGCCAAACTTTGGCTTGACAAATCATGAAGCTATAACAGAAGAGTAAGTCTTACTTGTTTTCCGTGCTTTTTTCCCCCCCTCTTTGGAGAGACTTACCTGGACAATTTTTTTTCCCCCTATTAGATCAGTCTGATGTATTTTTAATGGTTAAGAAAGGGCATTTTCATGTGAATACATACATGTTTTGAGAAATACTTATATTGTAGTATATTTTGATGGATGCCGTAAAAAAACTGGTTGAGAATGACAACTGAGTCATCTTCATTTAAGTGTTAGAGCAATTTCACTTTTGTATGTCATTGGTGCGCAATGCAATTTATATTAAACCTTGAGGTGAAATAAGGGAGACGTTAATTAAGTTAGAATCTAATGGCTGTTCAGCACTGTTGAAAAGTCAATTGCTTATGTAAGTGCTAAGTGCCAAATGTAAATATCAGAGTACTTAAAACTTTCTCTTCATAAATAATTGCAGAGAAACTCTTGATTCCAATTATACACTTCAAAAGCAATTTTGAATTATAACCCTTAATTTTAAGTGTGCTGGCTTTCTGATGACTGGCTCTGCAGAAGTTGTAGTATCCTTGAGGTATTTTCCTAACAACAGTTTTAATTTTGTTTTTGACCTTCACTCAAGTAAGAATTTTATTTTTGGCATTCAAGAGTAACTTTTATTTCAGTTACAGTCCCACCCTCCTATTTTTCCTAAATAACATGGGTCATGTTTGTGGCTATTCCATATGCGATGGAAAGAATTTAATATTTTGCAAGTATAATGGAATAATGAATGCATAAGCATATTATCATTGAATGTTAAACTTATGACTTCCTTCGTATACTTTATAGACCAATTATTACAACTGTCTGCAATAGTGTTTTTTTCCATTCTGTGAAGAGATTTTTCTCATTATTGTAGCATGTCTTCTGTGATCAGCGCTTAAGTTAGATATGGTATTAGTTAGAAAAGGAACGAGCATGTTACTAATATTGTTAGCAGATGTCTGTCCTTATGAGCTGGTATCTTTTTGTGGTTTCTCATGTCTGTAAACTTGCAAAAGGCATAAATGTCCCAAACGCCAATGTAGGTGAATAGTTACATGCAAAATGAAAACATTTTCCCCCTTGTTGTCCTCTTATGACAAGACAAACCAGATGTTTCCAAAATGAAGGCAGGGGCTTCTCATAAACTGACTTCCCCCAGGCTCCTCTTTTTAGCGCTCATTTTGCTAAGTCAGCCTCAAACAAATACCTGTTTTTAATAAAAACTGCCAGGCACTTTTGCACAAAGGGCTGATGAGATACTAATACCTTATAACATCCCAATAATGCTGGCAATTGTTAACACATAATTTTAACATTACTATAAATAGCAGTTTGTTGGTACTTGTTTGTTTAAATCAATAGGTTTGATGATCATACACTACTTACAGTTGATTTGTCTTCCAGTGGGAGGCCTTGTCATGATAAAGCATTAGCTATCTCTTTGTGTGCTCTGTCTTCACACTTTGTAGAGTTCATAATGGCCATTGTGGAGCTAACTTCACGAGTTTCTTCTTGTTACCAGTAGTCTGTAGCCTTACCTTTTATTCTGACTAGTATGTATACAAAGTAGTTAATAGAGAAGGTTTTATTAAATAATTTTAAAAGTATTTGTTAATATAGTGAATGATGATTTTTTTCTCTTCATCCTCAAGACTTAAATATATATATATCAATAAAGACATACATGGCAAAGGCAGGATTCATAATATTTACCTGAGTAAGCAACAACTGATAGTAAGCTTTTTAGTAGCTGTACAGACCTTAAAGCCACAAGGCATAGCTGTTCTAAGTTACTGCCCAGAGAAATCAAAATTCAATTTCTTCCTATGTCCCTTATAGAAGAAACTACAGAGTTTTATCAGATGAAAATGGATTGTGTGTTACACAAAGTACTTTTCTCCTGAAATGCTTTTCCACCATGTCTACGTTGATCAATTAGTGAAGTCTGAATCTTGGTGAGGTATTGGTACAAGGGGTATGGAGGAACCTACGCACACACTTGTTGCAAGCACTGTCGCTCCGTTCTGGTCATGTAACACTACAAATAGGAGTTGTGAGGTTGTTTATAGGTATGGCTAAGCCTGTGACTTTTTGTTTTAGTCTGGGAAGTGTAAACACAATAATTTTGTTCTTCCCATAATTAATCCTCTCCCAAGTAGTATTAAAAACAGGTTGCTCATGTAGGAGCTCTTTCTGAGTTTACCTTTACTGGCAAGCCATGGTAGACTGTACCTTGCTTGGTAAGGAGCAAAGCTAGCTCAGGAATAAAAAGTTCCACAGGTAGTAAAAAGGACTCTGGGAGATGTGGAGAGAAGTAGGAAGCACTCAGCCAGCTCTTACAGGTGATGGTAGGAAACATCATAGGAACCAGAAGTGCAAAGTTTACTGCATCTCAAGACAGTCACTCAACTACTTTGAACTCATTTCCAGCTGCTCGTGTTGCTCACCTCTTTGCCAGGTTAAAATTGGTGAGTTTCACAGAAATAACTAATGTGAACAGTCTTTCTCTTTTTTTACTTTCATCTATATGAAAAGTAATGTATCATTCACAGTACTTCCATCCCAGAATGAGTTCTAGCATTACAACTGCACTTGTTGTGAAGCTGGACATCAAACTGTCTCAGTCTTGCAAGATAAAAGTGGTTATCTGCTGTTTAACAGCTCCTCCCTTCAATAAATCAGTCCCCTCTGTTCTCTTTTTGAGTATTGTTTTCTTTTTTTCCATCAAATTAAGGAGTCTTCCTTTTTATCCTTAGTGGCAAAAATCACAACCTTTTTGGTATGGTTTCTTCTCAGCTGCTGGTTTGACTGTCTCTTAAGGTACAACCTATCATTCCTTCTTTCACATGTATCTCAGCAAACCAGACCTTCCCATTAGATATCTTTATGCATGGATATAACAAAAGATTTGAGGTATACCAGTACTGCCACCCAGAACCAGATATATAGCTTTGTTCTGCTCCTCTGACAGCAGCGTAAGGCTTCTGAAATTTTTTCCCCTCCCATCCTTGATAAATTCTAGAGTAATTAAAAACTGTAAACTAGGAGATCAGCACTTGAAGTGATGAATTTCAGAGATAAAGTGACTTTCCTTATGGTCATGTAACTGCTCTATTTCTATATACTTCCAAGAGAAAATGTCACTTACCTGTACAGCACCTAGTTGAATTATAGGTGCATTTTTAAGGGGGTTAAAAATGCATTTTTAAGTGCATTAATCAAGCACTGCAGTCCACTTAATAAAGTTCTTGAAAAACAAATGTGGGATATATTTAAAATGCACTCATTTCTTAGGGTCTTCTTTACCACTTCTTTACTAGTTCCTGAACTATTCACATTTTGGTTTTCTACCTATGCAGTAATGCATTAGAGAACTGGATTCAAGATGTGCTTGGAGGTTACCTACAGTGGCAAAGTACATCTCTTGCTTTTAATGTTGCCTTGACTGAAAATCATTATGAAACAGGCTTGAAGGGTGGTTATCAATTAATTCAGAAAGGCTGCATTTCTAATAAAGTCACTGGATCGGTGATAGTCACCTAGATCACAGTTATTCTCACTGAGGAATCTGACTTAAGATTTACAGTGCTGAAAAAGTAGGTATCTGAACCAGTGGTGTTCAGACTATCTGAATCTGTGATCTGTGTTCTCTGTATATATTCAAGTGACCGAATCTAAGTGCTTCTGAAGAGCTTTAAAATTATTTCAAGCATGTAATTAGGATCCTGTTCCTACTGATAACTGGCAGCCTGAGAATTGCTACTAAGTGATTCATTGCACCTGTGTTCTAAGAGGCAGCAAAACCTGACAAGCAACAGGAAGTCAAGGGTAAGTGAGCATCTGAATCTCAGCTACTTTTAACATTTCATAGTACATTTACATCGAACATAGACTGCACGGTTCCTTGGATGTGACACACCTATCGGAGTGAGTTTGCTCTGTATCAGATATCTTAGATCTGTTGTCCATTAGTGTAGAAAAGAGTTTCTGGCTTCTGCTCAGCTTGGAATCCAGTGTTATAGCTTTCCAGAAGTGTGCCCCAATGCTGTAGTAGTCTGAAGTAGTATCCCCTTTCACCCAGTCAAACATAATGCTGCAGTCAAGAATGCAGGTTTTGTAAGAGAGGAAGTCAGAATACATCGCAGTGATTTTTATTTTTGTTTTATTATTTTTCCCCCCTCCAGTCTCCCATAGGTGAAGCAGGTTCTCCTGGAGATTAGAGGGTTCTGGGTTCTGTTGCTTAATTCTCATCTGTACAAGTATTTCATCAAACACTTTAAATAGACAGTGTTAAGATCTCTAGAGGCTGTCACTCTTCTACATGGGAAGCTTTCTCTGCACTGTAGCGTCACATTCTCTCTTGTCTTTCCTGTGGTCCCATGTGTGTTTATTTGCCGTTACAATTGGACTCTTAAGTAGAACACAGGCATACAGAGACACATACATTTTTGTGTTTCAATGAGAATCTGCCATTGGTGTCTCCATTTGCTAGACAAGGAGACATGCTGGTCTGAAGGAGACATGCTAGCCTTATGTGGAAAAGGACACCACTTGTCTTCAGTCCACGTCTGTGATTTATGGCCACGAGGATCCCTCTGCAGTATTCAGATCCGGGTTGTATAGTGTTGTACAGATTACATTGTGATTGGCATCCAAGCTGGGGAAAAAAACCTGTTGCTATCATCTTCATTCTGAAATCTCACTCGCTACTGACTGACTTACAGGGTAGCCTGGTAATGTGTGTGGTTTTAACCTAAAGATATTTGTCGCACTATTTGCCTTGGTGATGCTGGTGTTTTGACAGAAGTATCCCCTGGATAGTTTCTATTCCGTGTAGAAGCAAAATCCTTAAATCTAGCATTATTATTCTGCCAAATGCAACAAGAAATACTCTCTTGCTTCTCCATTATCCTCTCTGTGGTAGATCACTGGGAGTTTAGGAGGAGCATGTTATTGCTACTTAAAGGTGGGGTGTTTTTTTCCCATAGTACTCCTTCCTGCTTTGTTGTTGCCATGAGTAGAACCGTGGTTTTGTTGGACTCCCGTGACCCGGCAGATCTGTTTCTGAAAGTGCAGTCATCTGCGTCTCTAGGTCTGAATCTTTCCCAGAAACATGACAAGTGAGATTTTGGAGATGCCAATTGGAATTGGCTGCAGAACTTGAAGCAAAAAGCACCATCTGCTTGATAGAAAGTTATCATTCACCTCCCTGTGAATTCCCTGTGAAAGCTGTGAGTTTGTTTTTGCCTCTATTAATGGATTTTGGGAATTCTAAGATCTTACAAATCATGATGGAAATTTTTAGATGCGGCCCTAAAAATGATCCAATAGAAAGAGCTCAAACGGTTGCCTAGATTTTCTTTCTTTTTTTTTTTTTTTTACACGTGGATGCACTCATTGAGTTGTGTTTTAAAGAACAGGCAGATGTAAAATCTGTACTAGTGGACCTAAACAATTGTGTTTAACTCCCGGATTTACCGGTTTGTTGCAATTGCAAAGAGAGAAAATAAACAGCAGGGGTCTTCAAATTCAGATTGCAAGGAAAATAAAAAAACTAGACAATAATGTCTCTGATCGTAGGATGTATTCAACAGCTGAGTCCTTGATATTAGTGATAACTGCGTGCAACATTCAAATTCTAATTCTTTTAAGAGGGACAGTGTATCAAGTTAGACAAACTAAGTGCCAGGACAAGGCAAAACCTTTAAATGCTGACAAGATTGTTGACTGCCAGTACTTCTGTACAGGTACATTGATCTTATCTGATGCTACATTATCTATACTGGTAACTGCCTTAATCATTAAAAAAACGCCTGTGGTCACAAACTTGAAGACCATAAATGTTCCTTTAGGTACTGGTCAAGGACATTATTCTTTAGAAGATGAGAATGCTTTCAGAGACAAGACTGCAGTCACTATCCTCAAAAGTTGACAGGCATCTTTTTTCTTTTCTCCTTTAAACTATGTATTTAACTTGAAGAAAAGACCAATTATGCCTTTATGAAGATAAAGGGATTTCAGCTTGGTTTTGCAGTTGGTCACAGATGACATCAGAGCTTCCAAAGAAAAGGCAAATCTCATCTGCCAGCCTCTAGCATTTTTTTTGCTATATTACAATGGGAGCTTCCACCAGACATTACAAGAATGTCCCGTCTTTGTTTCTTCAGTCTGTTGTTTTCTTTCTGATCTCCCACTCCTCTCTTCTGTTTTGGTTTTTTTTTCTGATCTCCCAGAAAGTTTTGGAATCTAGTTAAGAAGATGATGGGCCAGTTATTCAGTGCAGGGTTTATTTATTTATTTATGCCTTTTCCATGATGTTTTGGAAGGGAATATGTGAATCTCTGCAGCATTCTGGAACTAAAGCATTAAAGTGTCCTCAGCAGTCTGTCAGTGTCTATCAGTCCAAGCAGTAAGTCACGATTTCTCAAGTTAATTCTGCTAACACCACCCCTTTCTTTTTTTAATCATTCACTTTTTGTTGTTTGGTAGCATAGTGAAGTATGTAGCATTACAGCCACTGTCCTTCTTATCTGTAACTTCACCTTGAATAGTAGGGTCATCACACAGTAACAGATAAGGAGATAGATTTTTGGCTTACTAAAATGTTCTCCAGCATTCTTACGGGATAAATCTTCATTTTTCAGTACTTCAGAAGTATGCTGGTAAGGACTGTCTTTCCTAAACCAGATGGCTACCTTTTACTATCTCTCATTGAAAAGCTTTTGGATACTCCAAAGGAAAACTGACTGCATGGCATACAACAGATTTCCCTTCCCTGCCCGCCCCCCCCCCCCCCCAAGTAGTTTTGAGGGAGTACTTTTGTTCATTTAGATGTTTAGAGTAATTTCCCTACAACTTGAGCAGCCAATTTTTACATTTGTAGCTGTGCACGGACTGATCTCTTTCACAGCATCCATTGAAAATAGAATTGGAGTGAGTTTCCAGCAGTCATCTATGTTAAAAAAATACTAGCTAACATAAAGCAAATAAAATATTTTAAAATTTTTTGCAGGCAATAAGTAAATGCTTTCATTTTGGGATTTTTTTGTTGTTGTTGTTTACCTTGGAATGCCATTATATGTGTTCTTGTCTTTATTTACCAATTATGGCAGTTGATTTCAGATGCCCATTTAAATGGGACTAACAAGAAGGTAGGTCAAAGAGTGTTGCCAGTTTCTCTTCTAAACTTCTGAAATTTTAACTCTGACTTGTGTGTCTTCACCACCAATAAATATCACAAAAAGGTAAGTGGGAAACATAAAGCAATAGAGAAAGCCTGTCTAGTGGACACACAAGTTGCCATTCTTACTACAAGTACAAGTTAATAGAATTACAGCTGCTCTGAATGTAACTCTTCTGCTTGAGGGTCATCTGCTTTACTGATGAAGCTTGGTTCTTTAGGTATCTCAGCAATTCAAGTAAGGCCTTTGCTTTTTTTAGTCACTACTGTGGTGTTCTATCAGAAATTTTTTGCATTGGTTATCTGAAATTTAATTCAGAATATACCTTCAAAACCAACATTTGATAAAGCTGAATTCTTGCTGCTTCTTAGGTTGCTCCACTCCTTGGGGAAGATCAGATTACTTGATGTTGGTAGCTGCTTTAATCCATTTCTGAAATTTGAAGAATTTCTGACAGTTGGCATAGATATTGTTCCAGCTGTTGAGGTATGTAATGTTTGCTGAATTTAATATAAATTTGATTCTCAAATATTTTAGAATGCTTCAAAATGACTGTAAAAAAAAAAAAAGTATGTTTAATACTTAATTGTATATTGTAAATATCTGTGCTTTAATAGGAA
>JAVJGI010000060.1:78136687-78146726 GCA_035590275.1 Ibycter americanus | reverse complement strand
TAATAGGAACTGTGATCCTCCTACTATATCCTTTCCCATCAACAGGCTCTAAACTGTAATTGTTTGGTTTAAAAAAAAATCTGATTTTTTTGAAGAGTTATGCCTTTTATAATCCAGTTGTGAATCTTAAAATTGGAAAATTTTAGTAGCCGTCTTTTAATGGCATTTCAGCTAAGTCCTTGCATCTTAAAAGGCATAAATACAGATTAAATAGGCTTATGCTTAGGCATAAACCTCTCAGAAGTTGCATATGCTGACAGAAGGAAATGATCAGTGACCGTACTTGGTGAGTTTTTCTGGGGAGTTTTAGTAACCAGAGTTCACTGTAAGGAGGCTTTTCGTTAATTGCTAGAAATATTATTGAACTTCCACAATCCTTAGGACAAACTTTTAAGCATTTTCGGGGTAAACTGCCTCACTTTCTCTAGTTAGTAAGGGTCTCAAATGTTTTAATTCTGCTGTAATCATACATTCTTTATGTCTTCTGCTCTTGACCCAACTTTTGTTAGTCCTGATAGCATTTATCAACCAAGCAAAATGACAAAGTGGAATAAATGAAAAGAAACAGAAAGGAATGCATTTCTGACAGAAAAACCTTTGACTGTACACATCTTGACCACTTACAGTTTAAAATCAGGCTCTGATTTTAAAGCTTTAAAAATTAAAGATTTAAGGCTCTTAAAATCAGTGGCCTAAGGTAACCCTCTTTAGAACTGGAGAAGTGTATGAGTACAATACAGTTAACTTGAAAGTAATGTTCTCTTACTTGCTGCAGTGTCGTTTACATGCTAAATGTGTGTTATTGTGTTGTGGTTACCAGGTTTAGTCCACTAGCATCTGATTTATATTTTTGCATATACACTTAGAGATAATGAAAGATATTCTTGAAAAAAGTCTGAGTGATAAATTGCTTTTTAAGGCAATTCAATGTTAGTTTCGTCTAAAACATGGAGAAACTTTTGAGTGCACTCAGTCTTGCCTAATTTGAAGAATAGGTGTCACTTGCCCAAACATGATTGCCTTCCAATGCTTTCCTCTTCCACTTAAGAGGCTATAGGATATCCGCATAGGACTGTTGGCATGATACAGGATGTCAGAGACACATGCCACTGAAATGGCAGCCTATGGCATTTAAAACAGTAATACATGGCAAGTAAATTTCTAGCTAAGATACATAGGTCATGGGTGTCTACATCTGGGGTTCTAAGCTCCAACTATAGTCAGTGGAGATCTAGTAAAAATAGTCAGTGAAGCCTCAATGTCTGCTGTTTCATGCTGAGGTGAATTGTGTGCTGACCTCATGGGTTGTATTGATTAGCTCTCCAGTGGCTATAATGGTAGCCTAGGCACATGAAGTTGCCTGAGCTGAATCTAACCGTTAATTTTTGGGTATGCATAGTTAATATTTTGGTATCTAGTCAGTTGTGCTGTTTTCATATTACGGTTGTTCTCATGCAAATCAATGTAGATGTACAGTGACCAAAACCATTGTTGGAAGAGTCCCAGAAAGGTTACTCTGTGGATGTAATGGAGGAATGCATGTGAGTGATCCAGGCCAGACAACAGTAATCAGGTAGTTGCAGTTTGTGTGCTAACCAGTTCTTCAGGCGCTCTCCCAGAAAAAGAGAATGATAAGCTAATTGATTTCTTCTCATCGGACATAATTAGTACTATAGCTTGATGATAGAAAATGATGGGAACGCCCCAGAATGCTACTGTACAGACCAACACAGTTACTGTGAGGCCTGTCTCCAGGCTCACCAGCCTCTCTTCCATTCTTCTGGATACTTTGTGTTCAGGGCACCTTGAAACCTAGCTAGCAAGCCGCCTTGGAGTGTCGTGGAGTACAATTTGTGCACTCAAATGCATCTGCTAGAGTAAGCTTAGGCCCACCTCCAAAACAGAACTAATAAGCCCTGATGTATTCAAGATAACTCTACTTTGAGCTGCATCAGCACTGTAACCTCCTGAATAAATTTATCTTTAGGCCAGCAGTTTCCTGGGCTGATTTAAGATTTCAGAATAACAGCCAGAGGGTTCTTGTGGTAGTTAATGTCATCTTCTGGCCTGAAAATTGATCCGATAACTTAGTGGTAGAAGCTGAAAATAGAAGAACTGGTAAAATCTTCTGATTTAGCAGATCTTTGAGTCAAGATACCAATGTAGTTTTTGAAACACATTGAAGCATAGAGACTTCTTAGGAAGTCGGTTTCTTGAATAATGTTGAGTAGAGGGTTAAATAATTCCATCCTTATTAAAAATAGATTAATCCACTTTCTGCATATATAAATGCTTTGGATATAGACTAAGTAGTTGAATAACATACTTCAGCTAATTTGAGGATTAAGACGGATGTAATTGTGGAAAAACTAGGAGGGGAACTGAAATGTTCGTTATGTAATAAAATAATGTATTCAAAATGTTTAGAATTTTAGTTTCATATAGAGAAAATATAAACTGTAAAGATATGAAAATGGAAATATATTTCCATTATAAGGTCTTGTGTTTTGAGCAGGAAGGGAACTGCACCAAGAAGAAGTTAGTATTCCCTTTAGCTAGGCATTGTTCACTCATTTTCAGTGTCTTGGTGTAACGTACACAGAGGGAAACATGCAGTATTAGAAACTAGGAGGAGGGAAACTGAGACTGGGATAAGCAGAATACGTCTCTTCTTGACCCAGTGCAGTGTTTTTGTTGGCTATTCCTTCAAACATTCTGCTTAAAACACAGATATTCTAGAGTACAATTAGCAGTGGTTATTTTCTTAGCGGAGTTTAATTTGTCTACGTTGAATAAAAAAAAAAAAAAGATGGCAAAATTGAAATGAAGGGAGAATCTGCACTTTGGGAAAATCCAAATAGGATTTCATACTGCTGCAAAAATTTCTGAATATGCAACATATGTTGTATTGGAGTAGATATAGTTTGAGACAAAAAAAACCTTTTTTTTGGGGGGGGGGGGACGAGACTGGAAGGGTACTGAAATTAAAAATTAGAATATACAAGTAGGATTATGTTCTCATATGTCAGTGGATGCACTGAAGTATGACTGCTGTTTCAACGTCTAGAGGGACTTTAAGATCAGTTCAAGATTTGTATATCTAGAGTTTAGTAGCAATCTCCAGTTGAGCAGCATTTTTGACCTAAAACTTTCTGCAGAGTTCAGATTCCACTTGAAAAATAGTCATAAAACAGTTACATAGAAATAGTGTTAAAGACAATTTCAGGACTAAAGTATTTTTCCAGTATTCAGAAATGCTTGTGGTCAATATTGTTTTTTTCAATTGTGTATGTTTAACCTTTAACTTTTTAAGTCTTGCTTCTACATAAAGTTAGCATGTTACCCTGAACAATTATTCTTCAAAGCACTTTTTTCTTTTAAAACTTGTTAGAGGATATCATGAAATTACTACTGTTAATTTCCTGTTCTAAGTATTATAAGCAAGCAGAATATAGCCCTGCAGGTATAATGGTTGCAATTAAAATTTGATTATAGCCACATAACATAGGTCATCTTCTGGATTTTTAGCATATTGAAGGCTAAGATTAATGCTATTAGGAAATAAATCATAGATTGTTTAGAACATTGATTACTTTTCCTAACTTACTGCATACTCTTGGAAGAGAATGTGATTTTATATAAACAGAAATAACATTCTCTTCTATTTGAAAACAATTGTGCACATCAGTTGCTTTATGAATAGCTTTATAATAGTGTTCTAGAGATCTTTTTTGAATATTGTTTTGTAAAACACGCTATAAATACTTCTGTAGTATGAAAATGCAACAGATCTAACAGGTGGACCTTTCAGATGTGCTCCATAGAATGTTTTGTGTCTGCTTTCATATTCACTTACCTGTTCAGAGTGTCTGTCGTTCACTGCATGTTCTCTAAGCATTAATAACAATTTTTGTTGCTATTGTGTCAAAACCTTGTATCTTAATACCTTTGTTATGAAGAAGTCAGTCCCAGGTTTTGATAAATATAAAGTGTCAAAACTTAAATGTAGTGAATAGCATACTGTGGTTTTGGGCTTTTTTAATGCTCTGTGATTGCGGGCATTAAGAACTTTTGTATGGTGTATTGTGGTGTCATTTCCCATCTTTGGCAGCTTGAGTACACAAATGAACAACAGGTGAACTTAACAACCCTCACCTTACTTTGATAATTGCCCAAATGTGTACCACTTTGTATTTACAGTAAATTACATGGACCTGCCTCACTACTGCAAAACAGTTAGTGTACTGTAACTTTCTAACGTATACTGCCTTGCTGTAGCTGCTTTCTTTCTGTACCAGTAAAGAATGACATTTTTTTCCCAAGTGATCAAATGACTAAGTTTCTTGGATTCTTTTCAAAGAACTGCTGGAAATACTGAGGTATCAAATATAGTTTCTCATTACTAACTTCAGGGTTATAAAAGGCTTCCAGCATCTGGAGAAACAAAAGCAATGTAGGCTTATCTGAGTTCTTAAATCATTTGTGAGACAGTTCATTTGATACTTTGGGATAATTTTATTTTTTTTAAATTAACAGTTCTCGGCTATTAAATCTCTAGTAAATTATTGCACATCTAAAATTTTGCTTTGCAACTCTGAAAGCTAGCAATGCATTAAATTGTTTGATTTAATAGCAAGAGGAATGTTCAGAAGGCTTGATGTTTCCTCAAGGGAATGTAGAGGTTGTCATTGATTTTTTTCCTGTGGATTTGGATTGTGTTTGCTCTTTAAACTAACCTTGATGTTTGTTTGGTTTTTCTGGTTGTTTTTTTTTTTTTTATTCCACCAGAGTGTATACAAATGTGACTTCCTAAATCTTCAAATTCAGCAGCCTCTCCAACTGGCACAAGATGCTATAGATGCTTTTCTTAAGCAACTGAAAAATCCCATTGATTCTCTACCTGGAGAACTGTTCCATGTCGTCGTTTTCTCACTCCTCCTTTCTTACTTTCCATCCCCCTATCAACGATGGATATGCTGCAAGAAGGCACATGAACTTCTCGTATTAAATGGCTTATTGCTTGTAATAACTCCTGATTCATCTCATCAGAATCGCCGGGCTATGATGATGAAAAGCTGGAAAATTGCCATAGAGTCCTTGGGTTTTAAACGCTTCAAGTATTCCAAGTTTTCTCACATGCACCTGATGGCGTTTAGGAAAACTTCCCTGCAAACGACAAGTGACTTAGTTAGCAGGAACTACCCAGGAATGTTGTACATCCCACAGGATTTCAACAGTATAGAGGATGAGGAGTATTCCAACACTTCCTGCTATGTTCGATCTGATACAGAAGATGAACAGCTAGCTTATGGTTTTATGGAGCTACCTGATGCTCCTTATGACTCGGACTCTGGAGAAAGCCAGTCTAGTTCAATTCCTTTCTATGAGCTAGAAGATCCTATATTGCTTCTAAGTTAATGTAGTCGTTGAAATGCCCTTTCAGTCAAACCTCTTGCTTAACTAATTTTGCTATACTAACATGGGCTCAACATACAAAAATGGTTTGCATAAAGAAAATGCAAAGGTTTACAGAGTTTGCTATTTTTTTCTACTTTTGAATTTTAAAATTTATTCTTGTATGAAAGTGAAAGAAATACAAGTTTTATGCAAATGACTCATGTCATAGCATAAATTACTGTTACTTTCTTTAGATTTGTATCACTAATTTTTTTCCAGAAAGGTACCATTCTTTTCTTTAGTGCTGTGAAGTGTGAATTCTATTTAATTTGTTAAATGTTGTTTCAATATTTTAACTCAATGTGGTTGAGCTTAAGGCACTGGAGTTGGTGGACTTCTGAGAAGTATTTGTAGAAAGAAATAATGTGCACTTTAATTCAATGTGCAGAAAGGTTAAGACACTTGGTTATACATGTCCCTTCTTAATTAGGGAACAAAACTTTTCTTCCAAAATTTGTTTCACTCTGGGCTGGAGAAACTATAATGCTTGCACATTTGATTTTATGTTTATTGCAGCCCTCTTGAGATAACACCAAATCAAGATAACACCAAAACACTGGAATTTATTAATCCATAGTTATACATATTATGTAATTTCACTGCATAAATAGCAGTTAGACATGAGATTTCTGAAGAGGTTATCCCCCCCAGAGGAGTATGGTACGTCTAGACAATTATGTTTCACTTCAAAGCTGGAACATGATTTTGCAATTTTATGAGTGTACAAGCACTAACATATATCAGTATTTCTCCAGTGATGGTGTTCTGTATTCTTTTCAAACCATGTTTTTTGGGGGACAGGGTAGGTTTTGTCATGTTTTAAAGTAAATTATTTATGCATTTTAAAATCAACTTTTTTCTTTAATTGTCCTTATTTGTAGACCTCCCAAGTTATATGGTAACTACAGACCAATTTTGTAAAAACAAACACAATTATACAAGGTTTTCAAGGATACACTTATTTGCACACAGCCACATATTCAGTGAATTGGACCCAAAACTCTTCTGCTTAGTTAAATAAAAACTCCATAGCTGTCTGAAAACTGGTCTGCGCTGTAAGGAGATAGAACAGAAGTTTTTTACATCTAAGTTTTCCAATTTGTGTAATAAATTTGTGAGTTTTTGCTGGAAAAAACATATCTCTTCAGTAGTAAAAATAGAGTATTCACTATTAGTTTAGCTTAGATTTCCTTCCATTTAAAAATAATGGCCAGAGTCTTCAGGTTTGAATGTTAGGCTGTTAAATCTGGAAGTGCCTAATAATAAATGATTTGAACTAGGTGCCACATCATGGTTTGAAGACTGACTTCAGCAAAATGGTAAAAATACTAATAATGTACTTTCACAACTAGTTGTGATGATATACACCTTACACCATATTAACTTACCATGTTGTGTTTATAATACAGAAGTTACCAGATAAACTGAAGTTGTAGTGTGGATTTTACAGTGGTTGCTACAAAAATGAAACTTACTCCTTTCACTGAAGTTTTGCACTGACAAGTGCCACAGTTTGACCTACGTGTTTTTCTTTTACACTGTTTCCTACACAGAGTCATCCCACATTGGTCCATCTTACACTCAAACATGATCTGGACTGCAATGCTTTATTCTTTAACATAAGCTTTTTGTTTCGCTTCTTAAATTTAAAGGATCCCCTTGTACCTGATTCAAATTTGTTATTCAATCTGAATGATATCTATAAACCAAACAATTATATTCTGATGTGTTAAAAAAAAAGTTTAGATACAAATGTATCAGGGTTGATTTTGGGGGATTTTTTTTTTAATGGAGAATACTACTCTAATGAAACACACAAGGGCTTCAAAATTGGCTGTAAGTCAGTATTTGCATCCAATGCTTTCCCACTTCACTTTCACTAAAATGTTTGTCATTCAAAGCCTTTCTTCCCAGTTAACCACTGACTCCAGCAGTGCTCATGTTAAAGCTAAAATACTGGTGCTATAAATTCAGCTGTTTATGGAAACTTAATCTGTGCATACTTCAAGATGTACCTAACATTTTAACTGATACTCTTTTTAAAAACAAGTTATATACCAGCTAAAGTATATGTTGGCGTTGTTTAATTGTAAACTGGTTTGTGATTCATACAAAAAAGCAATTCAGACCAAGATTTATACCCCCTAAAATAGTTTATAATATTAACATTTAAATTTAAGCGTTTTTGGCAGGTTGGTGACACCATTGTATTTGCAGTTTAGGGACCTGAGATTCATAACAGCTTCGTTTTCTTGCTGCTCCTTTTAAATAGCTGAAGTAGGGGTGTTTTCTTGTTGGGGTTTTTGTTTTGGTTTGATTTTGTTTGGCTTTTTGTTGGTGGTTTTTTGTTTTTGTTTTTTACAAGGGACAGTAGATTGTGGTGGAGGAGGAAAGTGGGATTTGCATAAATACTTATACCTCCCTGAACAACAAAGTGGTGATATCAGGAGTTGTTGGATATTTGGCTTTAGTGCAAGAATGTTTCTAGGTTATAAAATATTTGAAAATATGACTGTGCAAGAGATCTCTTGTTCTTAAGGTGCTGGAGAGGAAAAGGAAAAATGTGTATTTGCATTTCTGTTGTCTTTATGTCACTACTTTTTGTGAACAAAGCACATTTATTAAAAAAAGACAAAAAACTGAAAACCTCTTCAAAAATTGTTTCTTTGGGGTAGAGATACGTTTTTTTCTTCCTATGCAATTTGTTTATGCTGAAATCCAGTGAAACCCATGCATAATTGTTTTCCTTATTGTCAAGAAAGTATTTGCATTGGGTTTATTTTATAAACTACTGAATTATAGTGGGGATACTAGATTTGGTACTTCCATTTCAGCTTCTACATCATGGTTGTGACCTTTGCTTTACAGAAGGATTTTTGGAGTTCCTCCACTTGATCCTGTATCATGTTTGTTTCCCTTCCTGCTTAGGATGCAATCGCTTTCTACCGCAGTTCCCATCTTTTTCTCTAGATGTTCTTAATTTTTCTTCTATTCTCCTGAAATATCTTTGCAGCACCCATTGTATGTTGACCCGTTGAGGTCATTGCTGTATTTCTATGCAGTAATTTTGAGTACTGGAGGTGTTGGGGAAAGGCTGGCAATGGGAAAAGAAACCCAAAGAACTGAAAATGCAAGGTGCCTACTCAGATCCAGATTCTACGAAAATTAGATTTTAGCAGAACTGAAGTGTGTCTCTAGCACTGCAGAGCCTAGCTGGTATATTATGGTCTCTTACTTGACAGTGAAGACCAAATGTGATTTCACAGCTGGATCTCAGTATTGCTTCCTGCAGAATCTGTCCTTTTTGCCTTAAGGGAGACTTGCTGACTTGCTTTAAAAGTATGATCATTCTAAGTCTTTAATCTTATCTCCATGAATCAGCAGTAGGTTTTCTCCTTTTTCCTCATTTCCTCAATTTTCCTTAATTCACTGTTTTGTAACTGTAGAATAGTAGAAAGATACTTTTAGAAGGGTTGCATTTCACAGACTCGCACAGGAACTCAGTTGTTCGGAAGGGTTTTTTTTACTTTAAGTAAAAAGAAGTTCAGCACATAATTGCTTGTAGAGTATTCCTAAATCAGTTGAACAGATGTAGTACCAACTGAGCATTGTCCATGATGCTGGTAAAGCATTTCAAGTAGGTGACATTTACTAAGCAACTGAGATTTCTACTGTTCTGCTTGTTAAAGGGAAACCTCTTGGCTTTTTAACCCATGTAACTTTTAGGCCAGTTTTATTTAATATTTGGAGAGGGGTATGGATTTTGGAGACTACGGAGGTTCCTTGTGAATCAGATGTCTGAATAATTGAGGCAGAAAAGACAGGCTCTTGGGAGTTTAGATGTTTGAGTATCCAGCTGCCACCCGTCAGCACCAGTGCTTCTTGATGAGGGGGGCGAAGGGGCTGGACGTGATGCAGGCACGAAGGACATAAATCCGTGGCAGGCCAGCCCTCTAGCAGTTCCAGGAGCCCCTGTGCAGCAGCCGTCCAGACTTCACTCCAGCAGGCGCTCCCCTGGTTTTGGCTGTCAGAGCAGTGGAGCTATCATGATCCAGAAGCTTCTGCTCTTGCCCACCTGCCTGCCAGGGCCAATACAAAGCATGCATTTCCAGCGCCAAGTGCTGTGAGACACCGGTGGCCGAGGACGTGTGCTTTCTGTAGGAGGCGAGGGTGGTGAACGCTTTCGTTTGGGAAGGGCCGGAGTGCTGCCCCCCAGCAGGCACTGCTAGCCCACCATGGGGAAGGCCGGGGGGGGTGCTGCCCGCCTGGCGCTGCCGGTTCAAACACAGCTTCTTCCCTCTTCTGTCACCAAAGCACCAGTTCAGTGCTTATAGCTTTTGTCTTCTTTTGTTTTTTAATTCTTCCAGCCTATTAACTTTGCGGTTTTTTGGGGGGGGTGGAGGGGAGAATGTGCTTTCGTGCTTCCCGAGCATCTAGATGCTCCCGAATGCCCTGAGAGCAAGAGAGCCGGGAGGCTGGGGGGTGCGGACGGGGCCACGGTTACTGCCCCGCGCTGCCCCACCGACGCAGGCACCGTTACACCGAGGGCCGCGTCGCCCGGGGCAGGGGCAGGCGCGGGCCC
>JAVJGI010000060.1:78103636-78136316 GCA_035590275.1 Ibycter americanus | reverse complement strand
AGGCCCTCCGCGGAGCCCGGTGCCGTCGGCGGGCTCCCTGGCTGGGCCAGCCCGGCAGCTGGTGCTTGGGCCGGGCGCTGCCCGCATATCCGACACCGGGAATCCGTAATACGGGCTGGGTGGTCACATCCGAAGACTAACGAAGACGTTCACCTGAAGTTTAAGCCTACTGTATTAGTGTGGTAGGTAAATACGACTTTGTGTTTTACAGAAAAGCCTCACAGTTGTTGTTTTTTTTTAAAAAAAAAAAATGCGCTGAACTGGAAAGATAAAGCTGAAGGAAAGTGGGTCCAGTATTTCATATAGGCCTTACCTGGACTTCAGGTCAGCTGTAGTCAAACTACTGAACCATCTTTGGGTTTTTATTCTTTTTTCTACTTTCTTAGACAAATTAAGATAAAAACTACTTTGGGAATGATGTTCCTTTACATATAGGAAAGCTCTTGGATGGTTTAGTCTCTAAATCTCTACTTAGACTCCAGATTTTGCTTAAAATTATGTTTGCAAAAGTTGATGGATGTTTAAAAGTGGGTGTACACATTCTGTGTTTTGGATCTAAATGTGATTTGCTCAGGTATGTAACTCAGATGTTGCAGCCTGAAACTTTTAAGGCCATTACTTTAAAAAACAAACACAACACCACCCACCCCACACCCCCAGACTTGGAACAGTCTTTGCCTGAACAGTATTAACAGAAATAAGTTACAAATAGCTATGTTTTAAAGAATAAATCAGATACTGAAATCTCCCATTAAAATAGTCTGAATTGTATTAAATTTATTTGATAATAGCTGCATGATGGGATACATTAATCATTAAAATGCTCCTTTTTCTCTTTTCACCAAAAAGTTGACCATGTGTTTTGATTAGAAAAGTACTAATGATTAATAGCATGGTTAGTAGTCCACCTTTTTGCTAATTGCCTAGAAGGTGTAGCCAGGAAGAGGATGTTGCATTCATGGTCCAAGCTGTCATTTTGTGAATATTTGGTACTTAAGCAGACTTTGTGTCTTTCCACTAGGAGCAGACATGTTCCCCCACCCCGGCACCTGGCGCAGCATGTGGGGCAGCAGCAGTGGAGCTTCGCTTTCACATTTCTTGTGATGGCAGCAAAACTCCACTTGGCACGAGCTGAGCTATTCAGACTAGTTTTCTGTCAGAGTGGCTGCTTGCCTGCAAGGTAGTTCACTAGTGTAACGATACCACCAGAAAATAATTTAGCGACTGTAGCAAAATAGTAAGCCAGGCATTAGGTGGGAGCTTCCGCCCTTTGCGTATGAGCCAGCCTGCTGACTTCCATGACTCTGTTGTCCAAATGAATGTTTATAGTATTAGCTTCTTGACTTGGAGGGATTCCAGAAAGGCTCAGGAATCAAGATAACAGGATGGCATGGCAGATGTGCTTCGGCATAGCAGTAGTTACACGTCAGTGCTGTAGGTTGGAAGGGGAGATAGGGAAATTGTTCCTCTGTATTCATGGTTCGGAGGAGAGAGAACTGGGGACAGGGAGGGGGCATGTGTAGGAGTTGAACTGGAAGGCTCAAGTTGTCCATAAAGCAAATGTTGATTGCAGTACAAGAAACAGGCTTGCTGACAGGGCTATCATACCTGATATATTGTGACCTGGAATAGGATAGCTAACTTTGGGATGTGTTATCTATATGAAGTAGAAACAAATGAAAGGTTGAGAAGAACTGTAAGTATATTACCAAGTAATGGGAGAAATATTATGAGATCTTAAGCATTCAGGCAACTCAGAATTAAGTTTATTTGTATAAAACATTAGCAATAATAAGTACCATGAAAACGCACAGTTGAAATGCAAAGAACTTTTGACTTGCAATGGCATCATGCAATAACCATTTGCTTTAACTATATGGTGTGTATTCTATTTCAATTAAACAGATTTTTAATACGTAGTTCTTCCAAGTAATAACTGCGACGTTGTTAGGTGTTTTAACGTAATTTGGAAATATATGTTACCGAACTTAAGTAATTTAAACAATAGGATTTCTTAGGCCTATTTTATCTCTACACCAATTACTCAAGCTGGTTTTATGCTGGGTGTCAGTCTTCAAATCAGCCAAAGCATATGGGCAGATCAGTCAATTCACTTTGTCTGCTGTTGTTCTCTGGTTTAAGAAATGAGAATTTAAAAATCAAGGGAAAATAAAGTTAAGTTCTGATTTTCAGTCAAGGTGTCCTTTATAAACAAATAAGTAAAAATAAATGAATGGTATAAATAAAAGCAGTAAGCTATAACTTAGCTCTGAGTGTTCTTGACACATTAGTTGCTCTGTCATACCAATAACTCTTCAGAAGTCTCTGTAAGAGGGGCAATTAGCTAACTACTTAAAAAACTATAGAGGCTATGTATGAGTATTCTTACATGCTGGGGACCCTGCCTGTACAATCATACTTATAAATAAACTTTTCATTAATTACTTCAAAAGTGAAAGTTATGCATAAATATAAATACTAAACAGGTTTTCACCAAGTTTTAACTAAGGGAATTTGGACAGCTGGCTGCTCTGGAGCTCTTTGTGATTTATGACACCTCGTAAGAAAAGCAGAGACAAAAAAAAATATTGATGCTGATTTTCTTGTTTCTGTACATTCTTGTGATACACCTGTTGTTTTCTGCCTTATTTTTTCTGGTGGTATAGACTCTGCTTTATTCCTCTAGTGACTCCTGGATCAAAAATCAGAAGTACATGTGGCTCTTTTTACATGTCGTTTCGCAGAAAGCCTGTTCTCTGAGTAATTCTTATCAATTTGTCACTTATAACATGTTTTACGTACAGAGCAGGGTTGTGACTTCAGAAGTACTAACCTTTTTTGTCTTTAATTAGAAAGCTCTGAACTATGCCTCTGACAAATTTGTGATAAGTACAAAAGTATATAAATACAGTGCAATTAAGATTTTCACAGAAATAGAATTTCCTCAATAACTTCTTTTTCCTAATTATAGCAATTAGTAGTATTGTTTATGTGTAAGCCCCGTAAGATTAAACACTGATAGGATGACAGTGGTCCTTGTGTTTCAAGACTGAGTTCAGACCAGGAAGAAACTTATCCTGTAAAATAGTAATGATCTCTAGTGAAATCTGCCTAGCCACCTTTTCATACAAAATTCCCCTAAAAATGCTGCTGTCTGTTCCTATACTATATTAAAAAGAAAAGCATGTCAGTTAAATGGATCCAAGGAGGAGATGCTTATGTTCTGAATATAATAGTTACCCAGTGATTTTGTTTAGGTTTTTTGGTGGGAGAAAAAAAGTGGCTTGGAGGGGTGAAAATGAAGGCTTTGGTTAAGAAAAGTTTCTGAAAATATTGCCAGATCAATTGATATATCTGTGTGTCCGCTCCCCTTTTGTGAAATGGAGATGGTAATATCCTTTTTCATTATCTACTGCGGGTTTAGCTCATTAACTGATTATGAAGTTCTTTTTGTGAATGCGATGGCTATTTGACTACTAAAAAGAAGTCTTACAAAGCATACTGAAAAGGTTTATTGTAAAGTGAGAACTTACCAAATGTAATGGTGAAGTATAACAATGTTTTAAAACCATATTATTTTACAAGACAATGGATATCATAGCAGTATTTTGGATACCCATAGATACCTAATATAGGTACCTAATGGATGAGTTTTGTGGAAAAACTGCACAGGCCAGGTTTGGTTTACCTTTTCCTCTCATTCAAATTATGAAATAAGACTTATGCAGAACCAATTTTATATTAGTTTTAATAATAACCCCAGTTTGAATGACCTTTAACAACACACTTACTTGGTCTTTATTATGTGTTTTTTAATTTAGATGTTAAACTCCTTGGTGAGAAAGGTTGTGTCATGTTTATGCTGTATGTGATTAAAAGGAATTATTTGCTACTAAAACTTTCTTAATTCTTCTTCTAGGACTTCAGGGATTGTGGACCACTATTGCTGAAATGATATTACAGAAGGCGGCGATTGCCTTGTGTTTGTTGGATGAAACCCAAATATTTACTTTCAGTCGAGTGGGTAGAACCCCCTAACTGCAGTTTACATGTGTAGGTCACTGCGTTACTGTGTTAGTCATTGTCTCTATGCAGCAATGACAAGGCTAGAAGAAGCGAACAGAGAAGTGAACATGCACTCATCAGTCAGATACCTTGGCTATCTTGCCAGGATCAACCTGCTGGTTGCCATTTGCATGGGCCTTTATGTCAGATGGGAAAAAACTGCGGATGCATTGATTTTGGTAATATTTATTCTGGGGCTCTTTGTTCTTGGAATTGCCAGCATACTGTACTACTATTTTTCAATGGAAACAGCAAGTCTGAGTCTTTCCAATCTTTGGTTTGGTTTTTTGCTTGGCCTTCTCTGTTTTCTTAATAATTCTGCCTTCAAAACGGATGTGAAAGAAGAAGCTACTAAATATTTGCTCCTCTCTGCCATCGTTTTAAGGATATTATGTGCTTTGGTTGAGAGGATCTGTGGTTGTATCCATCATCGACCAACTCTGCTAACAACAGTTGAATTTTTGGAGCTAGTTGGATTTGCAATTGCCAGCACAACTATGCTGGTTGAAAAATCTATGAGTATTATTCTGTTGGTCATGGCGTTGGCCATGTTGATTATTGACTTACGTATGAAGTCTTTTTTGGCAATTCCAAATTTGGCAATTTTTGGAGCCATTGCATCCTTACTCTTTTTTCCATCGCTGCAAATCCCCACAAACCCTTTTGCCTTGGCATGTTTCTTCAGCTGCCTGATTTCAGATCCCCTTCTCGATGTTTACTTCAGTGGACTTTCAGTTACTGAACGATGGAAGCCCTACTTGTACCGTGGTAAAATTTGCAGAAGGCTTTCTGTCATCTCAGTTGGAGTCATTGAACTAATCTTTTTCATTCTTGCAGCCTTTAAACTACGTGATTTGGATCTCTGGTATTTTGTGATACCTGGTTTTTCTATTTTTGGAATTTTTTGGATGATCTGTCATGTGATTTTTTTTATAACTCTTTGGGGATTTCACACAAAACTAAATGACTGTCACAAGGTATACTATACCCACCGTGCAGAAAACAACAGCCTTGACAGAGTTATGGCATCTAAAGGAATGCGTCATTTCTGTTTAATTTCGGAACAGCTAGTATTTTTCAGCCTTGTCGCGACTGCTGTTTTGGGCGCCGTTTCTTGGCAGGTAAATAATAATCTGTTTATATTGATATCCCTCTTGAGAATGCTCCTGAGAATTGCTGGCTCCTTAAAACACCTGTGACGTTTGGTGGTGTGCTGTGGCTCAGCAATTCAAAGTTGTAACCCTTGGTTTCACCAGCATGCACTTTGAATTTAACGTTCTGTGCTGCCTTGACTGTGACCTGTTAAGGCAACTGGAACTTACCAGCTTCCTTATGTTGGCAGAATGGGAAGAATTAATGCTTCCAGGGCAAATGAAGTGTGCAAAGTATTTTACATTTATACGCTTATGAAATTATTTTGGTTTTAAATTCCTTGTGCCATAAAATTTGTTTTCAAGGTAAATCACAGTGTTAAACCCTAGTAATGCTCACTATATTGAGGCTTTTCATATGGACTATTTTAATTGAATCAAGGCAAATTCATGTTTTAAGAATGTATTTTTCAGTAATTTTGCTTTGGAATTAACCATTAATGTGGCGTTAGAGATCAGCTGATAAACTGGTAAATTGTCGGTATAGCATGTGCTCTTAAGTGTCTTATTTTCAAGTCTGGTTATGCACCACAGGATATTTCCTCTGAAAGACCAGTTCTTAAAATCACACAGTGTTCTTTGACTTTTCTTTCCATTCTTGAATTAAGGCCGTTGTCTTTTCTTTAGCAGAAAACAAACATCTCTCTCAAAATGTTTGTGAAGTGCCCAAGTTAAAGTACATTGTGTGTTGTCACAGTTGCAGCAGGGTGTTTGGTGCCTATTTTCTTTTTTAAGTTGATCTAAAACTGTCTCTGTCCTCTGCCCCAAAATAGCTGCAACTGTTACATATCTGGTAATTTTCAGTCCTCTCTAATTCTGAAGAAGTGCGGTTGTGCTGTGGAATGACTTGTGCAGGACTGTTCACAAGAAGCAAACTGGCAGCACAGCTGAAATCTTTACTATTGGCTAATTTCAGTTTCTAGCATTCTTTGTGTAAATTAGATAAGCTGTAGATAAGATGTTGCTCATCACCTTTGTCTGACAGATTGTGTATTTGCCTATTCAGTGGAAGGAGTAATTGTGGCAAAAGGGAAAGGCATCAGACCAAATACTTTCCCTTGTCAGGAAATCCAGGTTTTTATTATAATAATTTATTTTCAATAGATAATTACATTTATATTTCTTTTACTATATTTATATTTATTTCATCATGTATTTATAGTAATGAATTAGCCTAAGATTATGAATGCAGTTGTCTCCAATTAAAAGCATTTCTACTTCAGAAGATGTTGTGACGTTTGCCTTGCAGATCAGCGTGTCTTATTTCATCTCTTGTCAGAAAATGAAATACTTCATCAGACCTGGCGGGAACATAATTTAATAAATGGATGTATCGTTTACTATAGTGATTGCAGGAAGCTGGGGCCTTTTCTGTATTTTTCTGCGTAGTGTCAGGTTTCAAAATAATTAGAAGAAAGCAAGCAATGATGCATGCACACAATTTACCCTCTTGCAGGGCATTTGTTTTTTTCTAGAGGTTTAAGGAAACTAGTGTTTTTTCTTCATTGCAGGGGGAATTCAAGGCCTTAAGACTCTACTTTAGAATCCTTTGCTAGATTTTTGAGTCTGCTGTTTCAGGAGGTCTAACAAGCTCAACATTAATGCAGCAAAGAAGCTTCTGCAGTGAATGTATACTTTCCTTATGATGATTTATATGTATTGTAACAGTTAAAGAGACAAATCAGACTGCTGAAGATCACTCTCTGCCTTTCCTCTTTAAAAAGTAATAGTTATTGCTAAATACTTCGTGGGTTGGGATTTCAGGGGGGGGGTTTGTTTGTTTTTAAGAAAACTGCTGCAGAAAAAAGCCAGTGACATCAGTATGTCTTAGAAAGAGATCTTAGGACTGTGTTAGATGCCTTTCCATGAAAACATCAGCATAATATATATTAGTGCTCAAAAAAGCAAATTAAATATTGGGAATTATTAGGAAAGGACTGGAGGCATCATTATGCCACTGTATAAATCCATAGCTTCCATATTTTGAATAACTGTGCAATTCTTACCATCCTACAGCTAAGAAACAAGCGAAGGCTCAGGGAAGTGTGATGAAATTCATTATAGACATGAAACATGTCTATGTTACATGGATGTTTACATGGAGGGAATGAATAAACAAGGATGCTTCAGCCAGGAAAGGAGAAAACTAAGTGAGAATATGATGAAGGTATAAAATATGTATAATGCAAGAGAAGGTAAACAGTAAGAGAGAACAAGTGATCAGTTTCAATGCAAAAGTTCAGGGGAATCAAGTTGACAAGAAGCAGGTTGGAGCCAGACAGGTGGAATAGTTCCTCATACAGCTCTTGAGTTAGCTCTGGGGCTGTGTATCATGGCCTGCTGTGTGTGCCAGGTGGTTGCAGAGGCTCAGGAGGAAGCTGGACAAGTTCATGGAAACATTCACTGAAGTTTACGTACTATATGGAGACCACGTCTGGCTCAGGAAGTCCTTGAGCCACCAGTGGTTGGAGTACTCGGGAGACATATGTGCTTGGTCTGTTGTTACAGTTTTCCCTAGGCATCCATTTGGCCTCTTTGGAGACCAGACTTTCTTCTAGATGGACCTTGGTCCATCTAGATGGACAATGCCACTCATACATTCTTATATTATGGACATATTTTTAACTTAAATTTTCAACTTATTTTTTCCTTACATTCTGTTAGGAGTGCCAAGTATTCCTCAGTCACCAGTTCCTGAAAGTGTATTTGCTCTTTTTAAAATTGTTTAAAATATTTTTTGTATGTGTAAGATTAACAGTTTTCAGTCTGTGCGACTTCAGTTTGGGATTTATGTAGTCATTTTAGAAAGTGCTAATTGTATTTGAAACCTGTTAAGTGTCACCTGGAGGGTGAAGCATTTTTTATTTATACCTTTCCTCACTCTGAAAATGTACTGAAAGCATGTTTAATGATACTGCATTTGATAAGAGAGGTGGCTTGACATCACTCCATGGTCTGCCATTTGGCCTCCTATATAATGAGTAGAATTGGCTAAAAACCTGAACCTTGGACAGTCAGCTATAAATAATTAGCCATAGCATATTTAAAAATCTAGCTCAGCTGTGTGTGTTAGGTTATAGCCAGAAGTGGGATTGGGGAGGGGAGGGGTTCGGTTTCATGGAAAACTTTTATAACAGGCACATTATATATGCCCTTTTAATGGTTTTAATAACTGTAATATCTATGCGTCATATAAATCTCAAGTGTATGAAAGGTCAAGACCCAAAGAGACAGTTGTCTGCTAATTGGTGGCTGGAAGTATCCTATTTGATTAAAATTGCCAGAAAAACATCAAATCTCCTTTTGTGGAAAGGATTTTAAAGTGAGGTCAGTTTAACTCACTGTTGCGCACACAGTGGTTTTCTGACTCGTGCAGAGCTGTTGACGCTCAGAGTCCCGTTAGCCAAGGACCTTTCTTGAAGGGGAACTTAGCCCTTGTAATAAGCCAAAGGATGAAAGTCTTTGTTCCTAGTGCTTCAGTATGTGCTTGGGAAGGACTGGGGCTCCTGAAAGCAGAATCTGTCTCCGGCAGATGAAGCTTTAAATGTGAAGAGCGGAATTGTCAGGTCTGTGTGAAGCTGGAGGATGAGCTCAGGAGGCATGAGAAGTATAAAAGTCATTTGTTAAACCTGGTTGCATTAAAAAATGGACTAACAGATTTTCAGTGGGGCATGTTTAATTTGGGGCATGGTCTACTTCCGAGCATAATTCCTGCTTTAGCTGGAGAGGAAAGACACCTGGCCTTGTTGGTAGAAATACATTGACATTTTCCTTGCAAAATATCTAGGAAATGTTCTGCACCTGCCTTTACATTTGTGTGAGTAATTTCAGTCAGATCAATAGACTTTTTCAACTCCAGCTTATTTCAGCAATTATTCACGTGCTTGTCCATAATTAGGCCCTTGGATGGGACAAGATCCAGCAGAAGTCATGCAAGTGACTCAGGCATTACTTCTTTCAGAAGCCAATAAAATGATGAAAACTTTGCGAGTGGAGGTCTTGGAATTTGCAAGCAAAGATCTTGGAAAGGTTTGGGGGACTCTTTTTTCTCAGAAACTTAAAATCAGCTTTTGTTAAGTGCTCTATGCCATGGTAACTACAGGTTTTCTGAATTACTGGCCAAAGAGAATTATTATCCCTGGAAGACCTGTATTTAATATTACCAAGAGAAAAATGAACTGTGTCAGAGACAGATAAAGTAATGGAATGAAGTACTTTCAGTACATTATTCTTGATTTTAGTGAAATTTATGGGTTAGTAAAATAATAGTATTCATTATATGCTTGAGTACTTACATGGACAGTACTGTTGAACTTGAGTTATTCATGGAAGAAAAGTTAGTTTATTGTATGTATGAGTATTTTCTTGTTTTGGGGAGAGCTACTGACTTTGTAGTCTTGGTTGTGTGATTGCCTGGTGTTTCTTGAAAGCTCAATTTGCAATGCCTTAGTAAGATTGAAGGTGGTAAGGTTTTAACTTCTCTAAAACTAAGATTATTTTCTGAGTAGTAAGAAGTTTGCTAAGTAACATCTATATTTACTTGCACATACTTTTGTTAACATCACAGATTAAGTGACTTTTTTGAATACAGATCATATCCAGTCTTTCTCCTTTATTCTCCCCTGCTTTTCATCCTGATGTATTTTTAATCCAGTCCTCAGGCTTTGCTTGTCCGATTTAATTTTTTTTTTTCTTTCCCCCCCTTCAGAGGCCCTGCTGCATCCTCTGGCCTCTCTCCATATTTTCTTACGTAGCCATGCCACTCCTGCTTGGGTTTTTTTTCCATTCTGTCTGTCTGGTCATCTTTAGTTCCCCCTTTCTTTTCCTTACTAACGGTTTTTCCCCTACTTGCTGATTTGACTTGCATATCTGTGCTTCAGTATTTCTTTATAGACTCATCTGTTCAGTTTCTTTTATAATAACCTTTATCCCCTCTTTCCCTACTATTTCAGCATCTCTTAAGCTCGATCCTAAACCCTCCTTGCTTAGTGCTCATCATTTCTTCTCAGACTCACCTGCTATACTGTTCATTTTTGTTGCCCATCTTCCTCTCTGCAGTGGGTGCTCGTCCCTCCTTGGGTCTCTCCCTTTCCAGTCCTGCCCTGAGAGCTATGTCAGGTTACCTCTTCACATCCACAGTGGCAACGCACCTTGCTGCTGTTGCCACTGCTCCCAGCGGCCCTAGGTCATGAAGGGGATCTCTGGTGACAAAAGAAGGTATTCATTGTTAGTCTAAAGAATTTGACTTATGTGTTCAGCTTGCTGTCAAAATCTCATTAATTTCAGAATTCAAACTTTTATATTAAAAAAAAATTCAGAAATCCATGTAGTATTCTTTTAAACTGACAACCACTTCTGGTTTTGCTGGACAAATGCACGCAGACTAAAGCACTGGCATTCCAGTGGTTAGAACAGGAGTCAAGGATGGGAAACATAACATTATTAAATCTGTCTGCCAGTGAACATGACAACTATTTTCTGCAAATTGTTTTCCCAGTGCTGTTTTAATAGTCAAAAGTAATGGATTATTTATTGTTCTCCAGAGACTATTCATTCATTCAATAACTTGTTATAAGACTCTTTCCTCTGGTAGTTGATCTACATTGTAATTTTACAAGTTCTGTCTTCAGGCTTCTTTTTACCTGTAATATACATACCTTGTTTTCATTTAGAATAAGCTATCCATCAAATATTTGTAAATTAGTTATTACATTATCCTTTTTCTCCTGAGCCTTTTCCCATCATCGAGCATATACTTCTTTGTTTTTGCAGAATCACTGCAGAGGAGCTAAGCAGAACTGTTTATTTTGTATTTATTTACATGTGTCTCTGTGTCTATGGATATATAAAAATAGGTAAATATTATTCAGCTTGGATAATAGAAAGCAGGGCAGAATTTTTGCTTAGAAATACACAAAGACATCTTTGTAAGCCTCCTCTGTTGTTGGTCTGTTACGTGTAATCCCGGACAGCCTGCTGTAGGTGATCCTGCTTGAACAGACCAGACAATTTCCAGAGGCCCCTTCCAACCTCAGCCACTCAGTGTTTCTGTGATCATCTTAGTTGACATATGTTTAGTGATTTATCTCTGTTTTAAACAGAAGAGTCTTTGTAACTGGCTTCCAATTTAAACTAATGGGTTTTTTTTTTCTTCCTCCTTGTTATTTTCATCAGTCACGTGCGTGTCAGTAATGCTCCATTGTTAAATACAGTTCCAGAATTGTTCCACTTCCAACAGTGGTTTACTCCATGGAATTGGAATTGCCCTAACAGTGGTTTACTCCATGGGATTGGAATTGTCCTATCCATGAATATAAAATTACGTATCTTGGCTGTAAAATACCTCTAAATTCTTCTGGTGTTTTAACAGTTACAGTTAAAGACAAGTGTTGCTTGAAAAGCTAAAGAAAGTGGAAAGATAATACTACTAGTGAAGCTCACCGATCTTTTATTATCATCAGAGGCAAGAAGCATGGAGTTTTTACCTTTTCTACATTATTTGAAATGAGAACACACTGCCTATTTTCTAAATACTTATTTAGAAGAAGACAAAGGCAAAAACCCCCAAAGACTAAGGGATAAAATGACTTCTCATGTTTTCAGTGGGATTGCCGAGAAGGGTCCCTGTCTTCTGTTTGCTTTTTGAGCAGTCCGTCTGGAATCAATGGGCACTTGAAGCACAGGGTTGTACTGCAAGCTGAGATTGCCACTGCAGTTGAAAACAGAATGAAAATGAGTTCAACAGATGAAAGACCAAAATCCCTTTCTGGCTCTGCCTATGCATCCGTGGCCATCTGCTCCATTAAGGACCAGTCATCAAATCTTTCGGATTTAGTAAAGCACTGGCAGTCTCCACCTGGCATCTTAGCTGCTACCTTAAAAGAGGAGCCTACCTTCAGATTTACTGTAATTACTAACTTAATTATATATTTTTTTGCTCTTTCAAATTCTTATAGTTTATGTATTTTAAAATGCTACCAGTCATTTTTAGCAGTGCTGAATTAAAATATTTTATTATCTTACTGTAGAGCTGCACGGAGCATCATTAATCATTTTTATATTTGTTAGTGATATATTTCTTCTAAATCAAAACTGAAGTGGTGACAGCAAGTCTTCACATTAGATAGATGTCTATAAATGTAAAATATCCATACTAACAACACTTTTCCTACTCCGTAGCATAAGATGGCCACTAAATGAAAACAAACTTGAAACTTCAGGTGGAGCTGAGTTGATTCATAACACTACAGAGCATATTTCCCATTCTTGTTTAATATTCGGTACAAACTCAAAGCAGGATACAGAGCAAGGTGGATCACTGAGATGATCCTTATGGTTTCTATGTAGGATCCTTATCTCACAAGTACTTGTGAATTTTCTTGCCAGTATCTTCATATTAGTAGGAGTACTTTCAAAAATTAAATGTAAATATTTTTTAGTAGTCAGACTCAGTCAGAAGTTTGGTGAAAACTATTAATCTTTGTGATAATCTCAAGTTGTATTAATGAACAACACTGTGGATTTAATAACTTCCATGTGTTTAGGGGATTGGGGAAATGCAGGGAGTGTTTATAACAACCTGGCGTGTTGTAAGAACACTTCCACAACAACATTCATATAAAGTAATAATATAATAGTATTCTTTAGGATATTACGATTGCTGTACTTTTTATGGGCAAATGTGGGTTTTATTTTGTAATATGTTCACTGTGATCAAAACACTAATGCAGTGTAAGAGCAGTTTGCTCTAACTAGATCCAAGAAAAGTCATATTTATATGTGTCACATTTATACATGATGGAAAAGCTGAATTTGTCATAAAAATGCATTATAATACTTCCCAGTCCATGCATTCAGTCTCCAAAGTTGAGAAAATCCTCTAACTGATCATTAATAGGAAGCTTTTCAAGACAAGCCCTTCAATTTCTGCAGGTTCCAAGCCTTCCTTTTTTTTATAACTTAAAGTAAATTATCCTTCTGGTATCTACAGTTACAAAAGTAAGTCTCCAACACTTGAAACTAATTTAGCTGGAGAGCTTCACTATTTCATTAGAGTCTTATATTTTAGAAGGTTTCTATAGAACTAAAACTAACCAAATATTTCTGAGTTTTTATTGCTGCTGCTCTGAGTCCTTTTCATTTTCAGAGTGCATTTGGGAAAATGAGCAACAAAAATGAGCACTTTCTGATGATACATTTGAAACAAAAATTATATTGACTTAGTTACAGGATTTTTTCCTCCTTCTTGACAACAAAACAAGTTGAAGTTGCACCATAATTATTACAGTGGTTTATGCTTTCCTGTCTTCTGGTGATTTGAGGTAATTCTATGGATTTCAGGGAAGTTACTGTGAAAATCCTTATTCTCTGACACAAAACTCGAGGATCACTATGTGGATGCTTCTCTGCAGTAGTCCTAAATACATTCCATCTGCTCACTTAACTCGTTGATCCCAACCCTCTGAGAGTAGGCAATGGGATGGGGAAAGGATTGTATTTGGAAGGATGCAACGTGTCTCCTGAGATGTCTAAGAAAATTATGTACATAAAAGTGATTGTGAATCTCCTATAATGTATGTCTGCATCGCAGGCACACATTGCTCCTTGTGGATTCAAATTATTGCACCAAAACATCAAATTACATTATACCACATGAAATCAGATTGCAGTATTAACACTAGCATTATCACTTGTTGAGGAACTGGTTATATCTGAACCAGTTTTGTAGCTCAAATGTTAGCAGGTCAATAAGCATGTTAATTGCACTTCTGACCATGTTACATGGTTACAGAACCATGGTTGTTCTGTAATATGATTTGATGTTCACTCAATGTCATGTCCTCATGTCCTTGAGAGCTAGAAGCTAAATAAATAAACTTTTCATTTGCCATGAATTGTCCAAAGCATAGTAGGAGATGGAATATAGTTTTACAGTGGTTTTGATGTTGGAATTTGAGAATAATGCTATCAAATAACAGTTACCAGTTATTTGAGAATAGTGCTATCAGTGAGTTATCAGTTAATATCAGATTCCAGTGTTTATTTGTGGTTAGAAGTACTGCTGTAGGTGAGATCCTTCCATCAGAAGTATAATGGGACACTTTAAAACCAGGACAGGTAGCAAACAGTATTCTTCCTTATGGCAGGAAGCACATTAGATGGGTAAAGCTGTTCTTTCCGACCAAGTCATGTAATATTCATGTTTAAAAACTGAATATAGTTGAGTTAGTGCCATGTGACAACAAGAAATGAGTTGGTTTACATTTCATTTTTTTCAGCGTAATTTGCTTTCAGAATTATTAATAGCTTTGTCTATGTGTTAAGCCAGACTACCAGTCCACATCAAATCACGAAGTGTTAACAATAAGGCAATATCCTGATTTTTAAAAAACATTGATGTCATAGATACATGCATAGAGGGTGAATAAAACCTAGATGTGGTCAGAGGCCACAGAACTCTTCTCAAGACAGAAATCTGTACCTGTGAATTTATTTCCTTGGCTACATAATAAACAATATTTAATAACTGCACCATGTGTATTAAAGTTCTTGGTTAATTATATAATACCGTTTCTACCTTTCCTGAAGCCTTTAATGCCTCATTAAACCCATTTACATCATATTAAAATAATTAAAATGAATCTGTATCTGTTCTGCCTCTGACAGCTAGCATTTCAGCAGTCTGTTTTTATTTTACTAGTACTAGTGATTGAAACTTAACTTTTCAAACTTCTTTTTTTTACAGAAATCATCTGTTTATCAGTCTGTAAAACAGGAAAGCTCGGTGTAGGGTATTAACTGTGTGAATGATAAAAAGTTGTGTAGTAGATGTTCCTTCTTATCTGATATTTATGTAGCTGATAAAGAATTGTCTTTTTAATGGCAGTAATGTTCATAAATGTTCTCAGAAGTCATCTTTGGTGTGATACATAGTATTCCACAAAATATTCTAAAAACTCTTGGTGTTAAAATGCAAGAATAGTTAAATCTATAGTGAAATCTGTATTTTTAATGATGCAATGTAGTATGCTATCATCCGATGCTAGGTAAATAATATTCTGTGTTGTACTTTACTGATTAAGGCCTCACCCTGCAGATATTTACAGATATACTTGTTTTATGCACGTAAATAATTCTGTGGCATTTGATTTTCCTGCTTAAATGGGTAAAGCTAAGCTATCATCAGGGCTTTTAAACCTGAGTCCTGTGCTGTTAGTGTTTTTAAATACATTGCTTTCCGAAGAGTGATCCCTGCTTACCAGCCATCTTCTCCCCAAGCCTTTCACTTGCCTTGTGAGTACTTCACTGTGTAGTATGTGGAAAAATAAGTATACATTACGTATAATAACTTGCATGTTTCAGGATCCAGTTATGTGTGATCATACATAGGGAATTATTCATGTAACTGTAACCAACAGGAGGGATATTTCATGCAATACGTCAATCTTTCCATTTTCTTTTTAGCCGACCAATGGAATCTTCATGAGTGCGTTTCTCATCGTTTTACCTCTGGAGTCCATGGCTCATGGGCTTTTCCATGAGCTGGGAAACTGCTTGGGAGGAACATGTGTTGGGTATGCTGTTGTGATTCCCACCAACTTTTGCAGGTATAGTTACCATGTATTTGAACTTCTTAGCAGTGTAAGTGTACTGTTAGCTCACAGAGGCAATGCAGCGCTGTTGCTTGTATTTTTCAATAATTAAGTACAAATTTAAATAATAGGCAGATTTTGTATTTTTCCTTTTCCTTGCCTTCCAAAAAGAATGAGTAACTCCAACTCCACCTTCCTATATGTATTTAATTTGCTTTTAGAAAGCGAATGAATGCTTCACAAACCAATCATGCATAGGCAGATTCCACAGTCCATATCTCATGCAAAGAGAGAAACAAATTTTCTGAGCTCCTGATCTACAGTCTTCGGCTATGCAGTCTTAAAAAATCCATGTAGTCAATTATTGTTAGGGATTAAAAAAATAATTTTTCAATATTTACATTAGAATATTAATAAGTAATTCTGTTTCTATGGCAACAATTTAGTTCTTTCATTGTATTATATTATTCTGGCTCTGGCAGTTCCCTCTAATTTTTGAGTGAATGAGATACTCTTGAGCAACTGTTTAGGACCTGACAGAACTAAACTTCCTTGTTAGCAAAGCTTGGCTGTTTCAATGATGGGCCCAGTCTTCACTTGCTGAGACAAACAGTAATGATGATGTATTCAGTATAACTGTAGTAGTGGAACGTGAGCCCTTCATGAAGGCACTAGACAGGTGAGGAGGTGCAAAATTTAATTAGCTCGACCAACCAATAAAGAAACCAGGTAGCATTACACAGTGACTTGCAAACAAAATACATGAAGTATACACACGTACATGCATGTAGATGTATAAAAAATGGAAGTTATATTTTGTATTAGTAGAGTAAGACTATCTCTGTATTTTGACCCACAGAAGTTCTCCATGTCTGCAACTGAGCATAAATCAGGTCAACTTGGTACAGCTGTCAGTTACGCTCCTTATCATTACCATTATTACATTGGCTGAAGAGTGTTGAATGCATTTCTTATTCTGAAAACGCATCCTGAAGAGTGCTCCCATAACTGAGTGTCTTGCAAGACCAAATTTCTTATTGTCATGATTAATGAATAGTTATGTAGACTTAAAAAAAAAGTGTGTGTATTTTATACATTTTTAATATAATTTTATATATTATATATTTCTATATAGAAAGTATATATAAATACAAATAAAACACATTTTGGAACCCAGGGATTCTTTTGCTGTGTATGCATATTCATATGTATACACCCACACAGATATAGGTATACACGCACTCCTCTGTATATACATGGTTTGTTCCAGGTCTAGTTTGTAATTTTCTTAGAGCTTCCATTTTCTAAGCTGTGAATGCCGTTATCTGAAACACATTTCTTGTGTTGAAAGATCAGCATCTGAACAGCACACACAAGTAAGAATTAACTGTATTTGTATGAGTACCATATTGAATAAAGGCTAGTTTGGAACAGAGGGAGATTAATTCAGAATACCTGAGCAAAATGGGTACTTGGATTTCTCTTTAGTCAGTTATTGGAAACTAGCTTGCATGACGTTTTGTGCAGATTAGCACTAATTCTCGCATTCCAGTTGTGTGTGAAAAAGTGCCTGTCTGAAGGCAGTGCTCTCTCAGTGGGACTTAATTGTTGAAGCCTACATAGTGTGTTCACATCACAGCTCCTCTCTCTATCCCTCTGTCTCTCAGCTGTAGGAATAGCATGGGTCTGAGTAAGGACTGCTTTGAAGTGGAGTGTGACAGAAGGAAGGGAGAGATAGTGGCCTCTCACTCAAATACAGTATTTTGAATTGTTTATGAACTGTATGTTTTAAGTCAATTTGAATTTAGAACAGTGCTAGTTCATAGCAGAGAAAATATGCACAGGGAAAAAAACACCCAATTGCTAAAAGTCGACTAAGCATGAAATAATTATAAATCATAATCATAGCTGGTTTTCTTCTCTTTAGTCCTGATGGCCAACCAACTCTTCTTCCACCTGAGCATGTACAAGAGTTAAATCTGAGGTCTACTGGCATGCTTAATGCCATCCAAAGATTTTTTGCATATCACATGATTGAAACATATGGTTGTGACTACTCTACAAGCGGACTGACCTTTGATACTCTTCACTCCAAGATCAAGTCTTTTCTTGAACTTCGGACAGCAGATGGACCCAGACATGATACCTACATTTTATATTACAGTGGTCATTCACATGGCACTGGCGAATGGGCACTGGCAGGTAACTGGTCTGGCAGGTTTTTTTATTAATAGTTTTGATATTGTTAAATTTTCCAGATCAATTGATTTGTTCTTTAAAACATCATGGTGTATTGCAAAACTTTGATGTTTTCATCACATCTATTGTCTGATAGTCCAGAATGGCAAAGAATCACCAGTCTTTGGAGAACAGGTTTATACAAGCTCCTGGTAGGGAAGGAAGAAAGGAAGGGGTCGTCTACGGAGCATGGCTGTTGAGAGATTCAGGGGCTACAAGGAATCGTCAAAATAGGCAAGGTTGCAGGCTGCCTACCTCTACTAGTGGGGAGAGTGGAGAAATGCAGAAGCCCCTTCTGTATGCAGTTAACTTGTGTAAAGCAGCAGCTCTTGCCTTACCTTGCTCTGTATGGCAGTCAGGTATGTTACTTCATGAACTTCTATGTCATTTTAGTATTTAGTCACTTTGGTAAAAATCCTTTTTCAGCTAACTGATCTTACACTTGTACTCAAAATTGTCTAAATATCATTGACCTCAAATGTATGCTTACAAGTTTAAACATGACTTCAAATTCCACGTACAATTCAACAAGTAAACTTTAAAGATCACTTTTTTTTCCAGAAAAGTAAAGTGAAAATGACCCCCTCCTGCTCTCAAGACAGATTTTCCCTGTGTTTTGAGGAATATTTGTTCACTGTAATGAACAAGCATAATCTCTTCTCATTCCCTGGACATGGCACTGTATTAGCAGCGTTCTGTGTCACTGTGTCAGTTAGGCTGTCATGAAGGGCTACATTCATGTCATTAAGATGTGCTCTGCTTTTTTTATAAAAGAATCAGTAAAAGAAGTAGGAGGCAGCTGTACAATCCACACTAGAAAACCAGGTCTTCAAACATACAGCAAACCTTGTACCATGAAAACAGCTATGGTTTGCTGAGATCCTAGAGTTTGGGAGTCCCTGTGGGCACAGTGTAGCCTCAAGACTACAAAGCCCTATATAAAGGGCCAATTTAATACCTCATCATATGCTTGGCATGAACTTCACCATTTCCCCCTCCCCCTTCCTTTCCCCCCCCTTTCCTTCCCCTTTTCTTTTTTGATCTCTTTATAATGGGCAGTTCTATCTTAACTGTATTCCTTGGTAAACCTACTGAAGATTTCAAATCATTGGTAGGTTTAGCTTTGTTCTCCTGCTGTATGGAACTGCGCTTCTGGGGTTGCTGTGTGCGAAAAGTGAATCTTGTAGTAAAATCCATTGAAAATTTGCAACTTCTTTTTCTTCCTGTGACAGAATTAATTCTCTTGGATAGTGTTCTGGGAGCTCCTGGCTGTTTGTCATCAGTCTGCCTCCCCAGGGCATGTGCTCCTCAACAGTGTAGACAGATAGCTTTGCGTGTGGTCGTGCTGAGGTGTTCAGGCACAGGTCAGTTTTCATCTGGAGGCTGTATACCTGTTTTGGTGCAACTCCATGCCTGAACCATTAGACCTGCTGAAGAAGCAACATGTATTTTTTTCTCAAAGGCTTCATCCGTATCAGTGATTTTAAAAAGCCACAGCTGTACTCCGAGCTTAGCGCGAGTGATGTACCGCAGCGTATGCCAGGGTGGCGGAATGACTTCTCCAAGAGTAGGGTGGTTTGTCCAAAAGGGCAGCTGCCGCCCTGTGCAGTTGCTTAGTGTGTCCACACGTTGTGTGGAGCAGGCTAGCAGCAGAACTGCCTCCCACCCATGCTGCAGCCGGCAGCACAGACATGGTTAGCTTTCTAGCATATATAGAGCCAGATGTTGCTGCAACTGGACAGCTTCCAGCCCAGTCCTGGCTTACATCTAGCCAGCCTGGAGTGTGACAGAGGAGCACCGATCTCTGAGTACCTCTTCAGGTAGCTGTAGTTTAATTTAAACTCTGACTTCACTTTAAGGGCCAAGGTAACTGTTAAAAGAAAGTTTCTGTGCTAAAAGATAAGAGTGTGTAACGGCAGTAGTGGTCAGCATTCTCACAAAGCTCCTTTTCCATTCTCTGTCCAAGCACATCTTAAGCTTCTAATTGGAGATACGTATAGTCACAAAAAGGATAGGAACAGGCAGCTGTCACATCTTGCATGCTTTTTTGTGATTAATTCTAGCTAAATCGTGGAGTGTAACATGATAGTCCTTCCAGATAGCGCTGCTCCTGAATGTAACTTGAAGTATAAACTGGAAAGATGAAGGCTGTTTGTGTAATTGTACTGCGTGTATTGGACAGTGGCGTTTCTTGACAGATTAAACATTTGGTCATCAGCTCCAGTAATGTGTACCATCCTCTGACCTCTGGAGAGGGTGAATAGAGATGGCAACAATGAAATACAACATTCTGATCTAATAGAAAAAGCAGTGTCTCACTGCCGGCTTATGCCGTGATACGGCACAGCAGTAGGAGTGTAGTCTTTGCTTTGTAATGACATCTTTTAAAGCAGGCTTACTGGATTTATTAGTTCACTAATGATGTTACTCTCTTGTTGGAAGCTGAGATGTAACACAATGGTGTATAAAAGAAATTGTTAACTAGTCATGCATAAAGTATGAGCAGTCAAACAACCTGGGAGGTCATGTTCCCTGAGTGAAGGCAAAGGCAAGAGCAGGGCTAATGAAGCTTTGCCCCTGTTGCTGAAACTGTCAGCTTAACTGCCTGCAAAACCTGCCAAAGAGCCAGATGTGGCCAGATGCATGGATTTCTTGCACAGCTTGGTGCCTAAATCTTGCGCAGTCCATGTGTTTGAGGTCAGCAGGATTAGAAGCTGAGCACGTATTTGTGTATGTGTGTGAACGATGAGATGGTTTTCTTTGGGCAACTCTGTCCAGTACTGTTTTGAAATCACCTGCACCCCTGCATAGTTACCATAAAATAAAGTTTATTTATAAGCCTTTAAAATGTGAACAAATAAAAAAAATTTTACTGCTAATTAACACAGAAGGCTTATGTAGAAAAAGGAAGCTACTTCTATATAAGTCTCTGCTGTAAATAACTACCGCAGTTTGGGGATCATGTACAAGTCATTACTGTAGGTTTGCATATTAAGATTTTCGTTGGTACTAAATTTTTCCAGGTTTACATTTTTGGGGGGGGGCGAAAGTTGTAGCCCTGTAATTTTGCTTTTACTTTAACTATGATAGCATGCTCACAGCTTTAACTCTGAGCTATTAATTTGAAGCACTTTTTTGTCACCTCTTACAGGTAGAAATGTAAATGCTGAAATTGCACCTATTCCATTTGAGATTCATTAGTGCAGTGAAACTCTTACTAACAAGATTTTAAACACTGTTAAATGTACTTGTATTCCACAGTGAAGATAACTATGGAATTAAAATGCAATTATTTTAAATCACATTTTTCTGCCTTTCTTCTAAAAGTCTGCTTTTTTTTTTTTTTTAAAGTTGACAGTTTCAAACTAGAGTGTCTTTGTCGTAAATTTGTATCATAGCTCCAACATGTGAACACCTAGACATATCAGTTCTTCACATTAATAGTTACTGTGGAGGCAATGTGGTTTTATTTATTTATTTGCAAGATGTTTTCCTTAGGCACTTAAGTATGCTTTTCAGAGCATAAATCCTACAGTATCCATTACACTTAAGCAGAAGGACTCCCCAGTACAGGTGACTTGGTTTAATTACAGTCTGCTCTTTCAAAGTATTGCTGGAGCAAGAGCTGAGAGGGAACATGAGAAGGTGCGCACTCTAGCTGCAAGTGCTTTCTGAGCTTACAGGAAATAAATATTGTGGAAAAATTCCACATGAGATTTTTGTTTCATTGAGTTGTAAATCCATGCCAGTTTTAATTTTCTTGAAACTCTGAAGACAGCTGTGTCTATAGAGTGAATCTCTCCATTTCTGGTCATGTGAATTTTTCAAGCCAAAGCGATGGTTATGCCTGTAGGTGGCTTTCTCGTTGTGCTTTGAAACAGTTAGCATGTGTTCTGTTCAAAAGTCCTCTCTTTTCCTCTAAAAGATGAGTTCTTTTTAATATTAATAAAAACATATGAAAAAGAGTCCCCTTTTTTTTGCCTTAAAATTATTAAGATTTAATACAAAATAAACTCTTATTTCAGGTTTTCTATCCTCCTTCAGATATTTCCAGATTTCTTCAGTAGTCTGTGATTTCTTTCACTCTGTAAGGGAATTTTTATTTTTTTTTTAAATCAAGGGTGAGTTAATGGCCTCATCTGCCACAGATGTCAGGTGGAATCAGTTAATACCTCTCTGGAGATATGCAGCATCTACAGGCAGGGAGGATCAGTTGGAAACTTCTGTTACATCTGTCCAGGTTGTTAAAATAAGGGATTCTTGGAACGCGCAGTCAAAATTCTACAGAGGTTTCTGTTTCTTCATCCCAATATAAATCTTTTTTTCCTTGTGGCAGGTGGTGATGCTTTACGACTTGACACATTGTTGGAGTGGTGGAGAGAGAAGAACGGCACTTTTTGTTCTCGACTCATCATCGTTTTAGACTGTGAGAACTCTCAGCCTTGGGTTAAAGAAGTAAGAAAAGTAAATGACCAGTATGTTGCTGTGCAAGGAGCAGAAATGGCCAGAGTTGTAGACATCGAGGAAGCAGATCCTCCACAGCTTGGGGACTTCACTAGGCAATGGGTTGAGTACAACTGTAACCCCGACAGCAACATCAGCTGGTCCGAAAAGGGACGTACAGTGAAAGCAGTGTATGGTGTGTCAAAACACTGGAGCGACTACACTTTGCATTTGCCAACGGGAAGCGATGTTGCCAAACACTGGATGATATACTTCCCACGCATCACCTATCCGTTAGTGCATTTGGCAAACTGGTTTTGTGGTCTCAATCTGTTCTGGGTCTGTAAAGCGTGCTTTAGGTGCTTGAAAAGACTGAAAATGAGTTGGTTTCTTCCCACAGTGCTGGACACAGGACAGGGTTTCAAACTTGTCAAATCCTAATTAGCAACCAAAGAGAAAATGAAGTGAGAACTCTGGGAACTTTCTTGCTGTACTGTACTTACAACATTTTATATGACTGTTTTTCTCCAAAAATGTCTGCTACACTCACTTTATTCAATAGCTCTTTGAGCAGCTACAGTATATGCAACAATTAGAAACCACAATCTTAAACGGGAGAGGGTAGGACTATGGTATTTGAGTTTTGATGCTGGTCTGTATGTACATGTGTAAGAGACTTATATAATGTGACCATGCATTTTGGAGACAGTTTGCATGTTCATATGCATTACTTAAAGCAGCCTTTTTCAGAGTCACCAGTTTGATGGACAACAGCTCCTGTGAATGTTACAGCATACTTATTTGTCATTTATATCCACTATAAGGTTCAAATACAGGAAAGGAGCCAAGCTAATGCTCAAATCAATTTATATGTCCTTGAAATTGTATTGTGGGGTCGTGGGTATTATAAAACAGCACTGAGCCAAAAAAATAAGAGCGAAGAATGAATAGCCATTGTAGGTAAGCAGCTATCAAGAATCTTTAGTTTTATTTCCTTTTACATTTTCAGCCCCTGTCTCTGTTCCGTGCTGCCATCAGTGGAAGTTTGCTACAGAAAACAGGGAAGTCAGACAACCCTCTAATGTTCTGGTGCTGCTTGGACAATATTTTCTGAAGTGCAGTTTTAAAAACTTTCAGTGTTACTTTCAAAATTGGACCAATGAGTTCATTATCTGTTAAAACCACAAGCAACGTTTGTCAGAAAGATTGGATTATTCCCTTAGGACAGGAGGGAATCCTGGGTATTCCTCAGCTCTGTTCTCCCAGCCACAAAGTCCCAATCTTAATCCTTCTACTTACATAGCTGGATGGGACTCCAAAAATCCTGTCCTAGCCTTTCCTCTTCAGTCAGAGAATCTGCATAGCTTTCTGATCTTGTTTTCTCAAGTACAGAAAATAAGGAGTGAAACAGCTGAGCAGCTAAGACAGTACAATTTGTGGTGGGTTTTTTTTGCATATGTGTGTGCAATCCTGTAGACCTAGAGTTTACTTTTTTCTGTTTCCATCAGTATTTTAATAAAAATGTTAGGCATTTGCTGATACTTGTCTAAAATATAACTTACTAATTTTTACTTAAATACATGAAAATACTTTTGGAGCTCTTTTAAGTCTTTGCCATCGAGGGTTCTTCTAATTCTATTTGAACATTTTAGTCAGCTAAGTTAGAGAATCTGGTAACACTGATACCTGTTAGTAACTCCTGAAAATAAAAGGTGTGATTAAATTATGAGATCTGTAATAGCCAGAGTAATCTGCACCCACCAACTTCAAAATTGTGTTTCTGTAGGATTTACAAGTGACAAGCACTAAGTTTCTTCATTAGTGTGTTTTATACAACTTTGTTTAGCAAGACACCACCCTCCACCCCACTTTGCCTTTCTCCATTCCCTTCCATAAAGTGAAAAGGTGATAAAGAAATGAGAAATGAGATGAGATATCCTACCAAGATATCAGTTCTGTTGGGTCGTCTTTAAGTAAATGCTGTGATTGCAGCTCTGTCATGGATTGGAGAGGTGGCTGTCCTCAGTAAGGACCAGAGGGTACTTGCATCATCTAACTTCAGGTATCCAACTTCAGTTCCTGACATGGGAGCCTGAGGTAGGAGTCATCTCATTTAAATTCAGATGTCTGAAAGCTGGACATATGAATCCATGCTAGTGACCTGAAGTGCTCCACTGTTCATTAACAAAGAGAAATAAATATTTCCAGAGGAAGACTCATTTGATCTCTTATTTTAGGATTAATTTTCCTGTGATTGTGCCTATTGGATTTGTTTTGATTTTGCTTTCATATGCCAGAGGTCAAACAGACAAATCATTTATGGCTGTTGAATAACCTTGAGCACTTCTGTTCCAAGTCATCCTCTGGAGCCTGGGCTGGGTGCATACGCTCCTCGTTCAAGGACATAAATTGGATACTTGAAGTTAGAGCTTCCATCAGGTTGCAGAAAAGCAGCACTGTCTCTTCTGCAGAAGTCATTTTCAGCCATTTCTGGTCAACAGCCCTGGAGTATAGAGAAAAAATGATTGCATAAAAGCAGTCATTTGGTTTGTAAAATGACCATTATTTTGACTGCTATTTCAGTAAAAGTTCATCTGATTGCATCATAAACTGTTCCAACTTGAGCACTAGAAATTTTTAAGAAAGTGCCCATAAAGCAATGCTGTAATGCCCAATAGTCACTCTGTGAACATCTGAAAGTCAAGAAGTTAGTCCTTTCTGTTTTGGAAAAGCTTTGGATATTAACCACTACCAACTAATTTTAATGGGTAACTCTTACTCTGTACCTGCTACTGTTACATTTTCACAGACATCATCTTTCTCTTTTCTTTTTGTACATCAATGGGAACAGGAAAAGTGTGGGCCTCCTGACCTGTCCTGGGACTGTGAGCAGTGTCGGCTCTGCAGTGCAGTGATGGGCCTAGCTACGGGCAGAACAAACACAACAGTTGGTGCTGATCTTTTGCCTCTGTTTATTAAATGGTTTCCAGCTATTTTTTCTAGGATAGACCTGGTGATCTTCAGCAGATGGCTGAAAGTTAGATAGGTATGAGTCAGCTAAAAATAGAGCAGAAAGATTATTTGCAAAACTAATCATGTTTTCAGATTTGTTTCAGTTTTCTCAGTTAAAGAACTCTAGTTTTTGGAATTTGAAATAGTTTTAACGTGAGCTAAGGTATCCTACTTTGGATTTTGTTGTTTTTTTAAACAGCAAAGGCATGGTGAAAATGCTGATTTAAACTAAAAGAAATGTTTACAGCCATTCAGAGTATGAGGCCTTTTTGGGCAGAGACTGTCTTGTGTGTTTCAAAACACAGCAAAACTAGGGCTGTGGGATGATGAGCCTCAGGAATTCAACAGCATTAATTCTTCACTTATACACTGACCAATATCAAGGCGTCCTACCGTGACCCACATTCCCAGGTGGAGTTTTTCTCCAGCTCCTGGTGCTCACACACCTGTGCAGGTCTCTGCCCAGCCGCGGGTGCATGCTGGAGGGACAATGCTCCGGCAGCTGCTAATCCCAGTGTGGAGTTACCCCTCTGCTGTTCCCTGTATGAAATACAGGGACAACGCCTGAAAGAGAAAGTTAAATCTCATTCCAAAGAATGGTGCATATGCAGTCAGTTACGTACAGGTTGTTTAGCGGTAACATGCTTACAGATTGTCTGCATGGAGAAAATCTAAACCTTTTTTAGAGACTTGTCTCCGTACTGTATATTCAGACATTTTGTTATAAAGGTTGTTATAAATTTATATCATGGTAGTAATTTTATGTTGACTTGGTTTCATTTACCTCCTGTATAGTGTCAACCTTGCTGAAACATGCAAATGCACTGAGTCCTACAAATCTAAGTCTTTAAAAGGAATTCAGTTTGCAAATTCACGGTAGTATTTTTCACTGAACAAGTATTGGGAAAAAAAGCCATTCTTCATGTTTGCACTACCAGAGTTATGTATTTGCAGTTCCTTGTGCTTTGTACGCCTTGTGATTGTGTTGTCTAGCCTTCAGTTCAGTTTTTCCCAGAAAGTTTCTTCAGCTTAATTAAGTTTTCCCTTTATTTTGCAAAGGCACAATTAATGCTATGCCAGCCATAAAGCACCTCTGTTGCCAGCAGTAGACAATGTAACTGGGTTAATTTTCTCATTTTTAAATACCTTTCTGTGGGAGGATTTTTATGGGATATACCAATTTTAGATCTGTAAATAGATTTTTTTGGTGTGTATTTGTGGTATTACTTAAATATATTTTGCTGTTTTGGATGCTCATTTCCATTTCATGTTTTTGTTTATGCCTTGATCACTTCCCAAATCTCTATGCGCCCTCTTGAAGTACATGGGGTTTTTTTCTGTACAGCTTGTTTTAGAGGGGTTTTTTTAGCTATAAATTGCAACACAGTTTACTGAAAATACTGTAAGGATTATTTGTAGTTTAGCAATTAAATAGACATAAGAAATATTAGCTTAAATTATTAAGAACTTTCACCTTGTCATATATCACATATTCAACAAGCTAGTAAAAATGTTGTTTATACTTTGAGACATTATTTTGTAGAGACTTAATTGAAGACTTCATTTATGTGAGTATTTGTCATTAGTCAAACTTACCATCTCCAGTAAGATAAGGGAATGGAGGGTTCCTGTCTGAGTGAGATCAAGCCTGGGAGATGAAACAGAAGGAAACTGTGACACTGCAGAGTGGTGTGGAGGACAGATCTGCACATCTGGCCCTCAGAAACTGCTGAGGAGGTTCCTGCACTCCCTCCTCATGAAACAGGTCCGGCATTACTCTTAAGAAGCTGGGGCTTGTTAAGTTAAGACTTTGGTGGGAAATGGAGGGGAGGCAGAACATTTAGTGTGATGAGGGGTGATGGGCATACCAGTGGTAATCCAGTGTCCAGAGCTCCAGAAAAGGGCACTGCACCATTAGCAGTGCTTTTAACACATGACTAGCAGAGTACAATGAAGATTTAGTGGCACTTTTTCTTTGTTGGTTGGTTTGTTTAATCAGAAGGAATTTAATTTTAGCTCATCCTTCTTAGTCATGGTTGAATCCATTACTTTTGAATCTTATTAATCAGTATTTCTTTTTTTATTAAATTTCTGTAGATCCTTTCTGTTCAGTCTCAAATTCAGAGGTAACCCTAGGCAGCAATACAGCTCACCCTCAGTGCTGCCCTGCAGCTATTCAAAGTCTCTTTGGCTGGAGTCAGGCAACCCCTGGTATGTCTGCATCCATGGCACTGGGTTTGGGGGCTTTGATGGGGTTTTCGGTCAACTTTTTTTGTGACCTAGGAAATAAAAGTCAGTGTAAATAGCCATGTGAATGTTCAAGTAATGTTTCTTCTTAGGTGCTGTTATATGTATTACTGTTGGAAAACAAGTGTAAGCAGAAAAATTCAAGCACATTGATTTGAAGCAAGAAGTACAGAAAGGCTTTGATCAGTGTTACCTACTGTGCTAGCACTGCACTCAGCTGGTCTCCATTGGCTCTTGAATACATTGCCCACTGCCACTGTGGAGTGAAATACAAACACGCTATTATCGCTGTGTTATTCTGGAGACTGGAAAGCTGGATCCAGTAAAGGCCCTCAGTATTACAGAGCTCACCTTTAGTGATTCAGGGTCAGAACAAGTACAGCTTCCTTGCACAACTGGATGCACAACTTACACATTTGTGAAGGGTTGGTCACCCTGCAAGGCAACAGTCAGACACTTCGGGTTACTGGGTAGGAAGCTATTTCCAACGGGTGCCTGCAGCATTCGGCTGCTTACAACTAGTGACACAGAAATTTAAAATTTCGCTCCTCATCAGCACGGAATTATTTTCTCTAGTAAAGCCACTTCACGGTATAGTGAAACATTCTGGGCTCTTACCTCAGATACTGCTCTGCCCAGAGCCAGGGAGCTGCCAGTGCTGAAGCTGATGGAGAAATGCAGCCAGCTCTGTTGATTATAGACAGTTCCATAGTTAATAGCTGCTAAAATAAATCACGAGCCCAACTTTGCCATCGCACAAATGGAAAGCCAGGATACTCTTAAGACAGTCTGTGTCAGGAGTATAAAACAGACAACTGGGCTTCCTTTGCAAATCAAAGAGAAAAGCCTGATTCAGAGATTGGCAGTAGCCAGAAGAGAAGTAGGAACTTTTTGCAAAAAATGTTTGCTTTATAAATTGTGTATAAGGTCCCTAGACACCATGGTACTGAGTACATTATAAATGCATAAGAGATCCATTAAGAGAGATGGGGAGGGGGGAAAAAACTGACAAATTAGGTTTATATAGCTGAAAGCCCTGAAGATTTCTTCTGCCTTGCAAAAGAGTATAAAGATTTTTATCCTTAGAGAGAGGTTACTTCTTTTCCCAGGAAGCAAAGGGCAGAAGAAAAGACAGACAAGGAAGAAGGAGGGAAAAAAAGCCAAAGGGAAAAGTAATGCTATCAGATGAGTCAGATTCAGCGCTGTGGTCAGGAGAATGGGATTCACAGACCTAAAACTAGAGAGAGGCTTCAGAACTGATCAGTTTTGTTTCTTGCAGAGGTGGCCTGTGTGTACTATCAGACCATCTTACCTTCCAAACCAAGGCAGCGGCACCCAGACTGCCTTCCAAACATGTCCCGTACCATCTCCCAAGCCCTGCCAGGGAAAGCTGTGAGCCCACCAGAAGTATGCTGTGGCCCGTCCTAACAAACCAACAGGACAGACAGGCAAGTTTCCATTCTGGACTCATGTCCTGGCACCACTTAATTGACTGTTACAAAGATGGCTTCTAAAAAATTATGGTTGTTGTATTTTAAATACAGTGCCTGAAACCGGGTAATGCTGTACAGCTACAGCTCTACAGCCGGCCAAGATGAGGGGGTTTTGTAGTACAAAGGCAATACGGGATGTTACGTACCCTCAGGCATATGCCCACAGCTGTGTTTGTGCATGAAACATCTGCTGCAGCACTGAAGGTTCCCTGTCTTCTGCCATCGCTGGTGAGGAAGATGGCTCAGAAGACTTAAGCCAGGTTTCCACCTCTGTTTCATTTTTACTCTCAGCTGAGTCTCCAGATGCTTCTCTGGATGAGGAAATGTTGTACCTTCCCGGCTGAATTTAAAGGAGGTTTCTAATACCTAAAGTACTCAGTGAAATAAATTTTAAAGATTTGAAGTTTAAAGATCAAGCACATTCTGATAAGAGATGTGATGAATGCAGACAGAGTACAGTGCTGGCATACATGGACAAGGTATGTGAAGTACAAAAGGACGGAAAGCGGGGCTGGAAAGGGAGTAGGAAGCCCTATAAAGGAACCACATCCTGCTTGTCTTGCACCCAGACATACCACAAGACTCCTTGGTTTAGGGCAGGAAGTCAAATATTTTGTAATTCCTGCTTGTTTGACATAGGTGTATAAAAATAGTAAAACTAAGATAACTACCAGGAAGGATGCAGGTGACAGACCTGCAGCCCACCTCATCTACAAATACAGAAAGCGCGTAACGGGCCAGCACTCAGGAGTTTGCCCCTGTCTGAACAAGCCAGAACAGACTGGTTCCACCCACATACAAGACAAAGTATGCTTTTGGACTAGCCTGCTTTTGGTGCACAAAACTGTGTACGTAAACATTGAAATTAGCTGTTGGAGACTGTTAATGGATGTACAGAGTCTTCACGCATCTACAGTTCTGGGTAAGAAATTTGTCCTGTTGGGAATGCCAAACTTAGACTTAGCAAGCGTGGGGCTGCCAGGAATCTACTCCAAAGTTCTAATGCATATTACAAAATTGTATTCTTTAGAGACCATTTCTGTGAAGGGGGGAAAAAAAACCAGAACCCAACCATCTGAAAAGCTGGTACTTTTCTGGAGTTCACTGCTGTGCTCCAGCTGCCCCATGGCTCTTCTGAGGAAACACAAAAGGAATTGATGGCAGCCGGGAAATTGCTACGCACAATTGCACAGTGAACTGTTGCCACTGGAAAGTTAGCAGCTTTCACTTGTGCGTACCCTGGAGAGAAGGTTTGTTGGTCATTACATGATGTTAAATATCAAGCTGCAGTTGGAGTACTGTTTATTGTAGTTCATTTTCTAACTCTTTCCCCAGCTCTTCACTAAATAACCTTAATAGAGAGTTAAGCTGCAAGTCCTGCCAGAGGGTGTTGCAGATGCTTATATGGATTAAAGAGATCTAGGACAGACTCCTAGGAGACAACTGTACCATGAGCTCTGAGACACAAAGCTAGTAACCCAGGTTCAGTCCTCTCAGCTGCAAACTGTTTGACCCATTCTTATGGCTCATCCCATTTTTGGCCACTCTAAGCAACATGGTGCTGGAATGGATCGCGCTCTGACCAGACCCGAGGCGGCTGATCTCATATTACATTCTCCTCCCCCAAAAAGCCCTCAGCCCTCCTGTCTACCCAGTGAACAAAGCATGAAACGGCCCCCAAGCCCAGCATGCTGCTTGGTGGTTGGTGAATGGTATCTACTGCCTGTCACCTCATGGCTGACAGAGCACGAGAGGGTTAGTAGGTATCTATGTGAGGATCCCAAAATCTTTAAGATCAGTCAGTAAAGTACCCCAGAAGCATAAACTATGAAACTGTTTTCATTTCTAGGTCCATATTAGATTGTAGGACATTCCCTGTGTGACCCCAAATGCCCACAGTGTGTCAGTGTGCTGATTCAACCTGTAATGTCAAATCTGAAGTAAATACCCAAAAACATCATTCTGAGGGGGGAACTCACTCCCTTGTCACTCTGTCTTGTCTTCTAGTTACAGTTGCTGCTCTTTATATTTCCAGCCATGCTAGGATGGTTTCAGCTGCGTTAGTTACAGTTTTGATGTCTTTGGAATTTATAAGGCACTCAGCTTTAGACCGCAAAAAGGAAATAAGTCAAAACCGGTCACAAAGCTGTCAGTTCACAGCTCATTCCAGCTCATCCATCTTTCACTTCCCATTTATTTATTTGGTTGTCTTTCCCACAGCAGAAATCCCCAGTTTGAGTGCTGTAGCTCAGATACAGCTCCTATTCAAGCCATCAAATTTAGCCCAAACCTCGCTCAGATGAAGCCGTGACGAGAACAGTACCACCAGAGGTGCGGAATAGCCACCGAGCTTGCAGGCAGTGGAGTGAAACCATCCCAGCACTCGTGTGGGAGCATCCTGTATCTGCACAGCTCTGGACACCCACGCCAGTGCTTCTGCCAGTCCATATATCCCACAGTCTAATAAACATTGGTTTATTTACTGAAAAGTCAAAGGGAGATGTAACATACCTCAAAACCTCCTGATTTTACAGGATACAAAGTAGGGCCCCGCTAGGACATTTCCACCAGTCATCCTGCCACCTAAGAAAACCCAGCCCAGCTTTTAGCCCCCTGTTAAGAGTTTCCTTGGCATACAGAAATGGCTCATTCCCTCACCTGAGCTGTTTGCAGTCTCACACGCATTGCACAGCAACCCTGCGTCTCTGGACGTGCACAGTGCTGGAGGAAAGCTGCCCTCCTGAGAATCACGCTGGCCATTGCCCTCCTCTGGGAGGAAGAGGGGCCAGCCCCAAAGCCTCACCTATTATCGATGTGTGCAGTGCTGCCCCACACCCAGGATTTCAGGCATTCATATTTAGAAGGCAGGGCATGCAAGCAAGCCTCCAAGGCACCAGCAAGCCAGGATGTGTTTCATGAACTATCAGTAGCATCAACTGAAAGCCCAGCCACAGGCAGGTAAGCAGTTTCGGACCAGAAACTGTGAAGTCTGTTCTGGACTTCAACATTCAAGTTAATTTCTGGAGTCTTGTTTCACCATTAAAATAGTATTTTAAAACTATACTGAGGGAAAGAGAAGGAGAAGGCTGCAAGAAGCCCACTTGGCACTACCAGCAGTAAGGCTGTTGGTCGGCACTAAGGTCACAGTCAGACCAGTTTGCAGTGAACAAGCACAAAGTTCAGATCACTGAGGTGATTTCCAGAGCTTATACCTCGTCCTCCCAGAGCCCCGTGTGAATTCTGCACCAGTGCCTGCATTTGTCACTGAAATGCTGGTGTCCCCTCAGCTTTACTTCTCTGTCTGCCTGGAAGCCTGCAGTCTGCAGGTGAGACAGGCTGTGCCCCTCAGCCCGTGGGGACCCCACGCCGCAGCAGGGGGTGCCCGAAGGGGGCTGTGAGCCCGTGGGCAGCCCGTGCGGGGGCAGGGTCCTGGCAGGGC
>JAVJGI010000060.1:78080812-78103463 GCA_035590275.1 Ibycter americanus | reverse complement strand
GGCAGAGACAGCGTGTGAGGGGCTGAGCGCAGCCCCCATCCCCGTCCCTGCGCTGCTGGGGGGAGGAGGGAGAGAAATCAGCAGTAAAATTGAGCCTGGGAAGAAGGGAGGGGTGGGGGGAAGGTGTTTTAAGATGTGGGGTTTATTTCTCATTATCCTCCTCTGATTTCATTGGTAGTAAATTTAATTTAATTTCCTCAAGCTGAGTCTGTTTTGCCCGAGATGGCAATTGGTGAGTGATCTCCCTGTCCTTACCTCGACCCATGAGCCTTTTGTTACATTTTCTCTCCCCTGCCCAGCTGAGGAGGGGGGTGATAGAACGGCTTTGGTGGGCACCTCGTATCCAGCCAGGGTCGACCCACCACAGCCTCCTTACAGAGCTTGACCTTGTGAGTAAGATTAGCTGAGACCACCAAACACAGGCTCTAAACAAGAGCTGGTAAAAGGGGAAAGAGACTTTCCCATATAAGTAGATGACTAGTTCCGGTACTCATGGAGGACACTGCAAACTGGCCTTGATTGCCAACATGCCAGCTACTTTAAACAGTATTTAAAGATCTTTGGCATTAGGTTTCCTCACTCAGGAGAGCGTGATGCTCTTGTACAGCATATCACCTTTCTCTGAGCCAGCCCACCACACCACGTGAAGTGAAAGACTTCTGCGATGAGGGCTGGAAAAGATGCTCCACCAGAGACTACTGTAACAGCGGGTGGGAGGTGCTGTTCTCACTGAGCAGCCACAGGAAGGGAACTGTGACCACCCACACCATGGGGGAATAGCTGTAAATACCATGTTTTGGGTAAATAAGACAGTTCCTGTCTCCTTGCCAAACAGCTGCTGATTTATTAGGGCAAGGGGGCGTAAGGTTCCAGAAACAGCTTGTTCTTGTGTACAACAAATCCCATCCTGTACAGCCTCGTGGTATTTGCAGGAAAACCAGCAGTGAGTATTTACTTACCACCCTTCGTCTCAGGAAGCCATGCGTGAACACAAGCACAGGAAGCTGCATTTTAAATGTCAAAATATGCTTTAAAAGCTTCATGTCAGCTATGCTTTTCCAAACTACAAAAATACCAACAGCTTCAAGAATAACACAATGCAAGGAATTAAATTACTTGTGTTTTTTCTTTCTTCTAATCATAAACCACACTCCCCTGAAGTCAAGGACTAATATAAAATGTTTTTCACCAGTGGCATTTTGCACATCAGGAAGAGCTCATAATTTTATTTTGAATTGGCATTTGCATATTCAGTTTAGTCAAATCCATTTCCTCTCATGATTAAGCATGCTATATAATTGATATTCTTCTTCCCTGTAGTGTGACACAGCATGTGACTCAAAACTTGCCTTCATAAGGACACTTATAAATGCTAAAGCACAACACATGCAGAAAAGCATATTGCATTCCTGTATGCTCAGGCTAGAGTAAGCTGTAGTGCTCCATAACTTAGCTTTCTTTAGAGGACTGGATGGTGTCTTTGATCTGAGAGAGAAAGATTTGCAAGGAAGTGCTGAGGAAGCTCTCTCCACTTGTAATTTTGTGAGTTTGAGGCATGTTAAGGGAAATGAGCTGATCATATTGAGAATGTATCCATTTCTTATAAAGAGGACACCGACACCAAAGACTGTTTTAGGCATTTTTTTTCTTGTTTTTTTGTTTGGTTGGTTGGTTTGGGGTTTTTAAGTATTGAATTCACTTTAGGAAACAAGCCACAGTTATGCTTAATGAGTTGCTCCACAAATGCACAACCATCCCTGTGGGGGTTCTGCCCCATGCAGAGTATGGGCAGCCAGAACAGAGCCCTGTGCTTCATCAAACATTTAGACAGACATCACATGCCCAGCCACCATCTCCCTGTATTTAAAACTTTCTTCCACATAACTTTTCAAACCTGTCCTAATTGAAAAGTAAGCCCCTGGCAAGTATAAAATTTTAATATTAAGCCACCTGAGACATCCAGTGAGGAGAAGTTTTTAAAGAAATTGAACCTGAGAGAAAGATAACCACTGAAGCAACCACTGGAGTAACTGGAAATCTTAGCAAACAAGGATCCAGGTATCAAACACAAGCTTAGATGCGGCACACTGCCGCAGTCCTGGGACAGGGTGCAACACATTCTTCACATGCATATGTGTTCAGGCCCTGAATATCAGCTATACATGATTCTCCACTTCTTAACAAGTCTTGATTTCTTATTCAGATCAATGTTTCTAATTCTAAAATGATTCATGGTACAAGGTAATGTCATTATATTACAAGACAGCTTAATTTGCAAGTTCATTCCATGCCAAGAGCAAGGCAGCAGAGTGCCTAATTCTAAATAAAATCTATTTTATGCCAAATATCCTTGCCAAAGCCTTCTAATGAGCTGGCACCAAATGGCTTCATGTGAACATCCTACTGTCAGGAGTGCTTTCTAGGCATTACCAGTACCCAAAAAAACTTTTTTTTCCCCCCATGTAGTTGTCAGTTTGTTGTACTCTTCTTCAAGTAGTACGCATGAGAATTTCCTCTCTCAGCCACCACACACGTTAAAAAAGCAAGTCACTTCAGTGTATTGTACTTCGGCTCTGTCATGTCTGGAACTATTAAACATTACTGTTCAACACTTACATTGTGAAGCAATTCTGTCACTGATAGGGAAGGCGGTCAGTGTTAGAGTCTGAATCACAAATGTCAACAGTAGACCTCTCATTCATAGACAGGAGAAAAACTTTGCGGGGTTCAATTTCTTCAAGTGCTTGCATGGTTTATCCTGAAAACTTTGCTCAGCCCAAATGCTTTTTGCCTGTGGAAAAGCTGAAGGTTTCACTTACTGGCCTAATGGGAACTGAGGATATGAGAATATTTTAAGGCCTCTCTTGACAAATAAGCATGTTCCTCTCAGGAGGAACCAAAAAATTAGATCAAAGTACTGCCTTCTCTCTATTAATTTAATCATCATGAGTCAAATTACAAGCTGGTTTCTTACAAACTCCCATTAGTGGAAGCTTTCCCTAAGAAGTAACTGAATAAACTCCAGAAGAAACCCCAGTGGCTCTCCCCATTGCCCAGCACACACAACACATCCCTGCAACAGCAAAACTTACTGCCAGAGTGCTTTAAAATTACAGGTAGCATATTTGTACTCAGGAGTAGCTACACATACTGCTTGATATGTTTTGTACTGTATTGCCATCCACAAGCACCGATAGCTGAGTATAGCAAAACATTAAAAAAAAAAAAAAATTAAAAAAGAGAAACAACCCAGAAGAGAATGCTTACCTTCTAACCTGAGAGCTTACTTGCATGAAGGTCTAGTTAGCACCGAGCTGTGGTTTTCAAAAGCTGCTAATAGATCTCCATGACCTCTCTCTTCTCCTGAGGTAGCCAGTCGTCTCCAGGTCATCATCAGTGTGTGTGTCAGACACAGTGATCCTCTTCACAGCCTTGCTAACACCCACGCAGTCTTGTAGAGCTGCACTTGACAGCCTGCTCCGCACAGCCTCCACTCTGCTTGTCAACAAGAAGCAGCTTTGCTGACAGCTCCAGCAGATCATAGACAAGGAGCCATGGACCCGTGTCCAGTAACAAGTTTCCCTGGATGCCCTAGATGTAACATCTAAAAGGTTGCAGGGCTCAAGGAGGGAGAAGTCATTTCTTGGATGTAGGGGGATACGTTTCCTCAGACCTGCCCTGACTGAGGAACCTTATTGTGAGACAGACCACGTCTCTAGAGGTACAATAAACAACCAGCAAAACTGGGGAAGCAGCACATCAACACCAGATTTCTAATCTCTGCAAAAGCCAGTCACCAGCACCGCCCAGAAACCGGCTGCCTCTGCTCATCAGCCATCAGTTAGGCCTGAGCAGGTTACCTGCTGGCTGCTGATGGGATTGTGATCAGCTGATGTAAAGAAAGTACAGCTGGTGCAGGTAGGACACGATATGTTTTCAACAGGGTGGAAGCAATTAAAGAACCTTATCTGCTACTCCTGTTTAGCACAGTGATATGTTTGTCAGCATTAATGCACCGTGCTGTAAAGCATCTACTTCCCACAGCTACTGTAATTGGTAAAATTGATGCTCTTCCCTCTGGAGACCCATTCTATCCTGTGCCTCCCTGATTAACAAAGCCTTTTCCTGAATGGCTGGTAAACCCATGTTTAATTAGCTGCAAGGTAATGGTGGAGTATGAATTTGGAAAACTGAAAGGCAAGGTGCAAGGCTGGAGACTTCCATTTAACAGCCTTTTAGTGTTAAGGTTATATACTTCAAGACACAGAAGTAGAAATTACAAGCAACTAGAAAGCTGCTCCCTCTAGAAGAACATTCTGCAGTCTCTGATGAAGGCTGTCACAGCAGTGTTCCTGCTATGACAGGAGGGGGCTATTTTTTATTATTAATAATTTAAAATAAATTCCAGTGAAGCTGTGGCTGTGCTGTCTTCATGCTTTGTGTCATTTTGAATGGTTAGCCTATGAATGGCAGGTGGGAATTTTAAGACCTATTTTGTGAATCTACCATGACACACTGCTTGTCTTTAATGAAATGTAAGAAAAATGAAGCAAGATGTCTGTTCTCTTACAACTTGGAAGGAAGTTTATACTCCTATGATTTTTTAAGCTTGTGGCTGTGATTTTTTATGTTTTGTTTAATATTGTATTAATTGCTATTAAATGTCATGAATATTGCTATGAAACCTAATGAATATTGTAAAATATGGGGTCTGAACAATTCATGAAATGCAACATATAATTTCATGAAAACCGGGCATGTGTTGTCTTGGAGTCTGCCCAACTTACAACATATTTCACTGAGATCTTAATTATTTTCTTTATACACTGGCATCTATATTTCATGAAAACATCAGGGAGTCTTTTTAAAATACTTCAGATATTTCATGAAAATTGCTGAATATGAGAGCAGGACTTCTTTGGCGTAAAGTTATGCTTTTATAGAACTTTTTTCAATTATAAAGATGTAAAATATTTCTTCATTTAAAAATAATCATTTTGCTGTAATAAATTACAGAAAAGAGGAAAGCCTGTGAACTTCAAAAGAGTCAGTCATTAAATTTTGATGCTTACAAAAACTGTTGCACGAATTTGTCAAAGTCCAAGAGATCACAAGTTTCCAACTTTACAATTAGCTGCCCACTTTGTTTCAGATATCTTAAGGACCAGAATCTTGTGTGGGAGAGAGCTTTCAGTGGGATGTCCTGTTTCATATGGCCACAACACGGACCTTCAGCTCTTAATGCCCTATGCAGAATATAAGCTGTGATAGGAGCGAAAAAAGAGAAAAAAAAGAAAAGAAGAAAAAAAAAGAAGAAAAAGTGCCTCGTTTCAGTATGCTTCCCAGTGAAGCCACTTGCCTGTTCCTTATCTACAGGAGTGCTACTCGCTCATCCCTGTTTTCCCAAGTCTTCTTGCTTATGGTGAGATTTTCTTCAGTTATAACATGCTTAACCCCTCATCTTTCTCTTCCCAGCTTTGTGAGATCCTCAAAAACAGTCCTGAAAACACTTGCTGTCAGCATTCTTAAACTACTAGATGTTGTTCAAATGCTTCCTCCTTTGAGTCTTCTCTCCTTGTTCAGAATGGCAAGGAAGGAGGAAATTGTCCTTGACAACACCAATAGCTCATATTCCATTACTGTGGAAGGCAGGTAGATTAACATGAACATCTTACTTGGATGACTTAAATGATGCAGTCTCACACACCCTTCAGTTAAGAGATGTGTGCATCTTCCCTAGACTGGAGACAAGAATTTGTTTCCCCACCTTGTTTTCCTTAAGGATGACACCATGTGGTCAAGATTCCTCTCTGTGTACTCCTGCGATGTGTGGCCACTGCGGGTAGGTGGGTGATTTCTTGCTGTGGACCATTGGTCAAGAAGAGCTGACTGTCAGCAGCAATGGTTCCCATCACCACAGTGGGACAAGGAAGAAGAGCTTTCAGAGGACACTGCAGGGAAATATTTGGGAAAGCCATGGAAGAAATGTTATACTTTGAATGCCTGCAGGTAGTAAGCGAACAATTGTACAGCGGTTTCCACTGGCAGACTGCATCTAGCATTAAAAAGCACAGATGTACTTGCTTAAGAAGGTAAATAGAAACTCAGCAAGACACAGGCAGATTGATTCCCTCACAAAACGCTGCTGGCAGGTAAGGGTGTAGCTTGATGTAGCGGAGCAGATGAGAAGGGAGCACTGCCTGGCGGTGTCACAGCTGTACCTTCAGTGTATCCTGCAGACAGGTACAGAGTTCATCCACTGGTTATAATAACCCCTGTAGGATTTCCTTGTAGAATTGCCTTGTTAGGCAATTAAATGCTCTATCACCATGACATGATTCTATGAGTCATCTGTCAAAAGTGTCATCTCAACAACCTAACGATAAAACTGAATCAAACTGCTTTAAATAACGCCTTGCCTCTAGACTGCTCCAGAAACTTACTTCACTGTAAGATTTTGTTACCCTAAATCTAGTATGTGGCACACTAAAAACACTGCCAAAGTAGACAGGTTGGTTGCTGATGCCAGAATCCTCTTGGACCTCTCTCTCGTCAGCCCTGTGAACCAGAAGTTGTCCTCAGCTCTAAGGGCCTGGCTTTGCCAGCAGCCAAGAGAGGCTCGCTGCGGGCTGCTCTCTGATGAAATGCCCTCCAGCTTGTCAGAACGTGAATACAATAAAAATACAGCTGGAGGTCTGGGTTTTGCCTAGTTTCCTGTGGAGATGACACATAATAACCCTGTGTGTGCATGTATATATTCCCAGTAACTTTTGAACGTAGTAATCCATACGTATCTCGTTTCACGTCAGCTAGAGATGTTAAAGATGCTAGGTTCCTACAAGTTTCACGAAAGTATGCAGAGAAGGTGGAGAGGGACCTCCCATAAGCATCCCTCTTGAATGAAAGGCTGAGCGCACTCCAGGTGCTAGTTACCGCATACAGGAGTGAATACACCCTGGATGTCCTCATTGCCATAGTGTGAAACACAGCTAGGGCCATTAAACACCAGAGTCCAGCTAGGAGATTCAAACCCACAGGTAACACTTTTTGTTTGGTTTTTGCTACTCATGCACTCTGCTGTTTGTTCTTTGGGTCTTCTACAATTGGTTTTTACCTCACTGTGTTAATAAAACAGGCTAGCACAGATGCCTTCTGGTTCAGGTACCCCTTCAGAGGATATTTCTCAAGCCCATCCTGAACCTTATCTTCTTCTCCAAAGTCATGGACATCTGTCCCTTGCTGGCTGACACAGCACTGGAGTACCACAGACGTACTCTGCTGATGATGATGCCAGGGATGTGCAGGTAAAAATGCCCAAAATTTTCTCCACAGCTGGGTAAGGCCTGAAGGCAAAAGAACTACTTGGTCCTGGTGTGAAACACAACAGAAGGACTGCCATACATTAAAAGCATATCTTTGTCTATACTACATCAATAAGCAGTGAACTTAAAGCACCTTCAAAATAGACTGAGGAACACTGTCTTGGCGGTCAGTACACTCTAATTATTTTGCATTGTTAGTTGTTAGCTGTGACTGCCTTCATGAGCAGTAGCTAAGATTAATGTGAAATAAATACCCCTCTGAAAACAAATCTTTAGGTTTGGACTTGTCATCTCATCCAAACTGCTGCAGTGTCAGTGGAAAGTAGCTATTTTTAAACATTCACTCTCTATACCACTTTCTTGGACTGTTTTGTACAGTAATCTTCATGACACATCTGCAGGGCAGTTAATGGTATCCAGTGAAAGAACTCAGCCAAAACAAAACGGGTATCCTCAGATGGGGCATTTTCACAGAGTGGGTAACGCAGTATCACTCAGGAGAGCCCAGAACAGCCCCCGTAACTCAGCAGCAGACCCCTGCCCTCTGCCCCCCAGCTGGCTGGCTGCTTTTGTACTGAGCACCTGCAAAGGAAGCAGGATGCTGGAGCCTGCCAGCATTATTCTCTACTGACAAAACAAAGCGTGGCTGGCAAAAGTTGAAGGTTGCTTTGTCGTGTCTAATGCCCGCCTCAGCTTGCTCAAGATGGAGTCTAGGACAAGAAGAACGAGGTGATTAGAGGGTAAGTGGCTCTCCCAGCCTCTAAGGTAAGAGGCCTAATGTCACATCTTGCAGAAGGACCCCAGGATCACAAGAGATGAGTTCCTCCAAGATCCTCATGCACAGGAAGAGGCAACTGACTTCTATCCCCTGTAAACCCAGTTCTTCCTACTGCTCCACTTTAAGCCCCCCAGCCATTCTCACCAGAGTTGCCCCAACACTTCATCTTTTGCCATAATTTGCCTTTCTCTTCATTGCAACCCAAAGTTTTTCCCCCCCAGCTTTTCATCCCGTAGTCTCTGCCCCTGACAAACATTCATGTCATTTCTTTTCTGAACTAGATGAATTGCAACCCATGTAAAACACGTAATTTTGTAAGATATTTCCATTTAGCAAAAAGAAGAGAAAGACAATTTCCTCCAACAGCCATTCCTAAATTCAACACTGATTTCTGGCAATGACAAACAAAAACTTTACATAGACTGGATGGTGTTGCAGTTTGGTGGCTGTAATATGTCCCCACCAGAGTTATTCTTGAATGGCAACTTCACAAGGCCACATTTTATTGGCCCAGGAGACCCCCTCCAGTCTCCCTAAAGAGAGAATTAAGCTCTCCATATAGGTCCCTCAGAGGTGCACAAGATGCTTTGCTATGGCTAGGATAAGTGTTGTATAACAGAACATTGGAGATATTAATAGATTAATGATTTTGGGAAGATGTGACCTTCGCTTGCTAGCACTAAGAAAGTCCCATTTTATGAAATGGAAAATGAATTTCAAGACTCCTGCCTGAATTTGAGCCACATCAGCAGGGAAATACCAGATTTCAAGGTAATCTTGAGTACATGTGTGTAATTCTGCCAAAAGAAGAAAGACTTCCAAAAGAGCCAATCTTTACATTTGAAAGGCCTATCATCTTCACTCTAGCAAAGTCAACGCTGTACTATGATCCCCAGATGAAGCTGAAGGCTGTAATTCACGAACGTACAGATTACCTCGGAATTCCTGTTGTGGTGACCTCAACCTCTTGGAAAATCCTACCCCTGCTTCAGATGTGCCTCTGCTCTTCATGCAACAGCTGCTGAAATGTCAAATATTTACAAAGATTACCCATGAACTGCAATGGTTCAGTTGCTGCGATGCACACATCTGAGACTGCAATAAAAAACAGAAGAAAGGCAGAAAACAGGAGCCTGACAATTCCCCTGCATTACAATGAAAAACGGGATTCTACTGACCAAAGGGATACATGCATTTCAAAGAGGCCTTCTTGTAAAGCTGACACATGCATTGTGAGTGATTCTGCTTGACCTCATCATAGTCTGCATTTTCTTTTTGTTTAAAGCTACAACAAATCACTACAGTGAAGTAAGTCATGGACTTTTCTGGAGTATACATCACTATCTGGTAAAGCTGATAAGGTAAACTGCACTGCTATTAAGTCTTCAACACCTAGGATTAAAATGAGTTTTCAGTAATTGCATCGAGTCCAAGTTACTCCTGAACTCATTAGTCACAAGGAGTCTCTTAAAATCTCCCTGCTGTGTTGGACTAAATGGAGTTCTGCTGTCCTCTTCTGTCTATACTATTTTTTTCCTTTTTTTGCTATCAGTAACATCCCCCCACAACCTTTTAAATAGAGAGGTTTCCTGTAAGGACTCAGCTGTATGCACGTGAGAGGCAGGAAAGTCTCCTGTTACGGCTATACAGAACATCTAAGTTGAAACATGGATTTTACACTGAAGAGGGAAGAAACCCTGTCATCAGTGTTCCTTTGAATGCCTCTTCTACATCACAAATGTAATCAGTAGTTTCTTAATAAAAAAAAATTGGGTATGCAGAATTTCTGAAAACTAGGCCACATGTTTTAGTGACTAAATTTAAGAATGCAAATACCATCAGTTTAACTTAAATTAGTCATGAAATTTTACCTTCTTATACTAGACAAGCCTAGCACAGACCTACTGTCTTAAGACCACCTTCTCTGGCTAAATTTTTTAAGAACAGGCTGATTCAGGATTCTGTCCAAAATTACTGCGATAGAATTTAAAATTTCCCAGCTGTATCTCTGACATCCCCTCTGGAACAGGTGAAACTGAGTAGGAGGTTGTGTGTTCACCAGTAGGACATATCTTGGTAGAACGCTTATGCATTAACACATGCAAAAAGGCAGCTAGACTTGCTTCATACTGTGATACCCTACTGATTACCTACTATCAGACAGACGCATTGTGCTAACTAGATCTACTAGAATTAAGCCTTTCTCCTCCTGATCTCACCAAATCATGATGCACGAAAAGGAAAGACTTCATGCCTACCACTTCGTTTTATTGACTGAAATTAAAATTAGTCTGCTGGTTTGGTTTTATCCATCCAGTAGTGAATAAAGTTGTCTTATCTACCACAAAATTCAGACATGCTGTTTCCATATGTTAAAAGCTATGAAATCTGCATGTTACGGTCTCTCTGTTATGTATGCAATCCAACAGTCCGTTTTGCTTTCTGGAGTGGTTTGGTGTGGGTTTGTTTTTTTTTCAAATCAGAACTGGCACGCTTCAGGACAGGAAACTGGAAAGCAGATCTTCTTATGAGACAATAACTGAAAAAGTTCTGCAGGGAGTTAGGTTAGGAAATTGCTTCTCCTTATGTTGCCCACAGAGATATAAAAGAGGAAAATTAAAGACCTGAGGGAGTGAAAACATGTCAAAGCTGGGTTTTAAACCTTCGGATGAGAGGTTTAAAGGACATGTTTTCTCAGGTAGAAGAACCATCTTGTTTGTCAAAAGGGTCCAGGTCCAGATCAAATCCCCCCAAAACACTCAAGAGGAAGTCAAGTGCATAAATTCTACAATTTCACATAGCTCTGGATGTCCTTTGTGACTTACCTAAGAATACAGCATAACTGCTTAGAAATCTCTTCATAAAGCCCATCTTTCTCATTTCTCATGCCTGAAAGACTTCAAAATTTCTGCAGCAAGCTCCACTGCACAGTGTAGCTATTTCCCAGGTACCTCACCATCCAAAAGCACACCCTGTAAAACCTGAATGAATGTGGAGAGACCCTGAAGTGAAGGACAGTCATTCTGCGGAACCACAAGAACTTCCCGATTTTGCTGGCTAGGTCTGGGTAACGTGTGTGTGCACTGTCTGGGGAGCCAAGGCTTGTAGCTGCAACGGTCTGGATTAAGCTTTGGGGGACAAGCCAGCAAACTTCAGGCTCAACCAGGCTGCTGGCACATAAATTCCTTCTCAGCCCAAGGGCAAGTCAGGGTTTCATGCTGTGGATTCTGCCATATAGTGCCTAAAACGAAGCGAGATCACCTTCATTCTCTTTATTTTCACCTTATATTCTTGGGAGGATACAGATCCCAATTGTTTTACTAATATTGTCTGAAATATACTTCATACACCACGATACATTTGATTCTGGCAGAGTAGCACTATCTTGTCCTGTCTTACCATTCAGGAAACGGATCCTTTTGAGACTCAGGGGCTGTAGACTGTGAGTTACGAAAACCTGACTAAAACAGTAGAGACCAGCAATTCCTGTATCACTCTTGGTTTGGGAAACACCCCAGTGCAAATGGGCTTTGTATACATTCAGAGAGCAGAGTGAAAATCCTTGGTGTACAAATCTCAAACTGAGCAAATCAGCAGAAGATCGGAGGGGGTTTTATTACTGGTTAAACTGGGCATACTGCAGGAGGGCATGGCTAAAAGATTTTTAGATGGATCTTAGAAGCTGACAAGATGTACATGTCTTGTAGCTAGACTCAGAGACTTCTGACTGCTCATCAGGCCCAAACAGGTAAAATGCCATATTATCTGTACCAGAAGCTAGTGATCCAATGAACCAGGGCAGTAAAGCTGCCAGCAAAGGGGACAGTGCAAAACCATGTAATCAAACGTCAGGACCAAGACCTGCAGAGTTAGCACAATGCCTCTGCCTGAAGCAATTAGTTTTGCTAAGAAGTTCAGTAACGTCGTGTTACGCAATTGCACAAAGCCATGCAGCTGGTCAGATGCTTCTTCCTGCTTCTACTGCTATTTATATTTCCAGACTGAAAGCTGGCATGCAGACACTAGCTGGCCCTAGAGTTGCATGCGCTTTGTTTTCATAAAAAAATGAGCTTAGCTTTACTTCAAGAGCTTTGGAAACTTCCTAGGCTAACAGATCCATTAAATTTAGGCTCTGAAGCAAACTGCAATCCTGGGTTTTCTGGGCACTACAGCTATCAAGCAATGTTGAGAATCAGGCCATATATTCAGTAGCTTTTCTTTAGATAACCATAGTTTTTAAAAAATCCCCCAAATCTCAGCATTAATACATCATACAATTAAAAGACAAAAGGAACTTCAATGTAAATTAAAAACTCCTTTTGAGATTTTTTAAAAAAAAATACAATATTATGATGCTACAGCAGGTTAGATTATAGTAAAAGGACTTTGTCTCAGTATTACTTTTAAGTTTCAGGCTTTAAAGTTTTACTGCTGCTTTGAAAAGAAGCTACATAAATGAAATGGATTGGATTAAGGTGATACAATAGGTCTGCTAATTTTTTTAACTAATTTTTTTTTAAAATTATATTTATAGATCTATATTTATATATGCTTATATATTTATGTATCTATATATTTTATATATAAATATTTATTTATATAAAATATATTTATATAATAAATCAATTTTTAAAAATTAAATAAAAATATTTAAGTATTCACAAAAACATGGAAAAGAGAACTATGCCAAAATTCAATTTAAACTTAGCTTTGGTGGTTGGGTTTTTTTGTTTAGTTTTTACTACAGGGCTGCCACATAAACAAAACTGGTTTCTAATCTGTGCATAAAAGACAGCAGGAGTTGTTTAATGCAGAGGTAAGACATGTAAGCATAGCTGCAGAAGGTATTTCACCTGAAGCAAAGGCAGTAAGAACGCTCTCCAGAGCAAGAACAGGGGAGAACACAGAAAGGGGTCACTGGTCCTCAAGACCTGCAAAGACCACCTGTCCCTGCAGGATCCAAAGCAGGTACAAAGGTAGCCATGGTAGTTATCTGAATTATTTACACTGAGAAAATTAAAATCAAATACTCTGGTGCTACAATAACGGCTCTTTTTAGCAACCTTAAAAAACCACTAAGCATGTGAAAGGTTAACAAGAAAAATATGAGGACACTTATTTTATTGATACGGCCTTGGTAAATCTGCTCTCTTCACATTATTTGTCCTCTGGAGGAACAAAAGATCATCTCCAGATGTTGCTGCATTATGGTCATAATTATGCCAGTTAAAACAAGGTATGTGCAACTAGGCTTGGATAAAAATAAGTGACTGAGATGGTTTTCTAGTTTAGTATCATCGTAGATGGATATGCTGTCACAAGAACTGTTAAGCGCAGAAATAATGTTCTGCTTTTCTGGTCAAAATCTTTCATTCTGAAAAGTACTGAAAAGGAAAGTTGCAAAGATTCTGTGATTAATTTATTTTTTTAATTAGCAGTAATTCTAAATACTCTAACAGTACCACACAGACTACTGATCTAAAATGAGTAAACAGAATGTTTTAATGCTTTGAATATAATGTGTGTAATGCTTTTAAGAGACCAGTTTTTTCAAGATTGCTGCTCCTCAGCCCCCCTGAGTTCAATAAGAACAAAATAGCGTTCAGCGCCTCCTTGGGAAGCCAAGCCCCACGATGCACAGTCTGCGAACACGGTAAAGCACTAGCACCTCCCAGAGGATGCTGACTGCTGTCAGCTCTGCAGCACCCCAAACAGTCTTTGCTCCCAGCTAGTTGTCTCGTTTTAGGGGTGCAAATGTTGATACAGGTGTGAGTTAAGATGTGAATTGTCTTGCAGACACTGCATAGGAAGTCCCCAGCTGAAGCCCTCACACAAGTTACAGTCACACTGCCTTCAGTCACGGACAGTGAATAATCTTTGGGTGAAAGAGATCTTCCTGCTCCAGGAGCAAGGCTTAGGAGCTGCAGAAAGCTGGTGCATTCAGCTCAGTTTGGAATCAGGAATGTGAAAGCAGACAGTTTTACTCTCTAAATGAAAAATATTTTAAAACAATTTTCAAAGAGAAAAGAGCTCTAGAAATAAGATTTGATATTTAATAGGAACACAAACTTGTTGAAATCTCAGCATTCTCAGAAATACTCTGTTTTGATTTGGCTGCTTAATTGTAATAGTATTGGCTCTGCAGACTGAGGCTGCAATACTGGATTATAATACATTAGAGCAGTGCTCTCCATCCAAGGAACAGAGAGAACAGAGTGCTGAGATACATCTTCATCACACAGCGACATATTGGTACCTTTCATCTAAAAGCTATCATCCATTCTCATGAAATCTGATTCACTCTCCACTGAGATTAAAAGAGAAGGACTTTTCTGCCTTCAGTAGCAGCTAGATGTGGTCTCTGTTGTCTACAGAACCATTATTGCCACAGAGAAAGTAAAAGAAGCACCAGCACAGTTATTAGGCTTTCCCTTTTTATCAGCGAGAATGTCATAGAATATTTCCAGTACTACAAAAATCAAGGGGAGGAACAGATTCCAACTCCCTGGAAAAAAGCGTTTCTTGAATAAACACAGGGAATTACTTTAGTAAAAAAATTATACGCAAAGAATAAAATAAAAAAGTAGTTAACCCAGAAGCAGAGAATATTTTAAAAATAGAAGTATTTTAATATGCTCCTTAATCAAACATATTGTATTAGATCACAAAGAAGAGATATAATTTAGGCATCAATGCCTTAAATGTAAAACAAACAAAAATAATGCAAAAGAATACATTACTCCATTCTACGATATTTACGATAACAGTAAGCAAACAGTATGCGAAAATATTATTGTGAAAATCCATTACACAAAGCCTTGTCAAATATTTCAAAATTACTCAAGACAAACACGATCTTTGATACTTCAGTGAAAAAAAATACTGTATTAGAGAAATTTACTATGATGATAAATTTTCACTGAAGTGGTTTTGGCTTCCTTAAAAATGAATAAATACTGTTACTGACACTTGATGATTAGATAAACCTTGACACCAAGAGCTGTGACATAATTTAAGTTAATTTTTAGGAAGGATAACTTGTTCAAATGCCATCAGAATGAATACTAACCAGAGACATAAATATAATACACTACTTGAAGACGCATGCTGCCATTCCTTAAACTCCTTCCATCTCCAATTTGCAATGCTGCTTCTCCACTGCAAATGTGCTGCTAACTGCTCTGGAAAGTGCAACTGTCTGAACTTTTACATGGATGCAGAATTGTTCTGAACAGCTACACCAGACAGCCAGACCTCTACTAAACTCAACAAAAGCAAGGCACAAGGTTCCACCAAGAACAGCAATCCTTCTTCAGTTATTTGATAAGTAACTCTATCTTAAGTCAAGAAGCCTGGTCCCTCAATGCAGGACACATACTTGCAATTCCAATTCCGCATGGTACCAAAAGACTTCAGAAGAACTTTTGATACTCCACATCATTTCAGCCCTAGTTGTAACCACAGCACACAAAATTCAGACCATTACTTTTGTAAAAGTCTGAACGTGTCAGAAGTTAATTCCTTACATCTGGAAGGAATTAGGCTCAGTAAACTGCATTTCAGACTCATATGTGACTAAGCATAAAATAATCTCAGTCCAGAACTAAAACCGATACATATTGCTGCAAGAAACTTGGTTTATTTTCCTAGTAAGGACTAGACTGAACAGTAAACTGTAATCATTTATAATCCTACAATTCCACAATATTAAAAAATCTTCACCAGATAATCCATGCCAATAATCCAGGAATTGGTTCTCTAAAAAAGCTGCATCATCATTGTACTGTAGCTGGCTGCTGGCACTCTACCACACACACGTCAACATATTCTCCTCTTTGTCTTTGTAACCAAATGGATCTAAATGAAAACGTACACTTGATGAGATTAATGGAGTATTACCTAACCCTGAGCTGCAGGAAGCATATTCTATGGTGAGATAACAAAGACTTCCTGTTAGAGGATGACACTTCCTAAGAGTTAAGTCTATTAACCTTTAAACAAGTACTTTGAAAAATAGCTTGGAAAGCCACCAAAACCCAATCAATTTAAAGGACTTCAAGAAACTTCTTCTTTAATGTTAAAGAAAAATTTTTCATAATTCAGACAAAACAGGCGAACATTCCTATTCCTACAGCTATTGATCTAAATAGAAATAAGACAGCAAGACTGAAATATGAGGTGTACATACGCTGAAACAGCGCACATTCACAATAGCTTTCTCAAACTTGGAGTTAGGTAAAGAAATCAAAATGTCTAATGTTGATTAATCAAATCACATGCTTGAGCTAAATGGAAAAACAATGTAAGCTTATAAATAGCCCCAAAGTTCATACATGTGTGCAAGACAAACCATTGCAGTATTTACGTACCTCTACTACGTGTCTTCAGTGCCAAAGTCCAAAATTTAGATTCTAAAATGCTTGTTCAGCTCTTGCCTATCTCAGGAAGCATTTAATGCCAGTTTCATAGAAGGATATAGGTGTCCAAAGTGGAATTTAAATCAAACACACGCACTTAAATCCAGCAGTGTCATTAAAAAAAAAAAAAAGACACCCTTATGTTCACCAGTAAAGATGATACACACAGTTCTTGACAGAAAACACTGAAACAATCAAACGATTGGGGATTAAATCTGAAGTCTCACCTTATAACACACATTCTCTCTTTAAGGCTCAAAGAATACTTAGGTATGCCATTTAAAAATGGAGCAATTTCAAGTGGAGATTGAGAGCACTAAGCTAAAATTGCCTGCTTCAGGAGTTAAGTCCTATGCATGCAAATCCTCTTCAGGAAAAGGGAAGAGCTGAACAACATCCAAAGTGAGTGTCCCAAGCCTTGAAATAAAATATTTAACATTTTCAAGAAGAAGGATTGCTTACTGCAGTGGTTCTAAGAGTATTCCCAAAGAGATAATTTTCTCACTTTCAGAGAAAATAATTTAAATAAATGTAAGGTTACATTTATCAGTGCTCAGAATGTATATTGTCTTTGAAAAAATAATTCTTCAAAACTGAATACATTAAGGATAAGCATGAAACATCAAAGCTACTCTAAAGAAAGAGCCACAGCCTTCATTTCATCTAAACTGAGAAATGCAGAATGAAATCTCGTGCTAGTGCAGGTCAACAGGAGGAGGTGCAGAGCACCTGAGAGAGTAAGTCAGTCTGTATGTCAAGCAGACAACATTAAGCACTGGCAAATGCAAGGTAATGTGTGCAGAAAGGAACAATGTGTTAAATTCTAAACTAACCATATCCCTCACCAAAGTCTTGAGTCTAAAACCACAGTTCAGTGTGCTGTGACAGATAATGTCTGAAACAATAAAGATGCTGAGACTAAATCAGTGTATTTCAACATTTTTTTATATATCACTGAAGTGTTCTCCCATAATACTATTCTGGACTCACTAAGTGGAAGAGCACATAAAGAACACACATATGCAAAGACAATCAGGACAAGGATTAGAAAACAAAGTTGGGAAAGGCATCTGTATGAGAAAACAACCAAAAGACTAATACTTTGATTCAGGGGGACAAGAAATAATGATACAAAGAAGGAAAAGTAAATGTTTCTGCACACTTGTTCTTCAAAATACAAGAAATAATATATTAGATTTTTAAATAAATATCATCTACAATGCTTCTCATCCCAATTTAACGAATCCCAACTGCTTGTCATCATATTCCCTTTGGCTTGCAGCAATCATGAAGAATATCAGCTAAATTCTGAATGCCCTTATGCCTTATACTGGGGAGCCCTCTTGCAGTATACAGTGCTCCACAGAATTACAATGGGAAGCTGGTCTGGTCATTGAATCCATATTGAAAACACAACTTGAATTATTTTACTTCCTGTAAAGTAAATACCTATTCTTTCTTTTTTCAAGTGAGTTTCTTCATGGATCAACAGACAGCAGCTACAAACCTGCTGTTCAGGTTGAGATTTGTCAAAAAAAAAAAAAAAAAAAAAAAAAATCTAGAGTTTCATTTATATTCGTGAATCATCAGAAACTGTCCGAGTTATAATGGCTCTAGTCCATGTAATTAGATCAGTTAGTTGTCTCATAATAGTATCTACCACTGTAAGATACACATTTAAACAGTATTAAATATAAAAATCTTGTCTAATCCATTTGTAGCAGGCCAGAAAGCCAAAGTGAACTCCAACGGGTTCTGTCCTGCCCAGTTATCTTAAAGATCTCTGATCACCTCACTGGTTAGAAACTCTGTGTTTTCTTACTTCAAATTGAGCTTGGTCAAAGAAAAATGAGAAAGTTAATCAACAGTGAAAGTAAAGATTAAAAAGTATCTTTCATAAGATACAAAAATATGAAATTGGTGAGGAAGAATCTGTTTTGCAACTATGTCATTTTTTCCATAAAGTTGTATTAATTATCAGTATAATTTCCTCCTTTAACTATATCTTAATCAAATCCTGTATCAGCATCTTTCATTTTGCCTCAGATCAATATCAGAGAAGTCTTCATTGCTCTATAGAATGTTTCAACTGATAGAATAATTAAAAGAAGTTTCTTATACGTATAAACTTTCATTTTCTTACATCCTCAGGCTACCACAGCTACAGTAACACTATCACTAGATAACCCACTCTCTAATAAATAAACCATTATCTTGAAAGAGTGTAAAGTTGTAGAGTCAGAAGTACTAAGAGAGCTTGGTCAGGTTGAGACTGCACATTAAGAGTTAGAAGGAAAAAGCCTGAATATAGGGTTCTAACATCTCACTGGGGTGGCTGTTGGAGGGAGGCAATGGAGCTTTAGAAGGGATGCAACAGAACCTCACTTGCATTTCAGAGCTTCACATGGCAGCTGCAGAGCTGTGGCACTGACCAACAGACTTGCTCCATTGCAACTTTTTACCGGAAAGAGAGAAGAGTTTACAGTCAGAAAATGGGAATAAAGCCACAGAAATAGTGCCTGGAACGTATTCAAGAAGGCAGGAAAAGACACAGAGATCCAAGCATTTTGAGCTAACCAAATTTCAGGTATTATTTTTTGTACTGTGGTTGTTCCATATGTTATTTGGGTAAACAGATACAGACTAGTCTGCTTTATGCCTCTTCCATTAAGGATTATATCTAGTCACTAATTCTGTTCTGAGATATACAGTTCTTGCCTAAAAACAAGATGGAGCAATAAAAAAAACGCTATTCATTTTCCAAATTACTTCTCTCTTTTGAAACCAACATAGATCTGGTAAGCGGCCTCAGTCAACATCCGTGCTTATAGTATACAGGGGCATCTGGAGGAGCTACATGCACTACAGCAAACCTGAATTGTCATGACTGATGCTTACATCTAATCAGCCCCACAGATGTGACAGGATAATTCTGCCTGAGTTGTTTACTCGCAGTACTCTCAGTCATAAAAAGTGAAAGAAACAGGATTAATTAAAAAATGACAATAATTGCCTGTAATTTAAAAAAAAAAAAAACACACTATAACAATATAAAATCTAGTTCAGTCTTATTTTCCACATGCAAGTCAGATTATTTAAATTCATGAATAATGGATATCTTTTATGATGTCTTGTTGCTTTCTGTAGCATGAAAAGACAAGCATTATGCAAATATAATATCTTTAAAACAGTCTCTTGTCAAATAGGCATAGTTTTCTAGTTTTCTGTTGCTAATATAATTGACAAAATACTTGATACTACTGATTAGGCTTTTTCTTGTAAACCACTTATTTTAGGGGCTTAAGCAGCTGTGGTTTTGCTTCTGAATTTGTTATTGTGTTATGCAGTTGTAACCATGCTGTGAAAGAGAAACAGGCAAAGTCTTAGGCATACTATCCTACCAGCTGGTAAACAGCATTTCATAGCAATAGAGGTATAATTCAATCAATCTTGGCACATTTCTGAAAAAGGGAGGAGGTTACTATTATTCTCCCCTCCTCCTCTTCCTCCTCAAGTAGTTGAAACCACGTGAAATGAACAGAGATTTAATTTGCAATTCTGAATGTAGATTTTCTTGATTTATATAGAATTTCTTCAGATATCTGCAAACATTTGTCACTACTAACAATTCAAGGTCTCATCCTGGGACACCTTGAGTCAATTCAGGTCTCTTCAAAATTTCTTTTAGGATGCATTATATCTGCTATAAAATTAGACCACAGGCTAATTCAAACCTAGTGGCTCCGAGATTAGAGTAAACAAGGTTACAGTTAAGGCATAAGTCTTGTTCATTCCTACACTACACCATGTCTGCAAATGAAACCTGACTAACTTCTACAGCAATAAAACAATTCCAACGAAGTGGCAAAATCTGGCCAAAGATTCTGTTTGGAAACACTTATTATAAAGTTATTTGCAATTAAAGCATTTCAAACTTTTTGAGTACCACACCAGATTAATTCTACAGCGTTACAGACACTGAATGAAAAAACTCTGTTCTGAAAAAATACCACTTTCAGTGCAATGAGATATTGGGGATCAGGCCAACAGAAACTTCATGAAGTTCCATGAGAAGTGCTAAGCTCAGCACCTGAGGCAGGAAACTCAGAAGCATTGTGACAGACTGGGAACCAACTGGTTGAAGACCAACCCTGCTGAAAAGCTTCTGGGGTCATCATGGTGGATCTCAAGTTGCATATAAGCCAACAGAGTGTCCTCATACAAAGCAAACACCACATACATTAGGAGGATTATGAGCAGGGAACTGCAGGAAGTGACCACATCTCTTTCTACTTGGCATTACTGAGGCACGCTTAGAATAGTGTATCTAGATTTGTGTCACCTGGTTGGAGCAGAAAATTAAGGTAACTGGAGAAAGTACAGAAGGGGGCTCTTGAGGCAGAGGACACGTGGCCTGCAAGCAAAGGCTGAGGGGAAAAAAACTCTAGTTTGGCAAGGAGGAGATGAAGGCTGAGAGGAACTAACTGCAGCCTACAGGAACAACTGAAAGGGAGTTAGAAAAATTATGGTGTCGAACTTTTCAGACAATGGCCGCAAGTTGAAGTCCATACTGGTATTAGGAGAAACTTACTCACCAGGAAGATACTGAACCTTGGAACAGGTTACCCAGAAAGTCCATGGAAATATTCTTGCTACAAGTGAGAGGCTGGACCAGATGACCTACAAAGATCCATTCCAACCAATATTTCTACAATTCCATGTGAAGGACTGAAAACCAGTATGTACTCTTAAACATGTTTATCCTTGGAGAAATAGTAGGTCTTTTTTTTTTTTTCTTCTTTTTTTTTAACTAGAGAAAAGGGACAGCAGTTTCCATTACACAGCAGATTGTAATTAAACAAGTGCCATCTTTAGAGCTACCTTTCCATTTTTTTCAGCTAAACTAAAATGAAGCTACTTCAGCAGGAAGAGAGCTGAGATCTAAGAATCCCAACCAGAAGCAAGCACCTTTGAGAAATGGAATTCAGACCTTATTTCTCTTCTCTGCCTTTCTCCACTCATCTTTGCAGCTTCTTTGAAGTCACTTCTAAGGTACTTCATTTTCTCTGCTGTGTGTTAGACACCTGCGCTCTTCACTGTGAGTGGTAAAGTTAAGGACTGCAACAACCAGGCAGTATTTGCCTATGCAGCTTCAGAACTCTGCAGTACCTCTGCTGAAGAAGATGGGTTGAAGACATAAAGGAGAACGTACTTTTACTTTTAGCTATTCTGTAGATATAAAAAAATAATAAACTGGAATACAGTACATAGTAAAGATTCACAGGACGTATTTCATACAAAGGATACGCTAATTAGCTGCTAGCTTTTTCACTAGCATTAAAAAGTTGCAGGACCGTCCTGGTTTGATTTCCTTTCCTTCAAATGTACGCCATGCCTGGAAGAGGTATGGAAGAAGAGTAATAAGCTTTCCAGTTCCTGGTGTCAAAAGTATTTGTAAAAAGCACACAGCTCACAGTTGTTGGTGACAACCAAAATCTGTCACTGCCATCATTTGTCTGTCTTATGAATTTTAAAATCTTTCTTCTACTGGGGTGGGGCTTTTTCCTTAGTGAAGAAGCAACGCAGTTTTGTCCTTGCACATGTAACTATACTGACCACAACAATTTAACTAACCATTGTTTACTTCACAGATCTGGAAACTAATGTTTGCCATGCAGGATAATTGGTGCTTTATCCCTGTGATGACACTTCTACTGCTATTACTGTCTTTGTTGTTTTCTTCATGTAGCTAAAGGCTTCCTTCTCTCCAGGCCACTGAAGCAGTGCTGGTGTTTCACAGAATCCTCCCTGAAGACTCACCTTCTGAAGAAAATATGATCAAGTAATTTTATGTTTGAACACGTTTGTACTTGGACAATAGTTTAGGAATTAAATTCTATTTGAGCTTCTGTTGTACATTTTTTCATATCATTCTGTCTGTTCTAGTGTTGCACTAAACTGGGATATATTTTGTATTCTAGATTTTCCAAAACATACTTTTAGAATCATAGAATGGTTTGGGTTGGAAGGGACCTTAGAGATCATCTAGTTCCAACTCCCCTGCCATGGGCAGGGACACCTTCCAATAGACCAGGTTGCTCAAAGCCCCATCCAGCCTGGCCTTGAACACTTCC
>JAVJGI010000060.1:78053330-78080385 GCA_035590275.1 Ibycter americanus | reverse complement strand
ACCTGCTGGGTCATGCTTCTTTTGATGCAGCCCAGGATACAGTTGGCTTTCTGGGCTGCAAATGCACACTTGTGAGGCCATGTTGAGCTTCTCATCAACTAACACCCCCAAGTCCTTCTCCTCAGGGCTGCTCTCAATCCATTCTCTGCCCAGCCTGTATTTGTGCTTGGGATTGCCCCAACCCACCCACAGGACCTTGCACCTGGCCTTGTTGAACTTCATGAGGTTTGCACAGGCCCACCTTTCCGGCCTGTCAAGGTCCCTCTGGATGGCATCCCTGCCCTTAACAATTCTGTGTTAAGTAAATCTCCTTTGTATTTAGTTTTATACTTAGTCTAGTTCAGCTCTAAGTACAGTGACACTGGGCATGCTAGGGTTGCATCAACAGCTCTGAAGGTCACTTGCCTTTACCCCTAGCCTAAGTATGGTCTGACAGCACAGAATCAATGCCAACACATGCACATTGAGGTTATCTTTAATTTTGTCTCAGTTCCCAGCAACGATCCCTAATATCTACAGGGCTATCCTGTGATCTGAAAAGCCTGGCATGGATTACAATGGCCCAAAGTTTAACTTTCTGTCCTATTTCAGGATGATAAAATGTGGAGGAAACACTGGGAAAGGAATAGTGTAAAACTGCTTATGCCAACACTGCCATTACCTCATTTGGAATAGCAAATTTTCATGAAGCTATTATAGCCTCACGAAAACAAAACTCTCATCTTACCTCCACATTAATGCTTAGATAAGCAAACAAACCAAGACAAATTATAGAGAAACAACAACTAGAAATGAACTTACATTTGCACTTCAATTAATTTGAAAAATTTTCCCTGTGTTGTTTCACTGTTTGACCTGCGTATGCAAATCTACTCTATATTTTAAAAAAATAATTCAAAATCTGTTTTGAAATCTCCCTGCAGGTTAATACTTCTTCCTTGTGCCTCTAGCTAAAACGTATTACTGTTTTTTAACTGTTTTTATTTAGTTTAATCCATTAGACATATTCAAGGAAAAAAAAAAAAATCTTTCTCAGCAATTCGACTTAATAGGAACTAACTCTACTCTTGATCAGCAACAAGAAAAACTGAAAAGCATTAATTTAGGTGTTTCTAGCAAGAAAATAAAAATTTATGCCTAGATTTAAAAAGTCATAGCTGGGTCACTTGCCTGCAGTTATTTGCAAAGTTTTGCATGCATTATATTTTACAGATTAATCAGCAAATGTAATGTACCTAACTGTTTCCAAACTCCACCACTCTAAGCCTTTCATTTCTTACCTGTCCATTCTTTCCATATTGTCAATTAAAACCAACAAAAAAGTCCAGTCAACACTTTGGGTGGGAACTAAGTGGAATCCTGCTTTATGTTCCACAAAAGCACTATATATTTATTTCCATAGAAATGCTTCTCAATAAAAATAAGAAAACAGAACATTCTAGAGGATGAGAAAGGCCTTCAGGATAGATTTTTCAGTCAATAAGAATGGATATATTATTACCTTCTGATACTGCATCCAGCTTCTTTATTGCCTCCACATCTGACATCCTCCTTAAAAAGGCAATGTTGTCTGGATATCTAGTTGGATTACCACACCTAAAAGGCTGCACTTTTTAATGTGGAAGTGATTCAGTTGCATGCTCTTTCCTTAATGCTGCACTGAAAGAAAGCAGACTTTCTCAAAAAATGAAACAATTTCAATATTTTAATAGCAAAAATTTTATGGGTCAGAAACATGTTTCTTGAAAAAGCATGTAATAAAGTCTTTAATGCGTTCAGAACAACAGCCTGTACATAAATAACTTTAATGATAGAGTTGAGAACATAAACACACTAATAGGTATGGAAAACATTAATCACTGCAAATATAATGGCATTTTATACTGGCATAGTTGTAAGTCTACTTCTCTCTAACCACTTCTGAAGGCTTGCCCCCACCGCCAGAGCTGTGACCAAAGATCCAAGGCCCAGCTCAGGTACAACCAGGTGTGTAACCTTAGCTCTAACTGCTGAGCAAATTGCAATGTGAGAAAGAGCAATGAGAGGATCTGTAGAGTAAAGCCAGGCAAGATAGGAAAGGTAGAACTGTAAATAGAGGATTACTGACATAGGGATCCTTAGCAGTTACAGGGGAAAAGAAAAATAACACGTAAAGGTATAAAAATATTCAGGAAAAAACAGGGAATCAGAGAATGACAAGTCTGTACCATTTAAGATCTCTTCCAAGGAGGAACAGAAATCAGCCTTCCCCAGCTGACTGACACCTGTCTGGCCAGCAAATACTCTTCAGGTGGAGAAATACTGATGCTTAGCTGGGTAGCTCGTTAATCCTAGTGACCTTCCGTGTGTTCTAGCCAATAAGAATCTGATTTCTGAACTTGATTTGGATGTGCCCTGTATGCAGCGTGCTCTTAGTGTGTGGTAAAATGTGCCTAAACAAAGTGACTCCTCTGCAATCTCAGAGGGAAAATAGCTTATGTAATAGGGCGTCTATGAGTACAGTACACAACCTAGTTGCAATAGAAGTGGTCTAGCTACACACAGCAGAAATATCTGAGTTTAAAATATTGAAGGGGTGTTCTTTGGACAAAAAAATGAAGTTTTACCTTCAAGGAAAGGAAGCTATTTCTTCTTTAAAACAATAATAAAAATCTAATCTATATTTTGAGGCCTGCAAAACATCTTAAGATAAACCAAAAGGTTACATGACGTGGATACTTGCAATTGCAAGAATCCTAATTCAATGACCCAGGACATCCCCTTCCAGTCTAAGTTCATATTTTTGTCTTATCTGGTTCTGATTTATGGTCAAGCAAACAAAAAAACGCAAGCTTTGCAAAATCAGTCCAACTTGCTCCTCTAAATTTTATACTATCTAGTGTTAGGAGTTGTAAGGAACACACATCCATTTTTGCCTTGGCCTGAAGTTCATCTACACAAAAAGGGCCTAAAAAGGAACAGGCAGGTCAGGAAAAGACTATCAATCATGGTTGTTTTTTTGAAAGAATAAACAGAAGATGTCATTAATTATTCTTAATTCCTAAATGTAAAACATTATTGACCTATAGCTAGATTAGCAGACAGATAGTATAAAGATTACAAAGTAGGAACTCAGTGGTGAAATAAATAAATAAAAAATCAGGTAATCCAAAATTAATGTCCCAATTAGACATCCAACAAGTTGGAAGTCTATGCACAAATAGCAGTAACTCAAACATTTTTATATTGCTTTCTGGAAGTGCTTGCCTATCTCATTTTATTTTAGTTTCTTTGAAGTAATTGTAAATTTTGGTTCAGGAATTATTTCTTTAAGGGCTCTTTATTGAAAAGTTACCACAGCAGAACAGCAAATTTTACAACAGCACAATCCTGTTTAATAATTTTTTCATAAAGAAGATAACAACTGTAGAAACCTAAATTGGAAGACACAATGCTTTTACAGCCTGAGAGGGGTATTAGAAATGTGTTAGCACTGCTTTTGTAGCTGACTTCATAACGTATCTTTTCCTATACCAACTCTGAAACTATAGCCAAGCTAGGCTTTCATGCAAGTACCATAACTTCCTAATTGGAAGTATCAGGTATATAATTTCAATTGTATGAAATCTGTTTGCTGCATAGAGAGGGCCCTATTCCATTGGCATGGAATCTGGCATGGAGTTGACACATGACTGTGTTTCCTTCATTAGAAATAAAAGAATATCTGTAGCTTTCATGACCCATGTATGAATGTGCTGTGGATCTACACAATAGTATCACCGTACATTTTCAAATGCCTTAAATGACAGCAGCAGCATCTAGAGATTATAATTTCAATACCAACATTTTTAACTGGTCCACTACTGATAACTTTTAGCAACTATCTAATTAGTGCCATAGTTTAGTGGCACAATCACAGTTTCTCACTCCCACCTACCCAGGAGGCAAAAACTATTCCTAGCCAACCTGCCAAATCTTCAGCTACGGCTGATAACATTTCTCCAGTTAGTCATTTTCAATGTAAAATCTACAGTATGTCAAAAACCTCAAGGTACATGGAACATCATAAACTGATGCAAATTAAGTGTGAAAACAGATGATGAGACCCCTGTAGATATGTTTCCACATTTAATTCAATAACTAAGTTATCCTGAATGGCCTGTTGCTGTGTATTTCTCCAGCTGCAACTAAAAATGCATCTGAAGTAGCTACAACATAACCACTAAAGTGATACCACAAAGATCAGGAAGTATATGTCTTGTCTGACAATGTGCTTTGGCCCTGAAGTTGAATGTTAATGAAAATGCCTTTGATGCCCTATTTGTTTAATGTGGCACTGCATATTTTTCCCTGTTGCATCTATCTTAAGCCAGTACTTGTAAAAATCAAGCAGTTGAGGCCAATGAGTAAATCAATTTTTGTTACAGCTGAAAAGGAAACAATCATCCCAGGGCTAGATCCTTGATTCCCATGGCAATTAAATGGAAAATTGCATGAGCATCCTCTTTAGAAAACACAGGGAAAATAACTCAGAGGTACTCCCTCTCAGTATGAGTTACTTACTAGAAGTCCACAGAATTCATTTTCCTTTTGAAAGCCATCAGGGCCTACGAGGTTTGTACTGATGTCAATGCACGCTAAGCAAGAAGTGGTCTGAGCTGATTAATGGAGTTAGGTTAAATTAGCCATTTAGATGGAATTCAGTTGCTTTGCTGCCCATTATTAAATCCTAACAGACCTTACAGAGGAGCTACGTAACTGCTTCCCAGGTCAGAATGCCTCTAAGCCATCCTGAGGTACTGAAACTTTGTAAACCACAGCAGAGGAATGAAAACACTTGATTTCACTTGCCTCCACAGCTAGGCAATGCCAGAGAACACTCAATCTGTCTGAAACTTGACTTTCTAACAGTGAGATACAAGTAAGATCCAAAAGGTATTTGGGCAATGTGATTCTGCCCCCAGGCCTTGAACTCAAAGGGACTAGGAGATGCTTCTGTAAGTGTGTAAAGGCCCATCGTTCACTGGAGACACCACCAAGTAAAGATGTGTTATTTGCAAGTTCAAATTGAAGAATGAGGACAGCACTGTCTAGGGTACTATGCCAAGAAATAACGACCACACCATTCAAGAATAACAAGCTGTAGTCTAGACCTTTTATTTCCTAGCTGCAGGATACATGTTATTAATGGAACAAAATATAGTTGTGCCATAACTATTGAAAGAATCCAATGGTAAACCAAGAGATCAATACCTAAGTAATAGAGATGATTCACATATTGGTATAGCTAAATTGTAAAAGAGGGGTATTTCAGGTTTTGATATTTACCATAAGGTGTTTTGCAAAATACTGTGTGAACTGTATTTTAATGATGGTTTTATTTACCCCAAAAGTGATACTTGTGTGGCTTTTTCCAGAAGAGCATTATTTATAAGCTTTTCTCAAATATAGGGAGAGAAACAAGTGTACTTATTTGGATCAACATTAAAACCATGGAATACTTATTCCTAATTCATCTTTATTGCAATTGTTCACAATCTTGCCATAGTTTCTAGATAAAATGGTAGCCATAGCAACTACATATCAAGTGTCAGATAGAAATCAGTACCAAATCCATCCATCATAAACAAAAAATTTAGGATAGAGCTAAGAGAAAACAACTGAGGAATATTCATGCATCATATTTGTCATATTGAGAAGTTAAATTTATATACATTACCTCAGAAAATTATAGAATCATAGAGTCATAGAATTGTTTAGGTTGGAAAAGACCTTTAAGATCAAGTCCAACTTAGCACTGCCAAGCCCACCACTAAACCATGTCCCTAAGTGCCACAACTACAAGTCTCTTAAATACCTCCAGGGTTGATGACTCCACCACTTCCCTGGGCAGCCTGTTCCAATGCATGACAACCCTTTTGGTGAAGAGTTTTTTCCTAATATCCAATCTAAACCTCCTCTGGTGCAACCTGAGGCCATTTCTTCTTGTCCTATCACTTGTTACTTGTAGAAAAGACTGACCCTCACTTTACTACAAGCTTCTTTCATGTTTTATATATAAGGAACCGTTGCAACATGTTATTCTGATGATCAAAATTCAGACCTGAGTACAACTCTGAACAATAAAGGGTAATAGCTGCAGTACAGAGCTTCTCTTCAGGACAAAACAGCATCTGTCTCCCACCAAGTGACCGTTTTACGGAAAAGTAATTTTACTTATGTAAAAGCATTGTCACATATACATAAAATAAGACACACTAATTCAGCCTCAGTGTGGCAATACATATATTTTTAAAAACCCATAAAACAAAAATGGGTTTACCTAATTCTGTTCTCAATCAAAAAGTGCTACAATTTCAATTTCAGTGAGGTACGACTACATTTAAGGTCAGCATAGTCGTAGAGGCAGTCTTGTTGTAAATAGTTAGTTTTCTGAACAGAAATTCTCAGTCATGGAAAGCATGAAAAGAACAGCCAGTTTAAACAGAACAGCTTCCAAGACTGTTCTCAAGGCACAAAGGCCAGTATTTTTACCTAGCTCTATAAAATGACTTTTTATCACTCTCTGGCATAAGCAAAAGTCTAACCAATTCTTAAACCCTTGCTAGTGTAACAGCCTGGCCTGGCTTTTTTTCATAACACTATTCCTATGGGAGATCAGAATTGTTCATTTTGCAGCCTCGTTTATGGCCTTTTAGCACAACAGAGAAGGTACAGGAGTATTAACAATCATTCCCTTACTGAACTTTCATTTAAAGATACCGATTAAGCAGCTTTTAGTTGAGAAGTGTGCTTGTTCTCAAAGAAATAATGTATTTTACCCAGCTAGCCAGCTATACAAAAATCCATCTCTGAATCAGGACTCAGTATCTCAAAAACTGAAAGACCAGTTCTGACCTATTGCAAGAACTGAAGATGCTCACAGCCTTATTTCACCAGTCACTACATTTGCTTATCTAATGGTCTAACTGGAATTACTAAAATGCAGAGCACAGCCACACTGAAAAAGCAGGCTATTAGCAGACCAGCAACTTAGTTTATCTCATCCTTCTTTGTTGTGTTCATTTCTAATCCCTACACACATACGTGATTGGTCAAATTTCTTAAGAAGCAAACTAACAAACCAAACAAGCTGACACACATCTCAGTCTAACCACATTAATGTTGGAAAAGTTCATCACATCAGCTCACAGGTGGTAAGTTCAAATGAAAGCCTTTAAAATGAAAACCAATACTTTTTATCATAACATCAAAGATAGGTTTTTTTAATTTAGTTCCTGATTATAGCATGCATTTTCACGTCTTTGAACTCAAATCACATTGGGACTGGTACTTTTTGAAAAGCTCTGGAAAAATATACTAGCATAAAGCTAAAGTTGGTTAAGGATACTACTAATTTCAGAGGTGACATTAATCTTTTTCAGGGAGAGAAGCAATTTTGAGAAGTTACTACATGTCAGCTCAGCAGCAATTAATAGAATGCCCATTTCCACTTGAGCTGATGACAGTCATGTAGAGCTAGGTTTCTATCCCTTGGACTCACTGCTTCATCATTAATATCTGCCTGCTCTCAGAAGAAATTTTAGATAACCACTTTCACTGAATTTTCAATCGGTTAGTCTTTCTCTGTGTCAACTCACCCAGTATTACGGCTGTATCAGTGCCATTTGATTAGTTTATTCATCTCATTAATTCAAGAGGCACTATCAGTAGGGGGCTGGCATGCAGATCATTCTTTTTTGTGGGGTAATGTTTACCCAAAAAAAGACATATGGCAAGGAGTCTGAATATTCTTTGGGTTTTGTTAGAGGTCTGCTCAGTTAGCATAATCCCTTCTCCTGCATGCGGTAAAACACCAGCATTTATTTTTCCTCTTTCTGCCTCTTAGCACTTTTATAGGGGAAATCCCCATCACAAAGGAAGATAGGCAAAGGCTGAATTATCTTCTTCAAAAATACTAAAAAATAGTGTATAGCACCTAAGTCATATCTCTTTGGCTCCTCACAGGTATATCCTTAGCCCTTGATTATCCACTGCAGGACCTGCAGTGGAGGAAAGTGGCGCTAGAAAGTTCTGCATGTGAATGAGTTATCTACATAAAGACCCCAGGGGAAAAAGATCCTGTAGGTGATTCTACTATGACAACTGCATGGCCACTGGGAAAAAAAACTAGAATTGGCTCTTATTGCCAAAAAGCAAAACCATAATAAATCAAAGCTTGTTCTGACCAGTCATTTCAGATAAGCTCGTTGCTTCTCTGTACAATCAAATGAGTTCTCACCATAGAAATACGTCATTTTAAGACTAGAGAAGTCCTCCACATCAAAAAAACGGTGACTTTTCTCAGACAGTTGAAAGGCCTGTTAATAGGAAAAGAACTGAAATTTTAACTAGATTATCAGCAGTTCAGGATTAAATGCATAATAACATAGCAATGATTCCTTGAGTAAGCTCGAGCATGTGGAGAAGCTACAGATACTAGATTCCAAAAACTCCTGATTCCTTGAGGGATTAATAACAGGAAATAGGTGTCCACCTGGCCGATTTTAATACACATGATGTCAGTAGTGATCAAGAACCACCTGTGAAAACTAGCTCGGTGCCTGAGCAAATCTTACAGCCTTAAGCAAGGGGTCCTCACACTGCACTTGCACTTTGAGTCTCAGCAGTACCACTAAACAACTATGAATGCTAAGTGAACCTTACATTTCCACATCTTTTGCCTCCAGACCAAGGACAAAGCATAAGGGAAAGGCATTTTTGGGGAAGGCAGAATACATGCTTACTATGCTACATCTGTTCTGTCAAATAACAGAAGATTCTCTACAAATTTTCTGTGCTTTCATAGAGCATTAGAAGTAAAGTGTCTATTTACTAATTGCACATTAATTATCAGAGTACTTGCAACACAATCCTATACTGTAATCAGCAGCATATGAAAATTGCAAGCTATCTAGCAAATGAACTTGAAACACTCCAGATGCATGTGTTAAAGTCCAATTGCAAAAGATTAGAGTTAAAACATTCATTCCAGGGAGCATATAATTAATTTTAAGTCACACTGAATTCTATAAAATTACTTTTGTGTTTAAAATTAAGCATATTCTTCAGTGTTGCTCCTTCACAGCTTTAAGGCTAATCATCCAGTTTGCTTGGCAAGACCCTTTGAAATCATATCTTTGATTCCCAGCCAGCAAGGTGACTTCATTCCTTTAGCCTTAAAGAGTGATTAATTACATTTCAGATACTTTGTCATCATTGGACATGTTGGTAGCATAAAACCCGATACTTTTACATGTCCAGTGTAGATACTAACAATCTCATAAAAATAAATTCAGATGGAAAATGTTTATCTTGCTGTTGGAATGCCATGATCTGTCTTCTAAGATCTGCTTGTAAGAACTATTCCAAAAATCAATTATTCAGGTAGTAAAAGAAGTATAATCTTCTAGCTTGAAGTTTTCCTGAGGGACTTTCCAAATTTTCACTTAGTGTGTTTCATATAGATTCAACTTGAATTTCTCACCTGAAAAATCTCTATGATGTTATAATATTGTCCCATGCTGAGACCCATTTGCATCTAATAAAAACCCAGCTGAAAAGACCTATGGGTCCTTCTCAAAATGCAAAAGAAAGGGGGGGAAATGCAACAAAGATTGATCCTCATTTATTTCAAAACATGCTTTCTTTACTGATCTTCAGATGTGTCATGAGGTGATGAAACTAACCCAGGTTTGATACTTTACTAATCAAGCGTTTTGTTCTGTGAACTGAAACATTGTCTAGAACTGTTCCGCTGACGCTGTATTATTATTATTATGCACACACACTGCTCAGTAATCATAAATCTTCATATTTCTTAATAGTGTTAATTTTAACCTTAATAATAATGTTCCATCTATCTGTAATTCCTTTTTCTCCTTAAAACCAAAATACCATATCCAGTCATACTGCCAGAAACAAAAGACACTCCCAATTCTTTGGCAGTTTCAATTTCTTTCCATCCTACTTGTGCCAGTATTCTTTCAGTCAGCTCTAAAACAATTGCAACTTTAGAAAATATTGTGTGCCGCAGTGGAGGGTAGTATCAGAATGACAGTTCTTTTGGGGCTGGCATTCTTTCATCATTGATATTATCTCAACTTTTCAGAGGCTAATCAGCTCAAATTTCAATGTCTCATCACATCAGTATATCCTGGGAAATCACTGTAATCTTCCCACTGATTTGAAAACATAATAAACATTTGCTTGGTCCTTCTAAAGGGCTACATGCACTGTAAAATTTCCACTGGTATACCTCCTCTGAAGGACAACTGTTTTCAGAGAATGCCTGCGGTAATAGGAAAACATTTATTAAACAGGCAGATTACAGTGAACAAAATGGAGTTCAGATGGTCAACAGTCAGCTAATTCAGTACAGCCCTTCATCAGTTGCTATATATTGCCTTTCTATTGTTTTATTCTATGCATGTTTTTATACCACATTTATCAGGGTAGTATCTGAATTCCTTCCAGTGTTACACGTAGCAATGTGACGGGCATCTGTCAGACGTTGTTTGTTCCCTCACCTTCTCCCTGGGGAGAACTGTATGTGCGGAGGAGCATTCTGCTTTGGTAAGGCTTGATTTTTTTTAATCAAGCACTACTAGTTATTGCAGGAAGGATGTGGAATCATAACTGAAAGGTGATCCAGAAACAAAGCTGTTAGTTAAACACTCCACAATATGGGAAGATTAGAACAAATCAAAACTCAAGGACCAAAAGCATCTGAGGTCCATTTCAGTTTCAGCGTAAACAGTGGCTTAGAAAAGATATGCAAGTGCTTAAACTAAAGCCTAATTTGGCCTCATGTTTTCTTGTTTTAAACACAGCATGAGAAGCAAAACAAACTAGAATTTCTATACCTTTTCATGGTCTTAATTTTTTTCTAAAGGCTACAGGCTCCCTTTTGCCATAAGACTATCTACGATTCCCACCCCCACCCCCACCCCCACACCCTTATGATTAAAGCACAGACATGAGAAGGATTCAGCCTGAGGCTATAGCCTAAATCAACACCCCTCTTTTTGCCCTTTACAATACACTGCACAAGAGCTCTGATGCAGTATGTATCCTGTTAAACAAAGGATAACAGCAGGCTCAGTTTGGTCCATCCTGAAGGTAAGGATTATTTTGTAGCACCTTTCTTGTGTGCAGACTGAAGATGTAAAGATGCCTCTGAAGCAGACAGAAGCCTCAAAGAGCACCATCTAGCAGGTTCTTTTTAGTACATGAGTAGGAGTTAACAGAGCCAGCTCTGGTTAAAAACAGTATACATCTGGCCGGTGTGTACCAAGAAGCTTAGTGTCACATTTCTGACACCAAGAAATGTGACACCATCTATTACACCTGGTTTTACTTAAATAGTAATATCCCAGACCAATTCTGGATGCTTTCTGATTTATGCAATTCTAGTGTTTCGTGCCGTAACTGCTCAAGCAGTTATCATGCTTGCTGTGTGACTGAGCCACTATAAATCTACATCAGTAAGGCCATTTCTTATGTGACGGTGTCACTCAAAGTATGCCTGCACCACAAACTCTCTTATGACTTTGTACACATACCTCTCCAGGTATCTCCAGTACTGGAAGAAGTTAAGCTGTGCAACTGAGAGTTCAGTAGAGGCGGGTGATGCAAAAATATACTAATCTTCTAAGCCTATGTTAAACCAGGGATTTTCATGTGTTTTTTCCCAGTACCCAAACTCAGTAGTCTGAAGATGACTTTTGACAGATCTACACTACATAACCATGTTGATACATGTAAGAGGAAAAGTCTTCCCTTTACATGGAAAATCTGAGATATAAGAATTTAAGTCTGCGAATATTTCTCTGGCAAGCTACAATTTTCCCTATTTCAAAATATCTTACATAATAAAATATTTTACATTAATTTAACTAGGCTTATTTTGATTACAGTGCCACTATTTAAAAGCTAGTCAAAGTAGTGCTCTCTTAGAACAAATACAGTGGACTAGATTAATAATTTCTAGGAAATCAGTAATAGCTAAATAAACAAACTTGAGCACTAATAGAAATCAAGTGCTAAAACATACAGTTTGTACTATGATTACTTATAGGGTTTGCAGAGTCCAACTGGAAAGCTTTATTAGCATCACCTGTTGCTTCTTTCCGTTTTTTTATTACCAATGCAGAATAAGTGAGAGAAAGCAACAAATAAAACTGCAGATATTTTTCTTACGATTAGATGCTTTTTACAATGAAGTCAGAGCATGTAATACATACAGTTTGAGTATACAATATTGGCATTTTTTACAACAAGGTTTCCTTGATAGTATCTGAAAGTCCTCTTCTAAAAACCTTGTTTGCTTTACCCTAATAAAAAATACTTCTACTCTTTTTCCTGTGAAACCATTATATCTAAGCATCTGTCTACTCCAAGTGCCTCCTCTAAGACACTCCCAGTTAGTGTCTAACACAATCCTTTCAGATGTCATTTCCTTACTCAAACATGAAGTTGTACAATATGTTCCAAATGACTTATCAGCTTACTGCTGCCAAGAACCAAGGTCCCATTCCTGTCACGTTCTCCCACCTACCATGCCTGGTCTCCAGTTAACTCATCTCTTGTAACTGGCTGACTTTTTAACTGAAGCATACAAAGTCCCCTGAGTTTAATCCTTAGAAGACAATGCAAAGTCCCAGACTGAGAAGTGATATTATAAATGCAGAAAATGCTGCAACCATAGCTTGTGCCATGTTGGACAGCAGAAAATCCATACAGAAATGAGGTTTTGGTAAAAATGATTTTATGGTGTGCAAGACCCAAACTCCTGGTGTAACTTCTGTTGAAGTTGGGTACTCATGTCTTTCTGTCATGCCTAATGTCACGCTTACATTGCCACCTTAGGGTCCATTAATTCCACAAGCCTATTTTCATGACATTTGTGGGAAGTGAGGGTCTGTGAGTTTCTGACACTTTGACACTTGGCTGAAACAGGCCAACAGAATCAAACTCCTAGATTAGGGATCTGGAGCATAATTGCATGAGCTGCTTTTCCTTTTTGAAACAAGCTACAGATACTCTTGGAAGAAGACAGAAAATGAATGAACCACAGGTGACAGGCATTAGTCACACTGCTTTCTGTAATACTGGTAACAGCTTATGCACAACGCTGACAGGACAGCCCACAGCAGAACCTGTACATACTAGAACAGAAGATGCCCAATTTTCACTGGCACCCACACCAGGCATACTGTGACTCCAACAAGATGGCATTACATACACTTGCTGCAAATTTTTACTGAATTCAGATTTCAAAAAATAATGCCTAGACAATGCTTATGGTCGTATTGCTCACTGCAAAGTACAATCCAGAAGTAAAAAATCAGGCATGTTTGAGCCAAACTTACAACCTGCACTTTTTTAATAAGTCGTGATTTCTAGCAACTAATATGGCTAAATAAATACTTGGTCTATTGCATAAGAGATATGGGAAAACACACATAGAAAATGCACATTGTTCTTACCACTAAAGCTTACAGTTCAAATATAAAAAGCAGACATCTGGAAACAAAACAAGAGACCTAGAAAAATGCAGCTACACTTTCACAGTCCCAAAATAAATTGAAAGACAGTGGAGTGCAGAACTGCCAAGGCCCAGTTTCCAAATCTTTGGAAAGCAGAACCACTGGTGTTGCAATGGAGTTTTTTCACTGATGCATGGTTGTCCCTGACCACCCACCTAGCTAGCTATGGATACCCTTCTGAAAAGGGCAGTACTCCCTTCTCTCTCCCCATTGCACCTTCTGCACATCTGCAATGACTTATAAAGCCAAAATATAAAAAATACCTCATTTTTCATCTTCACCTATACCTGATCTTCCCAGGTATTATTGTCATTATTATTGATTTTAGATTTTAAAAATACATTTCATAAAAAGACAAGTAGATTTATACAGTATTTGAACTTAATTAAAAACATCAGAAGAACATGATGAATAAGGACAGTAAACATAAAATAACGAAACAATGAAGAGAATAAAATCTAAAACCTGGTATATGAATACGTGTTATACACAGCAAATACACCTATAATATATATATTCGATTATGAAACAATGTGGAAGTAATACAGAAAATGCAGACATTTGTAAGAAATTATTTGTACAATTTAGTCAAAATGTTACATAATGCCTTTCTGAAATGGACTACTACCTGCAGGAAACACAGACACGTCAATACTCATAGTCTTTGCTACTGTAACACCAAAGGCTTGGTGAATGGCACAAAATACTTCACTTGCATCAACCCTCTGACCTACATAATCCTGCAAATTCATATGTGGAGCCAGCCAAATAAACATACTTAACAAGATTAACCATGACTGCAAATTTGAGTTTCGTTTTGATACCTGTATTTGTGAGTCCTGAGAGCACAAGTAGAAATGACAATCACTACTTTGTGCATGCACTACTTTATTGCCTAAGTATATGAGTATTCAAAGCTGAGACTTTTAATATCTGCTTGAGCCTAGTCCAGCCCATTGGAAAAAAATGAAAACTGTGTCAGTCAGATCTATACCACTGCCCAATCTGTACGTCAACATTTGAAAATTAAACTGTATTACTGTACACATGTATTCAACAAGAACAACAAAACTCACTCAAAACCCAAAGTAGACTCTAAGGAAAAGTTTTGCCAGTTGCAACAATTGTTGATAATGAAATGTTTGTGTTTATGAATGAGAAAAAGCTGCACACAATCAGTCAGTCAAGATTTCCACAAGATATTCCATAAAAGAGCTGCTATGCCTATATACAGTAACAAAAGTAGATACCTGCAAGGGAGGATGAGGACAGACAGACTGAGAGCTTGTGCGCCTTTTCTGCAGACATTCTATATTTCTTTAATTCCCCTGTATAATCCATTATCAACATTGTAAAACATAACATAAAAACTTATTAAAAGGTCTGTTCAACAAGATTCTCATATAAACCATTTTAAAGTTTTATTATTGTTTAAAAACAAAAGGCAAAAATTAAGCAGAAGTGACTTTTACTTTCAAAAGGAACCCATGCCAATTTGACTTGTCCAAGCTGCACCAAAGTCCCTGATGTCAGAAGCATTTCTTCCAGAAACTTTTAGACCTTCGACTGACAGCACTCATATCACTGGAAAGCAGTGTCCTATCTACACTTGCAGCACATAAATCTGTGTTACAGACTGCACAAAGTCTAATCTTGTTCCAAGATTTGTTCTGAAATTATTAAAAGTTAATACCAATATTAAAATATGTGTTCTTAAAGGTTTAGCTGTGTTTATGCAATGAACATTTTGCATTCATTTTTGCATAAACACGGGATGCTTTCAATTACACAAGTTGCTTTACATGCATCTGCAAAAATATCTCATGGAAAATCAATTTCTACTTTAAAAATTTATTGTATTTTTTTAAACAGTATTTATTACACTTATTCATATGATATTGCTGAATTTATTCTGAGGGAATATATTGTCTGTTAAAAGATCATATTTTTAAAGTATTTTCTACTATATGATTTGTACACATTAGAAAAATAAAGATTGACAAAAGTCCCTAGAGTAGTTCCTTTTCAGATTAACTGTTTTCACTTTGTATCTTAAACTCATACTTCAATTCCCCTGCAGGTCAAGGAAGGAACAGTAACTTGGAGTATCAATGAGAATTAAGGACTGGTGAAGAAGCTGCTGCAAGCGGGGAAGCCCACTAGGCTGCCCAGCTGCCAAATTCACACTGTGCTCAAGTGCAAAGTGGTCTAAGACCCTTTTTGGAGCCAAACAACAACACTGCTGTATATGTGGATGAATGTCAAATGAAAATATTTTTATCACCCAATTTCCCTACTCTTTCTACCACTCTGACTATGGTAAGAAACAGGAAAACAAGAACAAAATTATTCCCATAAGCATATTCTTGTACCTGGAATTTCAATATTTTTTGGCTAAATTTAACCAAAGTTCTAGAGAATCTTACCACATTTCACATGTGCATATGTTCTTCCACAAAGTGCTGGTGTTTGGAGGATAGATGTGGAAACACAGCCAACCTGACATACTCTCTGAAGAAAAAGAGAAAGGATCATGAACTATAAAGTTATGATTTAAGCAGCAGCATTACACTACATCCAATATCATTACACCAAGTAAACATTGTCATTACAAACTTAATGATATTCTTGAGACATCCACATTAGCACCATTGGTCTTTTATTTATTTCAAATTACTGTTCTTATTTACCTCAGCAGGGCTCTATACGATTACTCCCCAGACTGCTCAGACTCCTATGGGGATGATTTATGTTGTCATTCCAATATAATGTTTCCCATAATTGCACTGTGTTTAAAAAACATTAGAACCCAAGGGGCTAGACAAGGAGTTATAATATTAACAGCATGCTCATATAAATCAATTTACTCCCTTGGAGGGGAAAAAAAAAAGAAAAAAGAAGTTAAAAAGATTACAGAAGTACTGCAAAGCCAATGCAAACCTACCACCTTAAGTGCATTTAATCAGTAACTGTAAATGCATCACAGACAAATTCTGGAAATAAAAACATAAGCAGGAATCCATTCCACGTGTAATATTATGTTATTGACATTAGTAGACTGATCACAGAAAGTAGGAAAAACATCCTGTCACTGAAAAGATTCAATCCCAGAAAAAGGCAAGCACCCCAAACACCGTAAATGCGCAATATTTTTAAGACCTCTCAGACTCTTGCGAGGTCAACCTAACATTAGTGGCAGATGTAATTTCATAATTGCATCATTTTAAAGATTCCAAGTATATTGCAGGGATCAAGAAGTAACCCGTGAGTTCAGAAACACTGACCACTAAGGACAAAACCTAATGATAAGGGTTATATTGGTAGAAACCAGGAAACTTTAGCCTCTCCTTTCCATTACTTACTAAAATATCTCATTTTATTTTAAAAAATCTCAGTCAGTTTTTAATATTCTTAATGCAATGTGCAAGCACAAGATAACCTAATATGTTCAGAAGATGGATTACTTGTAGCTCAGTCTGATCTGAGCCTCTAAATGCAGTATTGTTTATTATATTTACTGGTCTGATTTTGCTGTATTGTAGCTATATTCTAAGATGCAGCTGTCAATCACTTGAGGACAAATTTAGTGTAATAAAAAACTACAAGATTGAAACAGGACAACAAATATTAAAAAATGTTATTCTGACATACTCCCTGATCGAAAATGTAGCAGCTCACTAAACCTAGGATATTCTTTTCCTCACAAAAGAGCAGGCTATTATGCAACATCTATACCATAAATCCCACTGCAGATGTACCTTAGGGATAGATGAAACTTCTGTTGCTTTAGTGAGTTCATCCAAACCCTCTTTATGGTGATTCCGTTTTTGTGAGGCTACAGCTAAATGATCAGAATGACAAACTAGTTTTTGCAGTTTCAGTCTTGCCTTACCTTAATGAAAACTACTTTTACTTTTTCCTGTGCAGCCATTATATCCAAGCATCTGCTTCAAATGCCTCCTCTAAGGTACTCTTAGGTTGTGTCTATCTCAGGACAGACTCTTACCTTCTGTAAAGCAGTCTGCCCTACAGGATTAAATGGAAATATGCTGCTTCACAGCGGCTGAAGATCTAACCCTTCAGTCATTAACTAGAACAATGAAACTTGCTGCTGATGGGAGAACTATGTTATTATTTCACATTACAAAACCTTCAGTTCTAATAAGAAGGGAGATGTTTCATAAATCTCACAAACTGATTTTAAATGCTGCAAACTTATCACAACACTAAGCCACAAAAAAATGATTTCAGGCTTAAAAACAAAAAAATCAGTATTTTGATTTCCAACATCAAATCACACATAAGCTGCAAATTGAACTGCTTAGGTAAACAGGGATGTTGTTGTGGTTAAATTTTGGATCAGAAATGGTATTACCAAAAAAAAGTTTAATCAGAAAACATCGGATTGTTCAGCACAAAGTATTTCATTTAAGCAGCTACTCTGGAAGTAGGAAATCTGAAAAATCCAGAAAACATACTGCATGACAGGTTATCTAAAGATTTTGTCCTGGAGTCAAAAATCCCTGCAAGCACAGACACTGTAGCAATTGCAAAATGTGCTGGTGGGAACTGCATCAGAGGCAGGAGCTCAGAACATTCCATGCTTTAAACTTACAGGAAAATAAAAAACAATGAATACAACTAATTCCCTCAGGAACAGGAAGACCCGTAGCTGGAGCCTGGCTGTTGATTGCAATGCAATCAGACGTTAAGACCTTTTAAAAGGTGTGAGAAGAAGGAAGGTGAAGACTTGGAGGGAAATCTGACAAGTAACATGAATATTAGTCTTCATGCTTTTTAAATTTATAGCCAGGCCTTTCGTAAGAATTTTCTCTTGCACACAGGAGGGGTGTCCTGCCCATTTATACCAACTCTGGGGACAATAACGTGGCCAGCAGTGCTGGCTGTATCCCCCTGAATTGCCATTTATCAGTCAGATTGAAGTTCTCCTCCTTTTCTCCTGTTGACCGCAGCACACGTCCTCCCAAATTTCCTAGCAGCTCTCCAGAACAGTGTTTTTACAAAATACCACTCATTCAGTATTTTTCCATTCAGACTCCAGGATCACAGGCCAGCTTCCCTCCTCCGACAACATGTGATTTAAGACTGCTAGACTTCACAGAGCAGTCAAGATTTTTTTCCACCTTATGGGTTTGGGAGTCCTCGGAGATCACTTTAAAGCCATCAGGGTTTTCTGGTTTGTTTCCGAGGTGGGGAGCATTTGGGGAATATCATGTCACGCAGAGGAGCTTCCAGATGTTATACGGCAGAAGCCACTGTTTTCATCCAAGCACATGGTCCCAGGGTGTGAAGCCAGGAGCTCTGGTCTCCTGCTTGTCCTCTATTAAACCATCTGTGGGAGCAGCCACCATCCCACTCACAGCTGGAGAGGGATGTCCCCGCAGCCTCCGCCAGAGCAGCGCAGTCCCAGCCACCTGAGAGTCAAATATAAACGGGCAAACCGGGGGAGGGCCAGGGGGAGGATGGACCGCGCGCTGCAAACTGCCGCCGCCATGCAGCCATACTGCTCTCTGGAGCCAGGCACAGCAGAACATCGCAGGGGACGGCGCGGGCCTGGGATCCAGCTGCCACAAGACATGGCAGCGGGTGGCAAACCCTGCTTGGGGCGTGGCCTCCCGGCCCCAGAGGGCGCCCCTGGCGGCAGGGGGAGTTACCATCCGCCAGCCGTGGCCTGCACAGGTGGCGGCGGTGGGGCGGCCACGGGAGGGCCACAGGCAGTAATGTCCCTGGCGGCGGCAGAGGGGTGGGGGCAGCCTGCAGGGCCACGGTGTGCTCCTCTGCACAAGAAATAGGTAGAAATACTCCGTCTCGACTGCTTCGTATCGGCTCGTCTTTCCTTACATGAAGCAGAAACAGAAAATCGTACACAATCTTCTTTACCTGTTACTATTATTCCTTTTTTATGCTTTAATACTTGCGTTTTAATGAATGAATGTATTATTACTCCCTTAATGCTGAAATAAAGTGTCGAAAGTTAACCCATTTTGGACATTAAATCAACAAACATGTCAATGATTTAGTCATGTAATTGAAAATATCATAAATGTTCTAGGATTTAAAAATTATCCACCCCCATTTAATATTCTAAAAATGGTATTTGATGCAAAATGGCATTATTGTGACATTGCTTTTGCAAAATACTGTCATTTTTTCAATGCATCCAGTCTCGTGGCTGATGCATTTTGGTGTTTGTGAGACCTTCAGAGAATGGTGGTAGAAGTGACGACTGAGGGAGTAGTCCCAGACCTCCTAGACGTAAGGTAGGAGATAAATGGGGGCAGCACGAAAGCAGCATCAGGCAGAGGGTGGGAGTAAATTAGTTTCCCTGCGGCCCATCCACTGGGTGTCAGTTGGTATCAGGTGGTATGGGAGGAAATCAGAGTTCTTTCCTCCTGCACAGCTGCCTTCTGAAGTCGGGTTAAATATTTGGCTTGAGTAAGTTTGTCCTTCTGAACAGCCATAAGCATCACTGTGATGTGTGCCTGTTTCAGACTGGCACTGCCCTGTCTTAAGAAAAATGAAAGAATAGCACAAGACTAGTAATTGTCACACAAAGAATGTTATGCACATGTTGATGGCTTGGCCGTGTTACCTTCCTTAGGAAGAAACCAGGTAAATCACGTGAATTAGATATGACATTTATCCCAGTCTTTTCATAGCAGGATTTTAATTTCTTCCCAAACTAGTTTTTAAAGTTAAATCCATTTATGAGCAGGGCCCCGTTCTTTGGAAAATACAGCTGTTCAGTGTTAGCCGTGTGGTTTTGTAATTCCTGGCATCTGGCTTTCATTAAAAAAAAAAAAAAGAATACATCTTAGCATGACGACACATAACAGATAATTCAAATGCGTGGATAATTTAAAGGACGTAGACTGTATGTGAGTTTGGTTTAGACTGCTACAGTGAATTACATTTGCTTAATCATAAATACCTCAAAATTATTCTCTTTATTTTGTTTTTAAAAGGAGCAAAAAGCTCAAAAATTCTCTAGAGTGAGGATGCCAAGAGGTTAGAAGGATATAAAGAAACACCATTTTTCCTTTTTTTCCCTTTTTTTCTCCTGCTTCATGTTAAGTGTTGTATGCCTAAGCATCAGGCTGCCATGGGTTTCCCAAGTGCAGCTGCCCACTCCTACAACAAAGAGCTGCCACATTAAAAAAATAACAAAACAAGTCGTTTCAGAGAAATGATTGCTATTCATTCACTGGTCACGCATTCATTAGTTCTGGCAAGTCACGAATATGTTGGGTCTTTCACCCTTGTACATCCTTAATCTCTGTAAATGTGCCATATCCTGGGCACATGCAGAGACCACAACACATCCAGGTGTGTCAGTGACTGTTCACAGCAAACTGTCCTGTGGAAGTTATCTGGGTAATGAAAGAGCTCCTGCACAACTGATGCAGTTGTCTCTAGCAACTAGATAGTTAAAATTAGAGTTTGTCATGGCAAAAACATAATTCAAAACCCCACATGCAGAAAAAAGCAGTTTGGGAATACATCTAAGGCATCTAATGTCTATCTGCTGCCAAAAGGGGCAGTCCCACTGCCTTTCCCAGGCTGAGCAGTCAAGCCTCCCACTTGCCCCAATGCTGCCATTTATCTGACACTGTGGTAAGGCAGTTCATGGAGCCGCCTTGCCAGAATATTGGAACCTTTTCCCTGCAGGACCAGATACACACCTATGCCAACACAAGAGGGACAACTGGAGCAGAGGTGGGAAAACAGATCTGGCTGGGTTTTTCAGCATTTGGTTCAGTTTAGCTGTACCGTATTACCACCCTGGAAGTGACAAGAGTATCTTAACACTAACAGGAAATGCTAGATTTGGATTAGGAAATCCAAAATCCTATTACCTCTGCAGAGTTTATGTTCCCAAACCAGCTTTCATCCATATAGGAAGCAGAGGCTAAAGCATTCCCCTAAGAACTGGCACTTACAAATGCTATTAACAAGAACACAGAAAGGCTTATTATTATTTTTCTTTAAATCACAATGAGAGATATTTATTAGTGAAAGCAGGCCTGTAGTATGTGGGAGAACAATATGGAGATCCATTTTGAGCATGAACAGGTTCAGACCACATCTTCCATTTTCTAAAATAGTACCCTCTCCATCAGGCCCCGTTCAGGGCAGAACAGGAGAGCAGCACCTACAGCCTGCAATTCACAGTGCCTAACCTTGCAGGCCCTAATAACAAGCACAAGAAAAACCACATTTTCTTCAATTGGCCAGAGTAGCAACTATAATACACAACAAGCCAGCTCAAAACTATTAGCCCATCTAGGTTCAGAATACCACTGAAATGGCAAAATATGAGTCCTTTCAAACTCGTGCTGTAGAATACACAAAAGTCTAACTCAACGAAATGCCATTGTATGAAAAATAACCTTCATTTTAGCTGTAATTTTCCTGTCCATAGGTGCTAGAATTACCCACAAAAGAGGTAGTTCAAATAGAGTTAATAAAAAGTGAGCAGTTGTATACAGCAGCCACCTTTAAAGATTAAAATCCTTTTGCCTATACCAAGGACAGGATCTGTAGGAGAGTCACCTTCCCCCAAATTGTAATGTAGATCTTGAGAGCACAGAAACAGGTTGCTGTAAAACATGGAGGCAATTTGCCTTTAGAGCAAAACTGCTAGCCAGTAATGACAGTCCATTTTATGCCCCTGTGACTGAAGAGGTGATTAAGTAAAAAAAAAAACCCAAGTTATAGCATGGTTAACAGAGACTCTGAGACCTGAACTGTACTTCAGGATATTGAAAAAAACTATTGCTAGGTTCTTTCAATTATCCTTTCTGTACTCCATTCATATTGTTCCCACAGAGAACAAAGGGAAACAGGCAAGTCCAAATGTTTTATGCTTCTTATAATATTCTGTGATCAGTGCTCCCGGTACTAAGCAAAGACATGGCTGAAATGGAATGAGTATTCAAAACTCTCATTTCCAAATAAGGGGAAGGAACATTAGATATGTATTTTTTTTCCCAAGACTAGAAGTGTAGGGGGAAAAATCAAATCAGTTACCTTATATAAATGAGGAGAAAATTTTCATTGTTCCAATTCTAAATTGCTGACAGTTGATGAATCTGTAAGTACATTTTCAGTTAAAATTCTCCGCTGAGATTTCAGGTAAATCCAGAAAGAGGATATGGGCGCTAGAGCCTGTGTATTCAGCAAGCCACAAGGGAAGTGGTAGAGGTACTCTTTTCACCATCCATCATTCCTCTTGAACAAGTGTAAATGTGCAGCAAATTCATAAAACCAGAACTGGAGGAGATGGGATGAGCGTGACTCTCTAACTGATGGTTAGCAAAGCCATTTTGGAAGGAGAGCTCATGTCTGTGCTCATTGCAGCTAAAGTTTTTATGTAATTTATATTAAATAATAATTAGATATAAGCAAAGAACCCTAGGTGCAGAGACAAAGAATTTAGAATATCATCTGTCTAGAGGAGGTCCCTTAACTTGAGAGCCTTTCCTAGAGTTGCACTTGCTTGATTACTCGGGGAGTTCTGAAGTTTTCACTTGATGACAGCAGAATTTCAATGAACAAAATAGAAGGGAGCCATGCATAATAGCCTGCAGGTGACTACACTTTTTTTGGAGATGAGAGATAAGGTTTTAACATCTCTCATGCCCCAGCTTAGAGGGAGACATGGAATAGATCTCAGCTGCTAAACATACATCACCTGTGCTTCAAAATACAGTGTGGTGGTTCTGACCACCTCTACAGGCATGCAGCAGTCCCAGACGCAGGCATCCTCTTCCAGAAACACAATCTTGTGCTTAGGTGCCTTAATTCTTCCTGAACCTCACTTCCAGCCCCTAAGTCCTCTCTCTGATCTAGCAGTTCGTGCTACAAAGACTTATGGCCATAAAAATATTTACCATAAAAATAATCCATAAGTTTATGAAACCAAGAGTTATTATGTACGTTATTTTTTAAAATTACAAAATCATTCTAAAAATTATAGAATGCTTTTACTTACAAAATCAAATATTTCAAGTCCTACAGTTCAGCTAAAATTTGAACATCTCTGATTGGCTGCCTGCAGCATCCTCCCTCTTCCACCCCAGAATTAAGATAATCAGGCCTCAGACACAGAATCCAGAAAACATAGAACCTACCAGAAAAAAGAAAAAAAAGGCAAAAAAAAAAATCTAATTCATATTCTGCTTGAAAAACAGCATAATAGGGCCTTGTGTTCCTTTCTATGGATCAGCATGTTCTCCTATTAAGTCTTAAGCAATTGAATACTGGTTCTGTTATATAAAATAGACTAAAAAATTACAGTTCATATTAGGGAGAGTAGACAGTTAATTTAAAAAACTGGAAAATAGTTCCTACATCATTTTTAGAGATGTGGTACTGTACAATCCAGTATTAGGCATTATATGCTTTTGCTTTAAAAAATATAAATACCTTCCATCCCTACATGATGTGATTTGGTATGCTTCCTTGTCAGCTTTCGAAATAGATTCGCATAGCATGTACCACTGATTTATAGAAGTCTGGTCTGGGGTGTGGTGAACATGATGTCTAGCCTATTTTCTGTATTTATTATAACTGCAAGAGCAGGGAAAAATGCTCTCACAGCTCTCATCCAACAATACACAATAAACTTTTAATTCCTTCACTTTCCTCGGGGGAAAAAAAAATGCAGAAGAGTTTTTAGATGGCCATTGTCCACACAGACCCTGGAAGTGCTGCCAGAGGCAAAAGCCATGTGTCCAGAGACCTTGTGTTTCCACACAGCTGTTCTGAACATTCTTTACTCAGAATTAGAGGGTGTAAGAGGTACTGTTGTAGGTTCTGGGCTCCCTTGCCTTATAACAAAGGAATCACAAAGGATAGGGAAAACATTTATCCCTCATCCCACCACCAAGTAGCAAAAGCCTAGAGCTGAACTAATAGACCTTTCTCTCCACCACTGTCACTGGATGTTGGTATTTAGCTCCCAAATGGACCCCTATTAATGAGGGAAAGAATCAGGTTACAAATCTGAGAGCCCATTTGCAGAAAACTCTCAGCTGGCAGCAATTTGTCTCTCTCACTGTCCCAGCCATTCCAGTACTTGAATAAGGACACAGAGAAAAGTCCCAGGCTGACTCAGGAATTTTTTAGATCAAAGCCAATGTCTTAAACAGTGTGTGGAAATAAATGGACGTTATGCATTGTGAAGCACTTTTGTTGTATGCTCTTGGAAAAAAGTAGGCTGCTCATTTCTCCACAGTGTCACTTTCTTTTTAAAGACAACACAGTAAACAATGCATCACATACCAGCATCTAATGTTAAAGATAGGCACCGACACCCTCTTCAAAAACAAATATTCATATCTTATTGGGCAGCAGAAACAGAAAAATCCTGCATAAAACCTGCCATGCTTAGCTAAGAGCAGCAAGCAATATGCAGACCTCCATAAATTTGAACTTTAATCACAGCTGGCAGTCACACATTTTTAAAATGCAGATGTATTATTTTCCATGCCTTTCAACAGGTTTCCTCAACCTCATACCATTGCCTTAGTCTGGAGTATTGAACTGCCTCCATTTCCCAGCTCTGTCCTGGTCAAAACCAGGTAATGGTGAACAGCAACATTAGCATAATGTTATATAATGCCTTACAAAGAAGACATTAACCACCCACTTTCATTACCGGCTGTCCTCCCTAGTGAAAAATGGAAGAATAGCTGTTTCAGCCACACGTACTGCACAGTGGTTACTAGTCTGAAAATAGTTCAGCACAATTAACTGATGAAACTGGGAGAAAATGTAGAAAACAATTGATGCGACAGCTAGGAAAGCAAACATACATGTTGGCATTGCATTCCAGTCAAAAAGCCATTAACAAGCATCAGGATAGCAATTATCTCCCACTATGCCTCTTTTCTTTCAGATCACTTTCTAGTGTTGGAGATATTTTTTTTCTTCTTGAAGAGTGTAAGATGAGCAAAACATATGCCAAATTTCAAATTGATAGAATTTCATAACGTTAAATTGTAAAATCTCTCATCTTTCCAAAGCATTGGTGTCTAATTAGATGGAGGTCAGTAGATTAGCTTCCAAAGCATTAAATACTCAAAGTTCAGATCAAGTGTAATGACCCACTTGTCTATTTTTTGTGAGCTTTGTTATCAATCATTTCAGACTGCAACCTTCAAAATGCACTACAGAAAAATTTCAAACTTGGATTGGCCATGAGCTCACGAGGACACTCATAGTCCTAAATGTTGATTCTTCCTTACTTCCAGGTACTATCTGCAGGTAAATAATTAGTCATATCCAACATTCTTCTTTCATGATACTTCTGTACTATAATTTCCCCAAGGATATTGTATTACAAGATTGTCTCGCTTCAAACCAATCTTCACCTTGAAACTCTGAAAACCCCTGCTTGGTCATTTTTGGTCATCTGTATTGCCACCTAGATTAACAAGGCTCTGAACAACTGAAAGTTGCCTCTCAAAAATTTAAGTAGTCAGAAAACTTCTTGAAGATTTAATGTCTTCCTAAGGAAGAATCTCTTTAATATTTTCAAGACTTTCTCAGAAAACATTTGGTCTCTGAGAGGAGAGGAAATTCTGCAATGATCCACAACACTTGGACTGACTGCCCCTTTTCCTCCCTCTCCCCTCCTCTCCCCTCCTCTCCTCTCCCCTCTCCTCCCCTCTCCCTCCCCCTCCTCTCCCCTCCTCATTTGCCTTCTGCTCCATTAAAATTTTGAAGTAGGCAGACTTCCATTCATGATGACCAACCTCTCCTTCAGAAGGTAAGTGAATACAAATAAAACACCACAAAACAAATATGTGAGTTGGCCAAGCCATAATTCTCAATTCAGTGTTGACAAGCATAAAGATGCAAAATCATTTCAATTCCAATGCACTGCATGGAATGTCTTTGCTTGTTTATAGCATATATAAATTTTGAAAAAGATCTATGTAAGTAAGAAGATCAATGCACAAGTCTTATCTTACTGAGGTGATGCTGTGAAAAGGGTAGAAAGTCAATCACGTGCCTCTACAGATCAGTCCATCCACCTGGGGACCATGATCTCCATGCAGTTTTAATCCCTGGAGTTATAAATCACAGGAGAAGAGCATTCTTTGAAGACAGTTGTGTTGTCTTTTTTTTGTTCTGGCACATAAAAAGAAAAATAAGCATTCAGCCACCAGCAGCACTAGCAATAAATATTCAACATTCTAAGATCTAATTCCTGAGCATTTATAATCTAAACACTGGTTCTACCAACAGTCTGTTTTAGTATGGTCCCAATTTTTATCACTGACTTCCGATCTAAGATGAACCACCAGAAAACCAAATAATAAATTACTTCTGGTATTATGTTTTTGTCATTCACAAAAATAACTGTTGTCCTTTGCTGTGTACAAACCCATTTTCTAAATGTTTAAATGTTGAACAGGACTGATACCAAATTCTCTATGCTGATCCTGGGGGGGGGG
>JAVJGI010000060.1:77994840-78013795 GCA_035590275.1 Ibycter americanus | reverse complement strand
GGCCCCGCCCCCAGGCCGGAGCCCCCCCCCCCCCCCAACCTGGGTGCCACCAGCATGCCAACCCCCCTGGGCCTCTCCCCTGTCAGGCCACGCCCCCTTTGCCCCCCCTTTTGACAGCTGCCCACACAGGCCCCACCCACACAAGCCACGCCCCTCCTCTGTGACCCTGCCCTGGGCACCACCAGTCCTGGGCAGCACAGGAGCCCTTTGGGCCACACCCTTAAGGCCCCGCCCACCTTTGGCCCTGCCCACCTGCCCACACCCACAAAGCACTGCCCATCCTCTGTGGCCCTGCCCACACAGGCCACACCCCTCTTCTATGGCCACGCCCCTTTCCCTGGGCACCACCACCTCCCACCAAGAACATGAGCCCCTTAGGCCCCACCCCCTGGCCCCACCCCCCTGGTGACAGTGTAGAGGGTGGTGATGGCTGGCAGGGCCCCATGGCAGTGTAGAGGTCCCAGCCCAGCACCTCCTGGATGAAGATGGCCCCCGAGTACCTGCCCATCTGTGGGGGGTGGCACCTATAGGGTCTCCTCCATCCCTATAGGGACCCACAAACTACACAGAGACATTCCAAATCCCATAGGGACCCCAAGACCCCATAGGGATCCTCCAAACCAATAGGATACCCTTCCCTCCCTATAGAGACCCCCCAGATCACATAGGGAATTTCCAAACCACATAGAGACCCCAAGACCCCATAGGGACCTTCCAAACCCTATAAGAACCTCTAGACACTATAGGGACCCACAATTCCCATAGGAATCTCTCCATCCCTATAGGGACACCTTAGTACCTATAGGGACCCAACAACCCCATGGGAACACACCCATCCCTATAGGGACCCAACAACCCCATGGGAACACACCCATCCCTATAGGGATCCAACAACCCCATGGGAACACACCCATCCCTATAGGGATCCCTTAGTACCCATAGAAATCTACAGGCCCTATGGGGATTTTCCAACCACCACAGAAACCCCCAGACCCCAGAGGGACCCCTCCATCCTTCTAGGGACCCCAGACCCCATAGAGACCCTTCAAACTCCATAAAGACTTCTCCAAAACCATAGAACCCCCCCATCCCTATAGGGACCCTTTGTGGGAGTCAGGCTCCGTAACAGTGAGAAAGTGTGGGACCCTGAGGGGACCGTTTTCTTGGCTCAGAACACAGCAACAGAAGGTGCCAGAAAGGAATTCTGTGGCTAGCCCTCCCCTTCCCTTGATAGCCATGTAACTGACACAACAAAACATGGGCTACCTCCTTTCTGAGCCAAGAAACCGGTCCCCCTCCTCACTTCTGCACTCTGCCGGAGCCCAAACGCACGTTGGGAACATCCAGCCACTGCTCCCATGGAGAAGGCGCCAGGAAGGAGTTCTCTTGCTGGCTCTCACCTTGCCCTGGTAGCCATGGAAGTGTCACCACAAAACTTGGGCTGCCTGCTTTCTGAGCCAGGAAAACCATCTCAAAATAACCAAATCCAACATTTTCTTGGTAGTAACACACTTCACACCACACAAGTGTGGATTCAATGTTGTCCAGATTTGGAGGTCAGTCTTGTTCCAGTTAGCGCGTCTTGGTCTTACCCACAAGTTATTCCAATTAGTCCCAAGTGGGATGGGGATACCAGCTGGAGGTCCTTTAGGAATTCATAAATATTCATTTTATGAATATTCAATAATAGATGAATATCAAACATATTCAGAGAAAAGGGTACATACCCAACGCTGGCTCTTACTAATGACCTTCACTGATCTTTCCACCATTTTCAAATCAGTATTCCATCTCCATGAGTCCTCCTGATCCCACCAAATTCGAGATTTATCCGACCACCTAACAGGCAAAATCCTATACGTCTGTAAAACATATTTAAACAAGTATCTGCAAAGAAGAGACTAACTCAAACCTCCTTGTATACAATCCCATTCTATATGGGGTCTATTATCTAAACTCCCAGACCACAAATACATAGCAATTAAGTATTTTCCCTACATCCTACTGTTGTGTTAAGGGGGATGGAGTAATTTGGCAGAAAATAAACGCCCTTGCGTCGTGACTCTCCTCATCTAGGTGAGAGGCTGGGTGCACTAGGTTTAAATTCTGAGTGATGTCCAATTTACCACTATCACTCCAGTCGCGTTTAATATGTATATTAAACTACCATGGGTTTGGATACACTGACAGCAGTCTGCACTGCCAGTCCAGCCGTGCTCATGAACTGGCACGACCACGCTCTAGGGTTTGGTCGCGTTCAATGAGAAACTGCGACCACCAGCTACTTAACAGTGCAGTTTTATTTGTGCAACAGATACACAGGTTCTCGGATTGCCGGTGATAGTGACTGCAAAAGGCACATGCAAGTAAAAAATATTAAGTATAAAACACGCAGAAAAGTTCCAAACAATGCAGCCTGGTTATAAATATTAAAAAGTAACTCTCTAGAGATATTTCTGAATTTCCTGAAGAAGCACTTAGTTGACGTCTCACCCAAGGCGTCCCAAGGTGGGGAGGAGAAAGGCTCAGCCTGTCGGCCGGTCCCAGGAGTCCGTCTTGGTGGCATCTTCCCTTAACTTGTTCCTGGTGGTGTCTTCCCCACTTGTCCCCTCATTCATTCACTTTTTATAGTTCTCTTTACTCTCAGGTGGAGCTGGAGTGACTCTAGTCATACACTCCTTTATTATCAATGGTGCAAAGTTCTCGTGCTTTCATTTAAAGATACAGTTCATTTTAAATTTACTGCGCATGCTCCCCGAGAGGGGTATCCACTGTCGTCGGGGGGGCCATTTGAGTAGGAGGTCACGATCTCCCACTACCACAATTATTTTACCCTACTACCCTTGGATTTTATCTCTTCAGCAGTTTGTTTTCTTTTAGCAGTTAGCACATCCTTGTCAGAAGGCTTTGAAGTGCTGAGTGGGTCGAGTACCTGACCTTCTCTCGCAGATAATGAGGCTCTCGCTTGGTCTTGGCCCAGCAGCAGACACCTTCTCATATATTTTCCATTTGACAGCTGCTGTGCAGCTTATCGGCTGTACGGTACCATCACGTTCCCAATCCTGCAGAGAGTACAGCAGAGCCTGGCCACGGGGTCTCCACTCCGCTCCACCCTCCACTGCTCCTCCAGGAGAGCAGGTTGCGTGGCTTAGGGAACTGTGGTGATGCAGATTCTGTGTATGCCAGCCATCCCGAAGGTGATAGCTGTATTTTATCCTAAAAGCTTTCTGTAATACTACGCTTCTATTAGGACCCAATTTTTCTCTAATTCCCCCCCCAAGGTGATTTTTCCACATAATCTACCCTGTGACTATAGTCATTCAAGCTTCACATGAGGGCATTTAGGGGTTAATATTACATGGAGTATCAAGCATATATACACTGGAGCATCGAATGTGTGCCTGTTCAGTGGAGATAGTATATAGGATAATTGTTTCTTCATACTCCAGATTTTTACATATATTGTGATCACCAAGAAGAAAAGTAAAAGAGTTAGTATCAATAACAACAGGAGCTAAATAATTGCCAAAAATTCTAGTAAAGTTACAAACACAAACATTAGAATGATTACTTGTATCTACTGTAACATCATCTACAACAACAACATCACAAAGGGATCTCATACAAGCACATCCCTTACCAATATATAGAAGTACTCTTTTGGGATTTTCATCAGGATGTGTAGAGGGTTAATTAACATTGATTATATACAGTTGTGGGCTTGCTTCAGGGGCGGTGGGTTGGCTGATGTGGATAATGTACAGCTGTGGCTTGTTTGGGCTAAGTAGCTAAATAGCATTGAGGAGCACTGGTGGAAGAGGAGCAGTGGGTGAAGAGAGGAGACTGGATGGAGAAGAGCCCAGGGATGTAGGAGAGATGAGGAGAGGCCCCAGGAGAAGCTGAGAGAAGAAGGGGGCCAGGATAAGGAGAGGCTGGCTGGAGGAGAAGCTAGGAACCCGGATGCAGCAGAGGTAAGAAGCAGGGTGGACTGGCCTGAAGAGGATGAAGGAAACAGCATGGACAGTAGATGAACTTTTGGAACCCTGTGTGGGAAAGCCTTGTTGCAGTTGGCTAGTTTTGTAGTGCTGTGACAAGGATGTATTTCAACATGGCAGACATTTTGTTGGGTGTCAAGACAAATGTCTTGTGCTTTAATGGCATTGGTTTCACAAATGAATCTTTGTTCTCGCACAATGCGTGTGTTAACAGCCATATATTCCCGCTTTGTTGGGCCCATGCTCTATGCTTGAGAGGAGAGAGTACAGTTCCATTGTGGTTTGATCCTAATGCAATGACTGGGTGTATGGTATATACCGAAGCATTGCATATAGTCAGAACAAAGGCTGTGGCTAGTGGCTGTATTGCCGATGGGGTCATAGGTGAAATTGGATACTACGATTCTATTAGGATGCAATTTTTCTCTAATTCCCCACCCCAAGGTGATTTTCCCACAACTTCTGCTCCTTTCCCCCATCCCAACATGGTGGTGACGAGCGAGCAAGCGCCTGTGTTGCCAGCTGGGGTTAAAGCACAACTGCCAGAAACAGGAGGGAACAAAAGACTGAGAAACAAGAGAAGGTCAGAGGAGGAGGAGGGCTCCATGAGCAGGCACCCCCCTGCAGGGACTGCAGCCAGTGGATAAGCCCACGCCGGAGCAGGTATGCCTCTGAAGGCAGTGCAGCCCACGGAGGACCCACACGGGAGCACAGGAAAAGCGTGAGAAGGAAGGAGCGGCAAAGAGCAACCACCCTGTCATGACCCCAGCCAGCCATCCCTGGAGAGACTCCGTGTAACTTCGGGTGATAGAATGGTGCGGGGAGACGTGTCTGGAGCGGAGTTGGGCCTGGGTGTGAAGGTGAGCCTGGGAAACGGTGATGGGGATTAGAAAGTTCCTCTGTTTTTCATTTCCCAATACCCAAACCAGACTGAATATTTCTGCCAACTTGCAGCAAACTGTTAAATTCCTCAAGCCTAATCTCTTCTGCCCATGACAGCAACTGGCGAGTGATTTCTCAGTCTTTACTTCTACCCATGAGTTTTGTGCCTCCAGTATCTCCTGTTTTCTCCCCATGCCTCCCGGTGAGGAGAAGGGAGAGATCATCTGTGCCGCTGCTTGGCTGGTAGCGAGAGTCAACCCACCACAGCCATGCAGAGAAACAAGGTATGCTCAGTACCCTGCCAAATGTAAGCCCATTCTTGGAAAACACAACATCTTTTTTAACTCCTTTTCCTACCAGAAATTTTCCAATGAGCTTAAAGTTTTAAAATTTTCAAAACACACTCTTCTCCTTCAAAATACTTTAATTTCCTTTTTTGAGACAACAGTGGCAGAATTTGGCTTGCCTCCCTTTCAGGCTGGCATTCAACCTAACATAAATACAGAACGCAGAGTACAAGTCACGTTGCCTCAACAAGAAGGAAAGACAGGCTACATAACGTCACCTAAACTGCGTTTCTGTCTTGAAGCAACTGAAACTACTGATGTCCTGGTAAGACTTTCACGACCTTTAATGGGACTCAGACTCCTGCCTCGGGTTTTCTGAATCTGATCCCAATCTTTCAACTAGCTGATTGCTTTTTTCCTTTCTCAGTATTTTCTTTCCTGTTTCAACCTCAGGTGTTGTCTTCTTTAATTGTACATTACTGATGTCTGAGATCTAACTTTTCGCTTCTTCTTCCCACTGAACTGTCTTTCTTTAATCCATCAGATCATCCGGTCATATCTGAAGAAGCTTTAATGGGAGAGGGATTAAGACCAGGTGGATAGAAGGTGTGAGTGTCCCTTCCCTTTTGGTTAGAAACTGGTAACACCTTCCTGCAGATTCCTTTCCAAGCCTTAGAAGCATTCACACTACGACGGTATCTGCTCTACATTATAAAAGTTCATTTGCCCTTCCTCTGGCTCCAGAAGCACACCGATCACTGAATCACTGATCTGCTGCTTCTCAGCGCTGTGTTCTCCTTCGCTAGAGAAAATGTCTCCCTGGGAGCTGTGCAGCGCCCAGTAGTCCTCCCCAGACAGTGTCCCTTCCTCCCCCTGCCTCCCTTTCTCGCTCACCACCCCCAGCACCCAGTCCTGCTGCTGGCCCACCTCCACCTCCCAGTAGTGTTTCCCAGCTGCAGATCCTTCCTCCCCCACCAGGACAGGGACTGTGGAGCGAGCGGTGGTGCCAGCAGGGTCAGACGCCTCGCTCTCCGCACCTGGGGCCACCGGCACCCACAGCTCCAGGACTTGGCTGCCAGGATTCACTGTAATGGGAACTGGAGGGGAAAATGGGAATCGGCAGATGAGCTGATGAACACAGGGACAACTCCCATGCATGGAAAAGGAGACTGTTCCCCTCCATAGGTTGGTATTTCTCTATATTACTGGGTTTCAAATCCACGGATAACATAGATGGACTAACCCAAAGATGTGTCTTACTACTTCCAAACTTGACAAGAATGCCAGATTTACATAAAATATGTTTTCTTACCAAAGTGTCTTTTGAGGTTGGACTTTGCTGAAAAGGAATAGCATAAATGAGTGGTGTAAACACTCAAGGCAAAAATGAAAAAAAAATTGGAGAGAAAGACATTAGAATTGCATCACCAGTTGTTCGTTATGGGAACAGTGTATGCACTTATGTGGGAGATACCTGTCATCAAATTTGCAGGATAAAAGCAGTTGCAGCTTGTTCTTAGTAACGTCAGAAGAAGGGAAGGAGGGTATGAGAAAGCTGAGCTGAATTCTGTGAAAATTGCAGTTGTGCAGGTTAAACATGGTGCTTAGGGACACGGTTCAGTGGTGGACTTGCTCGTGTTAGGTTAATGGTTGGACTCAATGATCTTAAGGGTCTTTTCCAGCCTAAATGATTCTACAAAACCACAAGGGAGAGAAGAAATGCAAGGCAGAGCCCTGAGAGAGATACATGGGCTGTCATCAGGGTCTAAGGCACAAGGCATCCTGCATATGTAGGTCAAGAAGTTGGATCCTTGTCAACCTACAGTATTTCTATTGATGTGCAATTATTGCCATCACCGTGATTCTGCCCAGGGGTTGACTTTATTTAATGCACCAGTACATGCAACAGTAAAATAAACCTTTTCAACCACTTGCCATGCTTTCAGTTGACTAGAAAGGGAAAGACACTCTAGTTAGTAACACATGCTTTGTGAGGGCTTTTTCAAAATGTCAGACAACCCCAAATAACAGACCAAGCAATGCCATGAGCCAGCGCGAGGACTTTTTATGACTTGTGTGGTTTAAATTGTGGAGACTTTGTTGCAAGGTGAGGCACACAAACTGAGCCTCTAGAGATGGTCTGCATTGGTTTACATTTAGTAAGCATTTTAGAGGACAATGAGTCAGCCAGTTGGGTTGTGTGTGGGAAATTAATTTCTTGGCTGTCATCATAATGGTTCAGGTGGATGTGATATATAAGGAGGAAACACATGATGCCACACAGGTGTCTGTAGCTTTGGTCTAATTTTGAAGTCAGAAAAACTTCCAGTAAGGAGCATCACTCATAGTCCAGAGAGGTCTCACAGCAAGCTGTGCAACACACACCTCTTAAAGGAGAAAATTGAACCTCACTGTGAAGAGATACTTGCATTGGCTTCAGCCTCATGGATGGTGTAGTCGGGCTAGCTCAACACTTGTTTTATTGTTTATGAGGTTTATACAAATGTAGGATTTGTACAAGATGTTTTCTTACCAATGTGAGGTATCCTTCTGTACACTGCCATAAAAGAGTAACTTTAAGAAGTGACATGAAAACTCAAGGAGATAACGATTAAGAGGTGAGATCTGGAGGAATAATTTTATAGCTGTGCAAATACGGAAATGCTAGTTTCCTTTAAGATTTGCCATGTGAAAACTTGTCGACTTAAATTCAGTAAAGCTTATGCTGTAGATAGAAGTCAGGTGTAAATTAATGTACCTATGCTGCACTGTTCCTATGCTCTAGTTATGGCACTCTTTGTTTCTTTTTCCCACTCTTCTTCCCTGAGTTGTACACCTTCAGCGCTGTCTGAAATGGTGTGCCCTGGGCAGGAAACCTCATGGCATCCCAGCAGAATCTATAGATCTTGGCATAAACAGCTGAATTTCCACCCAAATGGACATAGTCAAAATGGTTTGGTATGCAGGCTTAGGTGCCCAAATGCAGGTGTCTAATGTTGAGCTCTCAGGATGCAATTAGCAATGTTGCTGATCCGTCTCGATGGCACTGCTGGGATCCTCCTTATTGTGGCATAAGCTGTCTCATGTCATTTGCCTCCTGTCTGCTCATAGGCACAAGCTGTCTAATGTTGTTTGAGGTGCCCTAAAGTCTCCTGCCTGGTGTTCAGGTGGCCTACTCATCCAAAAGGAGCTGACCCCGGGAGGGTCTTTGCCGTGTCCTGTCCAGGCGGGCGTCTCAGTTGAGGGATGAAGCAGGAAGAGAGGGGGAAGCGTGACGTGGCATTTTTCTTAGTGCTGGTTTTGTACGTAGCTAAATGTCCAAGCCAGTATTTCTCAGGACGCAGAGTCCCAGCTGGACTTTCTTGCCTTTGTGATGTTAGCTACAGCTGTTGGGATAATTTGATCAGAAAGTGAAAATAACCAGGAACAGCACGTCAGGGCTTCAAGCGTTCTCAGTAGAGTCAGCAAGCCTCCAGGCAGAGAGTTTACACAGAAGCAGTAAGGTATCACAAGCCTCTTAGAAGCAGTCACACTAAATCATATTTTTCAGCAGTGACTAAAAATGAAACGGATGTAATATTATTAGAGTAATGGAGCGCTGCTATGGTTTTTTATCAAGTAGCTTGTTTTCATCCCTTCATATATACCTCGTTGTAAGCGTTGATTAACATAGTCTTAACTGTAGAACTGTATTTACCTGCTTCCCATGTTTTCTTCTTTGATTCTAAGTTGATCAACAAGCAAAACAAAACAAAAACAAACAAAAAAAGAAAAGGAAAAAGAAAAAAGGTCATTACTGCATTACTACCTTACCAGTTGGTTGAATTTAAAAGTTAGAAAGGATGAGATGAGCTTTAAATGATTTGATTTTCCTCAATTTTTAAAGCTTGTTGGAAAATGGATCCTTTTTGAATTTATAATCAAACTTGAAAACAGGCCAGAAAATGTTTGTTAAAGGGAACAGACTCATCCAGAAGCATTTCATACAAAAGTCTACTTCTCATCTGCTCTTTTGGGCACGTGAGGTCGCTCTAGACATTAAACCGAGTTAATGACTGTAACAACTCCGAGTGCAGTTTCTAAATTTCCTACTGGGTCTGTGTCCCATATATTCGTCCTTCTAACTTCAAATCATCCTGGTGAGTAATGGGCTCATGCAATGCCCCATTTTGGTTTCTCTGCCTCCCGTTCATGCTGTTGTCTCACCTCCAGTTCATTGTCAGAAAGCCACACTAGAAAATGAGTTGCAGTGCACAGGTGCAGACGGGTTTGAAACATAATCCTCTTGCTGTACTTTGGATCTAGGTGTGCCGGCAAGTCAGGCCTTTGGATTGCTCCTGCTATAGAGGGCTGGTATCTGCAGGCACTGGCTGCAATATTGCACCCAAGGGCAAACAGTTGCTCGTGGTGAAAGTTCAGGTTCCAGGACCTGCAAGCTTTCGTCAGGAAAGTAGCGAAGTCAATTCCCTCACCTTCAGGTAATACAAGCCAAAGGTTCCTCACTTCCATAATCCACGCTGAAATTCAAAGGGATTCTTTGGATCTTGCCCTTCAGGTACGGAATTAAAGCCTGGCTGAAAGAGAATTGCACGTGATGAGGTTGTTGGAGGGGTTTGCCTGTCTATTGAGCTGGTGGTTTGCTATTTACAGCCGCCAGGGAATGATTCCAGCCTGGAATTGAAAAGGCTTCTTTCTTGCCTGGATCAGTGGGCACACGTTACCATCATTTGTGGGTGCCATTTTAATGAACTCATTAAAGATCATGTAAGAGTCTTTTTATTTACTGCCTTAATGTAATGAAGAAAACTGCCTGCTTCCTTAAGTGGGAAAAATGCCTAACGCTGACCGATGATTTGGATTTGGAATCAGAGGCTATCCGCCAGCAATTTTATTAAAGAAATAGGTCACTGAAATGCTAATGGTTATTTGCGAGGTTGCTCCAAAGAGAGAGTTTGCTGAAAATGTTGTGATGGGTGGGGCTGGTTGGAGGACTGCCATGTGCTGATTCTGAAACACATTCCCACTTCTGAAAGCAAATCGATGTGCTCTCTTTGTGTCAGAAATACAGGCTTGCTCTGGGTTTGCCTGCTAGGTATATACCAATAGGACGTCTGTATATACCCCATGACATAGATAATGTGAACTGATCAAGTCTAACTCGGGTATAAATTTATTTTGCAGAAAACCAATATGTAGGATACATATATTTTACGTTCATGTATGTGCAAACAGTACACCTTTGCTAGTTTTTCCAGCTGGTGAATGGTGCAAATCTGTGGCATTTATTTTGTCTCTCCTTTTTTGAAAACAGGTTTCGGCCTGTGCCTGAGAGCTTGTAGCTTTCCCTGGGGAAGTGTGAACCGGAAAAAAATGAAAAGCAAACCAACCAAGTCTCTGTAACTTTTCTGCATTTTTGAAAATTCTTTTTATTCTTCCTTCCTTCCTTCCTTCCTTCTGCATGTTGGAAGAGCTGACTGCATTGGGGTGGATAGTTAATCATTCAACAGAAGGATCAATAGATGAGTGCAGATTAGGACAAGGGTCTTGGCATTGTGCAGTGGCCATCTCTAGCTTCCCTTTCTACTCTTTACTGCTTCACGCTTCTCCTATGTTAGGAAAGCAAAGGTGCACAGAGTTAGCCTTCACAGGGAAGGGAGCACCAGGTGTGTTCTGTGGACTTTGCCCAGGAACAGAGATGCCTCTGGGCTCTGAGGAAAGCACTCACCGTGCTGACCTTCATGATACAGGCAGTCTAGGCTGGTCTGATTTTTTTCAGCGTTCACATGAAAAGCCCTGGGTGGATGAAAAGTACTAACGTTTTACACTAAAAAAACTCAAAACATTGAGTGAGGTTCTGTGCACCTAAGTTTACACTTTTTACCACAAAGGCCACCCTTGCAGACCCCTACTACCCAAACTGGCCACAGACACCCAATACACCCAGAAAATAAGTCTCTTATATTTACCTATCATCTTCTATCAGAATTTGTGAGGTCACCAGCAGGTGAAAGGCATTTCTTACTGTCTTCCCAGTACTGCAGAATTGCTCCTCCTGCTGCAGTGGTAACTTGAATCATCTTGTTCCTTCCTTTATTTGTAAAAACCTCTAGCCAAGACAGTCCTACCAACAGGTAAGCACACAAGACTTTTTTTAATGCTAGGAAGGGTGCACAATGAAAATAGCAAAAGAATATATTCTAGCTATCTTTTAAATATTCAATTTCCTACTTCACAAGTGATATCTGAGGATTAATGAATGAGAAGGAATAAAGAGGATACCTTAGCATTAGTAAGGAAGGAGTGTTTTGATAACTTAACCTGTGACTATTTATGTTATAGAATCATAGAATGGTTTGGTTTGGAAGGAACCTCAAAGATCATCTAGTTCCAACGCTCCTGCCATGGGCAGGGACACCTTCCACTAGACCCGGTTGCTCAAAGCCCAGCCCAACATGTCCTTGAACACTGCCAGGGACGGAGCACCTAAGGCTTCTCTGGGCAACCTGTGCCAGCACCTCACCACCCTCAGAGTGAACAATTTCTTTCCAATATCTAATCTCAATCTACCCTCTTTCAATTTAAAGCTATTCCCCTGTCACAACATGCCATGTAAGAAGTCCCTCTCCAGCTTTCTTGTGGGTCCCTTTAGGTACTGGAAGCCTCCTCTAGGCTCTCCCCGGAGCCTTCTCTCCAGGCTGAACAACGCCAGCTCTCCTAGCCTGCCTTCACAGGAGAGGCGCTCCAGCCCTCTGATCATCTTTGTGGTCCTCCTCTGGACTCACTCCAACAGGTCCATGTCCTTCTTAGGTTGGGGGCCCCAGAGATGAATGCAGTACTGCAGGTGGGGTCTCACAACATTCGTGAGTTAGTTAGTCAGGAACTGTTCTGAGATTTGTACCATAGTTTTAGTTACATCATACCAATGATCTGATAAGTTCTTGATATTGAATGTTCTTCCAATGTGGTTGATTAAAAATGTACCATCCTCTGATTTGGAATGGTAAATATCTATTAAAATGATCTCTGTAACATAGGTATAAATATTTAGCATAGCAGGGAATTGAGAGCTGTAGACGAAGCGTGCAAACATCTACAAACCGGGGCCAGCCAGTCACATGTTTTGCTGTTTCCATTCATTCAGCACGTGGAATGGTTGAGACACAAATGTTAATACTCTGTCCTTCAAATAGACTGTGCTGACAAGATGTTGTAAATACCAGTTGGTACTGAGCATGTGGGTAGTTTTTCATTTGGACATGTAGTTGAGCTTTTGTGCCAAGCAGCTCAGTGTGACTCAGGGAGGGGGCTTCCCTGGGGATGTCTTGTTGTTCTCTAACTACCTTTGAGGGCATCAGTATGATGTCAGTGTTCTCCTCAACTGTGCTTGCATTGCCTCCCTCTTCACACTCTGTGCCTTTTGAGCAAGCGCTAGACCCTTGCATGCCATGGTGTATTCCCCTGGTGCTTCCTCAGAGCACTGACAGTTCCTCCAGATTTACTGCCCCACCAAACAACTCCTTCTTTGCCCTTCAGCAGTTCACCAACATCTTCTGCTGAGAGGACAAGAGTACAAGGTTGTTGGAAGTTAAGAGAGATTGCAGGTGCAAGATAACGCAGTCATCGAGATAGGGAATGGGCTGAGCTGAGTGATTCAGCCAGGCTGCGCAAGGGACTGTAAAAGACAGAAGAGAGTGGCTGGTGGGAGTAAAGTCACAACTGACTGGGCACAGGGGAGCTGTAGTGTTGCACCTCCGTGGGGTACATTGCTTTTCTCAAGCCTTCCGAGGCGGGACCCTAGAAAAGCTTCCAAGGAGACTGTGGGAGAAGCAGCCCAGGCAGTTGCTCCCAGTCTCTCTCCTTTAGGCATGAAGGACCACAGCTGCTCATCTGCAGTGAAGCAAAAGCAGGATTTTCTGTGGTTGTCTCTCACCTCCTTTTCCAGGGTAGTGTTCTTAGCTGGGTGACACAATGCTGCAGAATCAAAGTAGGCTGGAAAGTGTGAAGCACAGCCCAGTTTCCCAGACACATCCAACAAGAGATTCGTTGCATGAGAACCTAGTGATGCGCGTACAGGGCTGGCGGTGAGCGTCCTGGACTTCGGGCCTGCCCCCAAAATCGGTTTGAAGTCAGATGATCCTGTGCCCGAGAACAGGCGCTGTCAGGGCATGGGAATGAGCAACTTCTCCCTCAGACAAAAGAACCGCGAGCTGTGGGCATCCCACAGGATCTGAAGAAGGCAGGCAGAGCCAGGTGCTGCCTTTGTGTTTCTGTCTTTAGCAAGATTCATTCCTTTCTGTTCACTCCTCCCTCTCGGGAATTCTTTCTCATTTTCACAGCACATCATCCACTTCCAGGGGGAATAGAAGCAATTTGGCTTTACCTACATGATGTTTTTGCAGGATTTATGGAGGAAGTGCTCAGAAAGGAAGCTCATGCTGGTCTTGTTCTTTGCTCTTCTAACATGTGTTTTAATTAGAAAGTGGCTTACAGGTAAGAGACTCCTTACTGTATCCAGTTGGCCAGTTATCCTAAGATGCCACAGCTGCACTTCAGTTCATAGACCCTGAAGGAACAAATACACCGTAGATTGTATGTGGTGTCTGACACCTTCAAGTTCAAGTACGGGATAACATCAACCATCCTGACGATGTGAGACGCCCCCAGCCCTGCTCTTTCAGGGAAGGTGTCAGCACCTTCAGGGAAGGACCGCAGGTGTGTCTACTACGTGTCTACTACAGACATGGGGGCGGCATGTTCAGTCTCTTCTGGGTCACAGAGCCAGGGCCTGTGGAGAGCAAGCAGCGACAGGGTGTATCATTTACGGTTTGGGAAGACCTATCTTCACTGGCCCAGACAAGCATTCTACAGGAGACGGACAATACTTTTGCAATAGAAAGCTCCATTGAGATACCCTGTGGACAACCACCACCTTCGTTTGTGACCGCTGAAGGGAACACAGTCCACAGGTGGCTCAACAGTCAGGTATGCAGCAATTAAGACTTATGTACTTTGGCATTCTCTGAGCAAGCAAAGCTGCTCTCTTCACACTCGCATACTGCATCATTCTCCACTAAATGAGAAGACTGGGCCTAACGCTGTGAATTAGTTCTCCGAGTTTCCCACCACATGCCATAGTTGCATCCATTTAGGAGTGTCACAAAAATGCACAACTGGCCCGTGCTGACCAAGGAGAGAGGCTAGGATGCAAAGGGTGGAATTACAAGAGCAAGTATTTTACTCATGTGCAGGAGGTGTCTCAGCCAAACTGGGACACCCGCATGTGGTTTTACACAAGGTTCTTACACCTTTCAAGGGTTCAGTTACAACATGATTTGACTCATTGCTACTTAACACACACACAGAGACTATGGTTTGCAAAGAAGAGATAATTCCATGGTGTCATCATCCACCTGATTCTTTATTGAACTAGTCATCCCTGGAGTCCATCTTCCTACGGTTGCTTATCTATGACACCAGACAATGGGAGGGTTTGACAGAGGTGTTAGAAGTGCTAGGATGCTGGCAATGTCTCCATAGTCCAGGCATATCCTTTATCCTTCCTGGACAGCTTTCAGATTCTCAGAAACAAAAGTCCTTATCTCCAGATGGAGCTGTCCTCCTTGCAATGAGCTGGGCTCCTTCAGCGATACTTATTTAAGCATGACTCTTCAGTACACAATGTAGACTACCTGCATCTAAAGAAAGTTGATACAATTTCATACTATAAAGACTAATGTGTACAAGAGTGAGGGAAGGAGATTTTTCCTAAGAACAGTCTATTGCCTAATGCTTTGAGGAAGTCAATGAATCCAGCTGCCAGGAGTGTGGCTGAAATGAGAAGTGCGTCTGCTGACCCCAGGAAAGCCAGGAAGACAGGGGGCTCATGAGATAAGCGCATTGCCATGTCAAAGGGCGTGAGGGGGAATCATCTCAGCCCCAGGTGCTTCATCTGTCTATTAGCATCCCGGGAAAGCTGAGACCTTTTGCCCGACCAGTCTGTCAGCATCCCGTTAGAGGGACCCTTCACCGAACAGTCCCACTGGATTGGAGGGCAATTTGAGTGCCTTGTTCAGGGAAACATGCCACCAATCATGGGGACCCCTCAGCGGGTTTTCCCACTTTGTTTAAACGATTTGCCTGCTGCCGGCAACTGCTGGCATCCACAAAGGACTCACACTAACAGTTTATGGAATAACACTTTCTTATAAAATCATGACAAGTTAAGATTTGTGACAGGGACCGTCTGCAGAAACAATCTTGAAGTGATATACAACCAAACTATACACAACCAAAACCTTAATTACTAATGACAGTTAGAATGAGTTAGTTATTTAGTGGGCACAAGTCAAAGTTCTTACCCAGTAGGAGTCCCTATGGGGGAGAAGACAGGTTCAGCCCATTGACTGATCCCAGAAGTTACGATGGAGTCTTCCCTATAATCTCCCCTCATTCATTCACTTTTTATACTTTTCTTTACTCTCAGGTGGAGCTTGAGTCACTCTAGTCATGCATTCTTTTGTTATTGATTGGTGTAAACTTCTCTTGCTTTCGTTTAAAGACATAGTTGATAAGAAATAGTGCATGCTCGGTGAGGGGCGGTCATGCTTTGGAGGTGGGTAACTTTGGGATGAAGGTGTGCATTAGTATTATAATGAGATTATAATGAGCAAGGTTCATCTAAGGAGGATAGTTTTGCCACAGTTGTTGTCCCAGCAGCAGACATCTTCTCATATATTTTCCATTTGACAGCCGCTATGCAGCTTATCGGCTGTATGGGACCATCACATTCCCAGTCCTGCAGGGAGCAGAGCAGAGCCTGGCCGCGGGGTCTCCACTCCGCTCCACCCTCCACTGCTTCTCTAGGATAGCAGTTGTGTTGCCCAGGGAACACTGGTGGAGGAGATTCCATGCATGCCAACCGTCCGAAAGTGGCAACTGTATTTTTCCCTAAAAAGGTTGTTATAATACTACGACTTCTATTAGGTCCTAATTTTCTACAATTTCCCCCCTCCAAGTGATTTTCCCACACGCACACTAGGCTGTCTCCCAGCACGAACCTCTGTTTTTCGATGCTGGCAGAGCAGTTTTTCTGGCAGGTCTTCAGTATCAGCTGCTGAGAATTGTTTCAACAAGGAATGACTTTGTCATTAGGCTGCTAGGGGGTGATGCTGCCCGAATGGTGATGTTGAGCAGCAAGGCTAAGGCCGAGCTTTCCTCTGCAATGGCTTCTCAGGGAAAGCTTTGGAGGACAACTTGTCTTAAGCTAAAGTATTTTGACAGTATCACTCAGAACAATATTGCTCCCTTTGGAGACAGTCGCCTCTTGAATAGAATGAGAGACTAGAGACCAATTGCAAAAGCAAAAGACAATAAGAAACTTCCCAAGGAAGAAGAAATATACTTCCCAGTTTATGTCAAATCTGCTTTTCAGTATGTGCCTATGGAAACTCTTGGACACAAAGCAGTGAATTTAAAATGCAACTGTAAATGTCTCATTTCAGCTTTCTTTGAGAACTTTTGTGTTCTTCATCACATTTCCAGATGAATGATTTGGCTGAAAGTGTTCTTCTGCCAGCCACGTTCAAATTCTGCAGATTATTGTGAATCCACGGCCAGTCTGTGTATGTGTGTGTTATACCACAAGAAAAGTGATGTCATTTTTTCTATTGCTTGTTCTCCATTTTTCAGAAAACAGTGATTTCTTCTGGGTTATCTGCCTTCTTGTTCTTATTTTAGCAGGTAAGCTATTTCCCCCTGCCAGAGATCCCATTAGCCAGACCTTCTTGGCAGTGAAGATTCATTTCCAGAGCCAGCTGTGGGCTGCGCTTTGACTCTTCATACTCTGTGTGTGGGTTACACAATAGCTGCTGTGGAATAACTATTTCTGGTGGTTTTGCCTTTCAGCAACACCTTGCATGAAGATTGCCATGTTTTCCTGTATTAAGGGTAAGTGTGGAAGTTCAGGGCTTAGAGACCTGGCCAGCTCATGGCGCAAGACCATTAGTGGAAACTTGACAGTGTAATGTTTGTTCTGTTCATGACGTCCCTGACTCTTCACAACTGGCATGCATTTGAAAAGAATGGTGTGATACTGCAATGACTGGGGGGCTCTCTAACTGACTGGGCTCCATTGAAGGAACGTGGCTGTTTGTGACTGGTGGGAAAAATCCCAGTCAGGGCCACGTGATGAGTAGCTCCAGAGGAGCATGAACTATCCCCCATGCCAGAGTTGCTGTTCATCATTCCCTGGGGTGGACAGTCCCAGAGGTAACTGGCTTGCAAGGACCTTGTGGGACTTGCTCTGACTTCGTGTATATTTCTCAGCTGACAAGGGTGACTCATCAGGGAAACAGCACACAAAGATAGGTGAGTGTTTCTGCTTGCCCTAATGCCTTCCCCACTGGTACAGAGCCTTCAGGCAGGTGAGGAGGGCTGCTCCAGCAATGCCAGCTGCTCCCCGAGTGCCACGTTGAGAGACCCTGCCAATGTGCAAGGCTCAACCTGGCAGCTGGTGCTCCCTGGCTCTGGCTTTGCCAAGGTAGTGCCCCATGGCCAGTTGGGGGGGTGACTGTGCCTCTTCATTTTTGTGGGGTGTCTTGCAAGAAGTGGCATTGAATTTCTGTTTAAGAAGTCTTTGCCTTCAGTATAGATTCAGTGGCGGATTAGTAAGGGTGAATGTTCAGGGTTTAGTGTTCTTAACTGCCCATGCTGCATGTTATTAGTGCAGACATGGAAGTGTCAGGATGGTCCTTATCCCATGGTCATTGGACATTCTCCTGGCCAAGCACACATTTTTCATGATTGATGGGATGTTCTTGTGCCTTGGGAGCCCCGTTACTGTGTGCATTGTGAAGGCTCTGTGTTCTTTGCTCTTCAGTCAAGGGGAGAAGCGGTGCCCCACTAGAGAGAGGATCCATCCCCAGGGAAAGGGAATACCATCCCCTAGATAGCCAGGCTGAATTCCCTGTGTGAGGCAGAAAGAAGGGGCAGTGTGGTTGTGGTGGGGCTACTCCTACATCCAGCTTCAGGCTTGCTGGGTGCGGCTCGAGGGGAGGTGCCGTGTCCCTCAGTCCCCACCATGCCAGTGAGGGCATATGGCTGTGATGCTGGTGGAGGTGGCAGCCACTGAGGGTGTGTGTGCCAGGCAGGGGCAGTGCTGTGAGGTGTGGGGAGTGGGTGGGAGGACAGTGGGTGTCATCCTGTGCAGGTACTGGGTGCTGCTGTGCCCAGAACTGAGGGAGCCCCTGTCCCCACGGCTGGCAGCAGCTGGTGCCTGGGAAGCCCTGATTGCTCTCCCTTCCTTCTGCCAAGCCCTCACGTGCAGAGCAGCCTCAGCTGCAAGAAGGGGCAGCCCTGGGTGCTGAGAAGGGGGACTGCGGGCAATGCGCTGCCACCGTGGCTCTGTGCCTGGGGGAGCCCTGGCTGCGGGTGGGCTTGGAGGAGAAGGAATCGGCTTTGCTGAAGAAGTCCCACGATTTACTGCTAGTCTGCCTTGGAGGTTGGGTGCTAATCAAGGTGTCCTCTTTTCACCCTTTCTTCTTGCAGAGAACCAGAAGGAGATTGGTGAGTGCCGCTGAGTCCTTGGGTCCCGTGTGTGTGAGCAGTTTGGGGGATGGGGTGCCAGGGTGGGACAGTGGAGGACAAGTCAGCCCTCACCCCATGAGACAGCCAGCAGAGCCTGCCCCCTGAGCGTGACCGGTGTCAGCAATGCTGAGAGACAGCTGGCTGGAGGCAATCTCTGCCTGCTTCCCCTCAGCTTTCCCTCACCAAAAGGCCCTGGGGCAAGGTCCT
>JAVJGI010000060.1:77853431-77864893 GCA_035590275.1 Ibycter americanus | reverse complement strand
CGCCCAGTCGTGCGGCCCAGCCGCAACCCCGGCCGGCCCCCCCAGGACGGGGACCGCGGAGCCAGCGCGGGGGCCCGCGGGGTCCGACGCCTCGCTCTCCGCGCCCGGGGCCGCCGGCACCCGCAGCTCCAGGACTCGGCATTCGGGATTCAGCGTAACGGCAGCTGGAGGGGAGCGGGAGAATCGGCCGGTGAGCGGGTGAGCACGGGGCTCCGGGCGGAGCGTTCCAGGCTGGGAGCCGTCCTGGCGTGATTCCACAAGGAATTCCCGCGTTCCCCGGAGCGGGGCACGCAGCCACCGGTGACCCGAGGGCACCTCGGCGCTCACGGCCACGTCCCCTCGCGCTCCACAAGGAATCTCTTTCCCTTTCCCATACATCGCCCCGTCCCCTCCAGAACCGTCCCCGCATCCCACCCCGGGCTGTGACGCCTTCCAGCAGCTCCTTCTCTCCCTCTTCCCAACATCCCAGCCTCTTCTCCCATCAGCCAAGCCCGGGATATTGCTGTGACCCCAGCGTAGCTGGTGCATCCCCGACGTTGCGGCGTTGCCACCTCGGGGTGGCTTGGACATTTGGCCATGGAATTTTCACCCCCCTCCTCCTGCCCGCTTACCTGCGTGGCTCCGGGCTTCCCAAAAACCTACGGAAAGGAAAATGGACATGACTGCATGATGTTTTACGGGGGCAGTATAGATACTTCACAGAGGGAGAAGGCTCCTGATGTGCCATTCCTGTCATCGCTGTGATTCTGCATCACTTCTGGCCTTTCTCCTCCTCCCCCACCGATACCAGCATTCTCCATAACCACTATTTTTTTTGGAACCACTTACCCAACTCCGCTTTCAGTTGACCTGAAAGGGAAAGACGTTCCAGTCACTAACATTGGCTTTTCCTTTTTTTTGTTCCTTTTTTTCAAAACTGGACAACCCCCAAGCATGGAAAAGGAGACTATTCCCCTCCAGAGGTTGGTATTTCCCTATATTACTTGGCTTCAAATCCATGGATAACCCACGGATTTGTCTTACTACTTCTAAACTCGACAAGAACATCAGATTGACGTAAAACGTGTTTTCTTACCAAAGCGTTTCTTGAGCTTGGACTTTGCTGAAAAAGGAACGGCACAGATGAGTGATGTAAAAGCACAAGGCAAAAATGAAAAAATAAAATAAAATTGGTGAGAAAGACATTAGGATTACTTTCCCGTAAGGAACAGCCGGTATGGTCACGTGGGAGATTTCTGTCATTAAATTTGCAGGATAAAATCAGTTTTTTCTTAGTAACGTGAGAAGAGGGGAAGGAGAGTACGGGAAAACCGAGCTGAGCGGTTTGGTTCTGTGAAATTTGCAGTTGTGCAGGTTCAACATGGTGCTAAGGGACGTGGGTTAGCGGTGGAGTCGGTAGTGTCAACAGTTGGGCTCAATGACCTGAAGGGTCTTTTCCCACCCAAATAAGTCTACAAAAACACAAGGGAGAGAAGAAATGTAACGCAGAGCCCTGAGGGAGACACGTGGACGGTCACCAGGGTCTAATCCTGCACACGGATGTCAAGCAGTAAATATCGTCAGCGTCTTTGCCGCGTAATCGCCTCTACTATTTCTGAAAAGTCATTTTAAATAAAAGTCAGCTAATTCATCAGACTAGCTTATTTTTACTGGCGCTGGACAGCATTCACCCTCCATGAATATTTTAAAGAAAAGGAGATTTTACCTGCTCGCTTTTTGGTTTTTTCTCCTTCTGAAAATTCCGCAGAGAGGATAAAAGAAATAAAATTAACGGAGTCTTGGTTGGGTATAAACTGCAAGACTTTCACGCTACCTTCCATAAATAAACCTGTGTTACTTTTGTGGGAAACACGTGATTCCGACACACTTTCTGTCAGCTTGTTTGACAGCTGAGCGCGCACACAAACATTCTACAATACTTAAAGCCTTGATTTCTAGGATGGGGGATGGGAAATAAATCTCAGACTATGCCTGGAGTTTTTTGCATGGAAAAGGTTTTGGTTCAGCTGAGCCTGGCTTTTCATTTTAAATGCTTAACGACACTAAACGGTGCCACCAAACATCCCAAAAACCTGAAAACCAAAGAAACCAACCCAGAAAAAAGCCAAAGTGGACATAACTCCAGCATAGAGCCAATTAAACGCAATGAACAACAAAAGCATCTTACCTAACAATGACTGCAGTTGGTTTTTTTCTGGAAAAGACAATGCAGAGGTATCAGTGTGAGCTTTCAGAGTGAATGAATGCACTCAAGAATTCCAATATAGAGCAAGCACATCCTTGGGTTACGCTGTCAACTCCTTCGAGTTGTCATCAATCAAATTGCATGTCAATCAAATCTAACCCATGGAACCAAATGTAACCCAACAACTCAACCCATGGATGTATCGCGCTATTTCAACTTCATTATATTCAGATAGCTCCTTGAGTTATCATTTAAAAGCTCATTAAGCAGGGTGGGAACAAGACTTGTAGGTCTTGCTGGTAGAGGTCTTACAAAGCCTGTTTAGGTCATGCCTCGACTGACCACGTTTGAAAGGGATGTAGGCACCGCGTGCATTTCAGATGCCCTGGACTATACCAAGAACCATGTAGGTGTCTCTCTAAAAGGTCTCTGGTCTCCTATAGAAGCTCCTTTAGGTCCAATTGTCAGATACAATCAAAGCTCAATGAGGTGCCTGCTTCCTTCCAGCTAGGCGATAAGTGGGATGACCAAGGACATCGCAAATGCTCCAAGGCACCTGGATGTATGTAAGTGGATTGAGCCGTAGGCGTCCAGGCTCCCAGTGGAGATCCACGAGTGAAGTTCACAGGGTTTACAGGGCCACTCAGCTGACTAAAGGTAAGCCTGAATAATCCTGAGAAAGGCAGAAGAGTGGTCACCAGGAAGAGGAGGAGTGCTGGAAGCCTCCTAAGAGCTTTCCACCCAACAGCAAGGATTTGGGTTGGGTTTTCGAAAAGCTCACTGCCGGGCTATGGTACTTCCTTGTAACTTTACATGGTGAAGATCTTCAGTCTTCACTAGAGAACAGACCACGTGTGGGATACGATGCGTGGTTGTCACTGGTTCCTTAATACTGAGAAGGACTGCCACTCCTGCAATTATCGTAGTGGTAATCAACATTCAGTGATTTTATGAATCTTTGTCTTTCGACAAATTTATGTCTTCGAGCTCTCTGAACATCTTAGCATCGTTCCAAATGCAAAGGGCATTTACCTTTTTCCAATTCCATCTTCGCTTTTACTGAAAAACAAAGAAAATGAATTGTAACGTTAATTATTCTTGTAAACTCCCCTCGTGATACAACAGTGTATCGACAAGCAAAAATAAGTAGGGTTCAAACTTCTAACTGATTTAACCTAACAAACTTCCCAAGCTTCTTCTTAGCCCCAAAAGTTCTTTTTTTCTAAACCAAGACATGCCTCATTTCTAATGGAGTTGGCAAAAAAATGAGGCAGAATTCTGAGACCCCCAGTACTGAGTCTTGTCCCAACCGTAGCCTAGACGGAGGTTGAGAGACCGGGAATAAATCCCTTCTGTCCCCAAGGACATGGGTACCCTCAACTGTCAAACCTGCCCAGGGAACAGAACCAGATGCGCCACGGGGAATAAAATTATTCACCCAATTTATTTGGCCGTGCTGTGGCTACGGCAAGGGTCAACGAGGACTCTCCCAAACAATGAGCTGGTATCATCTAGGTGACAACACGAGCCAAGGACCACGGCCAACAGGTCTTTCCTGCAGGGAAGTGCAGCACAATCCACCTGAGCTATGCCATACCCGTGGTGCTGTGCCAGCTGGTCCGTTTTATTTTCGCATACGGACCAGAGGTGGTGAGTACCAAACAGATTCGTGAGTATCCAGAGAGTAAGTTGCTTTTAGAGTCTTGAGATGGGTTTGGGTTGGATCCTTGAATTGCTCTGGACTGTTTGGTTGGTTCATTTAGTTCTTCCTCTTCTACAGAGTCTGGGGGGTGTTTCTGATGGATTAATTAACTCTTGAGCAATTACAAACAAAGCTTGAATGTGTATGACTATGTGGCATATGTCAGTCAGCGTATAGTAATGGCTAGAGCTTCACGAAGGAAGGGAACGCACTCTTTGTAAAGCACAAATGAAAAAAAAAATATTACGTTTACAGTATTACGTATACAGGAACTTATTACATTGTTATTACATTGTTACAAATTATCACTTATTACAAAAATAAAATTCGGAACTACAAAACGTTTGGATGCCACTAGAACTGCTCATTAGTCCCGTAATTTAATATAAATGTAATAAAACCTTTCAACTCACAAATTGGCATCATCTTCCTATTCATCTTCCCCATTACTTACCTGAGCGATCTGTTTTCTTGTGGTTACCTGGTTAAAAAAAGAGGGAAAAAAACCACCTTTTTGCATGTTTTTGGAGAGTAATAGTGACAGAAATAATTTGTCTCATTCATCATTAAGGCCCTAGTGTCAAGGACAACCCTCTGGAATTCTCTTCCAAGGGAACGACACGCGTAGTTCGTTCCTTGTTTCCGAGGTAAGGAGGTGCAATTTGCATTCCTCCCTGCTCAGACCATGTACTTTCCCACCCTTTTTTTTTTTGTTCCATTTCCTAAATTTGGTCATTAAACCATCCCCGATCGTTTTGCTCGTGAGCTTTTCGTTACAGTCATGGGTTGCAGTATGAACTGCTGTGCTATTTCTATACGTTGACCAAAATAACATACATGGAGATGGATGTGTAAAAGAAATACTTACTTCTCAGCTTAAAAAACACAGTGGAAATCAGGACCATGCTGAGGCATAAAATTACCAGGAAGATAATCAGCCATTTCGAAATGGAAGGGAAGAAAATATCTGTAAAAATGATCAAAAGAAGTTATATCCTACTAACACTTAAAACATAAACCAGTTATAACTGAGGATGCAGGCAACGCATCTGAGGAGCTGGTGAATTTGTATTTTATCCTGTTTCTGGATAATGAAAGTTTTTGACCGTTGTTTAGGAAATAACATCATTTTTGTACGTGCGTACGGTTGCGTCCTTAATCCATTTTAGTTGAGCCCCAAGAAGCTGATTGCTTTGAATTTGAAGAAGGGAACACAGAAAGGCTTGATGTTACCTGACCCCCTTTTTGTTTTTAAGAGGAAAAATTGGTTTTCTGGGTGCTGGCGAAGGCTGCGCAGTCAACGGGAAATAAAGGTGGAAGACGACTGCAACCCTCATGAGCTTCTTCCAACGTTGACGCTGGGAGCACCTCTTCAGGCCAGCTCGTGATGCAAAAATTGGACCCATGCCATTTAGACGGCGTGTCTTTTTGATCTTCAAGCGGATAACAGGGCTCACCCACCTGAGATCAGGACTCGGGACTCGCTCGTTGCATTTAGTAGATCGTTGACCACCCTACAGGAGACTTCCATGTCAGAGCCTGGTTTTAAGGTCATGGAAGTTACAACGTTGTACAGCCCTGCAGGCGTCGTTGTCGTCTTTGTGGTCGATAGTTCCTCCCGGATCTGTCCTTGGCCATCCAGCCAAACCACCTTGGGTTTAGGAAACCATCCAACCGCACGGCAGGTGAGGCCAATGCCCTGCTTCGTGTGACTCCTCAGGAGAATGGAAGGCACACCACCTTTAGCTAAGAAAAACCATACGTATTCTCCATTTCAACCAGTATTGAGAATGGGAAATTGGTTTATCCTGAAGTCAACATTTCTTTGGTTTATACATATTGGTATGGAAGAACATCGAAGGACTTTTCTGAATTTAAACTAAGACTGGAGCCCTGAAGTTTCATAATGGCTGGCAAGCCTACCAGATGGAGAAGAAGAAACAATTTAAAGGAGATGACAGCAAACAGACCCAGCTGGGGATGGCTATTCTGGAATGCAGTTGCCAGTGGAATTTCCCAGAATTTTGTAAAAAAAGGGAAAAAAAAAAAAATCTCCATATACTTAGGTTGATCAATGGGTTACAGGAAGCCTGGGAAGAGCTGGTGCAACCCATCCATGAAAACAGAATGTATTAGTGTCTCAGGATAATCAGGTAAAACTCTTACTGACATGGCACAGATCTGGTTTATAGTTTAAAAAAAATATATTGTTTATACTCAGAATCTCAGCAGGCTAAACTAGAACGTGCCTTAGATGCTACACCTTTGTTCCGTCTGGAGTTGTAAAGCTAAGAAGACATCTTCAGAAGAACCTGGCCGCAACACCAGATGCCACAATAAATATCTCATGGAAATTGGTTCTTGAATAGCAGGGAAAAGGAGGAGGAACGCACATCCACTTCCAACCCGACCACGTTAACCGAAGCTACCCATGAAGATGGTATCTATTAACCTACTGCAACAGAAGGAGGAGCGGTAGAACAAATAGGACACTGCTGTGTCCTCTGGCAAGCAGCGAGGTAGGCGGTGAGGTATTGCAATGGCACCAAGTGATGATGGTGACCATGGAGAAACTCTGGACAATCAGCTCGGTGATGTAAATTTTGCAAAATTGTAAATGATGCAAAATACATTGATGTAAATGTAAATTTGACTTTACATCAACCAGCTGGGCTTCCTGAACCTTCTGACTGGACTTTCATGGAGTATGAAGGGACACTGTGCTCCCAGGTCACATAGGGCTGCAGGTGCTGGGGTACCTAAATCCAGATATCTCAACCTAGAACTAAAACTTACCTCCAGGAATCTTCAACTAGAATGAAAACTTACCCCAAATATAGGCTAGAGTGATTAATTTAGAGAAAACTGACCCAAATCACCCATCCCTCCACGAGGACAACTTATGTGTTCAATGATATTAAAATTTTACGGTCGTTCCCTCGGTCAGTGGTGGATATAGACGTTTCTGCTCAGCTCAGTCTGAGAATCGCCACTGACCTGCCACTTGCAGCTCGACGAACGCATTGCGGTACGTGTCATTGAAGGAGACCTCACAGGCGTACGATCCTTTGTCAGAGCTCCTGACATCCCTCAAGCGCAGAGACATGTTGCCAGCTCGAAATTCCCTGGGGAAGAATTCAGTTCTGCCTTGGTAGCTCTCATCTTGCATCTCCTTTTGATTCTTTCCATCGTATCTGCTCACAGTTCTTTTTTGAGACCGTTCGTGAAATATCCACCGGAGGAAGAAGACTTCAGGAATGTTACCGGCTACACGGCAGGGCAGAACGACCGCTCTTCCAATGACTCCAATGACGGAACTATTAGGAGGAGAGCTAATAAATTGACCTGTGTGAAGATAAAACGGCAGGTTACTCAGGTGAGTAACGTTCACATTCTGTGAGGCTCATGGAGTTTATCCTTCAGCACTTTGAACACTAACTTATGCAATTTTGGGGGCCATTAAGGTGATGGAGAAAAATTAAAGGTGGGATTCAATCACCCAAATGTTGGTACCTGGTATCATTTGAAATGTCATAGGGTGGGCAAGACGCCCCTACAGCGTGGGTAGACGCGGCGTACGCCCTACAGCAGATGTCTGGGGTGACTATGCTAAAGTTAGATGTGTAGCTTCCAGATTTCTAAAGATACCTGAGATGAACCCCACCCATGATGTAGATCGTTGAAAGGGAGTGAAAGGGAAAAACCAGGATATTTTATAAAGATACCTGAGATGAACCCCACCCACGATGTAGATTATTGAAAGGGAATGAAAGGGAAAAACCAGGATATTTTATAAAGATACCTGAGATGAACCCCACCCATGATGTAGATCATTGAAAGGGAGTGAAAGGGAAAAACGAGGATATTTTATAACGTCATCCTCATTTCCATTCCAAGGAGGATAGCGCAATAAAAGCTCTTGGAATTAACAAAATAAACAGCAACCAACACGGATTTCCAAAGAAGTCCTATCACAGAAACTTGACTTTATTCTACAGCAAGTTAAAAAATCTACCAGGAAACACTGTGGAAATCTTTAATATTAAATATAATGTCACTTCATATGTTGTACAGAATTGCATCTGGTCAAGCCCCAAGGGCCCCAGTCTGCGCTGATCTTCCGCCACATCTGCAGGATTCACATCCAGAACTGGAAACCTAAAACCCACATGTCCCGGCTTCCTAATCATCAAGAGGACTAAAAAATAAAACTTCCACCTTTGACTAAACCGAGAGGGAGTCTTGCCACTGACCTACCACTTCCAGTTCAACCATTGACTTGACTACGCTCCCACTATGGCCAGGGGAGATGTAGTGGATAGATGTCCATCCTACAGTAGGCGGTGAGTCCATTCGTTGGGTAGAGTTCCTTGGACATCCATCTTTGATGCCCTGAGGTACCCTAGGCACGGGACTGGCAAACGTGGCGCAGGCTACGTGGTAGGTCTGTTCTACTTTGGAAGACCAAGAAGACCCTACAGCGTCTGAAACGCCGGTAGGTGCCAACGTGTGAGCGACGGAAACTTATCCTAGATGCTAGGCTTGCGTGCACATGCCTTCTTCCAGGAAGCCAAACGTAGGCAGCTAAATCTGCAAGCCAAATCCAAAACCTTGGGTGCAATTAGTTGGTTCCACCGAGGTGCCTAGTGCTGAGCTTCCCAGCTGGCCTCCATTCACCAGTCTAGAAGGTTCTACGCCTCCTGCAGCCCTGTCAGATCATCCAGCCCGCCTATCAGACTGCATGAGGGTCTTGGAGTTTTAATTTGATGCTTTACGCCGTCAAAGTTAAAAAGGAGAAAGCTGCTTACTCGTTATTTCTGACTTCTACGTTTCCGTGAACCTGGGCAGAAATCAGCTGTTTTATTAAAATATATTCGGAACAGAACGATCTTTACCTGTAATCAAGCGTGATCCGTGTTGAAAAGTCAAGATGTGAATAGCTGTCAGCCACCAGAAGGGGGAACCCATCAACATCCAGGCTTCCTGATCATCCGCAGGACCAAAAGCAAAGCTTCCAGGTGAAAGTCCGGCGTGACTCCGTCCGTCTTTTCACGCCCCCAATGCCAAAGAACCAACGTGATGGCGGAGAGAAAATAAAAGGGGAAAAATATGAAGGAACCTGCAGATAACGGGTTTGATGCTGCCCAAGAGGGTTGCAGGACAGCTTTTCTTTCCTCATTACCTTGTCAAATTGAACTGCGTAAATGGTGCAAAAGAAAGATGCTCTTTGCCTCCTCTGTATTTACCTTTGACTTCCAGAAATTCTTTATTATGGTCACCGGCACTTTTTTCCTTTCAACGAGGAGTTTAAAGCATTTCATCTCGTCTTTTGATATTAGTAGACTTTTTTTCCCCCATTTTTTTTTTTTCCCCTCCTTGTGTACAGTAAAAAACCCCACAAACAACCTTAAGGATAAATTCCCAGGAGCAATGTGACCGTGCTGGTCTCTCCATTGACTTCCACGCTGATGTTTTAAAGAGAAATGTGTGATTTAACAACCGTGACTCCCTCCAACTCCCTCTCAAGATCTTTGCCTTCAACTCCCTGCTGAACTAGTCCTTACTCGCAGCATACTCACAGTAAAGTTACGTAATATCTTTATATTCATATATATATATTATATATATAATATAGTCAGACTGACCAGCGAGCCGAAAGGGCACAACGCAACTTGATTATTGATAGAACAACTTGATTATTTCCTCGGATTTTCCCTGTTTTGCCCCCAATCTCCAATCACAGATAAAACCAGGTGCTGTCAGAGAGGTATTCCCACCTGAAAAGGGCAATAACGCATCTGCAGCAGGTAGGTTCATCCCCGTTAGCGCAACCGATTAAATCCCCAGCAATTAATTCAAGTACGTGCGATGGGTTCCCTTGGTGGATTTAGCAAAAACATAATTTCTTACCTGAATAGTAAGAAGAACCTTAAGACTTCTCCATGGGATAGGGTTGTGGGTCAACCTTTGTCCTCATATCTTTATTACCACCGAAGCTTGTAATTGCATTTTCCACATCCAATAGGGCTCGGGAGGACTGGGCAGTACGACTGGGGAAAAGGTAGTCGCCAAGATTCATGTTTCAAGAGCTTCTTGCTTCCCAATCCATCTCTACTCCTAGCTGGAAAAAGGCAGGGATGTTCCTCCTCATACCTGAAGACCTCCAAGGGTGTCATCAACCACTTAGCAGGGTACTTCTCCTCTATCACACGCTCAAGTGTTTCCCTCTCCAAATATTCCTGCATCTTGGAAGCCCTGGGATTTTTTCCCCCATATTGTTCTTTTTACGTCCTGTTGAAGAGCAGAAAAAAAAAAAAATATCAGTAAACTTTCTTCTCATTTTTATCCTTCAGGTTTTCTGACTCCTGGCCGTCCTGCGAACATTTAGTGCTCTCAGGAGACTCTCTCTATAGCCGGGTTGGATTCTTGGAAAGGGATGTCCCAGAGCTTTCACACGTGGCAGTATAAAAATATACTTTGTTTTGGGTTTTTTTTTAATTTGTTTTGGGGGTCTGGATTTTTTGGGGGGGTTCTTTTATCTTAAAAATAAAAATAAAATAATAATAAAAAATTAAAATAAAAATAATAAAATAAAAAATAATAAAAAATAAATTAAAAAATAACAATAATAAAATAAAAAATAAAATAAAATAAAAATAAATAAAATAAATTAATTACAATAAATAAAATAAAATAAAATAACCTCCTAGGAACCTCCACTGGCACATTGGATACAAAGAGTATCTCCATCACCCAAGGAGTTTTGCTCAACACTCAGTTGGACCTCCTCTCAAACACCCTCCAAAATAATGAAAGAAAAATGTATTTTTTTTCTCTTTACACCACGACACCTGGTACTGGTGCATTGGTGTTAAACCCTACAACCACGTAGCAAAGGTGACTCTGGGAGGAGCATGAGTTTTGCAAGATGGTCTTGCCAGAGACTAAAACCGAAGGAAGGATGGAGAAGATTGCTTGAAAATGACCTGCTGAATGATGCAGCCTATGATGGCATCAAGAACGCAGAATGTGATGTTTTCTGGTGCAAATCTAGACATTTCCCAGATGGAGTCGTCATTGACGAGGTGAATTCTGTGGGTCCGTCTTGCAACCTCATCGGTGATGACCCCGTCTAGAAAATGGGCAGAAAGAAAACATGGATTAACTTCCTTAGGGATACAGGTGGCGGAAGGATTGTCGAGGTCACAGCATCTCAACTGGACACCCCGTATCATCTGGGTTTGGGTGGTGTCGCCGAAGCCCAGGAGATATTCTGCCCGGGAGATTTTTAACGACCCCAATGAAAGCCCGTACGCCTTTTAGGCTTGCCTTCTTGGTGCTGCTGAATTTGGTTCAGCTTTGAAGAAATTAAGGCAGGAATATTTTGGGTCTGACAAATTCTCCTGATGTATCTAACTTGCATTATGGGAAACGGGATATGTGAAATGTATGTTATGTTGAACAGAAAGCTTTTAGTAACTTTGGAACTAGGGAAGAAAAAGGGAAAGGGAAAGGGAAAGGGAAAGGGAAAGGGAAAGGGAAAGGGAAAGGGAAAGGGAAAGGGAAAGGGAAAGG
>JAVJGI010000060.1:77813017-77823248 GCA_035590275.1 Ibycter americanus | reverse complement strand
ATGGTTTGTACTACTAAGTCTTGGGAATAGAGCTAATTACCCCACGGTTTATACCGCTAAGTCTTACGAATACAGCTAATTAGCCCATGGTTTATACTGCTAAGTCTTAGGAATACAGCTAATTAGCCCCATGGTTTATACTACTAAGTCTTAGGAATACAGCTAATTACCCCATGGTTTATACTACTAAGTCTTGGGAATACAGCTAATTAGCCCATGGTTTATACCGCTAAGTCTTAAGAATACAACTAATTAGCCTCATGGTTTATATTGCTAAGTCTTAGGAATACAGCTAATTACCCCATGATTTATACTACTAAGTCTTGCAAATATAGCTAATTACCCCACTGTTTATAACGCTAAGTCTTAGGAATAAAGCTAATTACCCCATGGTTTGTACTACTAAGTCTTGGGAATAGAGCTAATTACCCCACGGTTTATACCGCTAAGTCTTACGAATACAGCTCATTAGCCCATGGTTTATACTGCTACGTCTTAGGAATACAGCTAATTACCCTGCGGTTTATACCGCTAAGTCTTGGGAATACAGCTCATTAGCCCTACGGTTTATACCGCTGACCAACATTTCTAGCATTGCGCCTATTTTTCATGATGCTCATGACAACATATAGTACTAATACACCTTGTACGTATGGTATTAGACTTACTTTCGCGGACGGTTATCTTCTCGTTCTCTGAGCGAGAGGAGAGAGAGGCAAGGAGAAGGAAAACGTTACATTACTTTCGTCTCACCTGTAAGTTTTCAAATTAAAACTTTTCTAAATTCCACGTTCGGTGAGGGAGACAATTTCAAAATGCCTTGGTTTGCCTATGCTTACATCCTCCATGGAAATTATAAATCATACGAAATTTAAAGAATAAAAATTAGCGACGCTGAAAGCAGAAATAATTCGGACTTGGCAAGCTGTCTCGGCAACGGATCGGTGTCGCGGAACCGTCTTAGGAAACAGCTTATAAAGCAATTAAACGGCTTGCAAATAAATTAAGCCCGCGGCTACCGCTGGGTTCACCAATATTTCAGTCACCCACAAGAAATGCTTTGTTTCAACAGCGAGATTAAGCTGCAACAATCATTTCACTTAACGCTTCCTCTAATTACTAGGGGTAATAAGTCAATTCGCAGCGATAAATGTGATTGTAACAGGTCGATGCGCCAAGGCGTTGGAGTAGTTAAGGGATGCGGGAAAAGGAATGTGTGAGAAAAGGGAAAATACGGTAAAAAGCCGTGGCTGAAGCATCACGGGGGTGGTTGCTCATAATCCTCTACCCCCCTCCCCGTATCATTCCGCACCCAGCATCACAGCGACGCGGTGACGTCGTGTTTCAACTGGATCGGATGAAGCATTCCTCGCTTTAGCGTCAAGCGCGGGACTTACTTCTGAGATTATAAATCGCGGCGATAACCAGGAATATGCTCAAGAGCAGCAGCATGACAAACACTGTCAGCCAAGGGGAGGTGGCAGGAAAGAAGACATCTGCAAATTATTTCAGAGGGTCAACGGCTTTCCTTGGGCTATCACCTCTATGCTTTGATTACGTACCCACTTAAGCGCCACGAAGGAAATTTGGGTCTAAATTTCGTTCGTAGGCACCTGTAGGTGTTACATCCCCCAGGTGTTTCACGAAGCACCGTCAGTTACTTGCGTGAACCCCCGCGTTGGGTGTTAGAGCAATGGGAAGAGAAGGAAAGGAGGAAGAGGGACCAGCATCCTCCATCCTTGCAAGTGAGCATGGACACCACCCAAGAACGAGGTTTCACTCCACCCAGATGGCTTCACCCCCCTGGAAGGCTGGTTTTATTATTAATATTTTGACAACATTTGGGAGTCGCCCGTGGAAACTCACGATGGTTCAGTGCAAGGAAGTATCACAGAAGAAAAATTCTGAAAAATTGACGACTCTGTTCCACCAGAAATTTGGGTTCCTGGAGGAACCTGCCCTACATGCTCGTTATTTTTCCTCACAGGTCACGAGGACTCGTAGCTCGTAGCTCATACCCGCAATAACGACTGAAGATTCTGTGGATGTTTTCAGCAGTTTATCAATTATTTTGCAGGACATAGAGTTTCCAGATCCTGGTTTTAGAATGATGGAGCTGCCGGCGTTACCAGTGGTGGTACCAGTGGTGAGAGGAGTTCCGGTAACGTTGTCTCCTCTACCATCTGTCCACAACAGCTGGACTTGGGCAAACAACCTCTCAGAGGAACATTTCAGTCGGATACCACTATCCTCGTAACCATCCAAGATGAGCAACGGGTCATGGCCAACACCTACAGAGGAGAGAGACAAACGGGGGAGCTGTGCTCAGCAGCCACGGTGGGTTTAGAGGCTAAAGGGGAAGAAGTCCGCAAGAAATTTTGGATTTAGGATGCCCTATGAGTGCTTTCCCTGTTGAAGTTGCAGCCCATCACCTACGACCTTAGCAACACCCTCCCACAGCTCCCGTCAGTGGCAGCAGCTCTCTCATAAATATTGAAATATTTATAGAAATCTTCACAGAAATATAGAAACAAAACAAATAAAGAGAAGCATAGGGGCATCTGCAGCTGTTAAAAGCCATCCTCGTTTCAAATGACCAGCATCCAACCCATGAGAGTCAAAATTACCTTACTACCTCCCTTTGTAGTGTTGACGGCGGTATTATCTAGGTACGGTCGTCTCATCGTATTTTAGCCCTCCAAAAGATAAGCGTCTCCACAATCATCTTGTAGAGAAAACACGGAGAAACCGCGTTCCCTACAGAGCAGTTAATGCCCTGGGAAGGTGGGAATTGGAGATAAATCAGTTGTGTTACGCTCTGGGAGAGCCCATCTTCTCCTGTTGACTGTACAGCTCCCCCACGGTCAATTTGAATGCTTGCAGTTGAGCATGCTGCATCCCAGAACTACGATATCCAAAGAAATCACCTGCATCTGGACCTCTTTCCGTTGAGAAGAAAGTCATGGGGGGACTGTCACTTGGACCGTCACTTCAAACCTGTTCATAGTCTCAGGAGAGGATTTAGCACAAAGCGAAATGAAACCATGACAGAGCAAGACTACCTGTGGTGGGATGATGTGTAGAAACCAACACCAAGGTGAAGATGACTGCTGTCAGCTGGACCGAGAGCCCCATACCTACGTGGAAGACAAACGCCGATGTTTGACCTCAAAAGAAACGACGTGGGGTCTTGCACGGTTGAGTTCCGTCATACCCGCGTTGACTTCAAGGTCTTGGTGCCTTCTTGTGCGCACCACCCACACGTCTACTGCACCCCTGGTGAGCCCAGGGCGCGACTCAGCAGACAGAGGAGTCCTGTGATGGTTCTCATGGTCCACATGGAGACCCTCGAACACCGACAACAGTCCTTGGTTGTTATGAAGTGAGCAATTCCCAAGCTGGCCAAGCACAGGTCTCACCAGTAGTACCAGCTACAAGGGCTGAGATGCTCGGGATTCAAGGGAACAGGGAGTCAGAAATAGAAAAGAAATGGAAAGGAAAAGGGTGGGATGGGATGGGATGGGATGGGATGGGATGGGATGGGATGGGATGGAAAGGCAAGGCAAGGCAAGGAAAGGAAAATGGAAAGGAAAGGAAAATGGAAAGGAAAAATAGAAAAAAGAAAAGAAAAGAAAAGAAAAAGGAAAGGAAAATGGAAAGGAAAGGAAAATGGAAAGGAAAAATAGGAAAAAAAGAAAAAGAAAAAGAAAGAAAGAAAAGAAAAGAAAAGGAAAAAAAATAAAAGAAAAACGAAACAAAAGAAATAAAGAAAAGGAAAAAGGAAAGAAAAGAGAAGAAAAGAAGAAAAGAAGAAAAGAAGAAAAGAAAAAGCACAACATATTGCAAAACACATTAAAAAAAAAATGCCATGAAAATTAAGAGCAAGTGCCTGCCAACTGCTCTGTTGAGACTGCAATGCCAAGACCATAGCAAATGTAAAGACTGCAACAAACACCCCAAACAGGGAGAAAAATGCTGCACACCAGGCACCGAAAGTACACACAAGGGCAAAGAGAAGGACGAACAACAAAAATGAAACTAATGCATTACTCCATAGGAAAAAAAACCCAAACCACAAAAAGGAGACGTGGAGTAAGGGGTCTGTGCCGTTGCATGGTATCGATGCTCATCTGGGGCTTCCCAAAGGGTCTGTACATCCACATCCCACCATCCCACTGTCCGAGCATGGATTGCTCTCCATGAAATCCAACCCTACTCAACCCCAAAGGCAAACCTAGCAGCAAGCACGGCGTCAGGACAGGTCGGTATGAAGGTAAGTTTGGGGGTTTTCTCTCTCACCCAAGCAGCAGTTCACCATGAAAAGATCCACCCAAAGCAGAGCTCCACCAGGATTAATTGCCAGATCTTTCAGGATAACGCCGAAAATGTCTGCTGCCCCACCCAACCCAACCCAACCCAACCCAACCCAACGCCTGCAGGAAACAGAGGGCGAAGAAAACATCCGGAGCTCTTCCCAGGAGAAGCAGCCAAATAAAACATTTCTTTGAAAAAAGAGAAACACCAACCTGTTTTTCAGCACCCTGGAGTCCCAGCAATGCAGCTGCTCCGTCAAGAAATCTCCCTGCAGGTGCTTACATCTGTTGGCAACGCTCCGACGGCTGCTGTTACCTTTAGACCCACTCAGCTGCCGCAATCCTGACCATAAAACCAATTCTTTTATCTTCCGAGGGTTACCCATTAACTTTCGCAACGCAGTACAGTGAGAGTGAAAGAAAATCAAAATGGTTTGGGCTGGGGGTTTACGCTATTGGTGGTCAAATACACTACGGTAAGTAGAAGGAAGAGTAAAGAGCCCTTAAAAAACTTCAGAGACCTGTGGGAAACGGACCCCAAGAAACTAGTAGGGTTGGCCAATAAATTACAGTTAATCTAAAAGCAGAATTATTACTGGGAAAAGGAACTGATGTTATTGATTGGGTTGTAAAAGACGCGTTGTTTAACCACCCTGGTAGCTACTTGATGTTTGCCTTCGTTCCAAAGTGCTCGTGCAAGGACAGGTTTGGAAGACCTGGAGGTAAAGCAGGTGGCTGGACTGTGTCCCGACCTGAAAAAAAAAAATAATAAAATCAAAGTAGACATGTAGCTGAACGTCCCGTTCCTGTGAGTCTGCACAATGCTCTGCGTCGTGCTCAGGTCACCTCCGGCTTCACCTCATTTGTGCTCCCCCCAGAACCACCCTGAACTAGGGGCACCTCCCAAAACCACGATGATATGAGCCGCTTTAGACCTGCTGTGGAATGGGGTGGCCTGGTGGGGAGGTGGGGATCCCATCAAATCCCGTAGAATTGGGAATACCTTGAGGTAACGTGGAGACACGCGAAGTTGATATCGAGGTGAAGAATTTTGCTCTTTGGTTTGCTGGGCTTGAAGCGTTTGCGCCACCAGGCGCGAAACACGCTGCTTTTTGGAAAGGAAGAAACCACCCCCCAAAAAAGATTGCGTTGGAGGCCAAGTCTTCATGGGACATCACTAAAAGGGAAAGTTCTCCACCGGTAAAGCACCAGCTTTGGTCTGTGGGCAAAGGGAAGGGGAGAAGGCAAAGGGAGAAGGGGTGAATTGTCCCCTTTGGAGGGCAGGTCATTGTCCCCCCACTAAGGAGGGACAGAGAAACCTTCAGAGAGAAGCTTGTGTGGTGTGATGTCCACACCCCAAGGCTCTCGATGGTTGTGGAGGTAAATGTGGGACACCTGAGGAACGGTGTGCCGCCGTCCCATTGGGATAAATATTCATCGCATTCATCCATCCCATAAATATGCATCCTGGTGGATCAACAGCTCCCCACCAGGGAGCTGAGGTCCACCAGCAATTTACGAGACAGCCAGACGTTCAGTTTTAAGGGAATTTTATTGATATTTTGCCACGTTTGCTTGGGAATAACACGTTGGGCTGGGTTTTCCATCAGGGCGGTTACAGCCGAGATCAAAGGATGAGAGAGAAGAGTTTTGCCAGATCCTGGCTCCTGGTACGGCATGTTGATGGTTCCACAACATTCCTGCCCATCGCCTTCTCAGCTGAATCCCGCTGGCCCATCTCCCGGCAGCAAGGTGAGCATGGTCTGGTGGCCCTCACGATGCTTCTGGTTCCTCCAGGTTCTTGTTGGCTGCGGAGAAAGGGAACAAGGTAACGGGAAAATCTGGCTCCCAGGACCTCTCTGACACCAAAACTACCTGCTAGAAGTGACAAGGACTCTGCTTCTGAAGAAGGTCCACGGGTTGGGTTATACCCAGAGGTTTGAGGCTGTCAGGAACCCAACACCTGAGCTTTGGACAGGGTCCTGAGGGAGCCAGGACAGGACTGCATCAAGTGCTGCCCCTGCCCCTGATGCACAACGAGGTGCTCGATCCAGGGGACTGCAGCACACGGTCCTGACAGCGACCCCCCATGTAGCGCCCAGGGGAAATCCAAGCCCCTACAGCCCTGCTCCTCCATAATGGCACCAGCCAACGACCCCCAGGGATTCCGCCCTTCCCCCACGAAGGGTCTGGCCGAGCTTCTCTCCCAAGGAACAGGGCATGGGAAGTCAGGAGCTCAGCTCCCCAGAGCTTCAGAGAGTCCAACTTGGACATTTACTGAGTATTGGTGATGTGCCATCACAGAGGCTTCTCGCCTCGGACACTGTTGCCTCCAGAGATGCTCATCATCATCTCCCAGAGACTGCCCCACCTTCCCTCTTTCTGCCCTTTGGGAGTCTTGCCCTACCCGAAATCCCTTTGCCAGCATCTCCCCAGCAGGATCCACCCCACGGTCAGGCTGCCACCAGCGCGTTTCCCTCTGCTCTGCCGCTGCCCCTCTCCCACCGGCTGGTCCCACCACATCCATCCTGACCAGATGCTCTGTATCCCTCGTGGCTCCCTGCTGGATCCATTCCCCAGCATCATCCTGAGTTGGGGGGGTGCCTTCCCGCGATTCCCCTTCTTGCTCCCGCTGCCCAACCCGCTGGCTCCTCTAGAAGTGTTTGCGGTCCCCGCGTCACTTCAGGTGGTCACCTGCACAAACAACGTCAGCATCCTCCCCGTGATAGCAGTTGTGTTCGCCCCACGGCCTGGCCCGGCAGTCGGAGATGCTGTCCTCCGTCCCGTCGCACTCCACGTCGTCCAGCCAGATGATGTCCGAGCCTCGCCCGTAGCGAGCACCTCCCAAAGCCGACAGCGGTGACCCGCAGCCCACCTGCTTGCACACCACCTTGGCGTCCTTCATGTCCCAGTGGTCATCGCACACGCTGCCCCACCGGTTCTCGTGGAGCACCTCCACTCTCCCAGCACATTTATTTGGGCCATCCACGAGCCGGACCGGTCCTTCCTCGGGAATGTCCACCTCTGCAGCAATTCCCAGAAAAACAAAGGTTAAAGGAGCATCCTACACATCCCACCGTCCGCGGAAAGCTGGTCTGCTCAGCAGAAGCTCCGTGTCTCCGAGCCCCACCAGGGAGGTGGGCTGGGATGGGGAGGAAGGCAGCAATGGAGAGGAGCTGCGGGAAAAGGGCAGGAGGAAGCTTTCCAAGTTTTCTTGGTGGCTTCAGGCTCTACTCCGTGTCTTCTTCAAGGAGTCTGCTGATGCTAACCACCCTGAAGCCCAGCGGTGGGACAAGGGACCAGAGCAGCCTCAGGTAGGAGAGGATTTAATGTTCCTCCTGGGTCAGCTGCATCCACGTGTTCTCCCTGGGTCACTGCGCGAGCACTGGCCGCAGCGATGGGACGAGTCAACCAGCTTCATCCCCCTCCTGATCCCACCAGCAGACACCCACAGAGCTGCACGGGGGCTCAGGATCTGATTCGGTGGGGGGAGGGGAAGGGGGATGCGTGTGGTGGGATCTGCCTATCTGACCCCCCGGCACGTGTAGGATGGGGGATGGGGTGGGGGGTTACCTGAGCACTCCACGCTGGCGTCTTCCACGTGGTTGCAGACGTTGTCCCCCCACGCCTTCGCCTGGCATTCGGCGAGGGACGCCTCCGTCCCTTTGCAGTTGAGGTCGCTCAACCAGATCCGGCCTTTCCCTTCTCCGTATTTGGATTCCCGAGGGGCCGAGAGCGCCGTCCCACAGCCCAGCTGCCGGCACACCACCTTGGCCTCCCGTAGATCCCACTGGTCATGGCAGACGGTCCCCCAGACGCCCTCGTGGAGCACCTCAACCCTTCCAGAGCAGCGGTGGGGGCCATCCACCAGGCGGACCGAGGTGGAGACGGTGATGCCCGAGTCTGCAGACGCATCCAGAGAGGGCACGCTCAGACCGTGCGTTGACATTCCTCCTCTCCCCCGAGCATCCCTGCCCTCCTCCCCCCACAGCAGCCCCTCCTCCACAGCTTTCTACACATAGGACATGCAACTGTCCCAGCTAGAAGCTCAACGGCAGACTAAAGCTCAAGCTTGAGCTGAAGAAGAACGACCACAGAGCACCCCAGCGAGCAGAGAGGGGAGAACCTCCCAACCTGAAGACCTCTTCCATGGTGTAAGGAGCCCAGACCACCAGTAGGGGAGAAACTCCCAACCTGGAGACCTCTTCCATGGTGTAAGGAGCCCAGGCCACCAATAGGGGAGAACCTCCCAACCTGAAGACCTCTTCCATGGTGTAAGGAGCCCAGGCCACCAGTAGGACCATTAGGTCCACCTACTCTAGTAGGAGAGTGCTCCATAGGAAGCCCTTGTCCTGCCCAAGGTCATGCCCACATTGACTGTTGAGGACACCCAACGCGTGGTTGGCAAAACCTTGGAGAACGGATGGATTACCTGCACAAATCGCGCTGGCGTCTTCCCCGTGGTAGCAGTTGTGTTCCCCCCACGGCCTCGCCGGGCAGTCGGAGAGAGCAGCTTCCCCCCCCGTGCAGTTCACATCATCCAACCAGATGGTGTCAAACCCTCGTCCAAACTTGGCCCCAATGGGCGCCAGCACCGCATCGCCGCAGCCCAGCTGCTTGCAGACAACTTGGGCGTCGTTTAGATCCCAATCGTCATGGCACACGCTGCCCCACCGCTCTTCATGAAGCACCTCAACCCTTCCAGCGCATCGGTTGGGGCCTCCCACCAGCCGGATCGGTCCTGGCTCCGGTATTTCTGTTCCTGTCAAAAAAGGAACAAGGGAGATGGTTTGGGATGAGTCTCTGCGCCAGCATCACCTGGAAGAAGCGGAATATCCCATGATGCACCAGAAGCATCTCCACTCATCCCAAGGAAGGCACCTCAAAGGCTCCGTCCTTAACTTCTGGCTGAAGAAGAAAACCCAAAAGGGAAAAGAGGATGAGGATGGGGGCTGACCGGGAAGCGAGGGGACAATCCGCGTCCGCTCCCAGCCGTGGAGGTTGTCCCAGGTCCAAGAGCTGTGATGCAACTTCTCCAGGTCAAGTGGGGGGAAGGAAACTGGAGCGGAACAAAGTCACCCCGCACCCCCAACTTCCCAAGGGAATTGTGTGGGGCCAACTGGAAGACCCCCGGGGGTTACCTGAGCACTCCACGCTGGCGTCTTCCACGTGGTTGCAGACGTTGTCCCCCCACGCCTTCGCCTGGCATTCGGCGAGGGACGCCTCCGTCCCTTTGCAGTTGAGGTCGCTCAACCAGATCCGGCCTTTCCCTTCTCCGTATTTGGATTCCCGAGGGGCCGAGAGCGCCGTCCCACAGCCCAGCTGCCGGCACACCACCTTGGCCTCCCGTAGATCCCACTGGTCATGGCAGACGGTCCCCCAGACGCCCTCGTGGAGCACCTCAACTCTTCCGGAGCAGCGGTTGGGGCCACCTTCCAGGCGGATCTCCAGGCTGGTGGTGGCTACATCTTCTGGAGAGAGCGGACACCCCAAGGTGAAGGTAGGGAATGAGGAAGACAACACTCCCACCCCGGAGACGTTGCCTTTATTGCCCAACCAGGAGGAAGAAAAGCATCCCAAAGATTTGGGATGGGATGCTAGCATCCCAGATCTTGGTACGGTATTCCAGCATCCCAAATCTTTGGGATCATATTCTAGCACCCCAAATCTTTGGGATTGTATTCTAGCATCCCAAATCTTTGGGACAGCCTTCCAGCTTCCCAAATCTTTGGGAACTGGGTATGCTAGCCTCCCAAATCTTTGGGATCATATTCTAGCATCCCAAATCTTTGGGAACTGGGTATGCTAGCATCCCAAATCTTTGGGATCATATTCTAGCACCCCAAATCTTTGGGATCATATTCTAGCATCCCAAATCTTTGGGAACTGGGTATGCTAGCATCCCAAATCTTTGGGAT
>JAVJGI010000060.1:77786669-77801687 GCA_035590275.1 Ibycter americanus | reverse complement strand
GTCCGTGCGCCCGAGGACCGGCGTGGACCCCTGGAAAGCCGCGGTGCTTTTCCTCAGCCCCAGCCTTTCGCCGAACCTGGACCCACGCCGTCCTCTCCTCCCTCTGTTGGGGGCGATCCCAGCAGGACCCTCCCCAGCCGCGTGGGTTGGGGCGACTGCGAGCCCCCCGTGGGCACGCCGCAGCTTGTGGCACGCCGCCGGCGGGCGGGCAGGAGCCCTCTGCCCTCATGTGGGGAAAGGGGGGGCTGAGAGCCCCCCTGAGCCGTCCTAGAATCCCCCTCCCCAGTCATCCCAGTGAATGTGGCTCAGCCTGGACTGGGGGGGTCACGGGGAGCTGGGACACGCCGCCGCCTGCAGTCAGGGAGAGACTTGCCCGCGTTTTTTATTTGAGGGGGGGGGGGTGGCGATACGATGACGGTACGGGTAGCAGAAAGGATGACGGGGAAGAGTGAGGAGCGGGCACCTCCCTTCCCCCCCCCCCGCCCCCCCGAAACCTTTTTAGGTTCAAGTGTCCCGTCCATATCTCATGCTGCTGCTAATGACCCGGTTAATCACCCCCTTTTTTTCCGCCCCAGGGCACTGGCGGGGCTGGTAGGGAGCAGAAGAAAACGGGGGGACACGCTGCCGCCGTCCACTTTGGGACCCTCAGCAAGCGACACCCGGCGCTGTAAGTTTTCCATCCGCTCCTGGGACTTTCCAGGTAAGAACCTGGATGGAATATGGGCAAAGTGAGACATGGCCGGCCCCCCTGCATCATCATCTTCCTCCTCCTCCTCCTCTCGCTTCCCGGAGCTACGTGTTGCTGCCGGAGCCTGGATTTGTCCCCCCTCCCCATCCTTGGCTGCTGGGCAGAGGGTGGCACCTGGACCTTTGCTCGCCAGGGCAAGACAAGAGCCCCCCGCGCCGGTGTCCTTGTGCTGTCCCCTCGGACTCCTGGAGATGCCAGGTCCGTCCCCCCCCCATCCCCCCCTTTTCGTATGGTCCCTGTAGCGCTGGGAACTGGGGGGGGGTGGGAAGTGCGTGCTCCTCAGCGCTCTGCACACTAATTACAGGATGGTTATTTAACGACGGCTCTTGTCACATCGCCTCCTCTGGCTCGCGGCCGTGTCCGGCTGGGTCTTGACATGGGCTTACGGTCCTTGGTGGTCTCGCCACGTCCTTCAGACGTGGGTGGGAGGTCACCTGAGGTGTGTTGCCAGCAGATGGGGCAAGGAGAGACCCACCACATCCCAGCCGTGGGGCGCATCCCACTTGGCACTGCTGAGCCTGCACCCCACAGGTGGGTACAAGGTGGCCCCACAAGCCATCGCTGGGATTTGGGCTGCTGGATCTCCTCATATGGATGGTTGTGGGCCTCCTGGTCACGTTGGTCTTCTCCCCTGCCCCAAGGCTTCCCAGCTTCCTCCCAGTTCAGCTCTTGAGACAGCACTAGGGCAGCTCTGGTCTCCATCAGGCTCCTTCTGGCTGCTGGTCGTGAGGTTGTGGTTTGATGTCAGGCTTCAGCCTGTCCCTGAACATCCTTTGTAGCCCAGAGGGTGGTGGAGACATCTCAACGGGTTCCCATCCTGGGATAGGCTTTGTCATGTCTCCCTGTGGTGGCAGGGAGGGTGCGTCCAAGCAGTTGGTGGACACCTGGGGTTGCATTCAACTGCTGAGGCCATCAGAGATGATCTGGGGTACCCCGCTGGCCTTCAGCTCCTCTTCCAGGAGAACTTGCATCTCTTGTAGCCCCTACGTCCTATAACCCAGCCCCACTGTGAGTGTCTGGGGTGACTGAGGACATCTCGGGTGGCTCTAGGTAGCTAAACTCTGTGTTCTCGTGGTTGGGACAAGCCCCAACCCTCGATGGGCACCGTGCCCAGTGGGATCTCCAGCCTTCGGCATCCTGGAGGCCAAAGGGAGGCTTCCCTTCCTGAGCTGCTGCATTTCAGATGTGGAGAAGAGGATCATCTCTGGTGGCTTGCTCCCAGAGATGTCCATCTGGGATTTCAGGCTTTCCTCAGACGTGGGGTTGATGGTCACCAAGCGCCGGTAGTCACCAAGCAATGGATGAGTGGCCAAGTGATGACCTTATGGCCAACGCCACCTTGGGGGTCGGCAAGGGAAGGGTTGGTCTTGCTGCTGGAGGAATTTATTTCAGATTTTGTGCTGCTTGGACGTCCCACGGACGCCCTGCGCCCCTCCCAGCCATGGCCTGGAGGGGTGATCTCATGCTGACACTGCCTCACTTTTCCAGTCCAGCTGGAGATGTTTGCTCCAGCGCTTGGTGAGCTCCTGGAGTTTCCCAGGTGGGATGTAGGGGAACGGCTCTACCTGGGGTGAAGGGCATGGGGGCTGGCATGGATCGCTGTCATTTTATTTCTGAACGTGGTGGACCCCGAGCAGCCCTGACTAATTCGCTCCTCGTGTGGGGACAGCGCTTTCCAGCCCTACTGAAGTGTCATGGGAAAAGAAACGTGGAAAAACCTTCGGTTCGGTGCCTTTCCCAGTTTGGGGATGTCATGGATCCCTGGGAAAGCTGGAGGAAGGATGGGGGGGTACCGTGCACCCACGTTGACTTCAATCTCTGGCAAGGAAAGCGTCAGTCACCTTGGCAGGCACCATCTCCTGCCGTTGGGACGTTGCTTGTTGGGTCTCCTGGCCTCCCTCCCGTCATCCCGGGTGTGTGGGGGGGGCACAGCCCCCACTTTGTGAGCCTGGCAGCCCCCCAGGTGAGGCTGAGAGTGGGGGGGTCTCTGCACCAGGATGCTTTGAGGCATGGGGTGCCAGCAGAGAACCACAAGGAGCACATCTTGTGCCCCCATGAACCTCAACCCGGGGCGGGGGGTTCCCTACGGTTGGGTCCCCAGGGGGTGGGCGCAGGGTGGGGGGCACAGGGCAAGGAAAATGGGGCTCTCTGGTTGCCCCAAAATGCATCCAGGGAGGATAACTGAGGATTTGGGGTCGTGGGGTAAAGCGCTTCGCAGCGTTGGCACCTGGGATGGTCAAGAAATGGGGGACGGGGGGACGGGACACTTGCCTCAATCCAAGCTGTGGTAGAGGAGCACCCAAGCAGGTCGGGTCCCACCCCTCCACGCTCATGCCCATCACACCTAGAGGCTTGGGGGACCCCCTTTTAATTCATCTGCACCCCTCCTCTTCCTCTGCTCAGGCTGCCAGGTTCATTGGGCTCCTCCCAAGCCATGGGGGCTGCTTGGAGGGGGTGAAGGTGGGTGAAATGTCACCAAACTGGGAGACACCACCCCACCCCCCCCATCCCTTGACCAGTTGCTTCAGGGTCACTGGTTCCAGCTGCTTTTGAAATGTCTTTGCTGGTCTTCAGGACAGCAGATGGAGGGGGGGATGGGGGCAGCGGGAGCCCGGGGTGACCTTGGGATGGCGGGAGGTTGGCATCACGGGGCAGGGTCATCCTTCATCAGCTCCATCGTCTCGGTTTCGGCATCTTCCAGGGTTTCTGCCTTGGTGGGGAGGTAGATGGCTCCCGTTGGTGGGAAGGACTTTGCTGAAGCGCTCTGGTCCCTGGTGTGCCGTCGGGCTGTGAGATGGAGGGGACGCAGGTGCTGAGCTGCTCCCCGTCTCCGTGTTCCCCCAAGTTTTGGGGTGGCCGGAGTGGGGATGGTGAGGTTTTTTTTTGGGGGGGGGGGGGACAGGTGGGATTGTCACCTCCAGCCTGGGCCGTTGGCATGCACAGCCTCTTCAGGTTGAGCCACAGCAGGACCCCGCTCAGCAGCATCACCAGGGCCAGCAGCGCGATCAGCGCCGAGCAGGATGGTGGAGGACCTGGGGTTGGGGGCAGAGCGGGCTCAGGATCCCGTTTTCCAGCCAAGACCAGTAACGGCATGACCAAACCCAGCTCGACACCCCCACCCAGCAGCCCAGCTAGTGGTGGAGATGGGCTTTCCTTAATTAGTCTTCTCATTAAGACCCATCTCCCTGGGTGGATGGTGGGATGGGGGGGTCCGAGCGACCGTCTGCATCCCTGTTGCTCTCACAACCTCCCTGGCACGTTGTCCTGCTCTGGGTTTGGGGCGCTACGTCTCCCACGGACCTTCTTCTCACCCTCCTTCATCCTTCAAAGTTGTCCCAGCTCCACCACAACCTGTCTGAGAAACCTTGTCCTGGAGGGTTTGGGGCGGGGCAAGGAAATTTGGGCTCCAAGAAGAAATACGGATGAATGTGTTTTGGGGTCAGGAAAACACCTCCGACGCTCCCAAGGGTGCCGGAAAACGAGGTGCATCCCCCAGGAAAGGCCCTCAGGAGCTTGCTGGGATGAACACGCGCCACCTTTCCACTTTCTTCTCACCTTGGGACCTTTTCCCCCCACCCCCCAGCGCAGGCACCATGGCAGACGCCGGCGCTTACCCTTGGGCGTCGCGCACACCACGCCGGCTGCCGAGCCCTGCCTGCACTGTCCCAATCCCATCTCTTTCTGCTGGCACTCCAGGAGCAGCGTCTCGGTTCCTCGGCATCTCAGCCCCTCCAGCAAGGCACGGCCGTCCCTGGGGCTGAGCTGGGTTCCGATGGGTGCCGACTGGGCTGGCCCACAGCCCAGCTGCCTGCAGACCACCTCTGCTTCCAGCAAGCTCCAGCTGCTGCCGCACACCCCGTACCAGGTAGCGTTGTAGAGCACTTCCACCCGCCCCGTGCAAGGAGTGAGGCCGTCCCGCACCCGCACCTCCAAGGGGTTTGTGCCTGCGAGAAAAACCAAAGGGTTAAGGTGGACCCTCTGCAGGAGGGCGTGCAAGGGTGGGGGTGTGGGCCACGTGCCGCCTGCTGCGCCATTTCCACCCCCCCAGCTCCCTGGCAGTGTCATAGAACGGGTTGGGTTGGAAGGGATCTTCAAGATCACCTGGTTCCAACCCATGGGCTCCCTGGCAATGTCACAGAATCCTAGAACGGTTTGGGTTGGAAGGGATCTTCAGGATCATCTGATTCCAACCCTCCTGCCATGGGCTCCCTGGCAACGTCATAGGATGGTTTGGGTTGGAAGGGACCTTCAAAATCATCTGGTTCCAACCCATTGGCTCCCTGGCAATGTCATAGAACAGTTTGGGTTGGAAGGGATCTTCAAGATCATCTGGTTCCAACTCATGGGCTCCCTGGCAACATGATAGAATGGTTTGGATAGGAAGGGATCTTCAAGATCCCCCACTTCCAACGCCCTGCCATGGGCAGGGACACCTTCCACTAGACCCGGTTGCTCCAAGCCCCATCCAACCTGGCCTTGAACCCTTCCAAGGATGGGGCATCCACAGCAGAGGGCAACCTCTTCTAGTACCTTGCCACCCTCATAGTGAAGAAACCCATCATTCCCATCACTGATGTGCCACCAGTGCTGCCAGCCTCCCAGTCCCAGAAAAAAACCCTTTTTTTGGGACATTCTAGAAGCATCCCCCACCCTGGGGACCACCTGAGCACACTACTCCCGCGTCTTCATTGTGATTGCAGTTATGGAGTCCCCAGCTTCTAAGGTTGCACTGGGCGAGGGTGGTCTCCATACTGGTGCACTGCACGTCATCCAGCCAGATGGGATCTAACCCTTGCCCGAAGTGAGCTTGGCCTGGGACAGCCACGGCCGTCCCACAGCCCAACTGCTGGCAGACCACCTTAGCATCCTTCAAATCCCAACTGTCGTCGCAGATGGTGCCCCACTGCTGTTTGTGAAGAACCTCAACTCTCCCGGCACAACGGTTGGGACCGTTGACCAAGCGGACCTGCACCTCTTCCGTCACGTTGACATCTGCCAAGAGAAATCCCGGTTAGGGAAGGAGAACTGGGGCACCCATCACCAAAAATAATCCCCAAACCAGAAGGCAGAGTGCAAATAGTCGGTTTGGTGTTGTCCCCCCCTCAGTGAGGGGTGCAACCCCCCAACCCTTCCAGAGGAGCTTGGCCATAGGGATGGACTTCAGATGGACTTCAGAAGAACTATGGACTTCATACCCTACAATGGGGGCGTCTCTGTGCGAGCACGTGGACCAGGCGATGGAGAGCGGGGGGATTTGGGGGTGGGGTGGTCCCCTTGAGACAGAGCTTGGCTCAGCGCTGGAGCGGGGGAGGGTGAAGGTTTCGTTGAGATGTTGGTGGGAACGCGGTGAAAACCCACAGCTGGCTTGGGGCCAAGCTTGGCCAACGTGAAGCTCTGAGCTTTTCCCAACACCCCTTCCCAAAACACGGTATTCCCAAGGCTGGCGTAACCCCCGAGGCAGGATAGACCCTCCCATCATCCCCCCCCAGATGCTCCATATGGGATGGGACGTACCTGAGCACACCACACCGGCATCTTCTCGGTGATAGCAGTTGGTCTGTCCCCAGGGCCGGACTTGGCACTGGCCGAGGTTGTTCTCGTTCCCAGTGCAGATCACATCATCCATCCAGATGTGCCCAATCCCCTGGCCAAAGTGAGCGCGGCCGTAGGCTGCCACGGCCTTCCCGCAGCCCACCTGCCGGCAGACCACCGCCGCGTCGTTGAGGTCCCAGTTGTCATCGCAGACCGTCCCCCATTGCTCCTTGTAGAGCACCTCCACCCTCCCGCTGCAACGGTTCGGTCCTTCTGCCAGGCGGATTTCCACCACCTCGTCCCTCACCCAACCTGTGGGAAGAGACGCAGGAGATGCAGCGATGAGGGCAAAGAGGGGCTGCAGCTCCAGGGGGGGCTTCCTGGTGGCAACCACTGGGGTGCAAACCCATGGTAGATGCCCAGCTATGTCGATCCGTAGGAGGACAGATCCTGGTCCTGCCTGCGTGGCCCTTGGGGCTTCATAAGCACCACCAGACACCTACGGTTGGCCTCCAGGCTCAGCCCCTGATGGGGGAGGGGAGACCTAAATCCCGTTTCTCAGAGCCTTGGTGCAGCCCGCATCCCAAACTGGGTGTCCATGTCCTTTTTCCCGCCCCCATCCCTGCTCCGCTGTGCCAAGGTTAGATCCAGCAGCTCCACGGGGCGTGGGGATGGGGGCCACCACCATCAGCCAAGGGGCCAAGCCCCCGTGCCCTTGAAACCTGCAGCCAACACTCCGGGGGTCAGGTTGGACAAGAAAAGGTGGGTTTTTTGGGGGGAGGGGGCAGCTCCCAGCTGTATTTTTAGGACTCGAGCATCACCTGAGCAGACCACGCTGGCGTCCGTGATGTGGATGCAGCTGTTGACTCCCCAAGGTCTGGCCGGACATTCTGTGAGGTTGTTCTCCTCCCCAACGCAGGCGACCCTGTTGAGCCAGATGCGATCCAGCCCCCTCCCAAAAAAAGCCCCTGGCAGGGCCACCACGGCTTCACCGCAGCCCAGCTGCCGGCAAACCACCGCCGCGTCGTTGAGGTCCCAATCGTCGTCGCAGACCGTCCCCCATTGCTGGTTGTGGAAGACCTCCACCCTCCCGGCGCAGCGGTGCGGACCGTTCACCAGCCGGACGGTTGATGTGATGTTTGAATCATCTGCGGAAAAATCACGATGGATTTAGAGGGGGGGACAGGAGCAAAAGGACCCCCCCATCCCACCCCATCCCACCCCAGGAGGGGCTTGACCATCCCACCACAGCATCACCCACCACAGCGATGTGGGCCGTTCGCTCGATGTGTTATTTGAATAATCCACAGGAAAATCACGATGGATTTGTGGGGGGGACACAGTAGCAGCGGCAGCACCTGGGAATGGGGTGAAAGGACCCCCCCCATCCCACCCCAGGAGGGCTTGACCATCCCACCCCATCCCACCTCAGGAGGGGCTTGACCATCCCACCCAGCATCACCCACCGCAGCGATGCGGGCTGTTCGCTCGATGTATTATTTGAATAATCCACAGAAAAATCATGATGGATGGATGGATGGATGGATGGATGGATGGACGGACGGACCTCCCCTCCCCATCCCACCCCAGAAGGGGCTTGGCCATCCCAGCATCAACCCAGAAGCAGCCAGATGGACACCCCACAGCCCACCTCCACCCCAGGACACCCCACGGTGGGACATACCCAAGCACACCACGCTGGCGTCTTCTCCATGGTTGCAGTTGGTCTGCCCCCAAGGACGAGCGCGGCACTGGGTGAGCACATCCTCTTTCCCGGAGCAACTGACGTCATCCAGCCAGATGTGTCCCGTTCCCTGCTGGAAGCGAGCTTCGCCAGGTCCTGCTTCAGCTCTGCCGCATCCCAACTGCCTGCAGACCACCGTCGCATCGTTGAGGTCCCAATTGTCATCGCAGACCGTCCCCCACTGCCCGGCGTGGAACACCTCAACCCTGCCGGCACAACGGTGTGGGCCGTCCACCAGCCGTAGGTCAGCGGAGCTGGAGTTCCCTGGTGTTATGGGAGAAGGGGGACATGTGGCTGGAGGACACCTCAACATCCCTGGAGAACCCCCCCACCATGGAGAACCTCAACCCTGCCGGCACAACGGTGTGGGCCGTCCACCAGCTGTAGGTCAGTGGAGCTGGAGTTCCCTGGGTTTATGGAGCGGGAAAGAGGTGGGAGTGTGGCTGCAGGACACCCCAATATCCCTGGAGAACCCCACCACCACTTCCAGCACCCCAAGGAGGAGCGGGGCCACCGTTGTACTGGGGGATAAAACCCTGGGGGTGATGCCCGGCTGCGGGGGGCTGTGGGCTGCCCCTGGCTCAGGCTGACTGAAGGGTTTGGGTTGGAAGGGACCTTTGAAGACCACCTAGTCCAACTCTTATTCCATGGGTTGGGGCATCTTCCACGGGTAGGGGCAACTTCCATGCATAGGGGCATCTTCCACAGGCAGGGGCAAGTTCCATGGGTAGAGGCATCTTCCATGGGTAGAGGCATCTTCCATGGGCAGAGGCAAGTTCCACGGGTAGAGGCAACTTCCACGGGTAGGGGCATCTTCCAGTAGATCAGGTTCTCCAAGCCCCGCCCAACCTCACCTTGAACACTTCTAGTGATGGGGCAGCCACAGCTTCTCCAGCCGCCCCGTCCCTGTGCCTCACCACCCTCATAAAACATTTCTTGACGTCCATCCCATCAAAATTTACACTTTTTTGGTTGAAAACCATCGCCCCTTGTCCTGGCACGATGGGCCACACTAAAAAGTCTCCCTCTGTCCTACAAACCTCCTCTAAAGGCCACGAGAAGGTCCCCCCGGAGCCTTCTCCAGGTTGGAGAACCCCAACTTTCTCCATCGGAGAGGTCTTCCACCGCCACCCCCCGCTCACTTTTGTGGTGTCCCCTGGACCCACTCCAACAGGTCCGTGTCTCTCCTGTGCCGCGGAGCCCAGAGCTGGACACAGAATTCCAGGGGGATGGGTCTCACCAGAGCGGAGCAGAGGGGGAGGAACCATCTCCCTCAACCTTCTGGTCACGCTTCTTTGGGTGCGACCCGGGATACAACCGATCTGCTGGGTCGCAAGCGCACGGCGCCCGTTGGCATCCAACTTGGCACCCACCGGTCCCCAAAGTCCTTCTCCACAGGGCTGCTCCCACCCCTCCATCCCCTCAGTAGATACTCATGGGTGAGCTACTAGGAGTATCTAGGGGATACTCATGGGTGAGCTACTAGGAGTTTCTAGGAGATACCCATGGGTGATCATGGGTGAGCCACTAGGAATATCTAGGAGATACTCATGGTTGAGCTACTAGGAGTTTTTAGGAGATACCCATGGGTGATCATGGGTGAGATACTAGGAGTATCTAGGAGATACTCATGGGTGAGCTTCTAGGAGTTTCTAGGAGATACTCATGGGTGATCATGCGTGAGCACTAGGAGTATCTAGGAGATACTCATGGGTGTTCATGGGTGAGCTACGAGAAGTATCTAGGAGATACCCATGGGTGTTCATGGGTGAGCTACGAGGAGTATCTAGGAGATCCTCATGGGTGAGAGCTACAAGAATCTCCTACACCAGCCCTGCACGCAGCATCTCCCCCGAGGAGGACCACCGACCTCCACCCGACCCCTCACCTGCACACACCACTGCGGCATCTTCCCCGTGGTGGCAGTTGTGGACGCCCCACGTCTTGGCGTGACACTCGGAGAAGTTCCTCTCCTCCCCCGTGCACCTGACGTCGTCCAGCCAGATGGGCCCCGCTCCCCAGCCGAACTGCGCGGAGCCGGGGGCCGAGAGGGCCCCCCCGCAGCCCAGCTGCCGGCAGACCACCATCGCGTCGCTCATGTCCCAGCTGTCATCGCAGATGGTCCCCCACTTGTTGTTGTAAAACACCTCCACCCTCCCGGCACACGGGCTCAAACCACCCACCAGGCGAAGCTGGGGGCTGCTGGCGATCCCCGAATCTGAAAAATATCCCAGAAAAAAAAAAAAGAGGATTAGGAGGGATACGCTCGCGCACCTGAACACCTGATGGGATGGCGAGAGGGTAGGACAGCCCCACGGTGGCTTTGCGGGGGGTCACCGGGGTGAGTCCATCCATCCCTCGCGCTTCAGCATTGAGCACGGGGCGGGGGGGGGGGCTGCAGGGTGGGGGGAGCTCCAGGAGGTCCCTTTCCCCGCGGCTGCTCCCCGATTCTGAGGTTGGGACAGGAGAAAACACGTCTCTCCACCTGAGGGACACTGTGCCGGGAGGAAGGGATGCGTAACGCCCTTCCCGGTGTTCCTCAGTGCTTCCCGTTTCTTGGAAGCTGCATCCCTCAGTTCACCTGGCGCTACACCCCTTCCCACCCTAAACAAAACGGCAAAGGATATTTTATTTTCTTTTTTTTCCCTGGTTATCCCTGTCCTGGTTGCCACATCGACCTGCCCATGGAGGTTGACCTTCTCAAGCCAAGCCTAGACCGGTAGCATCTACCCAAAAACTGGTGTAAGTGCAGGAAAACAACCGGTTCCAGCACATCTTTCCGCATTTTTCCATACATTTTTACAATGCCGACGGCACCGCTAAGCTGGGGGAGGGAAGGCGGCACCTGCTGCCGCTCAGAGCATTGCCCACCCTGCTCCTCCCAAAGGCTGCGGGTGCTTCAGCCTGTAAAAACATCTCGGACACTTCTGGTGGTCAGATGCTGAGGCACGTCTTAGCCGTGCCGCTGTTTTCCCAGCCCGTCGTATTTTTCCCGTGTCTCCCAACACCAGTTTTAACGGGATTTCTAGGAATCTGGGCTAACTGGTTGGCTAGTTGGTGGCCAGTTTGATCCCAACCTGCAGAATGGTGGGGTTTGGTCCATCTGATGGAGAACCACCTACCTGAGCACACCACGCTGGCGTCTTCCATGTGGTTACAGGCGTGATGTCCCCAAGGCTTGACCGGGCATTCAGCCAGGGTGGCTTCTGTCCCAAGACAACTGACCTCTTGTAGCCAAATGGGGCCAGATCCTTGCCCAAAAGCAGCCAAACCTGGAGCGGCCACGGCCACCCCACAGCCCAGTTGCCGGCAAACCACCGCCGCGTCGTTGAGGTCCCAACCGTTGTCACAGATGGTCCCCCATTGCTGGGTGTGGAAGATCTCCACCCTCCCGGCGCAGCGGTGCGGGCCGTGGGCCAGCCGCAGGGCTTCGGAGCTCCCCAAGTTCAAGGCTACGAGCAAAATTAGAGGATAACGAGGATAATGACCCCCCCCCCGGTTGGAAACATCTGCCTGTCCAGTGGCTGGAGACGCTGGGGGACCCCCCACCCCAATTTTCAAGGTCCCCACCCCCCAGCACCTTGCGTTTCGGGGCGCGCACCCGTGAACCTGATGGTGAACTTGACCGAATCCCCGAGGTGCTGCAGTGACACCAGTGACCTCATGGGGACAAGGAGGCAAAGGAGCCCCAAGCACCGCAGCAAGGAGTAGCGTGGGGAGGAGAAGGGGATCCCTGAGGATCAGAGGCTGTGCGGGAGCAAGGGGTGGGAAAAAAAACGCCCCACGGAGGCAGCTGCCACCCTGGTGTGGCAGGGATCTTTGTGTCCGATGGAATGGCGATGTTTGATAGGATTGGGATTGCTGGGAATCCTAGGATTGGGATTGCTGGGTATCCTAGGCTTGGGACTTTTTGGAAACCTAGGCTTGGGATTTGTGGGAAACCTAGGCTTGGGATTTCTGGAAGTCCTAGGCTTGAGATTTCTGGAGATCCTAGGCTTGGGATTTCTGGGAGACCTAGGCCTGGGATTTCTGGGAAGCCTAGGCTTGGGATTTCTGGAGATCCTAGGCTTGAGATTTCTGGAAGTCCTAGGCTTGAGATTTCTGGGAGACCTAGGATTGGGATTGCTGGGGATCCTAGGCTTGAGATTTCTGGGAGACCTAGGCTTGAGATTTCTGGGAATCCTAGGCTTGGGACTGCTGGGAATGCTAGGCTTGGGATTTCTGGGAATCCTAGGCTTGGGATTTCCAAGCACCTTGCCCGAGGGAAGCCAGGAACGGGTAGACCTCAAAATGGAAAACACCTTCGGCTCCCTGGCGGGACCGCAGGAACAGGGGGTGGCTGGAGCAGGGCGAGGAGGAGCCGGATGGGTGAATTTGGTCAGTGTGACCCCCCCAGGGGAGGACCGACCCCCCCTCCCCACCACTGACCTGTGGCCGCAGAGCACGCCACGCTTGCAGACCCCCTGGCTTGGCAGCTCTCGGCGCCCCAGAACTTGACCTTGCATTCGAAGAGGGCTGTCTCCGTCCCGGTGCAATCCACGGCATCCAGCCAGATCAGATCATTCCCGGTGCCAAACTGGCCGGATCCCGTGGCCGAGCGTGCCAGCCCGCAGCCCAGCTGCCGACAGACCACGTGGGCTTCAGCCAGGTCCCAGCCGTCGCTGCAGACGCCCCCCCAACGCTGAGCGTGAAACACTTCAACTCTCCCGGAGCACGGATCCGAGCCATTGACCAGGCGGAGGCTTCCCAGGTCGGAAAAACCCGATCCTACAACATCAGAAGGTGGACACACATTGAGGTAGGTACCTTCTACCCTGTGAAATTTGGAGCAATGGGTTTACACCAGCGGATGAGCATCCCTGCGGGTCAGGGATCCTCATGAGCATCCCCGCGGGTCAAGGGTGCTCTCGCGACGACGGAGAGGGCAGAGCTTTGAGGAATGACGTCAACTGGCCCAACCAGTCCCCAAAGCTTGATGACGATGGCCTTGACCAGACTTTAGCCCCTGAACCTCGTATCTTTTGCTTTTTCCTAAAGCAGCCACATCCAGCAGGGTCCAGTCATCCAGACGTCGGCACCTTTGTGCCATTTGGGACACCGGGGACACCTCAGCTGCCCTCCAGCTCCTGCTCCTGAAGGGCACAGGTTTTCCTGTAGGATCTTTGAGCCCACCTAGGGGGAGATGCTGCCTTGCCATGCTGTCTCGGTCAGTGACACCCGGTTATTAAGCAAAGTCCATCGTATTAAGCAACTTGGTCACCACCCTGGCTTCTTAACAGCCGCTAAAATGGGCTGTGGGGTTCCTCTGGCAAAAAGTCGGAGCTGGAGGGGAGATAGAGGGATGGGAGATGGGCTCATGCAGCTCTAAGCACCACGGGGACATCAACCAAAGCTGTTGGAGAATCCTCCCTGACCACCAGGCCAGCTCAGATGGGAGAAGACCCCTTTGCCCCACTGGGAAGAAGCAGGTGGGGCCACGTTGCAATTTGCCTGACGGGGACGATCTCTGGTCCACGCTAACCACCAGGATTTGTGATAAAACACCGGCCAAAAGCATGCCAGAGGCTGTATTTTTCGGGAGAGCGGTGCAAATGAGCAAGACTTTGGGGTTTGGGGGGCTTTAATCCCTGTGCACAGCTGCCCAGTTCCACCGGGATGAGCCACGAGGGGCTGATTTCAAAGCAGAGGGTCTCCAGGCTGACTGCAAACGCCGCCTGCGTCGCAAACCCTGCACCCCCGGGGAACGCAGCGCCGAAGCCCAGTGCTGCAGGATCACGGTGAGGTTTGCACCCAGCGCCACGAGGCGTAGCAGTTACCTGAGCACACCACACCAGCTTCTTCTCCACGCTCGCACTGGTGGATGCCCCATCCCTTGGTTCTGCATTCGGAGAGGGCAGCCTCCGTCCCGGAGCAGTGCACGTTGTCCAGCCAGATGGGTCCCTGTCCCTGCCCGAAGTGAGCCCGCCGCGGAGCCGCGATCGGCACGCCGCAGTCCAGCTGCCGGCACACCACTTTGGCATCCATGAAATCCCAGCCGTCATCGCACACCGTCGCCCAGTTCTCATTGTGAAACACCTCGACCCTCCCGGCACAGTGACCTGGACCATCCATCAGCCGGATCGGAGCGAAGTTGGAAACGACCGAACCTGCAAAGAGGGAAGGAGATGCTGGGAGCATCCAGCTCCGCTGTGGGAAGAGGAAGAATCCAGGAAAAGGGAGAATCTGGGAGGAGGAAGAATCCGGAAAGAGGAAGAATCCTGGGTTGCTCTGAACCCACAGCATCTCATTCCAACCCCCTGGAGACCCTTCTCAAAGCCACTTGACCAAACGGCACCTTGTTCCCAACTGGGATGGAGGGAATTACCAGTTCATCCTGACCCAGGTGCTGGAGTTACACCCACCTGAGCACACCACGCTGGCGTGCTTTCGATGGCTGCAGCTGCTCTCCCCCCATGAACTCGCCGGGCATTTTGTAAGGGTCTGCTCCGTCCCCTGGCAGTCCACATTGTCCAGCCAGACACGCAGGGGTCCGGTACCAAAATCTGCCTCTTCCGAAGCCGGCAGCGCCGTCCCACAGCCCAGCTGCCGGCACACAACCTCGGCGTCCTGTTTATCCCAGCCGCGGTTGCAAACGGCTCCCCACTCCTCCTGGTGAAGCACCTCGACTCGGCCAGCGCAGCGGTGCGAGCCGTTTGCCAGCCGGAGATGAGCCGGCTCGGGGATGATCGAGTCTGCAAACACCCGGGAGTTAATAACGCCTTCAGACAGCCACCGTTTTCCCTCCCTGCTTATCCTATTGCAATTAAGCTCCACAAGGTGCCAAATGGCACGGGGGAGGGTCCCCAGGGTGCCAGAAGGCACGGCAGAGTGTCCCCAGGGTGCCAGAAGGCATGGGAGAGGGTGCCCAGGGTGCCAGAAGCCACGGGAGAGGGTCCCCAGGGTGCCAGAAGGCACGGCGGAGGGTCCCCAGGGTGCCAGAAGGCACAGCAGAGGG
>JAVJGI010000060.1:77556698-77623863 GCA_035590275.1 Ibycter americanus | reverse complement strand
GAGGGTATAGAATACACAGTTCCAGTTACACCCACACAGTGATAAACTGGTCCCAGCCACTATAACTAGGACAGTAAGCATAACTGCCTTAACTAAAGAAAGACTGAGGCAGACCCATTGCAGAGTATTCTGTGGTAGGGGGACTGCTCAGGCACTGACCCCAAATGTGTGCTGCTCCTGGTGGTTTATTCCCAGACTATCATGATGCATCCAATGTGTATGGTAGTAGGACTATGTAGGAGAATTTTGGAGCACTTCTTATCCCTAATCAAAGCAAAGCCATTTTTCCATACTGTAAAAATAATGCATATTTCCTCAATGTTAGTGCCTAAATATAGAATTACCAAAAATTTCTTTTAGTTCTTCTGTTGTTGCTGCCATTTTCTTTTGTAAAAAGACCTGAAAATATTTTTCAGGGTTGATATCAAGAATAAAGAGTCTCATTTAATCTGTTTATTTACTGTGAAACTCCTCAGGAGGCTAAGTAGGGCTTGACATTATAGGAGATGGAAGAAGAGAGCCTTCCTTCATGCAGTTCCTTTTTTACTCAAACAGGTGTGCAAGATACCCAGCCAAATGGAAAAGTGTGTGGTTCCCTGTACTCTCCACTGGCCTTTAAGAAAGCTCTTATTTTCAACCTCCTTATTTCAGATTATAAAAGATGAGGCTTGATAGTGTCCAAGTTAAAACCCTGCCAGCAGGAAAGACCTATCCCTTGAACTGCTCAGATCATTCTGGGTTTTTCTTCCCATTGCTGCTTCAGGAATGCGGACAGTTTGTACCCGCCCTGTTTTCCTAGGCTAGTTTTGAGGAGAGAGGCAGAGTGAATGGTCTAGAGTAGATGGGAGGTGAAATTCTTCCTCTGAAACACAGGTTGGTTTTTTTTTTTTTTTTAATGTGTCTTCTGTGTAGCTGGTCGCTGCTTTCCACCAACTCAGAGTCTTTACCTTCACCCATCTTTAATTGCCTGTTACTTTGCTTGTGTAACTGAGCAGCCTGTTTTATCAGTTTACGTTGCCCATGCCAAATCAACTTCTTATAGAGCGATATGTGAAGATGGAGAGAACGTGTTCACAAGTACATGTACTTTTAATAAGTGTTATCCTAACCTCACATTTGGGCAGCAGTGGACTTTACACAAAATGCAGGTGCTGTTTCCAAATGGATGGTATTTCTTGGATGAGGGGTAAGAAACCAAACTGAAAGAACCTGGTGTGAAGATTCCTTGTGATTGAGTCTGCATGATCCAAGAAGCCTGTTCAAAGACTTTTTGAAAAGGAAGGAAAGTTTCTTTCCATCTCCCCATGAATCCATACATGTAAATTCTAGAATGAAGATGCTATGTTACCGTAGGGTTTTTAAGTTTCTTTTCCAGTTGAGCAGTTGAAATAACAACCATCCACTTTGTACATCCCAGGATTGTTAAAATAATTTATAACTGAACTTGTCCCATGGCTCTGTAAGATAACTGGTGAATAATGAGCGTGTACTTATGAATTGACTGTGCAGTGTCAGGTTGTGTAGGAAGCTGACACAATGCATCTCACCCCGTCTAAGGAGATGTGTCTGCTCAACTACTGGGAGTTAGTGGCCCAGATTGGGACCAGGGATGCAAGCTTTTTTGAAACAGATCAGAAAAGAGTGGGTTAGGGCGTGGGCTTGAGCTGTGCTTTTCCTTCCCTCTACCCAAGCTCCAATGTCAGGTTCAAAATATCAATGAATTCCTAATTATAACGAGTATAATTATGTATAGCAAAGACTAAATGTTATAGATGATACATACAATAATTTATGAAAGCTTGTAATTAGTATTTGTGTGTATATGTATGCACACACAGAGGCACTCGCATCCCAAAGCAGCTCTGTCTTTAGTAAGACGCTTTTGTTCTAGATTTTGTCCAATGCCATTGTATCCCATGGATATTCTAGAAATGCCCCACGTTTCCATGCTTTCCAGGCTGAGCAAAACTGTCCCAAGGCCACAGCAATCCTTCCTGGAATTTACTTCACATACTTCCCAACGGTTATGCCATCCAGAAACCACTTTCCAGTAAGATTTCTGTGGGCTTCTGCCATATGTCAAATCCACCAATACAAAAGCATAATCTCCTCTTGGCACCTTCAGCCTTGGGAGTCTGTGAGGGGGATTTAGCTCCTCCAGAAGAATGGGTATCTGATTTTTCTTCTACTCTTCTGGTGGCAGTTTGATAGAGGAAGCAACCAGAGACAGAAAATTTTAAAACTGATCTTTTTTCTTAGCTGGAAGACTGAAGTGCTGTTCCTGCTGCTGTTGAGTGGCCTTCAGCAGAAAGGGTCAAACAGCTCAGGCACAAAATGCCTTCCACTTAAGTACTTTTTCCAGGAAGAAACACAGAGCACCTCTTCCTGTGAAGGCACAGAAATAGTGCTGTGCTGATTCTGAACGGGCTTTGATGTGGCTGTAAATGTCAGGTGTGATTTTTTTTTTTCCCCCATAAAAATTCTCAGTACTTTGTACCTTAGCTTATACTAGACAGCTTTTCTTTTCATCCGTAGACCTTTTAAGGAGCTCAAAGTTTAAATCTTTTAAGTGCTGCCCATACTATTTTTCTTCCCAAAGATGCATCCATTGCTCAGGGAGTTTTGTGTGTAGAACATAGAATAATTCAGGTTGGAAGGGACTTAGAGAGCTTAACCTGGTCAACAGCATCCTCCACAAGCAAGCACAGATGAAAGATGTCTTGAAAAGTGGTCCTTTAAAGGCATCCTAAGTACTCTTCTTAAAAAGACAGAGGAAAAAAGAGGGAAAGTATTAATCAGAAGCAATGGGAGGAAAATATCCTGGGTTGAAATCCACAATGAAAGAAAGAAGAGGAGCCAGTCTTTGATACTGTAAAATCTGAACATTGTGACCACAGTGTCATGTGGAGCTTTTTGTCCTCATCTTGGATGGTTAGATTAATGCTGCTGAACAGAAAGGTCCCAATACTTATTTCTGGACAAGTGGGAAGAGGTAGAGGAGAAAATGGAGGAAATTTTTGTTGTCAATTTTTATTTCTTGAAATTGTTCCATCTACTTTACTGCCCTTGTTTCGCATTCCAGCCTTTCACTACAGCTCCATGTAATTTGACAGAATTCCTGAGTGCAATGAGTTGTGCTACAGAGACTATACCCTAGCTGCTCTTAAAATACATTAAGTATTTGAATACTGATTAGATTCATCAAATGTGCTCATTTATTAGCAATAAATAATGATCCTTTGTGTAATAACTGTGCATAAATTACTTCCGTCTGCACATAAATTTCACCTTGTTGCTCAGTATCTAATGGAAACTGTTTCATCTATCTTTCCACCAGACCAGGTGTCTTTAATAATCCCTTGATGTTTGTATTCTTCTGAATTGGCTTAACATTTTTGTCATTGTCTGTTTCCTCATGTTCACCTTCCTCTTCCGTATTTCTGAAGTATATAAGAATCCCCTTCCTATTAAAAAAAAAAAAAGGTCATAATCGCAGTGATCACTTCCTACTTGGAATAATTTGAATGAAACAAAACCTCAAGGATTTTGGGGGGCTGCCTGAAATGATTTTGAAAAATAGAAGGTTGACTGACTTAATGAAAAATGTCCTATTTAAAAGAAAAAGAAGGCACAAAGCAGCCAGTTGCTTTTGCATGATTTATTTTGTTGACACTTTAATCAAAACATCTTTTATTTTTGCAGAAAGGCTTTCATTAAATGTTTGGCAACTTCATTTTCTGGCAAAAGTAGAAAAGATAACGGAGGTGGAAGCTGCTTAGACTTTTTTTTTCATTATTTGAGTAACTTCAATGTTTATAAATGCAGAACAATTTATCAATGAGCACTGGGAACTCATTTGTTTTCGGTCATGTTCTCCATGGTTTTCTTACCAGTAGTGCCTAGGCCAGGGTTTTGTTGGTACCTGCCTAAAGGAATCATCAAACAGATGAGCTGGGCACTGGCTGGGCAGGAGGGTCCCTGTGTTGGGCGCAGCTCTTGCATGCATGGTAGGGTATTAGGATCGCTGCGTCCTCCCTGCTGATGCTTGGTGTCTCCCCTCTCTCGAGGGGCTCCTTCCCTGAAGGAAGGCAGTATGAAAGGCTGTTGCCCCCCTACATTGCACAGGATTTTCTCTTGAGCACAGAGTGTAAAATACCACGTCAGAATTGCAGCTCTTTTTTGCCTCATTGGAATGCCACATAATATCAGGAGCGCTAGACAAGGAAATAATATTTCATGTCAGCAGTGTTGCTAATTAACGTGTAAATCATTTTGCTCGGTTTTCCTTGTCACAAGATTGGCTTAAAGAAATAATCAAAAGACTTAAGAATTATATATATATATATATATATATATGCCTGCAACTTTTGCGACTCACTAAGTTGCATGCTTTTCAAGATTTTCTTTGCCTCCAAGAAGAACAGAATCTCATTTTGATTTTGAATGGTAAATAAGTTTTCTCAGTCTAGGAATGGGGACAGTAAGAAAAACATCAAATACCATGATCCTGGCAATAAAATCCCAGAGCTGGCAGTCGTGGGTCAGAGAAGACAAGGCTTGGGAGGGAGCCAGAGCCTGCCTGTGAACAGGAGCAGCAGGCTGGAGACAGCTGTCTGGAATCTGTCTGGGCAGCAGGCACCCCAGAAGATGAGAGAGTCATGCAGGGAAGCAGCTTTTTGCTGCTATGGGAGCCGTAACATCAGAGCTTGTTTCCACTTAAAGGGGTTTCCTGTTAGAACTGCAGCTGGCAAACCCTGCCCATGAAGATGAGAGTTCGACAGCTTCCCAGAATGGAGTTACATGGGCAGAAAGGAGTTGCTGCGTCTATGGAAGCATCTGTATGTGAGGTTTTGTTGGCAATATGGGGTTTGAGAACGGGTGTTTGGTGTTGGTTTTTTGTTTTTTTTTTTTAATTGATGGAGCGCAAGGCTATAGGAAGGGGAGAGGACACAGGTAGCAATGTAGGGAGCCACAATTTGCATATCTCTAGGCATACTTTTGAACAACTGCAATGACGTCAAACCAGGATTTCCCAGGTGTTAGGACCTGTGAGGAGGTGCGGATGACCTTTGATAGCAAAGCAGTCTTCTACCACTCCTGTGAAAGCTGGGAATGCTTATGGAAAGTCATTGCAAAGCCTGTAGGTTTGCAAAGCCTGGAGCACATCCCATTCCTGGCTCTAGGCTTCTTATGCATTGAAGTCCCATCAAACACACTAACCATGATTTTTAGGGCTAGCTGGAACATGGATTTGAGGACATATTAAAGAGGTTCAACCATATTATCTGTCCATTTTCTTTTCATCTTGGTAGCTGCGTTTTAGACACAAATCATCTGGGCTGTGCTTGGGAAGACCCAAGTTTCAGGATGTCTTCTGGTGGACCACTTCAGTCTGTCTGGACTAGACGAAGGAAAGCTTGGATGCATGTGATAGCATAATGCAAGTATTCAAGCTTTCACCACTCCAGGCAGGTCTGGCGTTCAGCATTCAGAAAACAAGCATGGGTGGTAGGTGGTGCTGGGCTTCAGCGCAAACTCAGACCCAGGACTGATGAACAGCATAGGCATAGCCAGAGAAAGGGCTGGCTGATTGTGGAGATCAGAACAACATTTGAGGGTGTGATAGGTTTGACAGTATGTTACACCCTCTTAGTGGCTGGTGCCTGCTGTATGTGCTGGTGCAAATTACAGTCGGGCCCAAAGGCAATGACTGCTGCTCGAGTAGTGACCTACTTAGGTGGAAAGTAGCATGTGGATGTGGTTACTAATACCACAGCTGGGTGTGAGTATTGTAAGTGAAGAGCTGCTATTCCTCCATGCATCTGATGATCTGCCCACACTTCAACTAGTCAATAATTTTTGCCATCTTCCCTGGTACCTGTCAGAAGGATCCACACCATCCAACTCAGGCACAGCTATGTAAATGGATAGCATGTCCTCCAGAAGGTCTTGAAAAGCATCAGCCTCCATTCCCTAGCTTTGCAGAGAACGTGGGCATTTGCTTTCAGACGTTTGCTAACATTTAGGCATGAATTAAATGCCTAAGGCTGCGTCTGCATAAATGTTTTGGTTCAAAGCTATAGTACTGTTTTGAAGTGAACTCCCTGATTACCACCACTTACCATGTGTTATTTGGTATGCAAAACAGTTTTGGTGTCTGTGAGCTAGCTTCCTTTAAGAGGAGACTTAATCAGAAGCTCAGTCCCAAGCGCAACACCAAATGTGCTCCAACCACTGATGAAGATACCAGGATCTGAACCAATGAGCAGGCTGCACAACCGCGAAGTCCTCCAACATGTACTAAACATGCACAAGCTACTTGAAATCTCTCAAAACCACTAAATGCTTCTGCAACATCCTGAATGTGTCTCCTGCTGTACAAAGGACCTGCTGCATTTTCAGATTTCCTTGCAGCTGCCAGCCCTCAGTTCCTTGTGACTCTTTTGTTCCTTCTTAGTCTCCTACTTCGTCTTCTTTCTTGGAAACCTTGGCCTTCTTAGCCTGGCTTCTGTTGCTTTCCCCAGCCATTGCTGTTCTTCTCTATTATTTTCCTTTTCCTACTGTTGTCTCCTGCAATGGTAACATCCGTGCCATCAGCATCCCATAAATACAGTGGGTGTGCAACCAGAGGCCCTGAGAAACTGATGTGACCCATTATCTGTGCTTTGAGCAGCCTGGAAGTCTACCCAGTGGCAACATAGCCCAGTAGCTGCACCACGAGGCAGCTAACTGCTGAATGGTGCCTTATTTAGTTGGGAAGATGATGACCTTGCTCTTGAAGATCCAGACGAATGCCTGGGGTTGGCATGGCCAACGGGTCTCCAATGCAGACAGCTCAAATCAGTCTGTGGGTGGGAGCAGAGAGCCCAGCCTGTTCAGTACCAGGAGAAGAATTTGGAGGGACGTGCTTCTGGCACTGCTCTGGGGCCACGGGACTCTACCACAGAGCCATGCAAGGACGTGTCTTTGGTCCTCTTCCCCACCCCGACTGGAATCAGGGGGACAGCACCAATGGACCAGCTTCCAGCCTCAGGTGTGTGCTGGGTGACCAGCTCCAGTGCTGTACATCTGTGTCTAACCCCTGGAGTCACCCCTTCCCAGTTTCTGCAGAGTGACCCCATCACTCTGAAGATAACTATGTCCTCCAGGTCTGTGTATCAGAGCGTGTCTCTGGATGTGTGAACACACAGGGATCTTGGTACAAGTATAGATCAAGCAAAGTAAATCCCACAACTTCAGCTAAAAGGAATCTCAAACTGTACAAGGGTGTGTTAACAGACCTTGTGTAGCTATGGGACCCGGCAGACCACAGAACTGCAAAACCAAGACAAAGTAGTTCAAGGGAAGCTGCTGAGAGACAGGGGTAAAGGCAAGAAACCTGGCTGTGCCGTCTGGCTTGCCTTGTTTATAAGGACTAAAATATTTCCTGAGCACAGATGCCTGGGAAGAGCTTTTGGAGTGAGTTTGAATTTGGGATTCAAATAGGGAATGATGGAAAGCCTGGCCCAGGTGCTCAAGGCAGCCGTACGGGTGGGAATGGGCAGGAACCCGCTCATGGGCTCGTCCCCAGGCTGGAGAAGTGGAGGGACACTTGGCTGCTCTCTCCAGTGAAAGGCAGGCTGGCACCTTCCGCACCTCCGCAAAGGACGTTCCTGAGTATTCCAGTCCTTGCCCTGTTGGCTTGGCTGGAGTGATCACAGTGCCATTTCTTCAGCTGCCCACCCCTTGCTATTTCAGCCGCCTCTTCCCTCCTTCTCGCTTCCCCTTTCTAGTGAGACAGAGCCCGAAACGGGGGAGGAGCTGATAAATGCAGATTGCCTCACAAAGTGGCTGGAGGCAGGAGCTTTCCCTTCGCCTTTCCATATCCCACAGAACTGATACCAGGGCTGTGGCTGCATCCCAGAGAGAATATACGTCCCCATAAAACTGCGCTTATGAGCTCTCGCTGCTATTGAAACCACCAGCGTGTTAAAACACCTTGTTACTAGTGGCAACCATTTTCTGCTAGTCTAATTTTTGTCCTTTCAAAGAGTGTGAGGGGATAAAGTAGCATTTCTTGTTTGCTTGGGAAGCTCCAGCGTCCTTTACTTTCCTGCACAGGTCAGTCCCCCCTGTGCTGCTTTTGCAGACCACAGTCATGGCCCATCATTTATCAGCTTGGCTGCCTCTGGTGCAGAGGGTTTTCCAGATACCTGCTGCAACCCTGTCTTTCCCCACACCGGTACCTGCGAGCACGGCAGAGCTGGCAGCCTGTCCAAGTGTGCGGCGTGAGCCCCAGCTCTCCTGCCTTCTGTTAACCGGTCACTCAGCCATCCTCATTTTCCCTCAGCAGAATTATTTTGTCTAGCTCCTAGATAAAAATAACTCACTGCTTTCTGGGGACAGATCCTAGAGAGACGTTTTCAAGAGAAAAAAACACTGAGCAGCAGAACAAATAACCGAAAGGGTACAATTTTGTGATAAACTGATACATTTGAATATACCTAGATGGCCTGAGAATAAAATTGTCAGACATAAAGGCAACAATTTTTGGTTTTCAAATCTGTCTTTTTTGTTGTTGTTGTTGTTTGGTTGTTGTTCTGCCTCTTACAGAATAGGCAAATATTTCCTTGAGACTCACACCTCACAGGGCTTGCATCCATAAAGCACTGGGTGTAGTGCACCTTGTGGAAAGGTTTTGACCAGTTTATTGGTCACAGACCAGAAAGACCAGACCCCACCATCTGATGTGATGTGAGAGCAGCTGGAAGGCCGCATTATGAAGAGGTTATATTGCTGGTGTGTGGCTTCCCGGGGACTTTTTAGTTCTTACCTTCCATAGTCTGCTGCTACAAGAAAACCAGAGCCCTGTTGCTTAGGCATAGTTTCTAATAATTCAAATGATTTAAAGGTAGCTGTTGGAATATGTTGAGTTTCATGCACTGCTTGAAAGCCTCATAACTAAAGCAGGAGTTAAAAAATTAGAGTGACATAATTCCCCTTTCAGCCTATAAAGTTAGTTACTGGGAGCTATGGATACGTTTTGTTGTCAGACTTCTACACTCATAGGTGAACATTTCGATCTCTGCAAGCTAACTTTTGACCATCTCGGTGTTTGCAGGAAGCGTGAAGCCTTGCTACAGAAATCCTGAGATGTCCCAGAGGCAGCCAGGTGAGGTGCGCGGGGGCTTGCCCGGCTCCTTCTCCGCCGCCATGTGCCTCTGCTGCCGGCCCCTGGCCAGGGGGGTGCTGGCTGCAGCACGCTCTAAGGGTTTTTCCCTCTGAACTCAGCCAAACCTGCTCCCACCCCAGTGCTGGCAAGCTGACATGAGGCACCCCACAGCGTGGATGCATGGCTTTATAGGACAAATTTCTTCCTAACACGGAGTAGGCTTAAGTGTATTTCATCTCCACTGACTTCACTTCCAGCATCAGCTGAGGCTGTGGCATCTAATTTCAAGATTAGAAGAAAAATTATTACGTAAATGCAACTCTAAGCGCCAAACCCACAGCCCCTTAGCAACCAGGGACATTTTTAGTGGTTTGGTATCTCTCACCTGGGATCCTTTCTTCTGTCCTAGTTGGAGGCTCCAGTTCAAGCATTGCTCTGCTTGCCACATGTCTCCCTCAGAATCTGGTTTAAGGTTGGACTAATGGGTTGGCGCTCAGCACCCCTGTCCCCTCCCCAAGTCTTTCCACGATGGTGGCTGCTCCAAAGCCTCTCACTTTTGAAACTGCCAGTTCCAGTCCCCTTTGGTTTTACTTTAAATCTGATCCCTTGCTTATTACCCAAACCCAGCATATTTATACTGGGGTCACCAAGTATCCTCAGGGAAACAGCTTTTCCTCCTATCCCACAAATTTTTTCTGGGCTGTTATTTTTTCTGGGATTTTAGAAACACAGTTGGGATACGTATTTTCTTCTTCTCTGCCCCTCTCAGAACATGGTCATGGGAATCACCCACTGCCCCCCCCAGCCGGACAGTGGTGATGGGGTGCAGAATACAACACAGACAGCATGTCCCACATCCTATTCCTTTTCTTCTAAAATCCTGTCCCTCAATGCATACCATTTTTGACCTTTTCCATTTCATGCTGTGCAATTGCAGTTTGGATGAGCCCTATCTCCATAGGTTTGGAAAGAGAAAAACAAATGTAGCCTGTGGGGCCCTTTCTTGTCCTCTTTCTTGGTTTGGCACTTGTGTGCATATGTCTCTTGAGTTCTTCAGTTGCCAGACTCCTTACAGCCAAGGCGGCACTGGTATTTGTTCAGGAGGTTTTCTGGGTGTTACCACACTCCTAAAGACTGTTCTTCAAGAGATGTATCACTGAATGATTCATTGCTCTTGCATCCTCCTTAGTTGTCGTTCTGTAGTTACCCAGCTTTCTGCATGCTTGCCTTGTGCTTTTTTAATGTCTTTTCCACACTTACAATGAATTTAAGGGCTTTTAGTGTGATGCGTTGCCTTCTGTCTGCAGAGAAATGTCAGCGTGACAGGTGGCACTGGCTCAGGAAGGAGGCATGAGATGTTCACCTGATCTGAGCGCTCATTTTATCTCTCTGAGCTAAACACGGGGAAGCCACTGTGGTCACCCACAAGCTCTGGGGTTTGGGGGCATTGCAAGCAGATGGAGAGGAAGGGTTCGTTGCTACGGCAGTGCTTTCCCATAATTTATTACTAAAAGACTTGACTACACTTCTCAGCCAGTTTAAACAAAATAAGAGATGTGATGGATTTATGCACTGGTGACATCAAAGAGCATAATTGTTCTTTTCTGTCTCAATTCCCAGTCCTTGTCCATCCCCACGGTCTGACCCTTGCTGCCTGCTGATGCACATCATCTCCCTCTGTCCAAGGCCAAATTCCTCAGCACTGGAGATAAGGTGTCCTTGGTCACTGGCCCTTGCCTGTGCTGGCCCTTCCCTTACTGGGAAGTCATTACTAGATACGACAGAGCCAAATCTGCCCTCCAAGAATATGGTTTTGGATGCAATAAGTTGGAACAAAGAAAAAAATAATTCACAGGAAAAGAACCACAACAGTACAGTATCTGCCAGCGCTCAGGGTGGTGAAAGACAGGCTCCGGTGATGATAACCCTGTGCGACAGTATTGTATTTGGCACTCAGACACTTGTGTGATCTGTGTTTCGGGAATCCCTTAGCAAGATGAGGAAAGAGTTTCCAATCTAAAAATAAAAAACGACAGAAACTGGGAGTAAAACCTCACCTTGTTTAATTTATGGCATGCCCATGTTTACATCTTCCATAAATCTTGGAGAAGAAGGAGCCAGTCATCGCTCTCCCACTCACCTTTAATCCACAGTGTTCCTTCTCTGCAGACTTGAAGTTCTAGAGAAATATGATTTATCTTCAGAATTTATGTTTGGGTTTGTTGGTGAGAGAATTCTTCTGTTTTCTTAACTTCAAAGAAAATGAATCATTGTGCAGTGGGAGGTTTGGACACGAGGTTGAACAAGAATGAATTTCTTGTCTTTGTGAACTAGAGACTACAAACCCCAACACCTTTTAGTAAGTATTTGTTCACAAAGCTTTTCATAGTCTTTTGCTATAGTTGAAACACTAATAGTCCACATTGCCTACAAGTATTTTAGGCACTTGTCAAGATTTTATTTTGTAAGTGTACAATCATGTCAAATATAACCATGTATCTCCTTCCATTTACTATTTTGCTATTTTAATTATAAAGCATTCAAAACTGGATCAAAGCCTACTCTAAAAATTTTTTAAATTAAAAAGTTAGCAATTTTTCATAAACTCAAAGCCTAAAAAACTTCAGTATGTATTTTACATATCAGCACACAAAAAAAATACATTGTAGAACCCTTGTTATGTGTGAAATATTTTGACTCAACTAGGTGGTGATGAATAGCAATAGATACATATGTATGTGTGCATGTATATGTATAAAGACAGATTTGATATGTGGTGACTGTAGCACCTCCTTAATCAAATATGATTCAATTACAAGTCATAATGCATCTACTCTCTGAAAATGACATACTGTTTTAAGAAATTAATTCTACAAATGTGTAAAAAAATCAAGTTTCAGATTTTTTACACATTTGACAAGAAGTTATGCATTGTCATTTCTGCTCTTTCTTCTTTATTAGAAAGTAAGTAGTAACTTAGTCTCCTATTTTCTTCTATAAGCAGAGAAACATTCTTACATACAGAAAATCAGATTGTGAAATTCCCAAAGTTTGCAAGGAGTCCAAAAGACAGACATAGCACTTGTAAACATGCTGAACTGACTTTAAAAGCCGATAAATTTCAATTTGTGTGTGTCCATTGAAATCCATGTATAACCTTGCTATGGCAACAGCATCGCTGGGGAGAATTAACATAGAGATAGACTTGGTATTACTTTACGTCTTGTTTCAGACTGCTCAAATAACAATAGCAACAGAATGGAAGTGCCCTTTGTGCCAAGAACAATAAAGTGGATGCACAGAGTCTGAGAATTCTTGGCAACAAATACCTCACACAAATTAGGCTGTAATATGAAGTATTTTTAGATTTGAATTCCTGTCATTGGATGTGCAAAGGATAAGACTCGTTGGAGCACGTCCCTAGTGATCTTCTCCCCTTTCTGGAAAAGACTGCAGTTCTTGGAAGTAGGGACTACATTTCATTCCAGGAGAAATTCATAGTCATTTTAGTAAAAAACTTTGGTTTTTTTAATTTCAGCACAGAAACTCAAAATGAAAATCGTGATATACTGACAAATTCCAAAATGTGGTGAGCGACTGGTGAGAGAGAAGACTTTCTTTGAAGTCTCATGAGTAATTCCAGTTATCCAAGGAAATCATGGTGTTCAGCGTTTTTGATGAACCAAAGAGCACCTTCAACAACAGGTCCATGTGGGTGGTCATCATGTTGCTACCATCTTGTGCCTCGAAATATTTTTTCACATTGTAGCACCAAGAGTTCTATTATTACGTGAGACTAAATTTTCATTAAAAGAGAGGGGAAAAAAGTCCATGTATAACCCTTACAACTGTGGAGCATGTGAATTCCAACCTCTTAAAAAAGAAGACAATTCTAATGCTTACCTGTTGTAAAGTCTTACGGTTCGATCAAGCACAAGATTTCCAGGATCTGGGTGGGTTTTTATTGCATGGCATACTGTGCTTCACCTCCTTAAAAAAAATTGTCTGCTTCTAGAGACAAGAGCTAGACTTCAGCATGCTTTTGCAAGGATTTCATTGTCTTAATTTCCTAATTGTTATGTTAACCACAACACAGCCATGGTTCCTGGGTAAGAAGGAGGATGATTTTGGTTCTGCTCTGCACAGAACTCTCTTCTTTTGCTACTGACATTAGTGACGAAAATCCTTCTGAATTCAGTGGAAGCAGGGTTGAACCAGTGACTCCTAACAAAGGCAGTATTGTTCAGCCTTGCAGGGGTCTGGGATGCTGGTGATGCCTTTTGTCTTTGTGCTTACTTCCTCTGGCTCATTAGGGCTGTGGCTTTTGGTTTTTCAGCTCCGGGGTGTATGTTTGCTATTGGGCGTCAGTGATGTTTTGTGGGCTCTGGTGTCTACTGCACTACAAGGCAGATGTTCCAGGGATCCTTTCAAATGCAACATCTATTGCAGGGGAGTGGGGTCTTCTCTCCTAATTTAAATGCATGAAATCCAAGATTGGGTTTGCATTTCACTTTAGATTAGATTTGCATGATTTGTTGATTATTTTTGCCTGTTGCTTTTTTTTTTTTTTTTTAATGTCATCAATGAAAGATAACTTAAACCCCAAGAGGCTGCCTTAAGTACCTGAGTTGCTCTTGTCTTTCTTGATGCGTCAATCAGCAGTGTGTTTCCTTCACACAGGATGTCAGCAGGCTTGATTTTCCATGCTGAAATGGTAGTAACATACCATAAAGAGAGGCTGGGAAATTGGGAATTATGGGAGGTCCCTTGTAAAAGGTCGCTGGAGGAGCACTGATCTGTCATTCCAGAGTCTACATAAAAGCACTAACACCCCGGTGCAAGCAAGTCACAGAGAGTATTCAGGCAACTGCAGTGGAGAGAGTGGACAGTCAGTGTTAAGAGGATGGTGGATATTCTTTGTAAGCATATGCATAAGCTTTCAAAATGCTTGTTTTTAAATTCTGATATGCAATGATACCGATTTTGCAGGCTAAACTATTGAAATTAATTACCTTCTATTTTCATTCTTTATAATTACTGTAAAGGTTAGAGAGATATATTTGTTCCAAATCAGATTTTATTCTCATGCTCAAGTACATGTTTAGATTAATTCTACCTGAAGTGGATGAACTATTTTGGTTTTATGAAGCAATCTGGTCAAATTTCCCAATTGGGCATTTTATGAAGAGGAATCTGAAACGTCAAATGTGCTAGTCATCCCTTGATGAAGAGACCTTTCCCCTGCAGGGAAATCTGCATTTATTGTCGTTCATTCCACATTTCAAAAGCACTTCAGCTATGAATTGCAAAGATATAGTTGAAATACATTTTTAATTACTACTAGCATTTCTTTCAGAGTCTTTTAGAGGTGGCAGCTAGTTTGTTGAAGTGTCATCGTATCTGGGTGCATCTGCTACTAGTGGAAGATAAAAAAAAAGTCTCTTTGCTTTGGTATTTTCAGGTTAGAAATTAATTTCTATGTTTCATTCCCTATTTCTTCTGTCTTCTCTTTGCAAGACTGTATGGCAGCTAAGTAGGTCTTGTCCCCAGCTGCCCCCAGCTTCCCCCAGAGCCTTTGGGGAGCCGTGGCTGTGGGCTGTGCTGGCTCGCTCTCCCTGGATGGGTCTGGGTGCTGTGGCGGCGCGAGATCAGCCCTTCTTTTCTACCCCAACCCATGGTCCCGAGGGATGCAGGGCGAGGCTGGAGCACCTCCACAGCTCGGGAGGGAACCCTCCCTGAAGCGGTGCAGCTACCACTGCCCGTGCCCTGCCTCTTCGGCAGCACATCTGACTCCAGTACCCAAGGTCAACACCCACCACCCTCTCCTTTTAAGCTGCCTGTGTTACAGAGCCTGTGTATTGTATCCTGCCTTGGGAGAGCTGGAGGAAGCTGTGTGAAACCCATGTTTATAAAAGGATATGAGATATAAACTAACACTCCCTTTCTGATATCTGAAGATTTATCTCTCGGTAAAATTCCTCAAGGGAATGCTGCAAAAATTCAACCTCAGTGTTAATTAAGAACCCATAAACTCCATTCATCTGAATTTACATATGGAAGAGAAGGTGGTATGATAAAAGAGATTTAACTATACATCCCTCTCTGCAAGGATAAACACAGTTTCCGCTGTGTTTATTCTAGACTGTCTACAAATGCATTGTAATACAGAAAAGGGATGCTTGGACCCCCAAGCACAGCTCTGTGCCAGGGCCGAGCACTTTGGCAAGCACAATGGCTGTTGGACACAGAGTAATGGGGACTGCTCTGCACACAAGGGCAGGAGCTGCAACCATGACATGGAAGGCAAATCCAGGGCAGGATTTTGAGTGGGAAGAGCTGTGGTCAAAGATGGGAGATGAGCAGTTGGGTAGGAGGATGTAAAATTATTCTGAATGAGAAGGAAACACTGCCTGAGCAGCAAGGATGAGCAAACAGGATAATTACCAGGAATTTACAGAAGTATTAGTGCAATCATGGGATGGCCTTTGTTTGAGCAGAGAGAGGGCGGTGCAGGAGCCAGAAATAAGCTTCAGGTTAAGAGCTGTAATGATGGAAATTTTACTGGAGTTTTAATAGCCATGGAGAAAGGGGGAAGGAGAAAAAAATAGGAAGTCAGTTTTGAGATATTAGGAGACCTTGCAGGAGAAGAGAGCAAGGAAAATATGTGAGTCTGGCTGCTCACTCACAGTTGTTGGTGCAGATGTGATATAACTGAGGAAAAGGATTCAAATAAGCGGGTGTAAAAGGAAGAGTGGGATAACACCTCCATCAAAGATAACCCTGAAGGAGAAGTCAAAAGAAAAAACAGGAAGAAAATCTCAATGAGCAAAGGATACACCTGGCTGTTGAAGGTGAGGGAGAAGTAGGGGAAAATGGAAAAGCAGCTCCTGATCTTAAGAAAGAGGTGGAGGTGCTGCTTCAATGCCGCAGAGAGGGAGAAGCTGGTAAGAGGAAGAAAAGAAAATCAAAATACTGGAAGCACAAGCCTTGAGGTTTTGAGAATCCTGGAGATGAGGGGGAGGAGGGAGAGCAAGCAGCAAGCAGAAAAGGAGGTGGAGCTGGGCAGAGAGCTAAAGCCTCCTAGGCTCCCAGGGAGAAGGAAAGAAACTCAGGAAAAAAATGGTTAGTGAGAGGCTGAGAGGAAGGGCAAGGGGGGAGCGGGGACAAGAGCTACAGAATTATATAGGGAACCATGGATTGCACTGGGAATGTAGCAGGAGGGGAGGTTGGTAATACATCCTCACACAACGCCTTCTCTCTTTGTGTCTGAATGTGCCCAGTTCTGTTTATTTGGTTAAACTAAGCAGTTGATCTCGTTATCCAGGTGATGAGTGGGTGCTGATGCATAGCCCTCAGGAGCACATAGAGCCTATAGGAAGAATTGGGTCAGTGGCCAAAATTTTAAAAATCCCTAAAAGAAAAAGCAATGTGGTCCCAAAGGAAACTTATGTTTTCCCATTTCCTTTTTTTTTTTTCTTTCTTTTTTCCTTCCTTGGTGAAAGACCAGAAGCAGAAACAAAATTCTATACATCTGATGAGAAGAGAGATATCTAATTTCAAGTCTTCGTAAGTAACGCTGGAGGAACAAAGCGACAAATTTTTCCTCCTGCTGCCGCTGCAGGAGCCAAAGCCTCACTGTCCCCCATGGGAGAGCACAGACCACACGCTGAGGAGCTGCATTTCCCTCCTGCCAAGAGGAATTTGACCCTGCCGCTCTCCGGTGACTCCCTGAGTGCTGGGCTGGTGAGTTTTCTGCCCACCACACTCTGTGCAAGGCACGAAGTCCCACCAGCACAAACTGGTGTGTGTCACCTGCCTGGGCTGTTCTCTCCGGAGGGAGACAGGCAGGTTCACACCCACTGGCTGCCTAGTTCAGGCCATCATTGCTAATTAAATTCCTCCATCATGCACAACCGGACCCTGTGGGGTGTGTTCAGGGGTAGCTCTCCCTCCCTGCTGGCAACAAAAGCTGGTCCACAGAAGAGCTGCTGCGACAGAAAGCAAGTGAGAAGAAAGAGAATGACTTTGGCCTGAGCATGGCATAATGTTTGAAGACCAGGAAAACAGATAACATTTGTTTTAGATGGGCTGATCTTTTTTAAGACAACATGGTTATTTGGGATGGTTTAACACAAGCAGCCACTCTGAAAAAGGCGTGGGACTCCGTCACAGCTGTCACACCGTGTCCAGCGGGTGCTGGGAGGCAGCTGGAGTGGTGCAGTTAGCAACGTACGGAGGAGATGAAACCACCTAGATGGACACTTGTTTGGTGGGGCTTGGTGTCTCCCTCTGAGAAACACCACAGGTCCATTTGCTGAGCTCATGGTACTTTGGGGCAGCAAATATATATGCTGGTGTCTAAATGTGGTGCTCAGAAAAGAAGAAATTAAAGGAGATCCTAGATCTTGCTCTGTGCCCTGCCTCCCTCACTGCAGGGGTCACTCCTCTGCGTGGCTCTCTGCTGCCAGCAGCAAAGAGGTGCTGGGTCCCAGTTCCCAAAGCAAGAGCACACCAGCAGCCCCGCTTGCCAAAGAGCCCCTCTGGCAAGTGCCAGGGACCTCACACTGTCCCTGCAAGCCCCAGCCATGTTCCCTGACACAGCTGTGGCTCTTCAAGCATGGCATATTCCATGGGTTGCTTTGGACAGGTTTATGTAGACCTGCCAAACATCTTGCCATGTGTGTGGCCCTGGCTCTTGCTGTTCCTCTCCAGCCCTGGTAAGGTGCATGTGCTTGGTGCCAAAGCTTCCCCATCATTCACCGACTCCACCACAGGCTTCCCCTTACCCCAGCTGCGAACTCCGCACCCAGGGCTGAGGCTGAGAAGGGACAAGCTCTTGGTCAGTTGTTCCATTTGGTCATATGAAGGTTTGAGTTCCCTGGCTCTCCACACCATCCCCATTCAGTGGAGCTCAGTGCCACCTCTCCCACCGTGACTGCTGCCCTGGCTGACGCCGAGCCTGCCCACAGCGGCACTCAGCTGGCGCTGGCTAAGAGCTCAGTGTGCTCTCATTGCTGAATTGAGGTCTGTTTAATACTTGTCTGCACTCAATGTGTAAATATTATGAGAAATCTGTAAAAAAATCTCCCGAAAGCCACTTTATGCAGATGTTACTACGAATAGATTATTGTCCATTTATGGCCGAGGGAGAGACTTTGTAATTTACAGTGCATTTTATATCTCTCTGATTTCTGTGGCACTGGGAGTAGCCAGCAAAAATCTATTCATAACAAAGAGGACGAGTTAGGATCTCTGTAACAGGAGAAAGAAGGATGGTGGAAGGGTGATTTATGATTACTCAAACAAAACAGTTTTATCTGTTTGCTCAAAGGTAGACTGTCTTCTTAAGAAAAAAATACTGCTATGTAAACAGGTGATAAATAATCATTTATAATGAGACAATTTAAACAAGTGATATGAATTACTCCATGAAAGTACGAATACCATTTACTGCTGTCTTGGCAACAGTCTCATTAATGGTCAGGGTCCCATTTAATTAGCCTTTGGATATACTGCTTTAGGCCTTCCTTTACCCGCTCCACATGCTGCGTGACCTCCTCCCAACAGCTTTATCTGGGGAGGTGGTTTTTGTACAACTGAAACTCCAAAATGCTGCCAACATTTAAAAGAATTGCAGCAGAAGAAAGCCCAGAGATTTTCTGATAACCTTAAAAGCAATGGGGAATGTAGCCTCACTCCAGGCATCAAACCCAAAGTGGTGCTAGGTCCAAGGGAATCTCTTGGCTCAACCTTTGCTCATCACTTTGTGTGGTAAATCCATGCTGTTAACGCTATGTAAACTGTATGTTACCAAATATGAACACAGAGCCATAAACTTGGGCCACCTTGTCCCTGGGAACATTGCAGCACTCACAGAGGAGCATGAGAGTTGGAATTAGTTGTGGATTTGGAGGGCTGAGGACATGGGGGACCAGCTGGGATGGAGTTGACACAGCAGAAGGCCCTGGGCTCTGGTGAGTCTCAACCTCTCCGAGGGTTATGAAAGTGGCAACCGTTTGGGTTTGTTCTTTATACTTAGTAAAGTCCTATTTTATGAACACCCCTGGCCCGGGAAAGTGTATGCAACTAAAAATAACTTGAAATGAATGCAAGCCAAAGTCAGCCCACCTGACGGCTGCAAATGCAGTTATCTCCTGTTCCTTCCTTCCTTCCTTCCTGCCTGTCTCCCCCAGCTCAATTTAACCGGAGCACAGGTGTCTTCCTGCACAGCAGCGCTGGGAAGATGAAGCAACCACTCTTCTCTTAAAGCAGTGGGGGTTTGATCACTTGTGTTCATTTACTTGTGAATTAGAGCAGGGTGAAGCTAATGCCTGGCAGATGCTTCCCTTCCAAACCTCAGCAGTCCCAGAGGGAGCCGGTGAGGTGGGGCGCAGGGGATCTGCCCCCCCTGAACCACAAAGGAGCAGATCCTCACAGTGACTGTAAATAGATCTGACAGAGGGAGGAGGCAGTACTACATTGGCCAAAGACAAATATAACCATGAGTAATGTCAGCACAGGTAGTAGGAAGTCCCATCTTGGGGTCTCTACCTTTCCTCTACTCCCTTCAGCTTCTCTTGGACTCTTAGCGGTTACTAGTTGAGACCTTCTTTCCATCACAGTTGAAAGGAGATAAGCAGACGTGGACACTTGGATGGTTTTATTGAGCTAGACCTTTTTATGTAAAACAGATCTGCTTCACACTCCTTTGAAAGAATGACTTCAAAGCCAGCAATTTCTTTTGGCACAACCATGTTGATCCAAATCTAACTTGAATGCAAGACAGGGCAGAGCTGCTCAGCCAAGTCCTGTCCTTGGAAGCAGTTACCAGCTGTGGACATTTTCTAGAGGTGGGACTGTGTGCAAGGGAGCACTGAGCTCTTTCTCAGCTTTCCCGGCAATTCCTATGTGGACATGAACACATCACCTAAACCTCTGCATTTCCATATATGAAACAGGAGTAGAGATGATCACTTTTCCAAATAGCTTTTGGATCTACAGCAGAGGCGGACATCATATAGAGGACTTCTGAATATATAATCAGGACCAACAGGTAGCCTGCAAGCCATCTCCTGCCTTCACCTTTGAGATGTCCATTTTAGAAATCCTCCAAGGACATGCTACTGCCCTTGCACGTGAGCTGGTGCCTGGACCTGTGAGCAGTGTGGGGTATATGGGGCCACCCCACACTGCACTGGAGGCCAGCTCACCCTGAAAACACTTTCTGTTTGGATGGAAAATGGAGCTGCACAGTGTTAGCCCCATGTTTCAACACAGATTTTATTTTTATCTTTGCATGCGGAATGGTAATTTGAAATGTCAGGTTTAACCCTGAATGAAAGACAACAAATATGTTGGCAAGAAAGCAAAATCCACAGCTGTTCTCATGTCTTTTGCTTCCTTTCCATAAGCTTTGAGAAAAGACAGCAGCGGTGTGTCGGCAGCAGTCCCACCCAGCCACCGGTGCAGGGAGGAGAGTGGGATTGTGCCTGCTGTGGTGTCCCCTCTGCATGTCCCCACCAACTCAACTACTGCTGACCTTGCCAAAATCTCATTTCTCATCCTGCTTCTTTGTACGGTAGTGCCACACCTCCATGGGGGGCAGACATGGCCTCTTCTCCTGCTTGTCCAGCCCAGTCCAGCGATAGGCATCTCACTGATGGCCATGGGTTTGACCCTCAGGGACTGCCACCACGTTTCCTGAGCAAATGCACTTGCCTCCAGCCACTGAAAGAAGCAGGACCCCCTTCTCAGGCCTCCTTTTTAACCAGAAGGGATGTGGGAGAAGGAGCCCAGGAGAACTGAGGTGACACACCTCTGGATGATGTTCGGGAGCCACTTCGTGCCATGCATGTCCATACACTCCTCTCTGCTTGGCTCGTGCTTGGCAGGCAGGCTGCTTGCACTGGCAGTTTGAAGCATTTTGGTGCAGGAGGGGTTTGCATTGCCCTTTGGGGTGAGGGCCCTGGTCCTGACCTGCCCAGCACAACAGTGTTTCTGTCTGTATGGACTGCAGCCCTCCCAGCTGGGAAACGGCTTTGTTACCTACTGCCTCCCCACAGAGCCCTAACATCACTCATTAGATTTCAGAAATTGGGCCATGGTGAAGAACCACTCGGGGCTAGTCAGAAATGTTATGGGGCAGCAGGAGAAGGGTGCCAGATGAGTCAAGGCGGCAGAGGGGAGGGGTGTTCTTCAGGGGAGCTGCAGAGAAGATGAAAGGTTGGGCAAGCCAAAGGGAAAGGAATCCTCTCTGCTGTGCTGGTTTTGGCTGGGATAGAGTTAATTTTCTTCATAGTGGCTAGTATGAGGCTGTGTTTTGGATTTGTGCTGGAGACAGTGTTGATAACACAGAGATGTTTTCGTTGCCGCTGAGCAGCGCTTGCACAGAGCCAAGGGCTTTTCTGCCCCTCACCCTACCAGCGGGTGAGCTGGGGGGGCACAAGGAGCTGGGAGGGGACACGGCTTGGGACAGCTGGCTCCAGCTGACCAAGGGGATAGCCCAGACCGTATGATGTCATGCTCAGAACATAAAGCTGGGGGCAGAAGAAGGAAGGGGAGGACATTCAGAGTGATGGTGTTTGTCTTCCCAAGTAACCATTACACATGATGGAGCCCTGCGTGCCTGGCAGGCTGAACCTGCCTGCTGATGGGTAGTGGTGAATGAATCCCTCATTTTGTTTTGCTTGTGTGCATGGCTTTTGCTTTTGCTGTTAAACTGTCTTTATCTCAACCCACAAGTTTTCTCACTTTCACCCTTCCGGTTCTCCCCCCCGTCCCACGGCGGGGGCAGTGCGCGAGCGGCTGCGTGGGGCTTAGTTGCTGGCCAAGGTTAAACCATGACAACAGCTGATGGATAGAAGAAATCAGAGAGGCAGAAAGAGGGAAACTCTGAAGCTGAAAGATGTCATTACTTACCGTTCTTCAGCTGATCTGCAAACATATTAATGCCCAGCACATTTTTTTCCAAACAGATATCCAGCCCTCTTGTGAATCCAGATGAATTATGTCTGTGCTCTCATTACTCCCTATGTTCATACTACCATAAAACATGGAATTGATTTCTTACAGCACGAGGTGCTCTTTTACAGTTCATAGCTCCCCGCTACACAGAGTGACTCTTGCTTTAGTATTTTTTCTGTTGCTTTATTCCTGAGTATGATTAGATTTGTCAAACACAGCAGTCACCACCATCACTCTTACTGTGTCTTTTGAAAGCTTATATTGCTCTCAACTTGCTTTGATTTGATTCTTGATAGCACATGAATTCCTCATGACTATACAAAAGAAATCATTAATATTTTAGTTAGGGGTTCATTAGCAAACTTTATCAACTCTGGAGGAGGCTAGTCACTGTGCAAGGTTCAAATCTTACATCCACACCACATCTTTCCCCATCTTTCCTTTATTATTACTTTTATGAACTGCTGTTCATTTTGTTAATGCAGGTTGGAACAAAGGGTTCGATAATATTTAATGGGATTTTTTTGCTTTTGTCTTCACTGAGACTTTCAGCTGGGATCTGAACACTACCACAGTTAACATGGATGACTACAGTAAATGCTGAAGCCTGCATAGGTGAAGAATAAGTTGCAGAATACATAGAAAGGGAGGTGTTTTCAAATCCTCTGGGCTTGCAATTCATGCTAGTTGTTAGGAGCCATCAGAAGCAACTGCAGACCCAGTAGTAACTGAAAAACAACAAGCAACTTTGTTGATAAGAAAAAAGCAGTTGACTTCACATTTCTTGGAGTGGTTGTCCACAGATCCATTCAAACTGAACAGGCACCACATCTCATGGCCATAGTCTTTTCTAGCCTAATCATCATCAAGCAAGTGCATGCCCTGCCTTTGCTCTGTCAGGCAATGACCATGCGTAATGTATAGTTTGGTCATTGCTCATGCATCCTCAGATCACCTTGCACATCTAGATGGAGCTCTTTTTATGACTGAAGCCTTCTTTGATCTAGCCTTAGATCTTCAGCTTGGATGTTAGCTTGACTTACCCCTTTCATTCATTCTTCCCCTTTGGCACCTTTCTCCCTGAAAAAGGAGAGGCATTTTTGTTTAATCTTTGATATTCAGACCCCTGGAGCTGCTGAGCCTCCAGTCTTCCCAGAGCCCTGGTGCATATGGACACAGTCTGTTTTTTGAAGTTCCCTTTGAAGCCCAGACTCAGTGACCACACCTAGAGCAGGAGGATGTATGGCCATCCTCTGGGATGCATGGTTTAGACATACAACCCGTTTGCTATAGGTAAAATTCCACCAGTGTCAAGAGTTTAACCCTGGGATTCAAAACCAGTACGCAACAGCAAACTCTAGAGAAGAAAGTCTGCAGAAATTTCTCATCAGAATTTTCTGTGTCTTAACAGAGCCCTGGGCTTTGCAATGCCAGCCCAGTCCATATCAGCACTGAAGATGACATCTATACTAGTGAAATAAACAAGGTCTGGGTATAGGCTGGAGCGTTTGCCTGCAACCATCCCAGCTGTGTAACTGCTGGCATACTGCCTGGCATGGTTTTGACCTGTGTCAATTGGCAGTCCCCAAACAATTCCCCAGGCTCAGTCTGAAACTGCTTCCTACAGGCAGTAGCAGGCAGGAGTGAAGGAGTTTAGCCCAATGGATGTGAACTGTGCTACACCATCTGTCCTTAGGACAGAAGGACAAATCCTGGCCCAGTTTTATTTACCAGTATTAGCAAAGAGGCTGCCTTTTAGGATCATACAAGGACTTGCCCGCTGGCCAAATGATAACTGGATAAGAGGTCTTTGAGTTTAACTCTGGCACAGTACAACCCTGCTCCACATTTCCTGGCCCCCAATGGCCACTAGCGAAGCTCATCATCAGTATTCCAGCTCTCAGAGATGCTCACAGAACCAAAAACATTGGCTCAGGGAATGAAACTAAAGCTTAAGGACAAGTAATGCCCTACAATATTAAATGATGGGGAATGCAGGCTAAATACATCCTAATGGGGAGCATGTTCCCCATGCCCCTTGCCAATGTCAACTAAAACAGCTGCTTGAGTTCAGCAGGGTGGTATCCCTCTGCAGGCTCATTGTGGAGCTCTCCAACTCCTCAGATCTCTTGGAGAACAAGCAGAAAGCTAAAGACGGTCTAGTCCCTGGACTTCACAGGGGCAATCTGAATGTGATTCTGGTCAGGACTTGTCTTTCCTGAGGCTCTGTCCCTGCCCCTGTCAGGGACAGACATACTCTACGGCTCACCTGGGATCCAGTTCAAGTACACGGCTATGTGTCTCTTGCTGGCATGTGTTATTCCACTCTGCAAGTAATACTGCACTATGCCAATTTCTCAGGAATACACCCCCTCCATATAACAGGGTCTGCTCTTCTGTATTGGCAAACTGATTGGCATGCCATGCCAGTCTTCCTCACATTTCTCTCTGTCATGATTTATTCTTCCTACTCTGTTGGGATGGGGGCACTTACTCATAAGACCTGCAGGCCCAGAGCCTTTGGTGGCCCTAGGAAAGGGCTAGCCTACAAATTCCAGTGTTTTAGCCCCCAGAGCAGTGAGGAAAATCTCTTGATGTTGCCATGTCCAAGTGTTGACCAGCCTTACGATACTCTGTATGAAGCAGCTGAGGATGCTCAGTTTCCTCTGTTGTGCAGAGAAGACATTTATTTTGGGGTTGTGCATGACACATGTACATGATTTTCCTCCCAGTGCTGTAACAACCAGATACTGAATACATTGCCAACTACCACAGCCTGTTCTGCCCAGAGTTTCAGCAACAGCTATATTCAGTTTTCCAAAATACTCAAAGCTCATCTGTTTCCTCGGACTTCTACAGAGAAAAAGCAAAAATCTGGGCCTTCTAATAAATACTTTTTTGATACTTTTTGCAGGACACATGTGAATTACCTCCAACTCTCTTCAACCTCCAATACTCTGAAAGGTGAAGGCAGCTGTAATTGTGGTCAGCACAATCTTGTGGATGCAGTTTGATGCCAGAATGTAAAGATGCTATTGGTAAGGAACTATCTTCTCTGGGAAGATAACCTATAACCTATATTTCATAGCAGGAAGACCTGGTTTTTGATTCACCTGGATCAGGAGACAACTTTTGCTTGGTAGTTTGAACAGATCTGGTTCACCTTGGTAGGAACTGATTCTGCTTATCTGAGGTGAACTGCCTGTACTGAAGGACATAAGTTGCCCATTAGTTTGGCTAAAGCCAAATATGGCAGCTTGGACCTCCTTTCAGGCCTTCACAGAGCCTTGTGTCCTTTCAGAGCACTGAAAAATGACTTTTCCTTGGGAAAAGGTGTGCTGAGATGCCTGTTCGCTTGAAGCAACCTGAAACAAACCACCATGCACTTGTGAATACCTGGGACACTGTGTGTGGTCCCTAAGAGTTGACAGAGTAAGTGATCTTCAGCACATGTTGATCCATGTACTAATTCACTTTCTTTTCTCCTTTTCCTCATAGCAGTCTAGTAAGTGTCTCCATGAACTTAGACTGAAACAGCCTGTGGGCTTATGAATGCGTGCTAGCCTTTATCTTGGCTTTGCTTGGAGTACCCCTGTGGATACTGCTAATACTGATAAAGTCCCCAGTCTCAAGTGCTTACAAGGCACATCCATCCAGAGACTGGATATGCATATGTACAACGTTCTTAAGAGAAATACCAATGAGTCAGAGAAATTACTTCAGCAAGGCTTTGGTATTGCTCCATGAAACTCGCTCATGAGCATGCTAGGAAAATATGGACTAAATAAGTCATAAATCTGCTGGAAAACTGTGCTCAAAGGGTAGTTATCAGGGGTCTGTGATCAGACTTGAAGGGCTTATTGAATAGATTCCCTATGGATCAGTCCCAGGCCAAGCAGAAGCCAATGTATCCATTGATGGTCCTGACATAGAAATAGACAACGCTCTCACTGGTGTTGTGGATGATCAAAGCTGAGGGAGGAGAGAAATGCAAACACTTTGAAAGGCAGGACTAGAATTGAAAAGTTCCTGAACAATCACAGCAAGAACCTAAAATAAATAGCCAATAACCTCTTAAGGATAAGGGCAAAGTATGATACGTGGGTAGTAATAGGGAACTACACAAATGCAGATTGGGTAACTGCCTAAGCAGCAGCTCTGCAGAGATGGAGCTGGCGATTAAAAATGAGTATGAGTCATAGGCTTGGTGCTGCTGTGAAAGGAGGCAGATGCCACGCTCAGATATAGGAAGAAGAGTGGAAGTAAGATGCAGTCAGTGTTTCTTTCTCCACTTTATTCAGCTCTTCAAGACTTCTGAAATTTCATGCATTTTCAATTACTAAACTTCACAACTCCAACTGGACGGTGCCCTGAAGAAGGCATGGAGGAGTGTTTTGCTTGGAGGCAAAAAAGAACCTGGCCTGGGAAGAAGAGAAAGAATTTGGTTTGGTTCTAGAGAAGATAGGGGAAGGGCAGGGGGAAGTATGCTAATGCTTTTTGGGTTATGGTAAAAGATTGCTACCTATAGTAGGGGGCCAAACTGTGTGTGTACCAAGTGTAGGGCAGCAAGTCATGCAGAGAGACATTAGGACAAACTCAAGGATAAGTAAGCTCTGGAACAGATGGCCTAGGAGACCAGCAGTATTTTAGAAACAGATTGTAAAATACCAGTAAAGACTGATTTAGGTATAATCAGATTTAGACACGGGACAAGATAGCCTCTCTACTTCCTGTCACTCCCATCATATATGATTCCGTGATCCTGTGATTATTTTTTAATTCAGGACCATACCAATGTCCTTACATGTTCTACCTGACTTGTTAACCTATTTACCTTTTCTCTAGCATTTCTTCTGCTGGTATTGTCCCTCTCTTCCCTCTCCTGCTCTCTGATGGCCTTATCTCAGTGTCTTTGTTGTCCTTTTTTTCTTTTCCCTGAAAGACAACCTCTGATATCGTTCGTTTTTCTCACACCACCACCTCATAAACAGCAATTTTCTTCAGTTACACATTCAAAGTAGGTGTTTTCACCCTCAGATGTTTAAGCACACAAAGGTGAATCATTGGGGGTTTTTCCCTTCTTCTTCTTCTTCTTTACATTCACATACATTTACATGGGTTGTGCCCTCCCAGTGACATGCAGCTTTCTCTCACACCCATGGGCCAAAATCTCTGCATTAAGGATTTAAACAAAAGTGTGGTCTACAAGCTGAGAGTCTTGCGGATGCCTGTTTTCATCCTGTGTTAGACATTTAAACAAGAGCCTTAAGTGGCAAGCCTACTTGGCTCCATGCACAGTCAACCGAGAGAGAGAAAAGCATTTCTGGTGGATGATTCATCCTGACTAACACCCGAGTTGCCTGCTCCCGTTGCCAACAGCAGGACTCAGAGGAGATTTGGCTTCTGGCTGGGAGCCTCAGCCAGCTGGCCAGGAGGCAGGAGGCACTTGGGTGCTGCTGAAGGCACTGTCTGGAGCAGGAACCAACGAACCTGCTTAGCTAAAGGAAGGGGACAGCAAATTGTTAAGGAGAGTGGTAATTCAGTAAGTAATATTGCCCTGGGATGGTGGGAAAATGTTTGCAGCAACTGAGTTTCTTCAACACTACACAGGGATGTAATCTGCTCCAGAAACCTTGTTTTGAGAATTTTTAGTTGTCCTTAATTGGGCTGATGTTTAACTTTTGTAGGTTTTGTCCTGTTAAAAAGTTCATTTTATCTGAGGAAAAGAAAAACTTGGTGAAGCTGTGGGCAAATCCTGCCTTTTTGCTGAGCTGGAAGTGTCAGAAAATTAAGGCCTAGCTAACCTGTGCTGGGGAGCGGTGCTTTGACTCATCTCTGCTTCCTGTAAATCCTTATCTCCTCTCCTTGGTTTGACCCTTAGCTGTAAGTTCTTCCTCCAGGTGATCTGGGTTGGTTGGAGTGCTCCTTCCTGCCCAGCTCAGGGGGCTGGGCAATTTCAATTTTCTACCAGATACCAAAGAGATTCGAAGCAGGAGTCCCATTGACTCAGCTCTCAGCTTTGTGTCAGGCTTGTTGTTTGATCCTCCCCAAGAAAGTGTGGGTTCATTCATCTGAGGAAAGGGCTCCATGTCCTGTCTGAACTGGGAGAGCCCTCTGATCATCACCCAGGAGCAAAGAAATAATTTTACAGCTCTCTGAGCTGTGTTTCTAGCACCCCCCCATTGCCCCCTTCTTATGTTTCATAAACCATGTGTCCATTCACAAGCCCTTCCTCAAGACCAGTGCTTCTGATCGTCTCCCATCTGGCCTGGAAGATGTCCACTACCCACCATTCACCATCCACCATCCACCATCCACCACCATCCTGTTGTCACATCTTCCAGCAAACACTTTTGAATATCAGCCCATGGCTGGCACTGCCAAGGGGGACTCCCCAAAGCAACCTCCATGTGTCCCTCTGGAAGCCATCCTTTGGTAAGAGCCACATCAGGCATTAGGTGTGCAGGTCTGCTTGTCCTTGTACTCTTCCATGAGTCAATACTTGCCTGTCGTTTGCAGTGCTATATTTAAATGGTGAACTACTTGGAGCACAGCCTGTCCTTTCCTTTTGTGATTTCACAGTGCCTCATATAATGGGGTATTTCTTCATGACTTGTGCTGCTAGGGGCAGACACAAAGCAAATAAATAATGTTAATGCTAAGAAGAGCCTTTCTTTCGTCTTTCTTCGTTTCTTTTATCTTCACTGTTATAGCTATGCTTATTTCATTTAAATAAAAGAACCACTCAGACACAGCTTGGTTTTTATCTTCCCAGAGAATGTTCACTACTTAGTCCAAAGTTGAAAATACTGAATACCAAATCAAGAAACATGGAGGTTGTTTTTAAACAAATAGTTTATCTTGGTGGGCACTGCCGCTGTTCGGGAAGATAAACCATTTCTGTCTCAGCAGAAACCTGTGGAATACTACTGAAGCTGATCCTTAATTAATTTGATTTTCTGTTTAGTTTGATCAGTACTTCAAAGAACAGCTCTTTCATATTAAAAAAAAATAAAGTCGCTTACACCCTTCTTTTTGAGTACTTTAAGAACTGCTACTGAATAATTAACTTTGTTCCTAGAAAACATCCTTTCTTCCCCACAGATGCATCTCTAAGCATGGAATGCAAAACATAAGACACAACTGCAGCTGGGTAAATCGCTACTTTTAATTTTTACTGCAAATAACAAATTTCTCTCCAAATGTTGTTTCAGTTTTTGCCAGACTATTTGTATATCTGGGAAAAATGCACCCAGCAGTTTTGGCTAGATGCTGGATCCTGAAGCCTATTAGAGAGAAGTTACCCACAATTTATGCAACATTCTGTGATATCCATGCAGTAGAAGACTCACGCGTAATCCCCATTTCTGCATGTGTGACCTGAACGCTGCTTCCCCAGAGAGTGCTCTGAGCAGCAGCCTGAGGAGCATTCATGGAAAAGGGCTGACCACAAAGTTCTTCTGAAGTCCTGCTCAGAACAGGATATGGGAACATCCTCTACTAATTTTGCTGTTCTTCTGCTTAAGGAACAGAAAAGACAGACCCAGACACTATAGCAAGACATGCATTGTTAATAAAATTCAAATTTTTGTGTGCTCTCTTTTTTCCTAGCAAAGACTGTTACAAAAAGCTTGTACTTAGGTAAGTAAGAGAAAATATATAAAAGTTAAGGTATAAAATATCAGATTGTCATAGAACCATAGGAAATTTCAGCTTCTGGTGTGCTTGGGCAGCAGCCTGATAGAAAAGAAGACAAAGGACAGGACTGAATTTTTAGTACGAGCAACTTGGTCTCCATTGGTATGTTCACTGCATCCCAGAGAATTAATGACTCTGTAAATGAGCCACTGAAACGGTAAGAGTTATCTACATATTCCATCTATTTTATAATAGCTGTTAATCATACACAGCCTGATTTGATAAAACAGATCATCATATCTTGATTTTTGTGTGCTTAATTTAAACTGTAATTAACTGTGCATTATACATGTAAATTGCAATGCAGAAGTCTCTAAAAGTAAATGAAGATGAGGCTACAGTCCAAAAACAAGTGTACAAAGCTATTGCTGAATTCCTGCCCGCGTATGAAAAAGGGACCAGCTGGAGCTGAAGGAACAGAATAGGTACTCTGTCACAAGCCAGCCCATGACAGTGGGTTCCTCAGATGCATGGTGAGGAGGAAAGGGAGGTAGTAACCTAATGGGCCACATCCATCAGAGAGCCTCCTGCCCGGCGTGTCCCTTCTGGGCAAGTCCTGCTGTGATAAAGTTTGGCTGTTTTCATGTCTCAAAGTGCAAAGAAGAGACCTAAGAAGCTGGAGCGGAGGTATAAATGTCGATGTTTCCTCTTGGGGAGGCCACAGTGTTGCATGGACTAGCTATGATGTTAGTGAGAGAAACGTATCTGAAAGTTGAAGTGCAAGTACCCACTGAACTCAGGCTGACAAAATTTGACACGTTGACCCTCAGTCTAGACCCATCATTTAACTTTGAAGCTGAGTGGAACTGGACATCTAAATAATGGCTTCTGTGCGCTGAAGTTCAGTGAGAAACCAGATCTATCATGAAAACAGAAACCTCTAATTACAATGGCTCCAATGCATTAACACCAACTTACACTCTTGTTCCACAGTCACATTAAGCTGGCTCAAATCCTGGTGTAGATCAAGTCTTGCTCCCCCTGGCTCGGGGACACATGCCACCTCTCCTCTGATCCTTCCCTTCTGCCAACACATGCGTTTGTGTGGCCAGGCGATAAACCAGCTCTGGGAACTCATCTGGCTTAAACAAGCCCTCTGTCCCCCAGAAAGGCTTGTCCCCAAACCCCCGAAGGACTGCCTTTGGGGTGAGCCACCTTCGTGAGGTGGCTGCAGCCTGCTCTCTCTCTCCTGTTAGGGACGTTAACTCCTCAGGGTCAAAAGTGGTCAGGAAGGGAAAACTGTCCCAAAACAGTCTAAGTTTTATGGGAGGGATTTAAAAAAATCGGCTAGTCCAAACTTCTGTACTAAGGCAATTAAGTTGTCTTTGTTCTTTGCCTGAGATACACTTTTTTCTCCGCTGTTGTTGAAAACATTCAGTGAAGGATGTACTTTTGGATTCAAGATAAAACAAGAGAAAATTCCTCTCTTCTATCTTCCTGCCACCATCTCTTCCTTCTTCCTTCCTTTTGTCTTATCTTTATATATGTTGGGTTGTGAAAGAGATTTGACTCGTGTTCTCCAATAATTGCCTATGGTCTTAGTGTAGCTATGGAAAACCATACATACAGCCTTAGGAGGTGAAGGGACAAATACCTCAGCACGCACACACCTTTAGCAGGTATTTATTTTTGAAAATAGACATGTAAACAGCCATGTTGGAACCTGCAAAACTTCTTGGTGTAATTATTACTGCCCTATGACTGTATCCCTGTATGATAAACACTCTTTTAACATAGTTCAATGCAAATATTTGATGAGTTAAGAAAAAGATCTCTTGTTTGCTCGAAATGGACTCTATTGGGTTACAGTACTAAGAGACCTCAGTTCCTTGATATGTTTGAGGAATAAATTTTTTATGTTGCTAAACCCCATCTATAAAGATTGTTTGGCTTAGATAGTTTGGGTAACCATACTTCAGTCTCTCCTTGTTTTAAATGCAGTCCAAATCAGTGCATAGCTGGCAATAAACAAGTGTTTTAAATCCTGTTTCTGTGAGGGGAGATCACAAAAAGATGCCGTTGCAGTTGGTGATGGGGTGGGGGGAGGCTGTTTTAAGATTTGTTTTTTATTTCTCATTATTCTCCTCCGATTTGATTGGTAATAAAGTAAATCAATTTCCCCAAGTCGAGTCTGTTTTGCCTGCAATGGTAATTGCTGAGTGATCTCTCCCTGTTCTTACTCGACCCACGAGCCTTTCGTCATGTTTTTTCTTCCCCTGCACAGCTGAGGAGGGCAGTGACAGAGTGGCTGGGTGGGCACCTGGCATCCAGCCAAGGTCAACCCACCACACCTGGTCATGCTGGCAGTGAGATGCCCAAAGCAACCACTGGCAGGTGTACAGGCTTGTAATGCGCATACTAGGGAAAAAGGCTTGTAATGCGTGTACTAGGGAAAAATGGTTGTAAGAGCAAACTCTAGGCTGTCTACGGTAGACAGCGTGAATATAGCTATTGTCTTGACAATGTGGTAGACTGGATGCCTGGTTTCTATACAAAGAAATCTTCACCATACAAGGGTGCTCTAAAGCAATCCACCCCCTCACATGTGCTAGGACGTAAGGCAGAGGTCATTTGTCCCTAACTAATCCTGTCATTGAGCAATACTTTTTATTTGATCCGTCTGCTAATCTGCAAGGTCACTTCTTCAGTCCTTCATATCCTGCAAAGTCATTCCTCAAGTCAACATCTTCTCCTCTGGCCCTCAGGTCATTAAGTCTGTTGTTCAGTATTATTGTTCAGAATATGGCTAACAAATCCTGTCTTCTTTACCTCTACATTTGGTCAGCTATTGGTAATTGTATACACCTCAAACTGTCATTGTTCTTCATCTCATAATTTTATTATGAATATCTGATACAGATCTCCAACTGTAAGTTGTTTATACTGTGCTTGATACACCTATTGCTTCTCCACGATTCACAGTTTAGTGAAGACATTATTTATGTTAGACTGTATTCTCACCAGCAGTCCTTCCCCTGTCCATCTGAGCCCTGCACCACAGATAGTCATGGGGGTTGTGAGATATACTGCCTGGGTAAATAAATGTGACAACAATGCTTGCAGTTACTCCTTCTAGAACAGCAGTGCCACGTAAGGTCATATTTATTTTCATTGCCTTTGTTTTTTTGACCTGTTGATTATAAGACCTTATTGTTTTGCTGTTCTGACTAAGCTGTTTGTCTTTTGTTGTATCTCATCTGCTGATGAATAGATATCCCCAGCAAACCGAGACTGCCAAACACTCCTGGGACTCCAGTCTCCGTGCCAGATATTTGTTACACAGCAGTATGAGACATTGCGGGGAGATGATGTACCTTTGCCTATGCTGGCAGTGATGTCAAAGCAATCAATTAATTACCGGTGTACTGAGAAAGATTTTGGGAAATAGAAATGGTTTTCCAAAGAAATCTGTGTATTTTCAGTATCTTGCTGTAACAATGTCATTGGCAAATGCTCTCCTGTAGTCACTGAAGTGTAAGAGTACTAGATGCCATTAATTTCTCTGTTCATTAATATTACGTAGTGTGAAGGTATGGTCAATGAATGAAGAACTAGGAAGGAAACCAGCTAGCTCTAGGTAGTGGCACTGTGGCTTCTCTTCAGAATAGTTGTACAAAGCCCCTTTTTGGACAGGAGCATTACTTATCTCCAGTTGTTTCAATCACTTAAATTTTTCTTAGGCAATTCTGTCGTGGTGCGTTTCCTCCTTTCCTTTGAGGTGCATTTTAGACCCTGTTCCCTGCAGTAGTTTCGTTCTTCATATCACTTGCTTTGAGGGGATGTGCACTTAGTTTCCCTGCTAACAGTCTTCATAGCTCTGTAGTTTGCTGTTGGAAGCTTTCCATTCACCTTAGGTAATCCATGTATACGTCCAGATCTTTTATCTTACTTACATTACCAGGTTCAGTCTTGCTTCAGTTGGGGGTCTGTTTAGTGCACAATAGAAGCAGTCCGTTATCCACATTGACAAAACCTGTTTTTCCCTTTGGGTTTTTTTCTGTGTGTGTGCTTGCAGTGATTCACTGCTCCTTCCTTCCTCTGGAAAGTCCCGAAACATTCTCAGCTGTATCACTGAACGTGCTTTTGATGGGTCTCCACATCTAGTCTACGTGTTGGAAAGGGATTCCAAGTCCTTCCAGATAGAAAACTCATCTGAAGGGGAAGAAGTTGGCAACCATCCCATGATGCTTCCTATTACATGACTGAGTGATTGACTCTCGGTGAGTCAATCAGAAAAGCAATCATTTCGATAGCCTATGTGACTGTATCATTAAATCTGTCACTACACTACAAATCCTGCAGTTAAGAGTGAAGAGGTTAATCTTGCTCTAAATGTGAAATACTTGAAACATATAAAATACTGTTATTCTTGTTCTTCCAGAGAGCCACATGGAAGACCTTTGATCAAACATCATTATTTTTTCCCTTGCTTCTGTGAACTACCATTGGAAGTAGTGACCTGTTTTACATGTAAAATATGAACTCAGGGAGTCTGCTCAGGCAACATAGTTTATGCAGTTTTATATATTTGTCAATAAAACAAGTGATGTTACTGTGATGGACATTTGTAAATCACCGTGTGGAATGTTCACCTCCGATTTTACTAACATCAAAACACTACAACCTATCTCAGCAGTTTTAATAGGTATTAAACTGTATGAGCTATGAAAACTGTTGATAATGCTGGAGAACAACTGTTTCTGTGGGTACTTCCAAACAACTGAAAAAGCTTGGGTAGGCTAGAAAGCACTCTGCATAACTGATCTTTGCCTCATGTCACAGGAGAATGATGGCTTTCTCCTATGTGTGATTAGTTCATGACTCTTTTACTTATAGCCAGAACCTTTTTTTGTCATTATTTGTCAGCTGCAGATGCTGGTTCTTAGGCTGGCGTCTGCCTTTTGCTGAAAACCTCCATGCAAGGACTGAGATTCTTGTCAGGACACCATCAAGAAAATTACCATACTGATTCCAGCTAGTGCAAATCAAAGTTGACTTGAAAGCCTCTTGGAGAGCATGGTGGAGAGCAGTGCACTTGCAACAGGCTCCTGGAAAATAGTTACCCCATGTCACCTGAGCAAAGTGCTTTACAAACAGTATGTACCTACTCCTAAACCCTTGGATAGCTGCAGAAGTCAGTAAGACCATAGTAAGCATTGACTTTTCAATACTAACACCCAGAATGTGGAAGCTCCTCCATTTGTTATAATCCAACAGGTCAACAAGCTGCTGCCAGTAGATCCAAATGCTGTCATCGAAGCAGCTTCTCAGGAGCACAGAGGTATGGGTTAATCAATCCTATTAAAGTCAAGCTCATAAATAACCACATCAAAATACATCAGTGTGTCAGATAACCTTTTTCTTTCAGTACTAAAGATTAACATAGGGCTCATTGTCACCAAATATCAAAAGCTGCTCGACTTGAGGCTATTTTTTGCTGAGTTCCTTAGGAATTAGAGAATAGCTGGCAATATCATTTACAAATATTTGCATTCCTAGTCAGGCAGCGGAAGTGTGGAAGCCTGCAAAAGCGATAGCTATTTTACATCTGGGGAGAAGGCAAATGAGCTCTAAAAGCTGTAATCCCTTGTTAGGAAACCTTCTTTTGGATGGATGTACGGAGCTGGAAACCTCTATTAAAATGTGCGTTTGGGATCTGGCTCTGACTTCTGGAACCAGGATCTAGTGCAGTCCACCTAGAAACTGGCTAGGAAAGGTCGCAGCCATGCTGACTGACCTCTCTGGGTGCTCCGGCGAGTGTCTGCTGTGTTGAGCGGTCCCAGTTATTTTCTCATCATGCAAAAGCTCAGCAACAGCAATCTGCACGCCTTGCTCAGCAGCTGTCCCAGAAGCACAAGAGCAATCTGTGATGGACTCTTTGAGTTTCTGGGCTGGTGTGACTACTTCTTAGAACTTATAACATCAACATTTCATGCTGTCTTCCACAGTTTATGGATACAATGGCGCTTCAAGTGAAATATTAGGCATAGCCTCTTCAAGGGGCTAAGCAAACCATTAGAGATGATCAGGGATTTTGAGCTCCATTTCTTTAAGATATATGGACACCATCCCCCAAAGAAAAATGGATTTTGAACCTCGGCTCTTAGACAGATTCTGTTCTCACATGTGGAATTCCAAGAGCAGTGACAGATTAGAAACTCGTGCCAAAGTCACTGAAGCATTTAATAGAGTCTGAGGAAGCCAGTGTCAATCTTTCCTTTGTCCAGAATTACTTTAGCAGAAGTATGCGGGCTCTTCACATCCTCTGCATGGTTCGTGTGAAGTGAAATCTCATCTAAGTGTGGTAATCTTGGGGCATTAAATTACATTTAACCTAAATCGTTAACAGTTGTTGATTCTCCATGTTATAATTATATTGGCTACAAATAGGATCAAGTCAACAGCGTGGAGGAGACGTCAGTGGGGTGACTGTGAAATGACAGGCAGCCACGCCAACCCCCGGCTCCTCTGCACGGCTCATGTGCACTCGCAGCTCTGGGCTGGGAGGGCTCAGGGGAGGAGGGGGGCTCTGCACATATGTCCAGAAATTGCTGCAGTGGATGGCTTGGCTCAGCTCTCGCAGCTATTTAAAGGCACATGAGCTGCATGTTAAATTGGGCATTAGTATTTGCCTGGCTCTCCAACGTACAGCTGGTTTGACTGTGCTGTGCAGCAGTCCTGTTGGGGAATTGAGGACAAGATGCAGGCAGAGCCCATAAACACAGAAATTACAGGACATTAGGGGCTGACTCCTGCTTCTCCTTTTCAGATGACAGTTTCATTAGGGCAACTCCCCACACCAGAACAGTATTAGCAAATTAAGATCATGGCTTGCCACTGTGCTTTGAGTTGCCAAGAAATGCTTGGTTTCTTCTATGAAGTGCCAGCTCAGGTAAATGTCTAGACTTCTAGTGCAAGATAAGAAGGAACATTTGCAAATGGAGGATTTGCCTCTTGCCTAACCCAAACGCTCGGCTTGGGTGCTGGTTGCTACCAGTTATCCCAGCTCTGCAGGAGGTAGCTGTAAACCCTCAGGACAACTGAATATTTACAGTGGATTTATTCTAGGAAAATGAAACAATGGATTCTGCGAAGTCCATAAATTGCAGTTGAGAATACCTACCAGCTCACAAGCAAACTATTACCAAAAAGGTTTTAAAGCACAAGTGAGTGAGAGAGGAACCACAGCACAAAGAAACTGAAGCTGTGTCTATACTAGCAAATTGAATGTGCCTGGGGTTATTCCCTGGCACTGAGGCCAGCTGGCAAGAAGCAGCCTGCATCCCTAGCATTAAACTGCCTTGCTCTCCAAAACAGGGTGGCCACGTGGCAACTGGTGCTGGGAGAAGTCCCTGGCCCGTGGTGCTTCTGAACTCTACCCAGAAACTGTGTGGCAGAAAGCTACTTGGCACAGGTGAAAATGTGCCAAGACCTGTGCTAAATATTTCCTGGTGCAGAGGATTGGGAGTGCTGAGGGATATTCCTGGTGATGTTAAAGGTAGTGGTATTGATGTAGCCTGAAAATTTCAACCTCTGCTATGGACAAGAAGAAAAACCTGAAAAAGAATGGGAGTGACTTCACCCTGTTATGCTCCTGGTTGGGAGCACGAGAACATGTAAGACGTACTTTGCCCCGAAAGCTTTCCTGGCAGGAATCTCAGCCCTCATGCCATGGGCGGGCACGCACCTCCTCTGGAGTGCAACCATGCATAATTTTGACAAAGAGAAGCTAATTAAATTTTTTTTTAAAAAAAGTATAGCTTTTCCTATGACTTTGGTGGGCTTGTAAGGCTTTGTTTTGCTGTAATTGGAACCTTCCATTATGTTTTGCACTCTGCAACTGCTGATACATACTTTCACCTCTCAGCCATTTCTAACACCATTTTCTATCTTTGAATTTCATTTTTATGACAAAAGATGACAAGCATGAGCACTGAATAAGACAGCCACAGTATTTGTTGTGACTGGAAGACATCAGTACTCAGTTATTTGAAACAAAACAAGTAAAAAAAGTACCAGGAAAGAGGACTCCCCACTTCTAACGGCAGATTCTTTTGTAAATCAGAACAATGCAGAGCAGCCCAGCCAGGCTGGCCATGGAGCTGGGGCTGTGGTTTCCTAATGCAACGTGTTCAGTGGCAATGCTGGTTTCAATTATTCTCACAATCGCTTGTTCCCATCACAGAACTGACATTTCTTGGCAGGATTTTTTTTTTTTTTAATTGGATCAGGTCCCTAATCCAGTTCAAAATACAGTCCTGCAAACGGTTGTGCTGTCACAGCTGAATGGGCTGAAGACCAGTTGATAGGACACAGGAGACGAAGAGTGGGAGGCAGGAAGGGTACCAAATATTGAGTTTGCATTGAGTTTATATCTGCTTTCTCTTTCTAATGCCTGCTGCTTTTTGCTTTCTACTTCATGCCTATGGGTGAAAGTATAATCTGAGGAGATAGTGAGCTCAGGATTTCATGGCTGTCCATTGCTTGTTTTCTTTGCACCCTCGTTCCTTCTCAGACTTCAGTCATGGTTTGTGCAGATAGTCCCATGCTCCTATACTGCTTTGGCAAAGTGGTGCTTAGGCTTCTGCTTGCCAAGAAGGAATCACTCAGATGGCAGGATGAGTTTTCACAGCAAATACCAGCTTAGTTTTGCCTGTATAAAGACTGGTAGATCTGGCCAATGCAACCACCCCTTTGAGAGTGAGCCCCATTCCAGCAGGACTTCCATGATCACCCAAGTTACCTAATACTTTTTTTTTCTATGTCCACATTCACTAAAAAGATTAACTGCTATCAGATGTTTAATGTAATTAACAACACTGTCAAAAGGGGAAGAACTCAGGCGAGCAGAGAAGGAACAGATTAGGGAGTACTCCTTCAATTAGATGTTTTCAGCTTGGTTGGGTCTAATGAAAATCACTGTGGAGTTCTTAGGGATATGGCTGAAGCAATCACAGAGGTGTCTGCAGATAAAACCAGCTCTCAGGCATCTGTGGGTGAATTATCCAATTTGGAGATTATCTGTGCCACAGATGCAGAGATAGCTAGGGTCTGACATGGCTCATTAGCATGAGCACCATTGCTGATTCCAGGGTCAGGCTGGGTCTGGAAATAGTCCAAAAACTTACATTCAGGACAAAGCTAAGGCCTTCTCTCAGAAAGCCCAGCTGGATGTGAGCTGACTGTCTACACCTGTACCTGCGTCATATTCCCTGCTGAGCATCAGAAGCATCATCAGCTTAGGCACAGTGTGAGGAAAGTAGTATGGGTCCTTTCGAGCCCACTTGTTATGCCCATTTAAAAAGCCCCGTCTAACATGAGTCCAAAATAAGTCCAACTGGATCTGAGCTAAGTCTGTAAAAAGACCTTGGACCATCTCTGTATTGTGTTCCCACAGACTTGCATCGTTCGTGTATCCATTGACTGGAATGTTCTCAGCCCTCCCAAGGCTCCAGCAAGGAGCTGATAGCATCTTGGAGGATTTGTGAAGCTGCAGAAAGCTGGAAAAGAGGTAAACATTAAAAGAAAGGAAGGGAAGACCTGGTATGGGTCAGATCAAAGTCCTTAAAAGGCTGAATAAAAAACTACCTGTTGGGCTCTACTTGGGAGAAGAAACTCAGATGTGAAGTAGCAGCCCACAGGGATTGGCCATGAGTAAGTCACATTGAAAAAAGTTAATTTCTTTCTATGCCTTGTTCCAGCCCTGCCTGTGTCTGTGGCTTTTCCGGTTCCTGTTTACTGGTGTTTTCCAGCATTTCCCAAGTATGTGGGTGATGTCACCAACCCCAATGCTGGGGTGGACCTCATTGCAGCCCTGTTCCTAGGAAATCTGGTGGCTTGATAGTGCAACTCCTGCCTGACACTGGCACCAGGTCCATGCTTCAGTGGTAGCCTTTTCTGATTAGCCTTTCACAAATAAAGGGTCATTTAACTGCTCCTTCTTCTTGAGTGTGTGGATGTCAGATGTTACTCGTAGCATCGACAGGGTTTTACCCAAATCACAACAATGTTTGAGGAGACAGAAATGTTTAAATAAGGTATCTAAACAACCCTGCATCTTTCCACTAATTGCACTAGAATAAGAAAGAAAATTATATAATGCCCTCCTTAAAGGATTTTTAAGTAGCAGTTTAATATTGAACTGGATTTATGCAGACATTAGAGTTCTAGTACAACTGCACTCCATTTGTACACTAAGTAATTATACCGTACCTGGTTGGGAAAGGTTGTGCAAGTATTGTAAACGTGTGTTTCCATACCCTGAGATATTTTGATATCTGTTTAGAAGAAGAAAACCTGCAAGTCCAGACTCTGTCTGGAAGAATCCACCTAAAATTAGTAGGGATGTAGTAAGAGACATGCTTGCCTTCCTGCAAAAAACCACTGTGAAAGACCAAGCACTTGTAAGCTGCCCCACCCGCTTTTCAAACCACATATTCTCTATATGCCACACCCAAGAAACTCCATTTTCTAATTCACCAATACCGAACAGTGATCACTTCAGTATTTTCCAGTCCTTCAACTGATTAACACCTTACGTGTCACATACCTGAAGGGAGGCTGAATTACACCCGTGACTCAGGGCTTTTTGTACTATAATTATACACCTACATCAGAAATGGAGGTTTCATGACTTTGTCGTTTTGGCTAATGGATGTGTCTGTGTGCTGGCAGTGATGTGAGTTATCCATCCACCCGTCTCTGAGCTACTGGAGAAAGATCGGAGTGACTCACCTCTGGGGTACCAAGTCACACCAGGTCCTTCACACAAGTTCCTTCTTGTTTCTTTCCTCTGAATTTTGCTCTGTATGAATAGGAAAATCTGAGACAATCAAGCCCATGATCACATTTTAAGGCAGATTAAATGACTCTCACCTCACTGCAGATGCCAATAGTGCAGCCATCTTTGTCAGAGCTGGTGGCTCTGGCTCCCTTTTAGTCAACGGAGGGAAATAGGGCCTAATTCATCTTGACTAGGTTAAATTATCAGCATTAGGAGGTGAGTCACATTATAAAAGTGCCTGTTCCCCTGCTGACTCCGGAGACAGCCTGCATGACACACTCCGGCATTGATGGCTGCACTGCAGGTAACCTGCAGTGACGGGTGGCGGATCCTGCCCCAGGTGAGTCAGAAACAAGTGCACATGCATTTAGAGATCTGATGAAATAACCTACTCTGTCAACCAGACCCATCTCCCACCCCTCTCCACCTGACTTACTGTTCTTCCTTTTATTATATTTTTGCTGCATAGACACTATTTGGGCAGATCCACTGGATTAATTGCTATAGGGAGGTACCGCATGACAAATACAGGATGAAATGAGGTTCTTTCATGCCCATAATACTTATTACTGGGGATAAAATGCCCCAGACAGCCTTTCCCTCCCCTCCTCCCCCAAATCAACCCAGGATTCTAGTCTAAAGTGATATAAAATCAAAATTTATACTCGAGTGGGAATAAGCTGGACACCCTTCAGCCTCACGTCACCGTTGAAAGGCTCTCTGGAGGTGTTGGGCTGATGTAGCCATGCCAATCCTCCAGTGCTGAGGCTGTTCCCATTATGCTGTGCAGTGGTAAAACCACAGGAATGCCAAGGATGTAAAAGCCTGGCACTCCCTGGGGACACGGGAACACCCAGTCTTTAGATGGCAGGGGCTGCTGTCCCCTATGCTGGCAGGAGATAGCACAGGGTGGTGGCAGGACCTTTGGAAACTGTTCTGTAAACCAGCTGGAGACTGATTTGACTTTTTGCTTTGCTGTGTTTTCCACTTGGCGCAGCAGCCCGGCACTGCAGGCAGCGCACCTGGAGCCCATGCGTTGAGCTGGGTGCCCACCAGTACTGATTCAGTCTTCTAAAAAAATAATTACTAATTTGCCAACCTACAGGTTTACAGACCTAGTTTCAAAAGAGGCAGCATAATATATTCTTTGCAGGATTTGAAATGCTTCTTTGGATGGTTTCCTGGGGGCTTTTTAATTTGTTTATTTTCATTTACACATTCAGTAAAGGATCATATCTAATCCCAACTGCAATGCCACCGGCTACCTTTTAAGTACAGCTGTAGCGTTAAACAGTTTTGCTGAACACTCCTTCTGGGGAGGAAGGGAGAGAAAAAGAAGGGCCTAGCAACAACAAAAAAATAATTCATAAATATAATATTTTAACAACAAATTTTTGTCAAGTCGCACATAAGCCCTTTCAGGATTATAATGAAGTTCAATGAAAATAGATTTAAAGAAGGATTAAGGCAATTTAAATACAGTTTTTAAAAGTGCAGCCTTGATGTGTAGGTAAAAAGTGAGAATGAAAGTACTATAGAATTCACAATAACTTTGTTGTGAAGCCTCGGACCAAACCGAATAATAGGTATATTCACCAAGGAACACCCAAAAACCCTCACCTGATGTAATTTCCAAAACAGACCACCCTGAGTGTGCTGAACCCCGATGGACATTGCTGTGCTGAGCAGAACAGCCAGATTCACACTCAGTGACCCCCACTTCTGAAATGTGCCATCCCCCACCAATTTATGGCTGTGCTGGTTTTGAGCAAGAGGGTGTCAGGAGGGTGTTATGCATAACTACTCTTACGCCTTAGTTAATTGTGATGAATTTTTTGAGTGCCATTTTATAGACATGTTTTATGTAGGCTTCACTCCTCCGAGGCCATTAGAAGCCCCATCCAGAACAAGACATTCCATAACCCAGCCTTCTCCCCTTTGTTATCCACCTTCACGCTCTCAAATAAAACCTTTTTTCTTGTCTTCCTCACCATTGGACACAGTCCCAGAGAATAAGATATCCATGAACCGGCATTTCCCTTCTGATGATAACAAAACGTCCCGGCTCCAGCTGGTGCCTGAGGCTGGGGATGCCCTCCTCCCCGCTCCCAGCTCCACTGCGCCTCGCCAAGGGCCACAGCTCTGCCTGCTAATGATGCACTTTCCAACAGCATCAAAATAATGTTTTACAATGTGATAAGACTCACAAAATGTTTTGGCTGGCTGAGGCTGTGCGTGAGAAACACTGAGGTGTCGGGTGAGAGCAGAGCAGCGCAGGAGGCCCCCAGATCTTTGTAGCCCCTGAAATCCTGCCCTGCAGGGCCCCATCCTGACAGAAAAGGCAGGACCTTGTGCAAGGGATTTTTCAGGATTGTCTCCTCTATTACTTCTAATGACCAGGCATAATTGCAGCACAGAGTTTGAACCAGGAACCTGGAAAGTTTTGACAAGCTCTATCAAAACTTCTGCAGTTCACCTCAAGGACTAGCATTACAATTAATGTCATTCTCTAGTTTATAGTTGTAATCCTGGAGCAAGAGCTGATGACTGTTAATTTTATGCTTTCTTTCTTTCTGCTTACCCATTGTGTCAGCATATTTCATTTATGCTAGGCTTTCCAAAATCAATCTTCATTTTAATGTATAGTTATATAGTAATGTATAGTTCCCTATTGCCTTTTTTTTTTCAGTAAACAGCTGAAGATTTAATGTTGGCTTCCAACACACTGAATCCATTTATGATAGTTTACATAATCAGATTTTCAGTGCACTGTAAATCTGTCTTAAAATGCTTGCATTGCTCCAGGACCAAGCTGGTTAACTTTCTGAACTGTTTTTCATTATTTGTGTACATTTCACCATTTTAAGGAACAGTTAAGATGCTGTTTTGGTAGGGCTTTAGCACCTTCCATGTGTCATTGATTCTTTTTTCCCCAATGGGGAATTTCTACAAATGAATGTTGTATTTCAGAATAAGAACCGCTTCGGTCATAAATAACTTCTAAGCTACTAAATATCAAACATTCTTGTGGCAATAGGGTAATTCATCTCTTGAATATAGTGGTTGACTTTTGCAATTAAACGAAGTGATGAAACTTCACAGGGAAGAACAAGCAAAACTAGCCAAAATGTTAACATGCAGATAGATGGGCAGAGAACCTATGAAGTAGTTCTGATGGGAAGCAGGAATGTGCCCCCAGAGGCTGCCCGTGGATTTTCCATGTCTACAGCACCCTGCTTTTACAGTCTGAGGAGCATCAGGGCTAACAGTAGCAAGACAGAAGCCTGGGTGTATGGCACTGCCATCGGGACTCTGAAATTGTTCCTTCCCGCAGTGGAGAACCAGACTTGTTCAAGCACAGTGGTTTGCTCTGCCGTATCCTTTGGCAGCGGGACACAAAAGCAACGTGTAAGCCAAATGGAAGGGCCTGGTGACCACTGGAGGAACCACCAGAGGAAGCCTGCCCGAGTTACCCAGGGGTGTGCTGCTTCGCTTCCATGGGTTTTAGGAGGCTTCAGCTGAGTTGTGGCTCAATATACACAAAAGCCACCTTCCCGTGAAGGAACTTGAAGGTGAAGACCCTGAGCAGCTGCCAGCCAGGCTGGAGCATAGAGTGACAGCTGGGGCTTGCTTGCATTTGCAAGGGTGGGTTTGGCCAGTAGCTGATCCTTCCCTGAAGCCGGGTGTTTCTTCCTCTCCAGCATGAGGACAGCTCTACAGAAGTGCAGCCCATTTGACAAGCTCAGTTGCTAAGCTGATTGCACTGAATCAGCGACATTTTCTGATGAGGAAACACACTGACTTTGGTTCATATCTTCACATAGAGACTCAATACCAGGCACTTTGAACTTGGTTTATAACTGTGCACAAAGGGGTGTTGTTAAATCCTTTTAGAAGCTGAACTGGAGAGTGGAGAAAACAGCATTTGGATGTAGCTTGTGAGTGTGGACAGAAGTCAAGTACGAAGTGTCTGAGTTCAAGGCTGGGAGATAATAGATTTCCAATGCCACAGCTGGCTTCGGTTGTTCCCTGCGATGACGTTACCTTGCAAAATCAAGGGTAAAAGAGCAAATGATGATATGGGTTTAACTGGAGCAAAGTTAAGATAACTCAAGTGCAGCTGGGAAAGTATCACTTTGTTTACCTTATACCAATGCGCAGGATTTAATCAAAACAGTCAAACAAATGTCTGTTTTAAAACATTTGGTCCAGGTAAAACCCTAGATGTTTGGAGATTTGTTTTAGACACATAGAGTTGCCTAGATGAGGAGAAAGCTGGGAAAAGGAGTGGGTGGGGTGGAAGGGACAGAACAGAGGCAAAAGCTAGAAGGAGGCAAGTCTGAGTGAAGGCGTGGTGAAAACAATTCAGAGTATTTGTACCCCTGAGACACCAAATGAGAAAAAAATCCTGACATAGGCGGGTAAGCTGTAAAGGGTTCAGCATGGCCCATGCAGACAGCAAGTGCTGTGGATGGATGCTGTCCCTGCCAACGTGATACCAACTGCACGGTGATATTTATGGGATTTCAGGGAGGTTTTTTTCTTTTAAAACTTAAGAAAATAAACACAGGTTAGAAACGGTGTGACCATCACATTATTAAAGTTATGAAGTTAAATACTGTGGAGTTCAGAAGAACTAGAAATAGGCACGTTTGTGCTCTCTGTGCACGTACTCTGTTGGGTGGCCTCTAACCACGTACAGTTTCTCACAGGACTCCTACCAACAGCCCAGGCTCCCCCGTGCTGGGCTTACTTCAGTGTTTGACTTCGCAGACACCTGATGTCTGGGTGGACGGCCCGTAACTGTGGGCTGTGGCACTCCCTGCTCAGCTCAGCAGTGCTGGCAGGTAGGAAAATTGCCCGGGAAGTACTCGGTGAATTTATGGTGCCTTCAGGGCTGGATGGCCCCCGAGCTGTGGAGTGCTAGATTGCTCTGTTAGATATAGACGGAAATTCTGCCTAAACCCTCGAGTAGTTTCTTGTGCTGGTGCCCCGGACTTTGCCCCTAGAACTTTAAAAAAAATAATAAAAAAAGCACATTGCTAAATTGACAGCATATGATCCTTATCAACCGGGTGGAGCAACAACATGAAGCAAAGGAGTGGGTCCACACTCAGCAGTCCCTGAGCTGCCGGCTTTATTCCCCTGTTAAACATGTTAAGCCATAACTTTGCCCTTCCAGAGCAACATCCGAATGTCTCCCTTCGCAGGCTCAAGCTGAATGCAGCTTTGTTCGCTGTCGGTGGGACCTGAGCTGTGCGAAGGAGTAGCCATGCGTGGTGCCCGGCGGGTGCTGCCAGCAGGTGGGGTCCAAGTGGAAATTTTGATTACTCATTCTGCACCATTTGCTGGAGTTTTTAACCATCTGCTCTCGTACAGGAACTGTATGTCATGTGAGGTGGTCTCTGGAGGGCTTTTCAATGATTGGGGCATAACAGCTGGAAAAGACCATCTGCCTGCAGAATAATTATTTATTCCAGAAGGGAGATCAAAGGAACTGACATCTTTTTTTTACTATCTGTTCCTATCAGGAGTGTTTCAAACCAGATATGGCTCTGAGCTAGATTCCCAAACTCACATACACCAGAACTTTAAAGTAACCTAAATCAGGCTGCATGGTCTGGGAGCAGATCCATAGGGCTGAACGCTCAAGTTCCTTGAGTCAAGGAAGAAGGGAGATGGGCTGGGATAAAAGCATGTGTGTGCAAGAGAGAAAGAATCATTGATGGAGATGGAAACTGCGTTGTGCAGCTCTGGGTTCGTCCCTGTTTCCAGCTCCAGCACACACAGAAAGGCTGTTCCCAGCTTTCCAAATCAGGCAGACACAGTTAGTGTATTCATGGATCTGAATCAAGTTACTGTGTGCAGAGCGCTCCAGCTGAACATCAGCAGAGCTCCTTCTGCAGAGTGCTTCGATACGAGGGGACTGGCTGTCTTGGGGGATCTTTAATAAGCTATGTTTTTCGTGAGGCTGCTGGTTGCAATCTCATCTGCGCAGATTTGCAATGGAGCTGTTGCATGAGTGATTGTAGGATTTGCATTTTTGCACATATGGAAAGGTGGAGCACACATCGCTATGTGAAGCTAACCTTGAAAATCAGAGCTGGAAGGAAGGAATGTGGGAAGGAATTAGCTCTGAAGAAAGAAATGTGGCTTTTGATAAGGGAAGCACCATCACTCATTGCCTAATGAGCATCAAATGTATTCCTGATAGTGCATAGACGTAGGAGGCTCCCTGGTACGATGATCACAAAGCAATGGCAGCCAGACCTTTTATCGGGAGCACCTGAAAGGACTGAGGCTGCAGCTGCACAAGGTGCTGAGCCACTTGAGCAGCTTGCTGCCTGGGAAGGGGAGCCGCTGACCTGTGTGCTGGGGCCCACAGGTTAAATGATCTGTCCCAAACACATGGGGAGAGGGTCAGTGCTGGGCAAGGGACGTGCTGCTGGCAGGCTGGGTTTGGAGATCTTTCCCACCGTGTGTGTGCTGAAACACCACGCTGCGTGTATGTCTTGAAGAGAGCGTGTTCTACTTAAAAAAGAAAGAGGAAAGAAAAGGTGCGAACTGGATGTCCTCCAGCACACTCCGTTAAATTCTCGATCAAATAACATAGCAGTCAGCAGTAGACACCTTGCTTCTCTAATATCCAAGGCTTAAATCAGCTACTATTGGGCTATAAATTTTAAGGTAGATCACTGAGGTAGAGTCAGGATTGGCAAACCAGCTTTCAGAGCCACTCATTCGGAAATATATTCAACAAACTCATGGCATGGATTTCAAAAGAATGAGATAAAACACAGCCAGTGTGGCAGTGTTTGTGCTCTTTCTGTTTCCAGAGTTTAGCAGTTCATCTTTTCTCCCCAGCCAGGAGATTCTCAAATTTAACATTTAAAATGAAAGTGGAAGTGCTCCTGGAATTTCTTGACACTTTTAAATGCATCTGTAAATGTGATTTCTTAATTAACGATGAAGCTGAGCAGTTTGTTGAAGATGTCTCAGTAGAAAGTTTCTGAAGTCATATTTATAAATGAATTGCAAATCTCTTCAAATCTGTAATTATCTATCACACTGATGAGCACTGAAAATATCTTCCAGGTTATTGTTAACCCTTTAGAGCAGTTTAAACTGTGAGTTGTTACACCTTTCTAACTTCGAACAAGGAACTTTAATATGAAGTTTATACTCACTACTTAACTCTGTGAACTGGATTTATGCTAAACAGCAAATACTGGGAAACTGTGATAGAATCTGGAGAACGGGCAAAAGCGTGCTTGCACAGACAGTGGGGAGCCAAGTGTAAGACACCCTGTACACTCCTAGGGGTTGCTCCTTAACATGACAGCAAGCTTAAAACGCCAGCTGGCTGCCTCAAATGCCAGCTGTGCCCATGGGTTCGTCTCTCTGCCCTTTCCTTCCTACCTCTGAGGTCTCCAAAATATGCTGACTAAGCTGTGGGCATCACCTCTTCCAGCACTAGCAGGGAGGCTGGGAGGCGGGGAGACAGCTGCATTGTACCTGGCTCCTCCATATGCAGGTTGTGCCTGGGGCAGCCCAGTGCAAGCCCAACACATCCCCTGCCACCCACCTCCAGAAGGACTAGTTACACAGTTATCTGAGCAGTGACACCATTTCCTTACATTTTTATATTACTATTAAAGGGCATAATCGTTGTCCCAACTACTCTTGGATTTTTGACTGACATGAAGACCGTGAGAAGGGTGGGTGCAGCTGTTCCTGGTGTCCTGCCCTAGCGCACCTCGGCAGAGACCCCGTTTGTCTCTCAGGACAGGTATTTGGAAGATATCTATCTCTCAGTTTCATCTAATCTGGATAATGTAACGTCACGCCTCTGACAGCATAGCCACCCACAGATATTTTGAGCAATTGGCTTGACACATGTCCTGGTAAGTATGCTATGCCTGTCACAGCAGAGTTCTTAATTATAAATAATAATAAATTATATATAAATTTATATAAATATAAATATTGTATATAAATAAATTTATATAAAAATATAAATAAAATAATAAAATAAACCCTTAATTAGAGGCAGGTGAAAACCTGGCTGGTGGTCCAGCAGCAACAGTGGGAAATATTGAGGCGGGGTTCAGGGTGCGTTGATCCCTGAGCCTGGTATGGCCGTGGACAGAGCTGGGATCTGAGCATCTATCCTGCAGGAACATTGTTTCAGGAGCTTTTATGTAGCTCACACTGGTCACATGTCCTGGTACAATGTGGGACACTCCAATCTATCTCTTTGAAGACCCTCGAAAAGAGACTCTGAAATGTATTGCTGTGTATTTAAGAAACCTGACACAAAAGCTTCAAGTACGGATTTACAGAAACAAGTTGCACCTCATAACAATGATATTTCTGACAGATATATTCCTTGATTAATGTTATTTGGACATGTGGTAATAAAGTGAAAATGTCAGCATAGTCTCTTTCTACAGCCTCACTCTTCAAGACTTTCGACAGTAAAATAATGTAACATTTCAAGAGAATCCTGCTGCAACCCCCAGCTAGTCCTTGGCCTTGAGTGTTGCTGCAAAGCACATTACAGTGTGTCCAAATAATGAGAATTACTGCTGGCGGTACAAGGAGGAGCTCAGTGTCAAGGACAACATCCAGTTTTATCGTGTTCCTGCATAGCCTGTTGAAGATAATAAAAAGAGACCATTCCAACCAGATTTTTTTGTGCGCTTCTACTGTTTAAAATAATAATCTCAAAAATGATCCTGAAGGCTCATGGATGGCAAAGACCTTTGCATACAGTAAATATTTTAACAGCTCATTTTCCAAATTTATTCCTGGCAGAAAATACTTACATTTTTTTTCCTAAGTTTGTTTTGAACCCCGGCTGTATTTATTTTGGGATGAGGAGAACTGCATGATGCTTCTTCTCCATTCCTGACACTACAGTCTGGTGAAGCTGATGAAACACTTCAATGTTAACAGCAGTGGCACTCTGTGTTCACCTTTCAGTTCGTCTCCTGTGCTAGGCTGAGCAGTAGAGTCTTTCCCTTAAGCCTTCCAGGTAGTGACCAACATGTGGAGTCCCCGATTTCTCAAGCTGAGCCCACAGCCTTCCCCAGCTCCTGCTGTAGGAGGGATGCCACGGCACCCCCAGGGCTGCACAACACAGAAGGCACACCATGGCAGGAGGAGGAAAAGCGAGGTCTTTGCAGTGCTGGAGCGTAAAGCATTTCTTCCATGAGGCATATGTGGCTTTGTGGTTCAGGAAAATTTTCAGGACCTGGCTTTCTATTCCCTGGAGTATTTACCTGTAAACTAAAAAAGTCATACACAGAATTGTTTGGAGAAAAGGAGCTGAAGTCTTAATTTTAGATTAAACAATGCATTTCCAGATGGAGTTTGTAGATTCCTAAAGCCGTGGTGTGTATTAATACACCCAAAGTGGTGGCACAAGCTTGTTTTGCAGAGATGACAAAGCAAGGCTGAAGCGAGCCCTTGCTGAACGCAGCAGCACAGCTCCCGTGGGCCTCAGGGAACCGGGATTTCCTTTAGGAATGGAGGCGGATAAAGTTCGGAGGTGTATGAAGTTCTTAGTCACGTTTCTAGTGCAGCCCAGCTCCTGTTGGGCTCATCCCAGAGCCAGTGCCACATGTCTTGCAAAGGCAGCCCTGCCTGAGGGAGAACTCCTACCCCTGCCTGCCACCTCTGTTTTCCATCCCCTGGGAATGAGTTCAGGGATGCTGACCAGAGGCGGATGGAGAGGGAGAGGGCAGAGAGCAACTTGCAGCACATTTGCCTTTCCCACGTGCGAAGCCAGGGTGTCTCACCTCACCTCACCCCTTCTTTCGGTCTACGTGTAGGAGCAGGGGGGAGTCTCAGCCATCACCCCCATGTCTGGCTGGTGAGGCGGGGGGAGGGCAGCCCCTGTCCCCCAGGCTGTTGGGGAGCAGGGGAGGGGGCAGGATCCCAGGCAGCGCCACGGGGCAAATGAGGGAGGAGCATTTATGTAGGTCGTGTTGGTTCATAATTAATTGCTGGAAGACAGGAGAGTATGTGCGGGGAGGAAAGGGCACAAATAAATTAATTTTGAGTAACCAGGCTTTGGAGAGGGGCTGGATGTGTCACGTTATCAGGTGATTGGCAAGGGCAAGAGTGAGCCTGCACCTTCACCTTCACCAGCAACGCTGAGAAAAGCAGCAGTGTGGCCACTGCCACCATCTCTCCATCACTCTTTGCTGCTCCTGGATCTTCTCCTTATGCTAGAGCAGCTGCTCTGTATGTGGTGAATCAGACGAGAGGATTAGATTCCTGGGGAAATAACTTAGCAAAAGGTTGGGGGTTTTTCAGTTCGTTGGTTGGTTCCCCCTCCAAAAAACCACCAGGGGTATTTTTCAGCCAGATCAACCATCTGAGCAGGTTTGCTTTAAAGCTGTGCTAGCAGGGCAGAAGTGATGGCGCAGGGTCAGGATGAAGCAGGGAAGGGCAGGGAGCCCAGCTGAGCCCACAGAGCATGCACAGAGGGAACCCAGGGATGCCACAGCCACAGAGCAAAAGCCAGGTCCTTCGGGAAGCTAATGCCTCTGTCATGCACATGGGAAAGAAGTTCAAAGCTGATCTTCAGATGAAATCTTTATTTCTCAAATTTTGATAACGATCCTTGAACTTTTGAGACTGGCAGTTTGTGTGTCCTCTGCCTATAGCTTTCTATGTTTTTTTTCATTCTTTAATTAAATGACAGTTCTTGCAAGGGGACAATATCCACAAAGCTGAGTAAGGAAAGAGGAAATTGACAGTAAAACAACCACGAGTCAATGAAAAGCGATGAACTCACCGTAAGGGGATTAAATACAGGGAACAGGTAAGCAAACAGGAACAGGATGACTCACTGCCTGGCAGATCTTGCCCTGAGAGTGGTGGGGTCCAGCCCCACCACCACTTTATTGCTGTTGGCAAAATTATTCTAAGCCCTATCTCGCCCTTGTGCTTGGTGTGGCCAGTGATGTGCTGCCCAGCGCGCTGCAGCCCGAGGCACTCACCAGCACGTCAGCCCCATGGGAATTTCCCCCGCTGTGCCCAAGCTTCTCTTGTCAGTGTTATCTGGAAGTTAAGGACTACAGCTCTGTTTCCCTATTTCTGTCTCCTTGGTTGTATGTTCTCTGCCTATTGCATATGCGCATACCAGCACATGCTCCAAAGTCTGTATTTACAGCCTGGTAGTTCCCTGCAAATTTCCCAGATGAGGATGCAAGGTTGACTGACCATGCACTTTGATACCTGAGATAAAAGTTGCCATCGTCTGCTGATTTTTCCATACCTACAATATTGTTAATGTTCCTTCTGTCTGTAGGGAGTGCTGGCCCATTGCTTTAAATGGACTCTGTGACTTCATCCTAGGCCTGCTGCTGGCCCACAGCCACTGAACACAGACACGCTGTAAGAGGGGGGCCACGGCCAGGCAGCTGCACTCAGTGCATCAGTGCAAGGGTGCGCAAAGGGTGGACATGGGGCTGAGTTTGGGGAGATGCCCCCTCCCTTCCCATCTCAAGGTGTGTGCTGCCCTAGGGATGTGGCTCCTTGCGGAGCGGAGGGGATGGGCAGGGAGAAACCCCAGGAATGGGGGGAGGAAGGACACGGGACAAGGATGAGGGCTGGGGCAAGGGTTTGGAAAGGAGAGTGTGGTTTGAGGGATGACGGGGAGAGAAGGGGCTATGGGGAAGGGGCAAGAGGCCCAGGGAGGGAGACCGGAGGGTGCAGTGTCAGTGTGGGATGTTATGGGTGAGAACGTTTGGTGAGTTGGTGGTGGTTTGGGGAGTGGAAGGGGCTTCTTGTGTACTGCTGTGTTAAACAACAAGGTCTGTTACAGAATCACCCAGACCAGAGACCTGGGGAAAGAAACTTCCCAGCCTCAGATCTAGCTGCAGGGCGGTTCCAATGGATTGTGATGCTTTTTCTTCACTGGGAGTTGTCACTTCAAACGTTGCAAAGGCCCCTTGGCATTCACGTGTGCTCTGCAAACAGAAAACCATCCGGTCTGTGCCCAAGCCCAGAGCTTGTTATCTGCAGGCAGAGGGCAAAGGGTGGGAAGAGACTCTGCTGAAGTGTTGGGACGGCATGATTGCAGCCATCTGCAATCTGCAGCATCTGCAATTGCAGCTCTGTGTCATGCAGCTGTGGGACGCCCGTCACAGGCGGAGTCTGAACACACAGCGAGGGCAGTGGTGGAGCTGCCACCCCAGTGGGGACTAAGCTCCAGGCGTGAGGACGGTGCAGCAAGGGGCTGACCTCTGCTGTCATCTCCTGGCACCAATCCCTCATTCTTTGGCTGATTTGTCTGGACCCAATCCAGCATTTTGTGTGTCTTGCAGGAATTGGCAGGCTTTGAGACTGCGGCTTCCTCACTTGGATGGGTGATAAGATGATGAGGATGACAACTGTGCTGGAGGGAGGGATTCAACACACCCTCCCAGTACCTCCCAGTGCTATATTAGTCACAAGGTCACATCTATTAACAGACAGAGCTGTAGTGTGTGGCAAGCAGGTCACATGTTACCAGCTTCTTGTTTCCACCCAGTAATTTGTGCTAAAAGGGAAGTAATTTAGTGTCAAAACAATTTCTCTGGTACCGGAGGTCTCAAGGCAGGGGAGAATGCTGCTTCCATCCGCTGGTTAACAGGATCAAGGAGCAGAGGGGGCAAACTACTGAAAGACTTTGTCTATATAAACTGTTTACTTAAATTCCCCAAGGGGGCATGACAGCAAGAAGTGAATCAAGAAGCACTCAGAGAAACATTTTTTCTACTGCCTTTGCACTTACAAGGAGAGAGCTCTGACAGACCCTGCCCCATGTGAGCTTTCTAACAAGACCTCCTCAAGTGACACATTGGATGTCCATGTGCCATTGCCTGTCTACACAAGCTAGAACTGGCTGAGTAGTGGAAATGAAATGAGAAAATCCAATTCCTGTTATGGAGCATATCCATGGGGCAAAGGCTTGGGTTGCTTCTTTAGGAAGAGTTGGCAGTAGTCAGCACAGCTGTGGGAAGTGGTTACCTCCTTGGTGCTGGTACAACTGTTAGTGCTGCCATGTGGTAAATGAGATCAGAGAACTGAGTTGGCTGGAAAATCCTTCCCCCCACCCCCTTTCCCCTCCTCCCTTTCAGCTGGGTGAGTTTTCAGCCAGATCAGTTCTCCAGGCCAGTTCACGGTGCAGCTGCACGTTGGCTTGTGGTGGCATGGCATGAAGACAGCACAAAAATAGACTGAAGGCACAGCTGGGAGAGACTCCTTTCAAAGGAAAGTGCTCACCGGACTACAGCCTGAATAGCTCCTCCTTCCTAACTGTTAACAAAAGCTCTATTAGGCAATGTCCTCAGCGATCACGAGGCTTTGCAGTAGGGTAGGTCTGCTCTTCTTCCAAACATCTGTCTTCGCATGCCAGCTTCCCCTCCCCACTGAACATGTGCAAAAGGAGCAGATGTGATAAGGAAGACAAACAGGAGAACAGATACTGAAAAGCTGGGTGGGACCCACCACTGCAGCCTCCTGCTGCCAAAATGCATCTTTGAATAGTGGGGACCAAGGGGTGGTCCATGCAGAGATGCCCAGCTTTGCAAAGTGGGTATCTGAGCAGCACACAGGGGAGCAAACATGATACAAAGGTACACACAGAGATGTCACACTGCAGTGTCAGAGCCAAATTACCACAAACTATTTTTTAAAAATCTTAATAGTGAAAAGAAGAAACAACCTGAGTTGCTAAGGCTAGTGGCATCAGGCTGAATAACAGGGCCAGGTGGGTTGAATGGGGCAGATGACTGTAAAGCTCTTCATAAGGATGCTGTGTGTCCATCTGTGCGTGCTGTCCTAGGTACACTGGGAGAAAACTGAGAAATCCTAATAAATTGTGTGAGAAATTACATTGCTCTGTCTTGGGTCTGAGGGGCTGATCTCCTCCCAAGCAACATACTTTTCAGGAACCTTTCTGATCCCTAAGCTGAAGGACATTTTTCAGCAAGCCGCTTCCTTTGTGCATTTCCCAGTGCACAGCTGACGTGAGCAGACATGGCACGTCACAGCCTGGAACGATTTCCCGTCTCGGCGCAGGTCAGCAGCTATGCCATGTCTGCAGAGCGATTTGGCACACTTCTAGCTGAACCCAGCTAATCAGAGCAGCTCCATAAAATTATTTGTTTTCAGCACTCCAAGAAAAGCAGTCTACTTCAGCTGAAAGAATAAAAGACTCTTCTCTCAAAATACTGACCATAATATGAGCATTTATTGAGAAACTGCGTGTGGGAGCTGTAAAGCAAACAAGCCAAGATCAGTCCTACAGAAAAACACAACCACAGAACAGGAAAGGCTAATTTCAAGGTCATTACCCAAAATGATTGCTGTCTGTATGAGACAGAATCATGATAGTTAGGAATGTCCACTGGAATGCGAAGCATTCTTCAGTTCTGGGAAGAAACATATTTATTTTGCTGATTGATGCAATAATCGGTGCTTTGAGTAACAAATGAAGGGTGGTTCCTTCCATTTAAAAGGAACACTTGGAGGCCATATTTCTTAAACCCTCATACTCTTAAGGAAAATGGAAACTACTGGCCTTTTGGGCAGCTTTGCACCTTGCCTTGGGGCCATGACTCCATAACTTCTCGCTACTGGATTCTATCACATTTGGAGTGAAGTAGAGGCAGCACTGCTTATTTCAAAGTGTCTGTTAAAAAGATTAAAAAAATAACTGTGCTGTGGGCGATATCTACAGAGTAGTTATTATTTAGGATCATGCAGACTCTGCAAAGGAGTATCTTTAAATTCCAAATTTACTTGGATCTGATCAGGACTGAAACCATTCAGATTTGGCATATAGATAACAAACACAGATAAGCTGCAAATTCTGCCTGTTCAGACTCACCTGTGCTGTGTCTCCAGATATATTGGAGATATTCTTTGACCCTGAAACTCCTCACTTGCCTGCTTGCCTTTATGTCTCTAGGGCTTGATCTGCTGGAGTCTGTGGAAGCTTTGCTTTTGATTACAGCGGGACATGTCTAGGCTCAGCCTGAGCACTGATGGAGTTGAAACTGCAGCTTTTCCTCTGCTTCCTTATCTACGCCTTTGGACTGCAGTTTAACTGTGCCAGTTTCACCCAAACCCCTGACTTCACCTCCTGCTTCGCTGCACCCTGCCACCTTTGCTCCCTTTGGGATCCTCATCATGACTTGAGTCCTGTCTGACCTATTGCCACTCCAGGTAAGAACAGCTGTGCTGGTTTAGACCATTTAACCCATGGATCTACTCTGCTTCCGACAGCGGCCATAAGCAGACTCCTAGGAAAAATCAAGAACAGACTAACATATAGATCATTTCTCCCTTAATGCTACCGCAGCTTCCAGCTGTTCTCAGCATAGAGGATCTCCTGAACCTGCTGTGGTCTGCCTGGGAGCATGGACCCCTCCAAATACTTGGGATCATGTAAGCTCCTTGCAATCGCAGCGTGCTTTGGGAAGGACCTCCTTGGCAGGTCCACTGCCTGCTGCATGACAGACTTTGTCCTTTTGTTTCCTTTGAACTTGGCTCCTATCAGCTTCAGTAGCTGATCCCCCGCTGTCCTGGAGACACAATCAACACTTGATCCCTGCCTGCTCTCTTTGTGTTATTAATGATTTCATAGCTTTCCATGTACAGAGTCCCCATCTCACCTCTTCTCTAGCTTGAGAAGCCCCACTCTCCTGCACTGTTCCTTGCACAGAAGTTGTGTCACACTTTTGCTCATCCTATTACTTTTCTCTGAACCTTTTCCAGCTCTTCTCTATCCTTTGTGAGGGCTGAGAACTGCACAGAGTATTCAAGGTGTGGGTGCAAGATGGATTTATACAGCAGCACAGCAATGTTTGCTGCTTTATTGGCTTTTCCTTTCCTAGTAATCCCAAACATTTATTTGCCCTTTGTTACTGCGCAGTGATTTGATATTTTCAGGGAAGCATCTACAGTAGCTCTACCAAGCTCTACCAACTCCCTCCTGAGTAGCAGCAGTGAGCAGAGAAACCATAATTTCTACATGAAGCTGGAGCTGCTTCTCCCTAAATACATTTGTGCTTTACATCTGCCTAGACTGAATTTCATTTGCCATTATATGGGCTGGTCACTCTCTCTCTTAAGGTCCTCCTTGAGTTCCTCACCACCTGCCCTCGTATTCGCTACCAATAACTCTGTATTATCATTAACACTTGTGACCTCTCTGCTCACCCCCTCTGCAGCAATGTGCTCTGGCTCTGCCCTGCTGCTAACCTCTCTGCCCTTTCCTTGCTTTCCCGACTCCGAGGACTCACAGTGTCCTTCAGATTTCTTCACCTGGACCCATCATCCTTCCCATGTGCCATCTGCAGCCTACACCATCCAGAAAAGCCATACTTTCTTCATACTGTCCGACACTGCCAGCTCCTTGCTTTGCCAAATGATTGTAATCATGGCAAACAGAGTGGTACCAACCCTCTGGTGTCCAGGGGCAGGCTGTCCCTGCTGCAAGGCCTGCTGTGAGGGACAGAAGGGACAGGATGGGATGCTCCTGCCAGGCAACTGAAGTAACATTTAGGAATTTTTGAAATTCACCCTGATGTCATTTTTATTTTTTGAAGGCTTTAGAAAATCATACTGTGGGCTTTTTTAACAGAAAAAAGAGGATTTATTATCCTTTTTTGACCCTAGTGGTTAGCCAAAGTTTGGATTGTTTCAGTTAATTCTTTAGTGTCAGGATTGTTTCAAAACCTAGCTGTTTGTTTACAAAGAACAGGCACTGCCTTCTTTGCTTAACATGAGGAAACACTTCGCTCACAGCTCCAAGCTCTTTTCCAGCTAGTGGTTCATGCAGTTTGTACTACCAGGCAATACCGGCAATGCATTTTGCTGGCATAGCTCAGCACCCTCGGAAGACTTGTATCATGTGCCTGCGTTTTGGATGGTGGCTCCTATTGTTCCAAACAGTTGATTCCATAAAGGATGTTAATTGTTCCCTTTTGCTTAATGGGAATGAATAGGGCTGCAATACCTTCTGTTTCCAACAAGCTTTAACACAATCTATGATGGAAGGAACTTCATAAGAAGCCAGCTGCCTTCCAGTTGCATTGATTTTTCAAGAAGGAGCGTACTCAGTCTGAAAACTCTAGTTTTCTTCACTGCTTTCTTTCACCAGTAAAGCACAGTTCAGTCATGCAGTGTCTTCATCCCATAGACATCCCAACTCTGTGGAAGCCCTGGCAAAGCCAAGCCTTGCAGTAGTAATAACATGGAAATCCACCACTGGAAGCAATTTTAACCAGGCTCAGGACTTCTAGAGATTAACTTGTTTGTTAGGTTTCCCAGTTGAAAAGTAGAAAGTAGTACACTGTACCTTTTCTTATTTTCAAATATTTGTAAGTGGTCTGTCTCTAATGAAAAGGTTAGAGAGACAAGGAGTTAGTTTGGAAACTTGAGTTGGCTTCAACGACATTCAGAAATTGCCACATCCTTTTTGCATAACAGAAAACTTTCAATAGGTCTGTGCAATTCCAAAACATGCATGTGGCAACCACTGACTCCAGCTCCTGGCTCCAGACCTTGGCTTCTCCTCCATGTGGGAACATCTCATTGCCTTTTCCAGTGATTTTTCTCATTGAAATGGTGTGATTTTTCCTCCCTGCCTTCAGACTGGTCCATGCTACAGACTTGAACGCGTCTCTGAGCACCTGCGGTAAGTGATGCAGGTCTGAGCAGACCTCCTGTATCCTGCTCACATCTTTTGTTACGTTGCCCAACATCATTGTTCGTAACCACATCCAAATTCAGCCATGCCTTAAAGACCAGCCAGGCCCATATCACCACAATTCCCCACTTGCAATTCTCTTATCTGTGCATGGTGTAACACAACTCATTGCACAGCAGCAGGGGCAGCATTGCTCCTATAATGCAGGGATGTTTTGTTTAGTCGTTGGGCTTTTTCTCAGCTACGGGCTAGCAAGACATGGTCTCTGCTTTGCTTCAGAGGAAACAGCACAGAGGACTTGCTACCAGCAACCTTCTGCTGCCTGTTCTCCACTGCAGAGGACACAAATTCTTTTCCTCAGGAGACACCACTGCTTTTATTATTATGGCTGCTGCTTGTCACACTCCACTTTATGAGAGGACACATTTTCCAGCTTAATGCGTGTGTAAAGAGCAAAACCAAAGAAGCCCTCCAGTTGTGTGAGTGATGTTAGAGCATGTTACCTGCCATGGCAGCGTGGCAGCTTCCTCGCTCTAGTGCACGTCAGCGCGAGTGTGAAATGCCCATGGGCAGCACGATGGGCTGTTACAGGCACCTGAGAGCTTTCCCTTGACTATAACTTTGGTTGTTACTCCTTCTCACTTTTCTCTTTACCTCCAGCATCTCAAAGAGCAATGGACTATATGGAGAGAGAGTGTCCCAGGCTACCTAACATAGAACTGCTCTGGAAACATGATGCATTAAAACGCTTTTCCACATAAAACGCAACAGGGAGATCTGGGCAGTTTTCTGCGTGCATCATAAATGTAAGTGCACAGTTAACACGTGCCAAGACAGGGTCTGATGTGTCAGAGAAGGTCGTCTGGTAGCTGGAGGTGAGCAGACACCTCCAAGGTGAGCAAGGCTGGCTAAATCCCCAGAAGCTCATGACTTTGTCTCAGTGTCTCTTCAGTACACCCTCTGCTGCTATGCCCAGACTAATGGGAACAGGAGAGAATGGGAACTGTTGCCTATAGAAAATGCACCCTTTCTGCAGAAGCTGTTCGTGACTGCCGCCCTCCCTGTCCCACAGAGCACTCGCCTGGCAGAGAAAAGCCTGGTGCCAGCTACATCCCTTCTGCCTGAGGAGCTCTGCCAGCGTCACCCAGAGCTGCACCCATGGAATAATTCTTCCCTAGCTCAGCCCTGATTGCTTTAACAGCTGAGCACTGAATTTAGGTATTTCTGCACGAGGCACAAGCAGGTAGGGATGGGACCCTGGACAGACAGAGTTTTGTGAGAATACACAGACCAGCTCTTCATTCAGGGAAGGAAGGAGGCTGTGGTGTTGCCTCCTGCTGTTAAACTCCCATCACCAAGAGAAGAAGGGTGTCAGTGGAAATGAGACACCCTGATGTAGGAACAAATGAGTGATTTCATCCAGGCCCATGTGGGATGGTTCTGCAACAGAAAGAGGGACAAAGGCTGGTGTTGCAATGACTTCTGCTAGCAACCATCATCAGTTACTGTTGTGCCAGCTTTTGTGTAGTCATCTCAGGCTTTCAAGTGTTTAATAACTAGTAAAAAATCCTCTCTTTGGCCGAAATTTGGCACATGAAATAGAAATTTGTTAGGAATACTGTTGCACCTCTTTTCACCCAAAGAAGTCTGGTGGTTTTCTGCTCTGTTCTCATTTTAGAGATTCCTTCTGGCTATTGCAAATGTAAGAGCAATTCAAATCATATTTACATTTTCTTCTGTTTTCCCATCTCTAAGAGCATTATTAATGGACTTAGAGAGCCTGTCACTTGTTAATCTCTGTGTGTCATACAAAAAAGAGATCACTATTATATGTAGTCTACTTTCTGTTGTCATTTCTTGCTGACTTATCTCCTCTTGAGCGTGGGCTTGCAACAGCTGCTGTTGCAGGCTTGTTACCCATAACCTACATCTGCCTTTGCACAACAAACTGGAATGAAAGCAGTGGATTGAAAGTGTCTTTCTGGATGAAATTGGACTTAATTCTCTATTGCCTTTTACTTGGGTGGAACAAGCACGATGACACTGTATCGTTGTATGCCATGTCACTGTATGTCGTGTAAGCAGCTCTACAAAATGCAAAGCAGTGGAAAGGAGTGCCTGGTGGCATTGTACAGCTCTAGAGTCTTCTTTGACTCTTTGTGGTCCAAGAGTCATTCAGGCACATCTCAGACCTGAGTGGTATTATCTTGTCTTTAAAGTTTTGTAATAATGAAGAGACCACACTAAAAAGAAAAAAATACTTTGGCTGACTTGAACTGGTACAAGCCAATGAGTTACAATGAAACCATTCTTTTTATTGGATAATTCTCATGATTCTTGCTGTAAATACAAAAACGCAGAGTGGCTTGTTATGTGTTAAGTTTGTACTCTGAAGTATTTTGTTGGAAACTAGTGACCTTGCCTTTCAGATGAAATTAATAGAAATTTCCTATAGGATGTGTGATGTAACTAATCACATTTCCCCAAACAATGCTCTATACATTAATTATTCATTCTATCGCTGGTTATTTTGTCCTTAATCCAATGATAAACCTCTAGCTGTTCAACTCTGAAATCTTTTTGGTATCAAAAAGCTGACAAAATTAATAGTATTTGTTATTGGGGAAGTAGTTCTGTGTTGGTAGATTCAGTCTCCACTAATGATTAGCTCTTGGCAAATAGTAACTTAGAGCTTGTCCAGACAGCAGTTTTTGCAAGATTTGGCTTTGCATTTGCAATGCTTTTAAGTCATTTGCAGCACTATATCCATAAATAGGCCAAAAAATATATTCATATATATGTTTTCCTTAGGTTTGATTTCAACCAGACAAATCTTCTGATGCAGTGAGCTGCAACTCAACCTGAAGTGGAGGCCAGGAGCGCACAGTGGGGGGTGGGAAGGGTGAAGGACCGCATCAACCACTGCCGTTAAACAAAATGCTTGTTAATCTTTGCCCTTAGCGTGCAGCAAGCACCAGGGAGCAGGCACTCATCTGGAAGAGTATTTGGAGAGAAGTAGCAAACATGCTATAAATTAACACCCTTGCTGACTTAATGGAAACCTTCCTGCCTTAACAACCTGCTAGACAGAGGTATGATTGATCCCACTATCCGGCAGTGCTCCCTACCACAGAGGAAATCTGTGTGCGCTGTGATGGATGGGTGGAAGTGAGTGCAGTGAGAGCAGCTGTCCCAGCCAAAGACCTGGCCACATCCACAGCATTCCCCACAGCACTGGGTCACCGGGTGCTACACCTGTGCGTGTGCTGCAGCCACAGGAGATGTGCCACCAGCGAGGACACAGCTGAGATTTATTAGAAGGAGCTGTGATTTAAATGAATCCTAAGCAGCCTGAGCATGCTGTAGTTCAGCTGGACTCAGCTTGCTCTTTGCCTCTGAAGCTTCTTATTACCAGAAACCTGACTACAAAGATGTAGCTCCTTTCATGCAGTGTCCTGCCAGGCTGGGTCAGAAGTGTGCTACTGAGAGCATGGGTCTACTCCTGTACCTACCACCAGGTCCTCCTCTGCATCTCTGTGGGAGGCATCAGTCCCTCTTCTTTATTATAAGGAATTCTGTGCAGTGAATTGCTAAACCATCCAGCATCTCAGCCATCTGGGAGATGACTATAAAGGCAATTGCTCTGTCAGCTCTTTCTCATGCCTCTACTGGGGAAGTGCATGCGTAATCCCACTGAGAGCTCTGGGCTAGAGACTGTTTTGTTATCATCAATGACAGGTTTGCTAAAAATGAGTGTCCTGCTGTTGTCATTTTATATACATTTTTGAGGGATGCTGTCTGAGAGGTTGAGGGTGGGGAGCTGGGGAATGCCATGCAGTGGAATCAAATGAGGAGGCACCAGGAGGCTTTGGGTCTCCTTTAATACAAATCTGCCCTGGTTAATCCTGACAAAAAGTTGTTTCCAGCAGCTTGGCTTGCAGGAATGAACTGGGAGGGTCAGTCCAAAGCTGGCCTTTGCTGCCAGGAGGAGGTATTTTATATACAAGCCTTCTGCTGGTGCAAACAGTGGAGGAAAGGTATTTTCTTCAGCTGGGGCTGAGCAAAGTGAGAAGGAGCAGGAAGAGGTGGTGGTGCTCGCCTTGCTGGTGTGCCCAACAGGAGGTTGCAACTGGGACCTTGTCTTTGCATGAGATTTTATGCAGCAGATAGCTATTGCATGTTTGCTCTTTGGTGAGGAAAGAAGGCCTTTTTAAATAGCCATGCCTAGGGAGCGTTTTCTAATGCCCATGGGCTGGGTACTTCTGTTGCCACCTCTGGTAGAGGTTAAGGGTAGACTGGGTTGCAGAGACACAAATGAACTTGCATGTAAGTAGCTGGCATTTTGGGGGTTGCTTTAAAGCATTTTGACAACATGCTTTCCTCTCTCCCTTGTACCTCTCCTGCCCTTAAACAGCAGCTTTCAGCATGCACAAGCTTCTGGGCTTGGACCTTGCACATTTGGAACAAGTGAATTTGCAGTCACTCTGGGTTGATAATTTCTGCAGCTACTAGCATTGCTCCCTGGTCTCTCCCCCATGCAGTGTGGGTGGTGAGGAGATGGGGGGGGGGAGGCAGCCCAAGGGGCAGCAGCCCTGTTTACCCATAACCAACTGTGCAGGGCAGGGGACAGCCCTGGGATGGGGTGGCAGGAGGGACCCCCACAAAGGAGGCTGTTTCATGGAGATCTGGTGGAGCAGGAGAGAGAAATGAGAGAGACCAGCATGCAGGTGCATTGAGTTTGCTGGTGCTCTGCTATGTTAGAGATACTTCTGGTACAAAGGAGTTATGTCATTAAGTGGAGAATGTATAGCAGAAACCTCAGCCATGGACCTGTCTCTCTAACCTCATGTCAGTGCCCCTGGGCAAATGGCTGTGCCAGCCTGCCAGCAAGGGCTTCTTGTGTGTGAGAGAGGCTGCAAAGGAGCAGGGTGCTTGAGGCAGGAGAGATTTTGGTAAATGTGTGAAAAGGAAGAAGCTGCTGCAGTGTTTCCTCTCTTGAGCCAGAGGCAGCTTGGCTCCATGCAGCTGAACTCTGTGTGGGTCCTGGAGCCAGTATCAAGCATCAGGCAGAGGTGGCTGGCACTGGGAAAGCCCAGGTGGGAGCAGAGGCGGGGGTCCGTGACAAGGAGCAGCAGCCAGAGCTGCTCCCACCAGTGCACCCCCTTACCTCCCTGGTTGGTTTTCCCTTTATTTTTATCCCCTCTTTAAGAAAAATGCTGTTTGTCATTTGGTTCATATTTGGGAGTAGGGAAAATTTTCTCACTGAACACCAGTTTAGCTTATTTTTCCTGTGTTTCTACATGAGGGGTTGGGCCAGGGCTATTTATAATGACAGTGTTAAATCTGAGGTCAGGCCTTGTTGCTGGCTGTGACGGCCGGCAGAAGGTCTGCCCTCTAATACTACTTCTGCTTTGCATCTCTTTCATCCACACAATTCAGGCTGAAATGTTCCTGTTCTGTTCATGGCTTCATATACACTTTTGTTAAAGAAGACAAATAACTGTGCTATGTAACGGTGCTTGATTTTTCTTCATCAGGTGTGACCTTACACATATAGAAAGCGCTTCATACATCCCTAAAAAAAGAAAAGGAGGGTGTGGGGTGGCAAAAAGCAAGCTGGAGCCCTACCAACCTAGAGGCAAAAGCTACTAGGAAGATAAAATGTCATCCAAACGCAGCAGCGACTGAGCCACAGGATGGGTCCAGAAGCAGCTCTCCAACAGCAGCAGCCTGCCAAGAAATCAGGTGCTGCTGTGGCTGCTGCCATCAAGTTTTTGGGTTTTTTAACTGTGTCACTTGAAACGTGGCCACGAGCATAATCCGAGGAGAAAGGCAGGGCAAAGGAGGACAGCAAGCAGCCCCCGCCACCAGGCTGTCTCCTTGCAGCTCCACCTCTGCCTGCCCTCTCCCAGCTGCCTGCATTGACACATAGCTGTGTTTAAACATCTCTCTCTCCTCCTGGAGCTTTTTCACAGAAACCTCTGCCTTTTGACTGGCGAACAGGGAGAAGATGAGCACTTCTCATGGCTTTCTCCGTTCCCAGGGATGGAGGCTCTCCAGCCCTCTAATGGCTTCTTAATTATCCAAATCCAAATTTTTTTCAAGACTTTCTCTATTGAAGTGAGTAATACCTCATGCATCACATGTCCATGTTAGAGCCATAAGGATATGGCATGTGCAGATACGCAGGAGGAAGTGCAGTGGAAGGAACCATTTTCTCAGTAAGGTATCTACTGAGGACTGTATTTACGTTAAGCCTGGCTATCATGTTTCAGCCCTGTGCAGCATGCCACCCATGCAAGACTGTTCATTTTTCAGTGGATTGTACCTCTGGGGACTTGTGTGATTTCTGGCTGCTGCTTGGCTCACAGAAGTGCCCAGGTCCTGACCAAGCCTTGCTCCTCTGGTGGGTTTCTGCCAGGTCGCTGCCCATTAAGGGTGCCCATGAGGTTGTTTTGATCAGGGGGTACAACGACTGCTGCAAGATGGGGAAAAAAACTGCAATGCCTCCAAATATCTGTTTGCTTTTTAAGCTTCTGCCTGCTGTTTAGACAGGTAGCTAGTGTATGCCGGGAGCTTTCAAATCCTTCTCCTGCTCAACACGGCACTACCTCCCCTATCCACACCAGGCTGGCACTGCCTGGCATTTCCACCAATGCAAACCTCTGCGTTGGTGTAGCCCACATAATTATGTTAATTTTTGGGCACCACTTGTAGTGTTGCTTGGCCTAGTCCTTAATTGTATGAATAGCGGGACAACAGTGATACCAGGCAGTGTAACAGTCTCCCTTATGCTTCAGTAAGGACATTTCCACTGCAAAGAGTAATCTAATGACAGGTGATTTTTCAATGGCTCTTTTAAGAAGCAACAAAGAGAAGGAGAATTTGCCTATAAAGGCATAAAACTGCCCATCTGAGCAGGTGCAGTTTGCATCTGCGGTGGTGCAGCAGCTCCTGGCCCGACCGCCCAGCACCCAGCAGCACCAGGCAGGCACCTGGACAGCTGTTCCAGCTGTGCTCAATGCCACTGGCTGAGCTCCCAAGTCTTATGGCCACAGAAATAATGGAAATTTTTTTGTTATGGAGCACATGACTCACTTGGGACTGAGCTCTGCAGAGATGGTTTAGCTCACTTCATATGTTCCCTAGTCTTGCAATTCCTTTTCTGAATAGGAAGCAAAAATAAATGAACCCAAAAAGGAAGCTGTTCCTCTGGAGACCTTTGATAAGTGCTATTTGTAAATCCTTTCAATTATTTTTTCCCATCATGGAAGCCTGGGAGGCCAATCTGTGCTCTTTGTGGTGTGCCTGCAATGAGACGTGGTCACATCTGTGGAGTATTCCCATCTCGGACGTGATTCCTGCCGCTCTGCCGTGTCAGAAATAGGCCCGGCTGGCAGAAGCCGAGCCCTTCAAAGCAACCATCAGTTTTGTGTACTTGTGATTTTTTTTTTTGGAGGGGGTTGTGTTGGGTCCCCCTCCATCACCCCCAGTTAATACACAGAGGACTGCTTCTCCAGTTAGCCCTTGAGTCGCTTCTGCTGAACGCTGTGGGAGTCACTGAAGCTGCAAGGAAGAGTTTACCAAGTTTTAAAGGAAAAATGAGCCTGCCCTCTAGCTGCTGAGCACACACATGTCTCCTTCCTTGGCTTTCCTACAGCAGGCAGGACAGGATCAGTTGTGCATCCTGGGCTCTGCTGTTTCTTGCCCTGCTCAGGGGCTTCAGCTGGGTTTGCTACGCGGTTCCTCTGCACAGCCATGACCACCTGAATAGCCATTCACTGATAAAGTACAGCTGTGTGGCTTTCGCACAGTAAAGCTGATTCTCCAAGCCACAGGGCAGCAGTTTGCAGCACAAGTTCACCTGCATTGCCTTCATCACGGTGAGGAAGAAGTTCCTGAAGGGCAGGACCATTTCTTGCAGTCCTCAGGGTCTGCTGGTGCATAGCACTTAAAGTCAGCACCTGAATTTAAACCAGGTGTAAGATAAGGACCACAGCAAATGTGTGTTCAAGTGCCAGTTCAAATATGTATATAGATATCGTTTGGATAAAACAATCTTGAAACATGCAGGAGAAAGCAAGATGTCATCTGTGTGCTGGGGGACTGACACTCTAAAAGCATAGTGCCCCTGAAATACTGGAAAGGTTCAGCATTTGGAAGTTTTAAATGATGAGAAGACAAACTGATGCTTATACTTGCTTATATATACTGGCACAAAGGCACACGGCACCGTACAAACTTGCCGCACAAAGCAGAGGCGGGGGCTGTGAATTAAGAAGCTAATGGCTTGAGGCAGGTGCTGCTTCAAGAATTGGGGTGAACCTTGAAGATCTGGCTTTCAGGTCTGAGTAATTAAATTGATTGTGAGGAGACAGTTATTTGAAGTGTGGCTGGATAGAGTAGTTGTTTAGAAAAAGCAGAAAGAGGGAAGGTTGCACCATAAGGGTCTTTCCACAGTGTTTCCTCACTTTCTGTCTGTTGTTCTAGAGTTCATCTAAAAGACCCAGAATATAAGATCAGGCCCTTAGCATATCACAATGTAGGAAAAAAAGGAGGAGAAAGCAAGAATGGAGAAGAGGAGAAAAAGGAGCGCTTTCCTCCTCTCATACTGGGCAGTTGCTGTATGTGTTCTACTTGGTTATGTTGGCGAGGGGAGAAGTGATTTTAGGGATGTCAATGTGTGTGTGTGTTTTTTGTCCATGGTGAAGCCTAGCAGCGGCCATTCACAAACACAAAGTAATTTCTCCAAACAGTCTGAAAGGAAAAAATTGTAAACCATTTCAGGAATGTTGAAAGAGTTGCTGTGGTTTTGTTTGTTTGTTTGTTTTTTTGTCGGTTTCCCGTCTTTCCG
>JAVJGI010000060.1:77521471-77554901 GCA_035590275.1 Ibycter americanus | reverse complement strand
AAACGGGAAAAAAAAGTTGGGTTTTTGTGGGACACAGTAGGTTAACAGGCAGGATCCAGCCCACCGTTCTCTGTGGGGAGCTTCCAGCATACCTCTGCCCCCCTCGGGGTGCAAACTGGGGGATGTAGCCACCCACCCCTTTGGCAGGCTGGATCTGAGCCTTTGCAGCAGTTACCCCTGACCTCCTGCTGTGTTTTCACTTTGAATTTAAACAGGGTGTTATTTTACGTGAGCATTCATCAGCTAGGAATTTATCTATCTCTGGCCAAATATATTCTATACATGTCACTGAACAGCCACCATTAGTCTCTACCTACTATTGCAGGGGACAGTGTTGAAGCAGTTGTCCAGCTCTGTCACCTCTGTCTTGTATTGAACCATTTGGTCATTTTCTTGTGGTTTTGTGGCGGTGTTCTTTTTGTTGTTGTTGTTTGTTTGCTTATTTGTTTTTCATGCTCAAGCTGAACAAACTCCAACAAAGATCCCATGCAAACCCAGCTGACTAATCAAGACTACTCATTTCTAGCGATGGGTCACAAATACATCTGTGTTTCAATAGCTAAAAGCATCTTCTGCGATGTGCTTTTGATTCATTCCTCCAGTGGTATTTGCAAGTAATGCCGCAGAGGTCTCTTAAATTCCCCCAGTGCAGCATTGGCATAGGCCAGCTCGGAAACCACCCTCTGAATCCTGGCCCTCTGAATCACTAGGTCATGGCACAGAATGAGATTTTTCTCCCAGCGATTCAGCTTGCAGGAACATTGTCATTTGGAAGAGAAAACTTAGTTTATCAACTGATTGAATAACATCTTGAAATATGTGAAAAAATAAAGGGTACCTCCACAAAAATGTGGAAGCATAAGTAGCCCTGGCTATACGTGACAGGATACAGGTTCCACCTACTAATGAGTCCTGGTCTCTAGGAAGAGGGAGGCAGGGAAGTGTTTTGGAAGGCAAAGATGGGGATTAGGCACCTTACTTCTGCACTGGGCATCATTTGTGCAAGTGCCACCAGCCACCCATGAAAGCTGTATGTTGGACATGTGAAAGGTGAGGCCAGGGACATGTTCCCACTCTATTTCTTGCAATAAGAACCCAGCCCCTACCTTGATTATAAATTATAGGGGCCCATCAGTAGCCCTGAAGATGGCTTGCTGCCTTTTACCTTTCTGTCCCAGCAAGTATGTGGGTAGTATTGGCTGGATGGTCTCCATCTGAGTCCTACACAGCTATCAAGGACTGTCAAGACATACGTACTTTCTAATACTTGAAGTCTAGAGCTGAATTATAAATGAAGCAACAGTTTAGAAGTTTTAGGAAAGACTTGCTGGTTTGACTACATGTGCTTTTCAGCATAAACACTACTTAGGGTTTTCCAAAGCAAACCGAAGTGGTTGCTGTTGTAGTTTCAGCATTAGCTGTCAAAACATCCCTCTTGGTGGCTCTCTTGTTCCTGCAGTACGTAGCCCTGCATGGCTGGCTTTTGGCTCTGCAGTTCAGAAGAATTTGTAGAACTGAGCAAAAAGATGAAGGGAATCCAGCCACTTAAAAAAACCAAACCAAACCCCAACCCCAACAAAACAAGCTATTTAGTAATTTCTGGCTGATTTTCTCCTTTTGTGTAAGGATTCAGGCTGGAACAATTGGGCACAGGGGCTCTATATGTTTTTGCTAGTTCAAAGTAAATAGCTCTGTTGTGTGGGAGCAGTGATAGACCTATAATGTGCTATTTAGATTAGCAATAAGAAAACATGCATAAAAATGTTGAAGTAGCATTGGATTTACTGTGACGAGAGAAGGTGCTAAAGGAGCCCAAACTACCTGTCTCTAATAATCGTTGTCCCCTGCACTCTACTTACTTCTGGCATGTTGCCCTCTCCCTCCCTTCTGCAGAGTGCTTAAGCTCATTTCCAGCTCTGCCAGCAAGTGCTTCCCCACCTGAGGACGCAGCTGCTACTCCAACCCTGTCAGATAATGAGCATGCCCTTGGTATTTAAGTTAATGTAAATTAAAGCACAACTAACTCACCAACTGGCATCCTAGACCATGTAGGAAGAAGTAGGTAAACTCTGTATTGCCTAAAACAGAAGAGGATTGACTCTTTAAGTTTTGACATGCTGAAGCTGCATGCTATAGCCACACAGGCACAGAGTCCTTGCAGCAGAAACAGATCTTTGAGTAGAAACCCCTGGGAGAAACACCCAGTTGGAGATGGTTTGCTCTCACAGATGTCTGAGAAATCAAAAGTGTCCACCATCCTCTTCAGGATGAACCCAAACTCCTGGGGCCTTTGCTGTTTAACAGAAAGGTCACAGAGATCTTTCTGATCTCCATAGTAGACTAGAGGTCACCAGAAAGGCATTTGCTGGGCAATGACCTGGGTTCAGACTGGAGCTCTGCACCCTCTTGCCCACACCCAGGAGGATGGGATAAAGCATGCCAAGGTGGCTCCCCTTTCTTGAGGGGAGCTGTTCCACCTTGTTCTGGTTAAAGTTTATTTGCAGAAAGCTCAACCCTTGCTTTCCTACAGCCTGGCTACTGTCCTCTCTGCAGGTTGTCCCCTCTCCCAGAACTGGAGATGGTCTCCCTTGCTTGGAGCAGAGATTGTGTGCCCACATTTTTGTAGCACTGTAGCCTTAGGCTGGTTGCCTGGAATGGTGCCTTCAAGGTTTTGACATTTGCCCTCTAATGATGAGCTTAATCAGTTCCCAGTAGTGTCACCTTCAGCTGGTGACAGGCTACTGGCTGGGTGCTAGTAGGTGATGTTGAAGAAATGCAAAGTGGACTGGAGGAGGAAACCTCATGTTGATGATAAGGAAGGATGCTACAAAGGACTGACCAGGACCCCACGTCTGGTCTGTGGCCGTATCACATCTGACCTGTTCTGCAGGGTCTTGGCTACATGAGCTGGACTTCCAAAACCCCAGCAGGTACGAACAGAGGGTTTTTCTGCTGCTACTGCAACACCTGTTTCTCCAAGAATTTTAGCTGAGCTGACCACTGTTCCACCCAGACTCCTTGAAAAAAGGTCTCATGGCCTCACTTCTGGAAGAGCTTATTTGCTCACCAGAAGCTGGTGGCCCAATCCAACCTGAGTGATGTCAGGCACAGACAGGGAGGGACCCTGGTCTTTGGCCTGGGGCCATGCCAGCAATGAGGACATGCCTGCAGCACTCCGTCAGCAGGGATGTTTTTCTTTTGCTACAGCACTATTTTTTTCTAAAAATTTTCTACAGTGTTGACTGAGAGAACTGCCTTGCTCTAGCCAAATTGTCTTGCACTCTAAGCCAAAACAACTAGTCTGGTAAAACTTTCCAAAGTACAGGCTGATCACTTTGTTATTGCAATAGAAATGTTTCTTAGGACTGTGGGAAAAGGATAAGGTTCCTCAGGTAGTGCAAGTTTGGGTGGCATTTCAGCTCAGAAGCTCGTGATCATGTGTTTAAATTGCAGCTTGAAGGTTTCAGTGCATGTCCCTAGCTAAGGGGTCAACTTTGGTTTTCTGAACACCATATTGCACTATATGGTACAAACCAGAGGCAGCTCACTCGGAGAACACAGGGAAGAACCTGTAGGTCTTCTTCACAGAAAGGTCCGTAATTTAAAGAATCAGAATGAGATCACAATTAAAAAAGATTTGGATGCATTCAAATTTTGCATGTTGAAAACCGAAATGTTTTGAATGTCGAAATATTTTTATTGGGCTATGAAGTAAAAATGTTCCGTTCTGGCAGTGCCAAATAGAACTTTCAGTCTTACCCAAATGGGTGTTTACATTTTTTTCCTATGAAATGTCACTGAAATAATTCTGTTTCCTGGGGATTCTGGGTTTCAACACAACTCTGTTTTCTTATGCACGCCTTCCTGTTTGAAAATTTTCAGCTCTTTCTAGCTACAACTGCTGGCTAATATAGGATCAGTCCAGCTACCTGCTGTACAATTTTGCTCTAAGAAATTCCCCCCAACCACAGCATTTTAATAAAAGCTGCACCAATGCGTGTAGGTTTAAAATCTGGTTAGAAACATCTTAGCTGCAGTGTGCCACATTCTGAAAGAGCATTATCATTACAATAAAGTCTCTCTTTCCTTTCAACTGTGACCTACTTTACAGTAATATCTATCAAATAGTACAAATATCTGGTGAACAAAACTCTATATGTTGCATCTTTTATCTTTTTTTTTTTTTTTTTGTTAACCTTAATGAATCAACCCCCCAGAAGTCCAGCTGGCACCGAAGGTGATGCTAATTGCATGTTTCGGGCAGCTGAGGAGCTGGGAGGTGAGGCTCTGACGCGCTGGGTGTGCTACCACGTGAGCCTGCAGCAGAGCCCGTGAGACCAGCAGCAGCAGCTTCCCAGAAGCTCGGGACAGTTTCGTTTCACTGTCTGGGTGCCTTTTCCTGAACTTAGTCATGAAATAACTGTGGGGGAAAAAGCAGCTCTTCTGGTATGAAGATTGTGGAAAGCCTGAAGATGTTTTGCCCTTCCTCGGTTCCCATGCAATCCATTAGTACATGTGATGCAATGTTTTACTGTAAAATTTAGAAGATTCAACTTGCAGTGTGCCAAATCCTCTGCCTGTCCTTGGGTTCCTCTGCCGAAATGTGGTGCTCGTACTGTCCTGTATTTTTAGTTCCTTTATCACGAGATGGAAAGAGCTGGACAGATACCAGGAAAACTAATAGGCTGACTGACTGTGCAGAGGCACAGTACGTGGGAATAGCCTCTGTGTCCTGACAACTGTACCAATACACAAGGCGAAGGAGGGAAAGACTCTTCTGAGTAATCGTCCTGTAACAGCACATGCAAGAAGTGACAGGAGACAAAACATTTTTCCACTTGGAAATGTTATTTTTTTTAGGGGCCTTATTTTCCTCCTGCGGTGGTGTGGTGACAACATGTTATAAACACGAGCAGCACAATGAGCATGTGTCCTAGTTAGAGGGTCAGGAACCAACCTTGAGTCACAGAACAGAAATGCCTTTTTGAATGCATTTGTACCAACTCCGTGCAGCGATTCGATTTGCTGACAAAAATTCTCAAAGGTTTTTCATTCCATTTTGTTTTGTTTTGTTTTATTTCTTGCAATCTAGCAGTTGAAGTTGATAGCAATGGTAGGAGCCATGGAGTGTAATTATTACAGTTGCTGTTCTGATTTTGGTTTAAGTTCCTTGAAGGCAAAGCTTTTATGAGATGCAAATCTAGGGCATGCTGGTGAGTGCTTTCCTGTCTTGCAGAGAGTGATCAGCAGTGACAGCTAAAGAACCCATCTATTATTTATCAGCTTTATCATAGTTTTGAGTTTTGCCCTTCGTATCATGCAGGCAGTGGAGTGGAGTAATAAAACACCACTGCATGGGAAATGATTTAACATCGCATGGATTGATCCAAAAATAAACTTGACCAGCATCCAGGTACAGGGAACATGGACACTAGAAGCTTTATGGAAGAGGTGGATTGCCAAATGCTGGGGTTTCTTTATTGATTGTTCCTCATGATGTCTTTCATCTGGAACTTTCGTCCATGCTGAAAATTAGAAAAGGCACTTTCATTGCCCATTTATGCAGAGGATGGTGGGCCAGCATGTGCCAGGCACTACTGTTATTACCAGAAGTGCTGCGCCACCTTGGAAAAATGGCCTTTCTAAGACTGATTCTGGGTTAAATTTCTACAGAAAAGCCTGGCTGCTCTGCTGTCACTCCAGGACACCCCATTTGTGGGAGCAGCATGACTCCTCTCAGCCTGGCACCCAGCGCCTGATGTGCTGCACCAGGAGGTGCTGATCCATGGCAGTGCCCATAAGAAATGCCCTCAGACTCTGTAAAGTATCATCTAAAATGCTGTTTATGAGAGCTAACACTGTAAGGATAAAATAGCACAGATAATCTTCCATCCCTTTAGATGCCAGGAACCCTGAGCTATGCAGCACACTGTGCAGACCCCTCCACTGACAGGGCTACCCCAATTTGGTTATTTGAGCTGTTTCCAGATTTTCTTACAAGATAACAACTCTGTGCATCATTTCCACTGTCAAGCAGAAAGGATGTTTGCATCACAAGTCCTTGCCACACTTTTGGACAAAAGCAAGGCCACACTGGTGGTGTAATTGCTGGTACCAAGTGGGAGTTGCCTGCAGGTTCCTGTGTTACAACGTGATGGTGAAGTTTGTCCTGCAGCGTGCGGGGATGCAGTGCACGCACAGGCTAACTGCTCCATGGGTCCCCAGCTCCTCCATCCACAGTGCTCCTCTGGTCAGGATCACTGCACCGAGGCTTCCCCACACACTGGTCTCGTACAGAAGGTGTCCCAGCCAGCAGCGCTGTACAAGGGGGGTCCCAAGGGGGACCTACGGCAGCACCACGGCACTGCGCCATGACCTTACGTGCCAGTTATCCTGCATTCATACACCAGGCTGCCAGCAGTGGTAACTGTGGCTCAGACATATGGGCTAATCCATTGCCTCTTGCTGTGAGATCACTGTCCTCACAGCGCATCTTTCAACAATCCTGGCCAGGGAGGTTTAAGACACCTGTAAAAGCCCCTCATCAAGCAAAAACTGAACCTCAGTTCAGTGTTGTCAAACTCCTGAACATCACTAAGCAGGTGTTCTTAAAACAATGTAGATTTAAGCTTAATTGATGTGAGTGACTGTGACTGTGTTTGTGCACCAGCTGATTCATGCGGCATGTTTTTGGTTCTGCAGCTACTGTAGAAAAATAGGGTCCTGATCCCCTGTGACCCCACCACTGTCATTGCTCAGGCCTCTGCCAAGGGAGTAGAAAATACTACCAAACCAGAAGAGCAGCCCACCTGCTCCTCGGCACTTGGGATGCACCGGTGCAAGCGGGCACAGAGTGTGCACAGGCTGAGCCCTCCTGCCAAAGGCAAACACTTAAGCAATGACCACAGACCTGTGGTGGAGACATGGTGGGGCTAAGGCAGTGACCTCCGCGAGCACGCGATGGATGCTGGAGGTTTTTTCTTGCTCCCTTCAGTACAAGCCAGGAAGAAAATGGGAATGTGTAAGGAGGTGTACGGAGGTGCATGGGGTCCCTGACCCATGGTGCTGTGGGGTGCGTGGTGGCTGGTGGGCAGCAGGGGCTGCCAGGACCACTCCTGAGTCTCTGTTTGATGGGTTGTGGTTGCAAAGCACCAGTCTCTCAGCTCACAGCGCTGCACGATGGCTCTGCTGCAGAGAAAATCACTTTGGCCCTCCTTGCTCAGTGCTTTCACGTCTGTTTGGCCAGGATAGTTTTATTTTTCTCACTTTGAAAGAAATATCTTTAAACAGAGTTGCCTTAACCTTCACAGAGGATTATTACAAGTTACTGGGGCACATCTGGAGCATACAGTGTGGCTGCTCAGGCTTCAAAAATCAGATTATATTTCCCTTTTAAAACCTAGAGCAATGTGTTCTTGAGGCATGAGTCACCTTAACTGTGACATAATCGTTTGGACCATTTCTGCTCAAAAAAGAAACGCTGAGCATCAAACAACAGCAGGAGGTGGCAAGGGATGGACAAAAGCCTCCAGATGCTTCCTCCCAAGTGAAACCCAGCAGAGAGCATGTCCAGTGCCAGCAGCAAGGAGCTGCATCCCTGTATCCTGCAAGGGCAGCTGGGTGGGCTCCTGCCCCACAGCACATGGTGCAGCATGGAAGGAAGCACTCCAGTGCCGCAGAAACCCACACTGACATGACATTAAAACAAAAGGGCTGTGGTGCTTGCAGCCCACATGGGGCAGTGGTTTGGGAGCAGGGGGCTTCTCCTGTGCTCCCACCGCTGCACCCATGGCTTCTACCTCCAGACCCACAGTGTCCAGTGTGCTGCCAGCATGGCCCAACCTGTGCCCTGCAGCAGGACTCAGTGCCATGGCCATGACCCTGGTGTGCAATGGGGTGGTGAAGGCTGCACCAGTGTCCAGGCTAAATGTCCCTAAAATGGGGTCCCAGACCCCAACACAGCCCTATAGAAGGGAGCACCTGTTGCAGCACTTGCAAAACTAGCCAGCTGCAACAAGGCTTTCCCACACAAGCCTCCAAACGTTCATCTACTGTCTGTGCTGTTTCTTCATCCTCTTCAGGCCAGTCCACCCTGCTTCTTGCCTCTGCTGCATGTGGGTTCCTGGCTTCTCCTCCAGCCAGCTTCTCCACATTCAGGCCCCCTTCTTCTCTCAGCTTCTCCCAGGGGCCTCTCTTACATCCCTGGGCTCTTCTTCATTCAGTCTCCTCTCTCTCTTCACCCAGGGCTCCCTTCCACCAGTGCTCCTCCTCTTCTGGGCTCCTCAGTGCTATTTAGCTACTTAACCCGAACAAGCCCCAGCTGTACATTATCCATATCAGCCAAGCCACCACCCCAGAAGCAAGCCCACAACTGTATATTATCAGTGTTGATTAACCCTCTACAAGCATCGCCTTGGGATGCACCAGGAAGAAACAAACCTGACCTGACAGCGCCTCCAGGGAGAGTTTGCAGCAGCGGGGAAGGATCATGTTGGATGTGATTTAATGGCATGGAGTGGTGCTCCCAGGTGGCTGTGGCTGACTGCTGCCTCTTCCCGTGGCCAGTTGCCCCTTCCCATGGCCAGCTCCTGACCTTGGCCAACAGCGGAGCAAAACAATGGCCCGGCAAAATGAAACCCTGAAAACCTCTCCTTGCTTTTCTCACATAATTGAAACACAGCCTGCGGTGAGGAGAAGGGGAAAGCGCCTGTTTGGCAGCTCTTTTCAATTAGTCAATGAGTAAGCAAGGTCCGACAATAACCTGGTGAAGGTCCCATCATTGCAGGTGGTGTCCCCTGACTTACAAGTCCCCTCTTTGACTTCAGCACAGGATTTTGCACTTGTGTAACGCAGTCCTGCTGTTATACAACTAGCTCCAGCCACACGTTTTCTGATTTCACTTGTGATTCATATCACACCGGAGCCGAAACATCCTCGCTGGGTCCCGCTGAACAAAAGCCACCCTGCATTATTTAGGTTAAGGTTCATAATACTCAGACCCTTGAACAGCAACAGGAATATCAAACAAATTGACAGCAGTTAATGTTTACAGGACCAAAGATCACAGAAAATCAATAAAGTCTGTGAGATGATTGTGAGCAAAAACTTCAAAACCAGAGGTAAAACTTTCCAAACTAAAGGGCCAGCAAAAGACCCACCAGTGCTGATGCAGTTTGCTTCTTTCCCTTGTATGTCTTCTTGTGCAATGCCACATGTACAGCTTAGACCAAAAGCATCTGACCCTAAATACAGGCTTTATATCGTGTACTTCAATGAAAGGACTTGTAATAGGCACAGGGAGCACCAGGCTGGTCCCAAAGGTGTCTAGTTCATGGAGTGCTTTCCTGGAATTTGTGCAACAACCAAATATTGCAGGCTGGTGCTTCCTAAGCTGCCTTATGGTCTGTAGGGCGTGGGTCCATGGGCAAAAATTTTTGGGATACAGCTCCCACTTGCAGATCAACAACTTTGTGCAGTCCCAAATTCTTGTGTGAGAGTGGAGAGGTGGTGCACAGCACACCACATTTTCAGTCCCAGATGACGCTCTAACTGCAGGCTTGTTTGTGGAACCAGAGTTAAGCTAGGACTAGATGCAGCTTGGGGCTGAGGCCCCTTGCACTGGGCTGGGGGAAAAGTGTCCATGACAAAAGGCAGGCAAAGAGGGCAGTCGAGGAAGCAGCATCACAAGAGAGGTGCAGAGGTGGCCAGTCATGGCTGGAATGACGCTGAGCTAAAGGGGACCTGGGAATTGTGCCTGTGGCTGCAGAGCTCAGGTGTAATCCCAGGAAGGAGGAAGGGGTTGCTATGAGGCTGAGGCTGCCCAGTGCTGTCCCTGCTGGATAATTCTCTGGTCTTGTGATCCCTCAGCCCAGCACCCAGAAGATCCCTGAAACAAGAAATCCTGGAAAGGAGCCTCCCATAATCACTCGAGTTAATCTTTCACTCCCCCCTTTCCTGCAGCCCGGAGTGGCTGAGCTCTTTCTCTCACAGCATGACAAATGCAAAGAAATCCTTCTACAGAATTAAGTTGATTAATATTTAAATTGGCAGCTTTCAACCTGCAGCCCATTAAATCCCCTGGGTACAAGGTAAGTAACCAATAAATGGGAAGCCTACTGTCAGAAAGCTTAAATTTTTCACAGGGGGATCCCACATCTGTTAGGGAAAATATCTGGGCCCATAAAGGTAGAATGATCCACAGCCTCCCAGATGTGTGTTTGCCTGCAAAACATCCGATATTCCAGTGGAACGGCATTCCTATGGAGTTAGAATTTAGCCATGAGAGAAAAATCGCTAGGACTAACATTTGGAAAAGTCATGTAAGTTTTGCAAATTTGTAAAAAAGCCATTATGCAAAACCAGTTGTGTCATGCCTGTGTCATTTAATATCACAGGGATTTAAGTCTTGGCTAACCCAACTGGCCAGGCCAGTTCTTTTATAATCCTTAGGACAAAAATGCAAAGTCATGTGTATTCTGTGTGGGGCTCTATTTTTATTTCTTGCAGGCTTCTAGCTCTTTCTCCATTGCTGAACTGCTTGCATAATACATTGCAATTTTAATTCAGGGAGAAGACCATTTTGTGGCTGCCAATGACCTAGGAGGTAGGAAATGTTTTACCAGTGAAATGGAGCTGGTTGTTTTATTGGTGACTGAGGAAGAGGAGGTTAAAGCACATGAAGCTGTTTCTGTGTTCTAGCATTTATTAACAAGACGATGCAGGACCGTATGTGCTCTCAGAGGGATCGGTGGTCCATGCTGCAATACAATTTCATGCTGCACAAGGAAAGCTCTGCTTAAAGCCTCTGAAGGGTGGGAGTGAGTTAAGCAGAGACCGCCGTTTCACCCTGTCCCATTACACAGGGCATTCAGCATATAAAAAAGCTTTTTGGCTGTGAGCTCATCGTGCCACATCCATATTTATTGAAGATAATGCAGAATTAGACAGCACTAAATGACACTTAGCTCTTTGCAGTATGATGGCAAATGGCCTTATTGAAGTAGGCACATGCTATTTGCCTCGGTTTGCCGATGTGGAAACTGAAGTGCAGAGGTGGGCTGCTCAAGGTGACAAATACCATCTGGCAGGACTGCAATGAGGACCCAGTCCTGCTCTTTACTGGAGTGCCCTTGTGTGACGTGTTTCCAGACTTTGTTATGGATCAGCTCCAGCCTTGCCTCTGAACTTCTGACCTGTCATGTGTGGCTGTAGGTCAGCAACTGTGACGTCTCTGGGGGCTCAAACGGTTGATCTCCTCTTGGCCCTGGGCATGAATTAGCCACTCTCCTGATTTCTTGCTCTCTGCAGTACTTTAAACACTCTGCCCCACACTGAACTTCCTACAGAAGCACGTTCGTCCTTGGAAGTTATTTAAGAAAGTGTTCAGTAGCTGTTGTTCAGAAGTGCTATAAGGGCAGCTGGGTAGGAGGTTGGATTAGCTATCTCCTGAGATCTGCTCCAGTCCTAACTGATCTTATCTGAATGACTGAAAAAGTGTTGACATCCTATTTTCTGGCAGGGATTGTGCTGAGGAGCCTCAGTTGTTTATCACCTGACATCTTGTGAGAGTTGTGGTGGCTCTAGTCCTTGTTCTCCAGAGCCGTCACTGCTGGAACCAGCCTGAGGCCACCAGTGCCTTGGGATGCGTACACCAGGGTTGCTGTCTAACCGGTGGTTGATGGTTTAGCTCTTGAAGATGCTGGGCATGTGTCAGCAGCAGGATCCTCTCAAATTAAAACACAGCTGCCTAGAGCACACTTGGTTTTCATGCAGCTGGCTTTCCTGACAGCTTAGCCAAGGTGGAAACCACCAAGGAGTGAAGATATGCCTCTGCCTGTGGCACAGCGCTTTTCCTGAGCTTGGAAGACACTAATCCCACTCAACTATTAAAATACAAATATTCCTTACAAGGTGGGTCAAGCACTTACATAACTTGATTGGATTTATTAAAGCCTTTTAATTAACCTGTCACAAGCACTTCAGCAACCTCTGAAAAATAGCTTAGGTCACCACTGCCTTGGGATCTCCTACATTTTCATGCCTGGGCCATACACCACATGCATATAGAGCGTATAGTATGTTCAAGATGTGTGTGTGGAATTTGGTTCCCATTCTCACTATATCTGAGCACCTGCTATTGTACTTTTGAGAAGGGAAACACTATTATCCCTGTTTACAAAGAGTAAACTGAGGCACGAGGAGCCCAGTGCCCAGGCAAGGAGTGCCTGACTCCTCCCTGTCTTTCACTGGAAGTCTGATGGGCGTTGGGTAAGAGGCTTTTTGGGTTGTGCAGCTGAATTACTTGTCTGGGAGCACAGACGACAGCTACAAAGAACTGAACCTAGATTTCAGACTAGCACCTTATGCACCAGACCATCCCCCATACCTCTCCCATGGAGGTAAAATTATAATGTTCACATAAGACAAAAAAGTTGTCGTCCTTGGCAAGCACTGATTTTCTTGATTGAGTAGTTTCTCTGGTTTCATAGTTTAATTCAAATCTACATAGGAATCCAAGTATTTCTCAGCATCTTAGGAATGTGATTTTTCTACTGCTGTGAGTTTTGAGTTGTCACTGCTTCGAAATTTTCTAAGTTAGAATTCTTAGACATTACACACATTTATACCTGTCACATCGCATTCTCCCGCTTGCTTTTGAAAAGAAGGAATCATTAATGTGTTTTTTTTCTCACGGGAAAATATGTTTTCTCTTTCTAGAATTACATTGAAATAGAGAATCAAAACTGAGCCTTCATGCTTTTTTTTCAGTAAATTGAACTATCGTACACTATTTTTCTCTCCATACTTTGTGTTGACTTATGTTTAATGCATGCCATTGTCATTTCCAAAGCTTTCATTTTGCAGGGAATTTAGATGCATGTTCTTGGTCCTTTGAATGTAACATGTGATATTTCTGAAGACCTTGGTTTGCTGTCTCTTAATTCCTCTGTTCTTTGCAGGTGTCCTTTTCTGCACTTAAGAATACTTCTCATTATTCCGTGGATTCCAACTTAAAATTACATTCCTTCCCAACACCAGCTGGTTCATCAATTCCCTTTGAAATGTGAGCCTGTATGCAAGGATATGAATGACATGCGACAGGTAAAATGCATTCTCCTTAGGCCCAGCTCTTACTAAGAATTCGGCTGCCTCCAGGGGAGGCATTCACAGGTGAAATGCAGGACTCTGCACTCTGTTGGGTGTTTATGGACACCTCTCCCTTGCACAAGAGCCCATGGTCTCAGGATCGGATCCAAAGCAGTCAGTATTCCAGGCAAGCCTTGGAGAGCTGCTACACTGAGAGCAAGGCAAGAGCTAAGCATCAGTCCCAGGCAGCTCAGCCAGGGCTGTGGGCAGGCACCTCCAGAAAGGACTTGTCAGGGTGGGTGGTCAAAGATTTTTCTTTCACGGAGCCAAGCAGGACTCACTTCTTTAAAACTGGGCTGGGGAAAACATGGCCCATGTGCTCCCCTTCCCCTTACATGATAGTTTGAGTTTTTTAAATACAACAAATTAACAATTTCTAACCATACTGGGAGGCAAATTTGATGGCACTAATCATCTCTGAATATGTAAAAACATTTGCATTTTTGGTTGAAAATTTTACATTTTAGGGATATGCTGGCATTTCTTCTAGGTATTTAACTAAATGGTTCCTTATCAGTTTTTGCTTTGTACCTTCCTGCCTAACCCTTCCAATACTGCATGTAGTCTGTCTCTATTTCCTTCCCTTTCCATTTATATCAACCTTTTCAGAATTCCTCAGTCATCTGTTGAAATTGTGATCTATTATCCCCATCTATGCTTTCTAAAACTAATAGGGGAACAAGTCAAGAATAGAAAGACGTGCAAACTAGTATCGTGCTGTGACTCACTGCTACAGTCCCTCCAATTTCTTATCAGACAAGGTGATTCAGGAACTGTGATTCAGGAAATAATGGGTACTTTGGTAGGAAACATCTGTCTTCTGGGTTGGGCTTTTTGTTTGCTTGTTTGTTCTTAGATTTGCTGTGTGAGGTTTGAATGGTGTTACCCGATAAGCTTTTCAGGTGCAAATCTGCAATGTCAGCACATGAACAAGATGACTGCAGCAATTTCAGACCTATCAGGCTGACTCTGGGAGTGTATCTAGAAAAGATCCCTGCTAAGGTGCACTTCCAAAGGTGAGTTGAGGTATTTGTGTCTACGACTGCAAAAATTACTCCCCCACCCGAACCTCCCCCGGGAAGTACCACAGATACTGCTATCCCTGACCTGCAAGCTCTGTCCACGTGTAGAGCAGCAGGTCCATGCAGCTCCTCCCTGTCTCAGTGCCAACATGTTGCACCTGCCCAGGGAGGGTTTGCCCACATTTGTTGGGCAGTCCAGTCCAGTTGGGCTTTTTGAGGCTAAATCGTTCTTACCCTGGCCCTCCTGGTGATGCTTCACCCATCTCCATGAAAATACGAAGTCACTTAGCAGCCAGGTACTTAAAACACGGAGTTGGGTTGACCCGGCGAGCAGCCAAACACCCACAGAGCCACTCACTCATTACCTCTTCCCCAAGACAGATGGAGGAGAGAACAGGAAGAACAAAAGCAAGAAAACTTGTGGGTTGAGATAAAGGCAGTTTAATAGAACAAGGAAAAAAAACCCAGAGGTGACGCAAAGGAAATCACTCGCCACCTCCCACAAGCAGACTGATGTCCAGTCAGTCTCTGAGCAACAGCTCCCTTAGAAGCCCCAAACCTTCTCTTCTTCTTCCTCTCCCCAGTTTTGTGGTTGACATGATGTTATACAGTGTGGAATACCCCTCTGGCCAGTTCAGATCAGCTGTCCCAGCTGTGCTCCCTCCCTGCCTCTTGCCCACTGCCAGCCTACTTGCTGCAGGGAAGCAGGGGGGAAAAGGGAAAGCCTTAATGCTGTGCAAGCACGGTTCAGCAATAACTAAAACACCGGTGTGCTATCAACACTGGTTTAGCCACAAATCCAAACCACAGCACCGTGCAGGCTGCTGTGAAGAAAGCTGACTCCATCCCAGCCAGACCCAGTCCAAGCGCCTGCCCGGGAGAGAGAAGGGAAGCCGAGTCCTGCTCCCCACGCTCGCTCCTGCACTTTATCCGAAGACTTGGCAGGCTACCACACAGGGCCAGCCTGGGCAATGAGGAGAAGAAACTGGGGCTCCCCTGCCTGGCTCAGCGTAAGGACCACCAGACCAGTGCCAGCCGCTTGTGACCTTGGTCCTCTGACATCCCCAGGATGTCTGATACCCGTTTTTATGCTGTCAGTTTCAGAGCGAGGGTATGTCCCCAACATGCCAGTGGGCTCCCTGGCTCCTGGCAGATGTGTTTTCAAATCCTCTTCTGGCACAAGAGGCAACTCAATTTACCGCATTTACCTTAGGTAAAAGAGGCTGGTATTCAGCATTTCTGCATTTAATGAGACACCTGATGCTGTTGGTGTGTGCTAGCTGCATTATGAGGGTACTGGACAGAGTCAGCCCCCCAGTTGCCCAGCCTGGAGCTGTGTCCGCATCTTATCCAGAACATGGGCACGGAGCAGCTCCTCCTGACAGCCTGGGGCCACCCCAGCCTCCCCTGGGGGTAAGCTGGAGGCCTCAAGAAATTTAAAAACCAGTATTTGTGTGCCTCAGCATGGTGCTAAGCAGAAGTCTTCAGACCCACAGATATGAACAGAGGTGGAGTTTTGGCTTGTAGCTCCTCCAGCTCACTCCGTCTGTGATGCCACTTCTCCGCTCCCTCCGCAGAGCCACGGCACATCACCCGTGCTCGCAAGCACTCCTTCAGAAAATGTCTGAAAAAACAGTGGTCCATTTCTTTCTATTCTTTCTTTAAATATCCACAATGATCTCTAGGCTTTAAGCAGCTAGGGCCCTAAAAACGTATGTGTTCATCTGTATGCTCTATTAAAGACCATAAGCAAGATACAGGGAAGTTTTCAGCTTGAAATGAAATGCGTAGTTATAATCACCTTAGCTCTTTCCTGGATCTCTTGGTGCTTCAGAATGCATCTGAGCATCCTATATCCACAAGGATAACAAAGACAATTCACAGGCACATTAATTGTTGCCAATAGTAATATGATCTGACTGTCATGGAATCAAGACTCAAATAAAAATCCCAATGTCAGGAAATCAGCTCTGTTGTTTACAATACCTTCTGTTAGAGCTATAATGTGGCAGAAAGGCAAGGAGGAGGTCCGAAGCTGTATTTCATAGACTATCAAATCACAAGATGGAGCCAGATTCATTCACATAAATATTTATATTAGAGAGACAAAGCTGCAGCAAATTCTTGGCTGATGTGAAGAGGCCTCAGATGATGTGAATTTTTATGGCTTGTGCTATCCAGCAGGGCTGTGACAATTCACATCAGCAGAGGAGCTGCTACTCTATAATTAGCCAAATCCTTGCAACAGGGACTGCTGTCACCTTCCCATCAACCCTGCTCTCCACACACAGTTGCTATTTAACCAGTCACAGAAATGCCGCTTATCAGAGCATCTCGGCAGTGCACTGAACAAAAGAATATCCGGAACTCAGGCTCGCTGTCAGACAGGCAGAGCCACAGACAACAGCAGCATTAATTCAGGATCTTTAGTTATATCAGAAGATCAAAGATCAGCAGATCGCAGGACACAGTTTCTTTCACAGAATGCTGGATGCAGGAGTTGGACTGAAGTTGCTCCTGAACGGTCACCTCTGGTTTACAGCAAGGGAGGCAGCACAGGAGGGAGGCAGCCAAGCTCGCCCATGGGGGAGCGGGGAGAGCACAGGCATCTGCTTCTGATTGCAGCCTGGGTCGCTCCTGCACACGCCAGGCTCTGTGAAATTGGTTTTTACCCTGAGCGTTACATCCAGCAAAGATGCTTGTTAATACAGACTAAATAACAGAAGGATTACTGGGGTGACGAGGTCTTGGCCAAATGCCCTCTGTTGCATTTTTCCTGGGGCAGCAGGGGGAAAGGGCAAGTTTCCCCGGCCTCGCTGCAAGGCGGGAGAGCTTGGGTTGGTCTGCACGGCTCAGTGCGGTGCAGTGCTTGCAGGTTCCCTGGTGGCCCAGAAGCCCTGTCCTGTCTGTTGCAGCCTGGTGCAAAAATAGGCCAGAAGGGGCTTTCCTGGGGGTTGCACAGTCCCATCAAATGCCGAGGCAATGCCAGAGTTTAGCTGAGGAAAGTGCCTGCTGTATTAGAGACAGATATGGACAAGGCAAGTCATTAGAAACTGGAAACCAGATATGTCACGACATTTCTTTGTATAAAGTGAACACAAAACTCATTCCCAATCCACGTGCAACCCTCATTATTCAAGCAAAACCAAGGATTCACCATGGGCCAAGGAGTGGCCTGCACTGGGGATGACCCTCCAGCTCACCTTCCAAATCACAGACCTGCATCTGGGGTCGCAGCGGTGCCCGTGGCTGCTCCATGGGGGTTCCCCTGCTCCGGGGACATCCTTGCGTGGCTGGGCACCATGGACAGGGCTGGGTTCTGCACAGCATCCCTCAGTCCCTCAGCTCAACTTCTGGCATGAGCTTGCTGAGGCTGGGGTCTGCCACCCCTGGTGCCCTGATCAGACTGTTCAGGCAAGGACCACGGTGCCCTGCCCCAGCATTTCCCTGCCGATGTGCGCTGTGCGGGCTCAGTGCAGCCCCACACGGCCCTTACGCAGACGAGGGGTTTAACTGGTCCCCTCATCCTCCTCGCCAGGCTCCAGGGAAGGCTCTTTCTTCGGGACATAAGTGCTATTTCAAAGAAATGTCACCCTTCAAGAAAATCACGAGTGGGTGTTTTGTTTCCAGGAGTGACTTTTCCCAAGGCTTTTGCAGCAGCACTGCCTGCGTGGGCTCCCACACCAGCCTGCTCTCTGGAACCCAGGCTGATGTTTTTCGGGCAGTTTACACAGAATTCAATTGCTCTTGCTCTGGAGTGTGACTGTATATTTCTACTTCTGGCCTGGAGGATTTGCAAAGTCAGGGCAACCCTGGGACACTGTCCTGAGGGATGTCTGCATACAGCATCCCCCCACTGCCCCACCTGGAAGCTGCCCCAGCCACCTCTCCAGCTAAATGCATGAACCCTCCAAAGAAGAGAACCTCAAGATGCCTTCACATACTAGCACAGATCACTGAAGTATTATTTAAGCACCAGCAACTTCTTCAAAATAGGGTAAAGGCAGTGGGGTAGGAAACGTTCCCCTTGGCATTACAGCATTATGAAGAGGGGCATCTCCCATTACTCTCCTCTCTGATTCCACCTTCTCACAACACTTCTGCGACTGGCTCTTTGGCAAGCAGGTATTACCTTACCCTTAAGCAAACACCACTCAGTTTATCAAAGAGTAGCTGAAAAGGTAAATTGCTTTATGACTATGACTTTCCACCACCTGTTTCTGCATGATTTGATTGTGGAAGCTCCAGAAAACTGCAGACAGAATTTCCAGATTATTCTTAGAGAGGCTATAAATATATGTGTGAAGTATGTGTGTGTGTTCGTTTATATGAATGAATGTATGTATATACACACACACGTTTTGCTTATTGTCTTTTGTGTATGTATGACTGCAGAGAGAAAGACAGCAAAATGGGTGGGGACTGACTTCCATCAGCCCTGTCCATGCAGCGAGCTATGTCCTTGCTACCCTCCAGCTGCCTCCGTGCCCGTGTGTGGTGCTGCCCCAGGCTGCTGCCACACGCGTGGTGCTCCTGCTTGCTGCCAGGATGCAGACGTTGTAGCAGCCTCAGTTCATGCCACCACTCCTCCGCATGCCCTCGGATGTGCTGCACAGCCCAGGGCAGCCTGGGCAGCAGATGGAGCCTTCCCAGGGATCTCCTCCCCTGCCAGGGTGATGCACGGACCCAGAGCAGGGCAGATGTGGGGATTCACTCAGCCCCTGTGCTCTCTGCCCTGGGGACAGGAGGGGCATTAGCCCCCAGGCTGTGCCTCTCATCCCAACGAGACCACTCCTCTTTCATCAACATCTTTCCACCATGGCTAGTATATTTTCACACCCATTCTGAATATGAACAAGCAACTGCTAGTCAAAAATAGGATTTCAGTTGCTGTGGGGCTCTCAACACTTGGCTGTAGTAATCGACATTGCCAAAGCATCACTGCCCACAGTGAGGATATCACCATAATCCCCACCTGCAGCCCAGTCTGGTCAGCCCTCTGCCAAGCAACAGCTTGGAATGTGCGAGACCAGTGCCAGGCCCTGCTGGGGTCTGGAAGACACCAGTGCACTGCTGGGGTGTCCGGTCCCTGCCTTTGGTACCCTGCTGGATTTGCTTCTGGGTGTGGTGGTGACTGGTTGGGGCAGCTCCTGTTTGTGGGACAGGAAGAAAGACCCTCATGTCACAGCCACGATGGCGGTGAATCTGGCCCACACCATTCTTCTTCCCTGCAAGGTCCATCAGGCTGTGATGGGGATATGGGGATCATCACAGGCTGCCCACAATGACAGGTAACTGACGGGAGTTCCTCTGGCTTCAAAAGCTCCACCATATCTATCCTAAGTGGCCTTCTTCTGGACATCATCGAGGACCCTACCCTCCTAGGCACCCTTCTGTGACCCTGCCCAGAAGCCCTTGTGGGAGCAGGGTGCTCATAAGCTGGGGAGGCCACCAGGACATGGCTGGAGCATGGGTGCCTGTTTGCTGGGGTACATGGAAGGCTAGGATCCCATTTTGTGCCTACAACTTTAGTGGAAGCTGCTGTGCTTCTGATGCTGCTGATGTGAGGGATGCAGGAGGAAACAGGGAATGGCTGTGGTGGCCCTGGCCGGCTGCACCACCAGGCTGACCAGCAGTCTGGCCAGAACAGCTGCCAGTGAGAAAGCCCTAGGACCACTGGATGTAACCAGGGATTTTGGCAGCCCCAGTCCATGGGATCCTTGCTTTGGGGGTCTGCAGGGCAGGGCTGAGCTGCATTTCATGGTGATGCAGGCTGGAATGGGGTCCTGGGCCATGGGCAAGGCAGGTAGGAAAGGATGAGCCCGTGGTGCCTTGCCGCTGCCTGCTGCCTCAGAGGCATTCGTGGTTCTGCCCCCCTGCATCACACAAGGTCTGTCAGACCTCAAAAAGTTCACACTTTTTTTCTGGATCTGATTACTTTAGGCTTGCCACATATGGTGTGAGTTGTGCTGCTCCTCAAGTCTCAGCAGTATCTTGTATGAGCTTTGGGTGGGAGCTCAGTTCATCGAGTGCTTGATGCTTCAGGTCCCTTAATTAACAACCTGTCAGTCTTCAATAATATTGGAAGAACTGGTACAGCGATCCACTAATAGATAATTAAAGAAAGATAATAGGATTAGTGTTGCATAACTTAGATTTATGAAAGATATTACATTCTCATTTTAAAAGTAATGTTAAATTAGTTTGAGAAGTTTGGTTGATAAACATGATGCAATTAGAGCAATACGCTTAGACTTGTGTAAGCAAGATTGCTTAATCTTGTATTCTGACTGAGATAGAAGATAAGACAAAACTGACACTGAATCTTTTTTTTTTTCAGGAGAGATCCAGAAGAAAATAATCATTATTGACAGTGTTGGAGGAATTAGTAAAAATACTGGCACAAGCAAATAATCAGTATTTCAGTCTGGTAAAATATGATATAACATTTCTAGGAACAAAAAAATGCAGGTCATGTTTGCCTAATAACGTGTTCTGTCTTGCAGAGCAATAATTCTGGAAGAGATTAGAGCTCACTGACAGATAATCAGTTGTAATGAAATTGCAATATGATGTTGGGACCTTCAGAGTCAACGCTGTTCTTGAATGTAGCCCCCAGCTTGCCACTGAGCGGGAGCTCAGTAGGGTTTGCTGCCTCCACGTTTGGCACAGGTGCAGCTGGAATATGATATCCAGTCCTGCACTTCACACTCCAGAGGGATATAAAAAAATCAGAGAAAGTTCAGCACAGACCAATACTGTCTGAAGACCTGAAGAACCTCTTACTGGAGACACAAGCTCTACTTATGCTGTCTAAATGGTCTGTAAGAACCTGCTAAAGGGTTTTCATGTTACGGATAAAGATGCAACAGCATTCTTGATTTAGAGTTGATAGGTAAGGTTAAGCGAGAAATGCAATGTAATTATTTTCACTAATGAGGATGATGATTGTCATCGATTTGCCATCCCTGGAGAAGTTTTCAGTCAGTGTTTCTCTGAAGGATACCTTCAAATTCACCTGTAGTTACTGGAATTGAATCAAGGACTACTTTGGAGGAATTAGGTAAGGACTCAGACAAATGATGTCTCCTGGCCTGATGGTTAGAGGTAATCACACAGCTCAGCCCTACGCAAATCTGAAAATCAAAGTCTGAGTTCAGTATCTTTTCATGCGCTGCTGAACAATGTTCAACATCTTGGCAAATGCCAGGGAGGAACAGAATTTGTGCTAGTGACTGCAGGGCAGCCAACACACTCCTCCTTCCCTTTGGGGAGCTCCAGTGATTGTGGTACCTGCTGTGTCCCAGCTGCTGGCTCCATGGTTCTCAGTATGCACCTGAGCAGCAGAACAGAATTTTATGACACATTTAAGACATATCAGATGTAAACTACAGAATCCCATTTCTTATTTACCTTTGTGAACGCTATTCTAATCTCCAAGCCTGTGTAGTGGAATTGCAGAGTGAATCAGGACTGGTAAGCTTGCATGAAGCCACCTGTGTGAATACCCATCTCACTGTGCTGTGAAGCCGTGGGGAAGGCTTGCCTGGAACCTGCAGTTCCGACCCTCCTTCTCCAGGACCTTAAGCTGGCATGAGGGGCATCTCCACTCACTCAGGGGGAGCTCTGCCAGCTGCGATTCTCTGATGGAAAGCTGGACAGGGGACCAGATCTAGCAGCCAGTGCCAATGCCTAAGGGCCAGCTGACAGATGTGCCGATGCGCGCTAAGCCCCTTGCTCCAGCTATCGGTTCAGTCCCCATAGCCAGCAGCCGATGAACGCCCACACTTTAACTTCATCCCTTGTCAATGTGGGTTGTATCGTGCTCCCATCTGATTGCATTAAGAGCAAATGGATGTGAAGCTCTAATCTTCAAAGCTTCTCATGGGTTAGGAGTGGCTTTAAGGCAAAGCTTTGTGATCGTCACCTGCTTCAACCTTGGGTTGCCAAATCACCGGCAGTGTCTGTTGGTACTTGCAGCCTTGTACACAACAGTTTACCCAGAAGACTGTAAACAAACATTTGTCAAGAAGATGGAGTGTGGCTCTGCACGGCTCACACAGACAGTCTGGCTGCATCATTATGTCCTTCTCCTGGAAACTCCAGTACCACTGGAATTTAAAAGAATGATGTGATTATGTATGTGTGTGTGTGTACATAGACAGATACCCATATGCATATAGGGAGAGCTGAGGATATAAAATGTATATACGACAGACTACATATATATAATGTAAATAATGTAATTATGAAGCAATACAGTGTATTTACATAAAGATATGTATGCACACATATATATATGTATTGTGTCTGTATGGAGAGAGTTAGAGTCTGTGGGTATGAGTGCACAACCACCACACACATGCCTATCACTTCTTCTTAGCACCTTCAGCTGGTGTGAATCCAGAGCTGATAAAGGGCACGCAGCCCGTAGCTCAGGCATGGAAGCTCCTCATTCTACCCAGTTCAATGCTGTCAGCAGCCCTGTGAGTTGCTGAATCCTGTCCTTTCAATGCCCAGCAATTTAGCCTGGGCAGACTCATTTTTGGTGGGATAAGATACTGAGGTTGGCTGAGACTAAAAACTAACTCAGGGCTAGATTTGCACAAGCAGTCTAGACATAGGAGCTTTCTCCTTTGCAAGGACTGTCTCTGCAAGCCCTTCAAACCATTTTTTTCCTTTTAATTATTCTTTTGAGAAGACTAAGACTTTGAAGAATTTTTAGAATAAGGAGCAAAACCTAAAAGTCTGCCACTTTGTGTGACTGTGTTTAACAAAATTCTCTATTTTGACTTGGAATGCTAATTTAAAAGCAAGCAGCCAAAAGCACAGGGCATTTCTGATTATTCTGTGCTGTTACAGGCAAGAAGGTTCAGGAATGAGAACAACAAACCAGATGTCATGACTATTACTTGAAACTCTTCTTTCAACGGTTGCACACATTAGGAGTCTGGATCAGTGAGGAATGCTAGCTGCTTCTACAGGCTTCTTGCTTTTTTATTCTTTCATTAGGACCGTATATCCAAATACAGCAGTATCTCCTTTCCCAGCTCAGACCATTAGAGCTTTGTAAATATATATATGTTCATCCCATTTCTTGTTTTGGATTGCATCACCACTTTTAGCAAGGTGCAAATATTATTTTTGCAGTGCAGCTCTATGGAATCCAAGAATAATTCTTCCAAGGCTTTTTATCTTGTGTATGAAATAAAAAGCAGCTATTAGATGTGAACTGCTTCAGTAACATGGCTTGGTTTATGGACTACACAATGGCAATAAAGTTGGCAGACCTTTAATTGACAAACCAAAAAATCTCTGCTGTCTTATTCTCCATATTTGAGTAAACATCAGATCCCACCTTAGAAGCAGAGTTAAAAATCAGGCCTTCTGGGGACATGTGATGCTTTATTTTGTATTTTACACCACGCTACAAATTATGTCTTCAAACGACTTCTTGACTTGTGTAAACACAGAAAAACAAGGCATACATATCTACATGGTTAAAAAGGCACCCAAGATGGTTTTGTAACTCCTCCTTGACTGGTCTTAAGAGACTTGTGCAGTACAAGCTATTTTTAACTGTCTCTTACTGTGTAAGGATGAACACTGCAAGCACAAAGAAGTGTGTGTCTTCTCTGCAAGACCCGTGCCTGCTGCGTAGGTGCACCTGCTGGAGCTGTCCTTTTGTCAGGCAGGCGCAAGGGATGCAGAGGTATTTTTAGTCTTTGTACATACATATTTTCCTCTTCTAATCCTTGAAGGACAGCATTCTGGGGCAAGGACTGTGTCATCCAGTGAGTCACAGGAATCGCCTGTAGGACAGTTTATTGCTTCCAGCCAGCATGCAGCTTGCCAGAAGCACAAACATGCTTTGTTTCCCATCAGTTCTCAGCAGCTCAGCCCCCTCCTCATAGTGAAACCTGTCCCCCGGTATTTCAACAGAAGTGGTCCTCAGATGTGCTTTCTCCCACTATTGTTTCATAAAAGTATCTTCAGTTCTTGTGTCAGGGATTCAACCTTCCTGTTACAGGTATCATCAAAGTGACATTTCTGCGATATTCCACTTTCCCTACGTCTCCCTCAGCTTGGGGCAGGTGTCACCCCACAGTTACAGCAGGTTTGCTTGTTTGTACTTCGGTGCTGTCCTCAAGGCTTTCTCCCCAGGCCAGCTCAGGCTCTGGAGAAGGAGCACATCACACACAAAGCTGTCCCTAGCGGCTGCTCCATCATCCTTTCCTCTGCAGCCAGGGTGGTGCTGGACGGCCAGTGCACACAAGGGCCAGAGGAGAGTTTCACGAAGTGTCCCAATGCCCAATAACTGGCTTAAGCAGGGCAGTCATCCCTCCACCCATGGTACTCCTACAGCTGTTGTCCTCATTGCCTCCAGTCCCTGACTCCTCCAGCCAGCAGACATTTTCACCCTGCCCATCAAATCCACCCCAGTGGATGCTAAATCCCCTTCTTTTTGTTTGTTTCTCTACTTCTCAGACTATGTTATTGTGGGTGGAAAACGATCTTCTGCCTCCCCTTCTGCCCTTCCCAGTTGGATTTCTTTCCATGTGCTCCTTTTGGTCGCCAGGTTGCAATCCAGGGCTTATTAGTTCCCTCTCCTCTCCTTTTCTTGCACCTGTCTGCAAAAGCACTTCATCTGATTTACATCATTCTTGAAGGTACTGATTTTGCCTGCAAAGAAGATGCCAAGTGAGACTTCTGCACAGCTTGTGTCAGAATGTGATTTAAACAATGACTGCCTTTTCTTGGCACCAGGTGATGCTTCATGGGACTGAGCTTTTGAATGCAGAGCTTGGAAGGATGAAATATAGCACTAACCTTTAAGGCTTTTCCAGAAACTCAAAACGTGTCACTGATCAAATGTCAAGAGCAGTGCTCTTAAGATATTTTATCTGGGCTATATGAATTGAAAACCCAGGCACTTTGCTACATGTGTTAATTGACGATGTATCACTGAATCAAATAATTTTTATAATGATTATTTCTTATGCATTATTCTCCCGATTCTCCATATGCATACTTTTAGGTGTTATAATTTTTAAATGAATTACATTTATTTGAAAATATGATGAGGGATATGTGCATGCCTGTAGTATATGGCTTTGGACTCAGACATTTGAGTCTGCATAAACAGAAAAATAGCAAAGCTTGATTTAAAAGTACTTTGAAATGTTTCTCCTCTGAGAAACCCTGAATCACTCAGAGCAACCATAGGGATCAGGAGCCACTTTCAGGACCTGCTTCAAGAACTCCTCAAGACCAGGGTCAAAAGCCAGAATCCCTTTGGCATCAAGCTGTACTGACCTTGGTAAGGTCAGGGAAGAGATCGTGTGACACGCTGCTACTCCAGGAAAAATGCACTTGATGATCAGAAGATGTCCGTGTTCCTGAACGGTTGTATCAAGTATGAGTGTATAATCAGATTATCAGCCCTTGTATGGTCCTAAACTAGCAGATCAGGTGTGTAGATGCTGATCTTAAGCCTGGGCAATTGTTTTGGCTTTTAATGGGCTATAGGTGCATGAAGTTAAGCAAATGTGTGATTGGAGTCTTCACAGGAGTATGGCAAGGCCTTAATTCCAAAATTGGGTTAATGCAAGTGGGTCCTTGAACCCCCATCGGAACTGGATCTTCAGCTGTTTCTGCATGTTCACACTTTTGTTGTACAACTTCTGCTACTGCCATAGGTAAGAGCACTGTTCACATGAGCAAAGTTCGGCACAGATTTGACCTGGCAGAGTGGCAGAAATTGAAAATGCGTTTACCTTGATGACACCATCTTCAAACCAACAGCAGCTGAGAATGCAACGTTTTCTAAAAGAATTCACTGTTGAATATCCAGGATATTTGCAAAACTGTGTTTTGATCAACTACTGGATCCAATGGTTAACCCAGATACCTGTGCAGCAGGCTGCTGTAATTTCCACCCTCCTCCTTTGGTCTCATTCTTGGACTTTTTAGGTTCCTTACATCCAGCAGCTCAAACTACAATTAGCACTGACTGTACCCTTTCTGGGTGTAGCTCTGAAGCTCTTGGTGATCTCCTTAGGACCAAAAGGATGACAAGGATTTACCAGAAATGAGCTGGGTTTACACTGATCATAAAAGATTTCTCAAGAGAGCTTACAAAATATCTGAATTTCAGTGCATGTGCTTTATAGACATCCTGATAGTCCTTTAAAGCTCATCAGTTTAATACCAGCGATGGGGTGGTAAACAACTTGTATCAAGGAACTGATCGTAAAACTGGTACAGCACAGCTTTGAAGGAAGGCATCCAACTGACAGGTCAACAGAGAAAAGGTAATCTGAAGAAAAGTTCACTGCTGCCTTGTCATCAACAGGTATTCATGTATTCAACCTGTAACAACACCAAGTCCTCTCAGACTGGGTGCTTCTCCAAAGAGTGCAGAGACAGCAAAAGTAAATAGCCATATTACATAGAAGAAACGCAACAGGCAACTGTGTGTACGTATATCTGTATGTGTGTGAATGCATTGCATATATAACAAATGTTTATAATGCATATGTAAACATAACAGATTTGGAAACACTGGAATGCAGCAAGCATTTTAGTAGAGCCTTACCACGTGTCATTCATGCACATGCTAAGCTTTACGTACACACCTAGGTTGTTTACTGAATCGATGCTAGAGTAAGTTGCCCAGCCTGTTTGCTCAGCTCCTCAGAGTAGAATTGAAATCCTGCTCTACTCCTTTAGAGTAAGAGATGCCTATGACTCTGCAGTTCTTGAAGCAGAATTGGAATTGACAGTAGTAAAAAGCTATGCTCCTAAAATATTCATGTAAACATTTCACTTAAAACATTTAGGGGTCAGTCAGACTTCTAAAAATAAAACCAAATCAAAATCCCAAAAGAAACTAGTGTGGCTTTCTGGTGTCCTTTATGGCTGGGTTTTTTTTCCTCATTTCTAACTACAGGGAAAAAATACCACAAAATGTTTCTAAACCCCAAATTTAATCCTCTCCTGTAGTCCCCAAGATTCTGCTTCCATGTGGATGCCTCAATCTGATCACAGTGTGTTGTTTGAAAAGCAAATCTTGAGATTCATCTTGAACAGTTATGGCTGCTTCTGTGTTTTACATTCATCAAATTCTGTTCTGAATGCAGTGTGAACACCCTTTTCAAATGGATTTTACAAAGGGTTTGAGGAAAGTTTTCCTAAGACAATCTTCTCCCTCACCTTTCTCTTTGCCATACGAACAGGGCACATTTTTTGTGGTGGTTAAACTAATTTGCAGAGATGGGCCTGTAACATGTAAACTGTAATAGCCAACATTTAATTTTCTGGTGGAAACATTCCTCATGAAAAACTGGCAATGCTTTGGCAGATTTTTGGGAAGAGGGAAGAGGGGGGATGGAAGTGAACAGAAGGTAAAAAGGGAGGGATTTTATTTTTTTTAATAGTGCTGCCAGTAACCATGTGCATCCAGTTTCACTTAATCATGTTCTTTTTTATTGTCCCCCACTGAGCTTTCTCAGTGCCAGATTATGGAGATCCAAAATGTATCTGGTGGTCTGCAGTGACTGTACAGGATACCCACTACCCCAGCAGTCTCAGGCCAGATGTTGATGAAACATTCTAGTCTACAGAACACATACCAACTTGTACTGCTCACTTTGTCTTTACCTCTGTTAAATGCAGATGTTGACTGAAGGCCCCTGATTACCAACCACTTGTATTCTGGCTGCTGCAAAAGCAGCTTCATGTCCTCTCACAGCAGAAGCGCTGATAACATGCAGTAAGCACAGCCAGCATCATTGAGATGATGGACAGGAGAAGCTTTAAAAGCTTTGTTGAGGGACAGAAACCATATAAAATAAGGGTGATTTTCCACATATACCCAGCACAATACCTCAGAAGGTCAGGAGTGGATCTCACTGGCTATTTTTACCTGCCAGGACTAGCGCTGACTGCCACAATACCTTAATGCTTCACCTTCCCAAGGACACCAAGCCTGAAGGCTCCCAAAATTTACTGTTTTACTGTTGAGTACGAACATAAGCAGTAACCCAAAAGCAGCTGACACACTACAAAGTCACGCTCTGTTTATGTGGCAATAATGTACTCCGTACCCATACCCAACACATTCCCATGGAACACTGGTTTCATAGCGCACACTGCCATTCATGAGATCTCTGTCAGCAAATCTCTGGAAGTGACCCACTGACTTGGGAAGCCACAGGAGGGCAAAATGAACAGAAACCACACTTCCTGTAGGTGGAAATCAGGAGAAAACCATTAAGGAAGCGGCAGTGTGTGAAGCTCACCATTGTGCTCCCACGTGTCTGTTCAGTTGCCTTGTCCCCAGTGAGCTCTGGATACAACCCTCAAAGTGGCCCATGGGAAAACAAAACCAAGAAAACCCCAACCCCCTTAGGCAAAATCAGCTTTTTCCAGAGCATCTCATCAGTTACACACTGTCCTGTTTTCTCTGAACCTTAATCAAGGGGTTCTCCTGAAGGGTTATCCCCTACGCCCACTCCCAGATTTCTGCTCCCTGTTTTATCAGCTATAAAGCTATTCTAAAAGACATTTCAGCAATTATTTTATAGCGGAAACATTACAGCTTTTTTTTAATCCTTCTTCTCATCTTGCTAGGAAACACTTTTCTTTTTTTTTTTTCCTGACTCAAACTGACTTCAGTATTGCTGGTGAAACTCATCCCTCCTCAGCTGCCTGAGGTTTTCTTTATGGCACCCTAACAACCATAACAGGTTCTTTTCATCTCAGACTCTCATCTCGTGGTGCTCTTCATTATTGTTTCAAAAAATACTCTTTCACAACAGTTGTGGAGGGCCAGGAAGTTATGACTGTCTTTCACCGATCTCACAAAAGAGATTTCTCTGTCATGACCAGGAAGCCAATGGCAGAAGAAACGAGACAATCCACGTCCTCCACGTCCTATCTACCATCCCATGATGCAGTCGCAGTTTCCAGCAGACCCATCCCCCACCCTGTACATGTCACAAAACTTCGGTACTGACAGTTTCAGGTATTCAAACGCCCTCTACCAGCCTGCCAAATTCTTCTTCCAAGCAATGCATGGAACGAGGTGGGCAACCCAACAGCAGCAATCAGATATGATCACATCACAGAAGTTTGTCACAGTGAATCCACACATAGTCTGAAATAACTGGGCTTTTGCAGACGTGGTCTGCAAGGAGAGCAGTCCCCAGCTGGAGATGGTACTGGGGTCAGATCCGTGGGTTATGCTGCAGCCTCCTTCCACATGAGTCTCTGTGACTAAGCAGCTAGGAAATCTGGAATTTAATCTCTAGCCTCAGGAAATTCTGTTTGCCTTTAAAGAGGCTTAGACTCCAGCTCACAGTCTGCAGCATGTAACCTGCAGTGAACATAGTGCAACACCAGTGCATGCAGAGAAATAAGGGAGCGCTGAGAGGACAGCACCATGGGAGATGCTTTCAGACCTGTTCTGGGAAACCAGCAGGACCAAGTGCCTCTCTGAGGTGCCTGCACTGGTGTACACACGCAGCATGGGGAACACGCAGCAGGAATTACAAGGTCTGTGATCTGACTGGGATCACGGAGACATGGTGTGGCAGCTCACCAACTGAAGTACTGCCACGGATGGATACCGGCTCTCCAGGAAGGACAGGCTGGGAAAGCGAGGAGGGGGTTCGCCCTTTATGTGCAAGAGCAGGGGCAACGCACAGAGCTCTGCCTGGGGTGGATGATGAGCCAGCTGAGAGCTTATGGGTTAGTATTAGAGGGTCAACCAACGTGGGCAACGGTGTGGTGGGTGTCTGCTACAGACCACCTGATCAGGAAGAGCATTTCCCACTGGTCGCAGGGGCCTGTGATTCTTGAGGGCAAATCTCACCAGTAAAGACCAAGGTAAAGTGAACACTGTTTATCTTGATGGTATCAAGGCTTTAGGCACTGTCTCCCAAAACATTCTTATAAACAAACCAATGAAGTACAGACTAGATAAATGCACAGTGAGGTGTGGATCAGTGGCACAAAGTCCAGCCAGAGGCCATTCACTTGTGGAGTACCCCAGAGGTCAATACTGGGGCTCATACTGTTTAACATCTTCGTTAATGACCTGGATGATGAGAGAGAGTGCCCTCTCAGCAATCTGGCAGACAATATAAATCTGGGAGAAGTAGCTGATGCCCCAGACTGTCTTGCTGCCATTAGAGAGCCCTGCACAGGCTGGAGAAACAAGTGGACAGAAACTTTATGAAGCTCAACACAGGGAAACACCAAGTCCGTCACCTGGGCAGGAATGACTTTAGGCAGCAAGGCAGGCTGGAGGTCAACTGACTGGAAAGCAGCTTTGCAGAAAAGGACCTGGGAGTCCTGGTGAACAAGCTGGCCATGAGCCAGCAATCTGCTCTTGCAGCAAAGGAGGCCACCAGCCTCCTGGCTGCATTAGGCACAGCATCACCAGCAGGTTGAGGGGTGTGACCCTTCCCCTCTGCTCACCACTGGTGTCTTGTATCTCATTCTGGGCTCCCCGGTACAAGGCAGGCATGCACATACTGGAGTGAGTCCAGCAAAGGGCCACGAAAATGATTAAGGGACTGGAGGATCTGACACAGGAGGAGAGGCTGAGAGAGCTGGGACTGTTCAGCCTGGGAAGAGAAGGCTCAGGGAGATCTTATCGGTGTGTATAAATAAAGACCTGATGGGGTGAGCAAAGATGAAAGAGACAGACTCTCCTCTGTGGTGCCTAGTGACAGGAGGAGAAGAAACAGGTGTGAACTGAAACACAGAAAATTACACTTGAACACAAAAAAAGCCCAACACTTTTTTACTGTGAAGATGTTCAGACAACAGTGCAGGTTGCCCACAGAGCGCATGGGGTTTCCATTGTAAGAGATTTTCAAAAGTGCCCTGGACACAGCCCTGAGCAGCCTGCTGCAGCTGATCCTGCTCTAAGCAGCAGGGCTGGACTATGTGATCTCCGGAGGTGCCTTCAAACCTCATCCATGCTGTGACTTTGCAGTCACATGGTATCTCTTGTAGGTGCCTGCTCTGATCCTCAGCTCCTGGCCCATGGCACAGGCAGTCGAAGAGCAGCCTGTCCCTTCTTCAGTTAACCTGAGCAGGCATCAGTGTCAGTGGCACCACTCACACTAATACAGAGATAGGGTGGCTAAGGAGCTCAATGCACAACTCCTGCTTCTGCCCCTGCTCAGGGACAGGAATATCCACAGTGCCAGAGCAGTAACCTTCTGAATCATTCCAGCCCAAATGCTCAAGAGTATGTCAAAGCATTTGTCTGTTTTGGACTGATGCAAGGAGAATGGCTTATTACACTGACAGAAAGAAAAGAAGTTCTTTAGCCTTTTAACCAAGCTCTCTTTCAGCTGTTGAGATAAGATGGACTAAATCCAGAGGAACTGTGAGTTTTCTTTTATTAGTGATAAAATCTAAGATGTTGTTAGAAACATCAGGGGAATTTAATAGGCTTAACAGAGACTCCTAAATTCCTCAGGAGGCCTGTGAACTTGGAGTCCAGATCTGTGAGAGCTAGGAAGTGCTTGGCACCTTATCAGCATTCAGCTCGGCAGCCTTCGGAGAATGGAAATCACCTTTTTGTTCAACTTCCCTTGGTAACTTGCCAACCTTCTTGTTGCTCACTAAGTCAACTGTCTCTAGAAAATATGCTTTCTGGTCTAAGCCACAGGATTCAAAACACAGCTTAATAAGTAAGCAGCAAGTTGATGGGAATTATATTGCATCGTAACATCTCAACAGGTGGAGGCAGTTCTGCTCCTTGACTGCACAATGTCCTAACCAGTTAACGGGTTTTGCTTGGTGGTGCCATTGCCCTGCAGACACAGCGTGCTCCCCATCAAGCTGTCTGGCCTCTTTCCTTCTGGAAGGCAGTGGGCAGGCAGGGATGCAGAGAGGTAGTATGGAGGAAAGCACTGAGGAGAGAAAAGCCAACTAACAGGAGTAGGTGGATGAGCAGCTAGCAAACGACCCCAGAACCATGAAACTTCCTTATCAGTCTTCTCAGAGCAGTTGAAGCATTCCCCCCCTCCCCCCAGTTAGCCCCATTGTGACCCTGGGTGTTTCTGTTCACATGGCTGAAGTTTGCTGAAGCTGCTCTTCTAATAAGGTCATTTTAATAAACACAAATGCTCCATGTGTACAGCTACAATTAGTACCATCTAAAGAGATGTAGGATAAAATGCTCTTGCACCAGTAACTAGGAATATTGATTTATAATCACAGCTGTCACTAGTCTCCTCCCTTCCCCTTCAAAAAATCCCAGATTTACATTTATTCTATTGGCATCCATGCCCAGTCACTGAAGAAGCTGTATCATAAGAAGAGCTGCCAAAGCTGTGGCCAAGGCCCAGCCAGAGACTCCCATTGCACATGTGCGAGGGATGGGAGAAAAAAGAAATACAAGGGCAAAGGAAGGGATATTCCCAAGTACATTGCTTGCTCTGAAATGTTAAATATTTTACAGTTGCTTTGACCATTTGTGGAGTGCTCTCCATTAAAGATCATCATTTGCTATCCCATTAATCACAGCAAGTGAATCAGTAAATAGCTGTGACGAATGTAAGATAAGTGTCAGCAAACACTGATCATTTTTTCCAAAACAAAACTCTGTCTAGCTCTAGAGAAAATGCTCCAAAAAAAAGTCCGCATGCTCACAGATCTAAGCAAAATGTGCATGAGAATCCAGGACTTGACTGGTTCTCCCATGTCTGGGTGATTTCCGACTCTTCGCTCTTTTAATTTCAAGTAGCAATGCGGCTTTGCTTATTCTGCAGCAAAGAGTGTATCGGCGGTGTCATTTCACTTGAATAGCCCTTTCGTCTGAAACGCAGCTCATGTTCCCTTTAGCATGACAAATAACACACTTCACCTCCCCCTGGAGCCTAGCCTGGAAAATCGGAGATGAGATTGGCACTGCAATAGAGAGAGAGATGCCCTAAAAAGAGAGGCAATGGAGACAAAACATTTGGCCTGAGTAGAAATAATCACTGGCACTTCCAGCCACAAACAGTCTTCTGATTTCAAGCAGTATCTCAATGTAAAATGACTATCTATCATTGACGGAGTGGGAGTCGGTCCCAGAGAAACGATTGAATCCCAATATGAGTATGGTCGTTCTCCGGGACTGACTCCCACTCCGTCATCTGGTAGCAGAGGATGGTTGCTCCATTGACAATCTCCGAGTCTGCGGTAAGCAGCTAAAGGAGGGGACTGGGAAATTCGGCTGGGAGTAGTGCTGC
>JAVJGI010000060.1:77492339-77521371 GCA_035590275.1 Ibycter americanus | reverse complement strand
CAGGGCTACGGCAGGGCAGACACGGGTCGAGGTGGCGCCACTCGAGCTCCCAGGGATTGGCTACTTGCAGGAATCCTCAGGGATTGTTATACCTGCAAAACTGCTGGCTACTTGCAGGCATCCTGAGGGATTGGTATACCTGCAAAACTCCGTCATATCATCACGCTTGTACAGCACCTAGCATAATTGCATCCTAATCTTGACTGTGGGTTTCTGGCACTGCAGTAAACCAGACATCGAACTCATAAAAAAAATACACAATCGATCACATGCCCTCAGCATAAATTAAATCCAGGCATGGGTCTTTGTACGACTTCAGCTTTGGACATAAAAAAAATAACACTGTGTCCAGAAGAAAACTTTTCTCAACTAATCCTGCATTTTAGAGCCAGCAAAATTGGGGGTTTCTTTTTAAAAGATATAATATGCAGGTGGTCTGCCATTTGCTGTGGGTACATAAAAGGAGTATTACACAGATAGTGAAGGAGGAATGGATGGATCTGGCAGATGGCATCATGTTCAGGGTTAGCCAAATCCCCTCTCAGGCACAGAAGCCCAGATGGCCAAGCAGAAACACTTTCCGCCACAAACCCTTTGCGTGCCTTTGTGGCATCTCTGTGCTGGGAGGGGAAGTATGTCAATTCACAACCTTGCTGCGATAAAACAAAACTGGATGTATTTTGGCAAATATGTTCATTCTCAGGCCCCCCTTGGCCCCACAACTTTCCTCCCCTCATATGAGCCTCTGCCTGGTTGGAGTGCTAATCACGGCTCTTGCATGCTGTTAAAGGTGGTTATCACTAATTTTGAAAGCAGGGTTTGCAAAAAGGGGCAAACCTCCCTCCTGGCAGGTTTCTGCCCATCCACCTCTAAAATCAGTAAGGTCTTTCTGAGAATCTGGTATAGCAGAGAGTGGGTGGATGCAGCTGCTAAAGGAACCCAGCAAGGGTGACTGGTGCTGATGGAAGTGCTTTGCAAAATGCTCAGCACTTCCCATTTGTCTTGACATTGCTCTTCAGCTTGTGTGATTTCAAAAAACCTGCTTTGCTCAAACCCACTGGAGGTTTGAAGCACACAGTAATCCAACACATTCTCACCACTTGTCTCACAAATGGCAGGACATTTAAGGTGTCGAGACCTTGAAACCAACTCCTGCCTGGTGCTTTTCATGCTCAGCCCAAGTTGCCACACACTTGTCTCCTCAAACTTGAAGGCATCCCATGAAATCCCAGCTGAGGACCATTGCACAGGCATAGTGACCTTCCAGTCCTGTGTGTCCTCTTCCAGGGCACTAGGGTGTCATGGCCCATGATGGCACGTGCACTGGCCATGGTTAGCCCAACAGTGGAATAAGGCTTGGAGAGAGATTAGTGAGGGCTACAGACCCCATTCTCACCAACATATCCCCAAGCTGCCCCTGCCTGATGCATTTGGTGAATTCTCAATACGTGCAGAGAGAGCGCACAGGGACTGGATAGCGGAGGAGGAATAGCAGGAAGAAAAGTCAAAAAGGGCAGAAAGAAGGAGGTCAGGACAAGGAGGGGAGAAGCAGGGCTTGGCTCAGAGGTAAGTAGAGGAAGCACCATACGGCTTTGACGAGGAGAGAGGGTGAATTAGCAATTCTTTAATCTCCCCTTCTCTTCTGCCTTTCTTGAAACCTGACGTTGCCTCCATACCATTTACAGACTCCCGCAACACCTTGCACAAGCCTGCTCCCTCACATAGGATTTCCTTTTCTCTCCTCTTGTCTCCAGTCCTCCCTCCTGACTGCCAGAGCCTGTGGCTGCTCCCTTGGTGCCTACTCCATCCCCAGCTGAAGGAGCCCAGCTGTGAAGTCACTCAAGCTGAGATATTGCTGTCATCATGCCCTCCTCTACACACATGTCTTCTCATGATTCCCTAAATGCCTGTAAAAATCTGGCAGTTCCTGTTCAGGACAATTCCTCCTTTATCATGAAAGCCCTCAGCTCCAGCACATCTGTCCTCTTCCTCCCTGAAAAAACTCTCCTACCATAAATTGTTTGCCTTGTGCACATATTTATGCCAGGGAACAGCCCCTCTACCATCCCCGCTGTGGTTTACAAGCAGAGATGATGCTCCTAAGCCAGTTTTCCCCTGGCTGTCAGGCCAGCTGGGCCAGCAGGTGCTGTGCTGCAGCCTGCACAGCTGATCACAGGGCAGGCAGCCCACCCCATGGCACCCGGCTGCTCATGCCACCTCCTTTCAAGCCACAGCAGGCTTCTCCATGTGTCACCCATGGCTGTAGTCTCCAGCAAAGAACAAAATGGAGCCAGAACCAAGGCCTGAGCACCAGCTTGTGATCAGCAACTATATTGTCAGAAAGGTCCTTGGTGCAGGTGATGTCTGGGCAGCCTGCACCATGGCCAGCCAAGGTGTGGGCTGGCTTGAGCCTGGGTCCTTGCAGGCTGTTTGGATGCAGCCATCTGTATTGGTGATGAGCAAGTGTGGCTGTATAGACACAAGCTGAACCGTGCCGGGGGTCTCTGGGCCAGAGAACAGGGTTTTATTTCCTAGCACAAACATAGCCTCCACATCAAGAAAGCCTTCAGTGTAGCCTGCAGACTCTTGGAAGCAAGATACACACAACAGCCTCTTCAGCAAAGTGCAAGGGATATAGTATGACTTGACTTGTTGCAGGTTATAAGCAACTTTGTTCCAGGGTTGAGTCAAGGCAGTGTAAATGCTCTCCCAAAAACTCAGTGAGTGATTGCTGCATCCCCAGGTTTCATATTTCAGGGTTTTATTACTTTGGCATAAACATCTTTCATGCTATGGAAGGGAATTCTGCATCTCCGTAATGCCAAGCAATGATTTTGCTCCCATCATCTGTCAAACTACTGTTGCTGCTCCTTCTGCCACCTCCGTTTCAGCATCCCTTCCCATCCCATAGACAGTCCAGGGTCAGACTGTCAGACTCTGGCAGATCCTAACAGATCCTGACTGCCAGGCATGTCAGGATTAAGTCTGACTTTAGTGTTTAGGTTGCTGAGACAGTAAAATACTGAATGGAAAGTTCATCGTGTCTCTGAGAGGGTGGGCTTTGAAAAGGCACATGGTTCAGGCAGCCCAGGCAGGCTCTAGCCAGCCAGAAGCACGCGTGGGGAAGGAGGACGGCAGCTTATGTCCCGTTGTTCCCTAGCTGATGGCAGAAGCAGTATTAGCTGGAAGACTGCGTATCTGGGAGAGTCAGGGAACAAGCCTACAGTTTGCTCTTGTGCAAGGATATGTATTAAAAAGAGACACCCCCGTTTTGCTCTTGAAGTACCTAACTGAGCAGGTGGAGCACGAACGTCAACGGGGTGTTGAGAAATGGCGAGTTGTTGAAAGGAGAGGTAGTAAGTGTTCGCTAGCTTGGTGAAACAAAGAAAAACAATTCTTAATTTATTCCTGTCTTTGAGACTCAAGGGCCTAGAAAAGTTGGGTGTAACCTTTATGAGCTCTTAAAGCTGACTGTGATTTCCCAGGGCTGCAGGAGAGGACATGGCATTGCTCACTGCCAGTCTGACAAGCAGCCACGAGATACCACCGAGGCAGCACACAGCCCCGCTGCTCCCCCAAGCCCTTTTGTGGCCCTGCCTCCTGTCACGGCTGGTCAGCCCATGCTGAGCCCCACGCTGCCCATAGCCACTGACCACGAGCCCATGGCTCAGCACAACACTGCCACCAGCATTTCTGTGCTGCTGCAGCGTGGGTTGGCCCTGACTCCTGTTTACTTGTTAGCATGAGAAAGGGAGGGGGTACTGCTATATTTGAAAAATAAGAAATTGGTTTCTTCCACACCACTTCATTGTTTCAGCTCCTGATTCGGTTCCAGGAGCTTGTCACCCCTCAGCAGGGATGGTCCTGTGACAGAAACAAAGTCTCTTTGTTTGCTGTGGGCCCCTGGGCAATTCTGGGACCCACCTCCCACTGAACTGCCTCCAATGCTTTTTCCTGCAGTAAGCTTTGAGGTGGTTCCATTTCATCCCACTTCTTCAGGGAGTTATCCTGCACAAAAATGCTGTAGCTCTTTCCCTGACAGGTCCTTAAGATATATTATAACTACATTTCATACAGCTGCAAAGAGTCTGGCAGCATTAAATTCAGATGGAGCCGTTTGTCACCGGAGGTTAGCAAGGATGAACATAATTCAATAACATGACGAAATTCTTGTTCTGTTTTTGCTGGAACCCCAAAGCTGTGGACGAGAATATTTCAGGCCTGAGATCCAGACCTTGTCACCCCTAAGTAATGGTGGGCACAGCCTTGGAGGCACTGCTGGAAAGAAATACTGACATATGATGCTAGTCTGACAAATCTGGGGGGAGCTGTTATTTTCTGAAACTTTTCCATCTATTTCATTTTGTGCTGATCGGGAAAGCTCTGAGCTGAGACCAGATGGTACTGATTCGCACAGGGTTACTGCTGGTTAAAACTAAACAGTGCTGTGCTCCTTTCACACAGCTATTAAACCGGCGGTGATTATTATTTATTCATTGGTAATTTCAGTGACGTTCAGTTGGGAGTGAAACCACACTCAGCTGGGCACTATTCACTTACACACACAGGGAGTTATGGTTCTTTGTCCCCAGAAACCTAAGCCTGAAGTGAAAACCCCAGATGCAGAGTGCCCTGACCTCAGGCTGTTATCAAATACTTCACTATTTCAAAACCCATTTCTCAGCAAGATGGTTTCCTCTTTTTTTCCTCCCCAGCTTGAGGAGACGAGATGTCGGATTACGGCAACTGCTGACTGGACTGGCTGAGAAGACACCCTCTGAGGCACCGCCAAGGTGGCCTGGGATTGCTGCTTCTCTTTTCTGCATCAAGACACGCTCTGCCACGTTATCACCCAACCTAGGCCACCTGCACCCATTTGAGAGTTGTTTGATTTGGTAAAATATAGCCTAAACTGTCTGTGGACACCGGGAGATGCGGCCCTTGGGCAGCTTTTTTCTCCTCATTGAGGGAAAGGGAGACTGCATGAGGTAGCGTTGGTAACAGAAACGTTTCCCTGAAGCAATTCCTGACAAAACCTTCTCAAAGTCTGTATTAAAACTATTGATTTTGAACACTATGATCCAGCAGAGCTTAGGGGACCTCAGCAGCTCAGCGTCCCATGTGGCAGGCCTGGGGCAGGGCCTAGACAATTCTTGGGGATGGGGGAAAACAGCACTTCAGAAGGACAAGGTGTCTCTGGGGGCCTGGAGAGCCCAAGAAACAAGGCGGCAATGCAACCCCCATTTACCTTTGCAAAAGAAATCAGCAGAGTGTGATCTCTAGAGGTTTTGTGAGGCCACCTTGCTTTCCCTGTTAGCCTTGACTCCTTGATGAATGTACCTGCTGTGCTCCAGCGCGTGACAACATGCAGATAGTGAAATCCACTGATGGCAAATATCAAGATGAAGAAAAGCTTAATGTAATGGTTGCCAGAACAATTTACACCCAATTACAACTTGTTGTAAGGCTGTCTTGCTACAAGTGTGACAGAGGCCAGCGATGCCCTTAAAATGGTAGAGCTAAGCCATAGGTTTGGATAAATAAAAGCTTATCTGCAACACTGATTGATTGCTTTGGACAATATTACAGTTTTCCCTGGGAAGTTTTATGATCCAGAATGAATTGGAAGGGTGTTCAGTCTGAATAAATTCTTTCAGTCAGTAATCCAAGATCAGAGATTTCCAAATTCTAAAACCAGGAAGATACCCTGGAGTGGCAGGAGCTGGCAGACTGAAGTTCTAAGTCTGTCCCATAGTTACACCTGTGGCACAGCTGGGTACCAGGGCTGTGCCTCGCTGCACCCCCAGCGCTCTTCAGTCTTTAATTCCCTGGGCGGCCCAGGAACACCCCAGCCTGTCATCAGCACAGATGAGATAGCAGGGCTGGTTTGAGACAACAGACTGCCTTGAAAGCAGGTCTGAACTCCTCGCCACCTCCATAATTAATTGACACAAAGGAGCTCTCCAGATGGGAATTTTGGACAGTTCTACATATTCCCCCTGGTAGCTCTTGCTGTAGCTTCTCTCTTTTGCATGCCTAAATGTTTAGTGTTGATTAATGCCCTGGGTGGAGTGTCCCTGAGATTCTCATGCAGTTCTGCTGCTTCGGCAGTTGCAGGAGGGATCGAGTTGTTCGTAGATAAGACATTTGCAAACAGTCAGTACAAACAGTTCCTGCAGATGCAAAAATATTCATGTAGGATGGTCTTTTGTGTGCAGTTATTTAAACCAGTTTGGTATGTAGCCGTCATGGACAAAACACTTCAGAGTTGGGAAATTTTACTTGAGTTAATTTATTGCCAGGCCACACAAGCTTCTGATCCCTGATTTGGATATCAAGGGAAAGATGAACACAAACAGCTAGACAAACATTTACATGAAACTCCATTGTCCCTCCTTCCCAGCTTCAACTTCCCTTACTTTTGCCACAGTTACCAGTCCGTCACAGCTCCTCTGGTGACGGGATGGGCGGTGTAGGACACGTGTGATGGCTTTCTGCTGCCCTGCACGTAACTGCTTCTGCCGGGCTGCATTTCATGGTTCCTGACTTTGTGTAACGGTTTCTGCTGTGCCACGCATCGTGGGCTCTGCTGCTCTCTTCCTCAGTGTCCCCGCTGTGGCACAGCTCACCCATGGGTGTGTTTTTTCACCGTGTAGTTTTCACTTATTTCAGGGCAGGCTGGAACCATTTTCAGCAGATGGCAGGTCATGGGCTCACCCCAGGCAGGTCACCACTGTAAGCCAATGCTACATACAGCCTGCAACACCTGCCTGCTGCAGCAGGTACGGTGACAGAGATGGATTATGCATGGTCATGCAGGACGGTGGGACAGCTTGCAACCCAGAACTTGTACGAGCACTGCAGTGGGGGCTCCTGCTGACATGGGACAAGGAGCAACCATTCTGAGAAATCTGATTTCCCATGTGAGAGTTACCTTATGATAAGATCGAAAAATAACGCTTTTGTTTTAAACAAACACTCTGTCATTGAGTGTCTACGCAACATTGGGCTGCATGAGACATGGTTATTAAAATACCTTCTTAGTGCTCCCTCTGAAAGCTGCACAGCTCAGCGGCTCAGTGTATCACCAAGAGCACGGACATGAGGCTTAACTCTGCCTATCAGCAGTTGGCTCACTTCAGTTAGGAGCTGCAGCAACCATCTCAGAAGTACAGCCAAAGATTATCAGAATTGAGTTTTTTGTTTATGCTGCCAAATGCAGGGAGTCTGAAAAGTGGCTGGCTGTCCACCTCTCAGAAAGCATTGCAACGGAGGAAACCTGACAGCCCGATGTCTGCCGAGTAGCGGTCCTACTTTGGGATGAGTTTCAGTCCTATAATTGCCGTGTGCACGCGTGTGTGTGTAATGGGGAATCCGCTGAGCTGACAGAATGGAAGTCAAAGCCCTACTCCCAGTCAGGCTGCATGTAGCTAACTAACCTCTGTACGCTTTAAATAGAGATCTGGGACCACTGAGGCTTGCATAAAGCGTCTCAAACAATTCCTCTGTGTAGTCACACTATGAGCTGGGAAAACTGTCTCCTTGTATCATGTAAGAGCTGTACAGGCCTGCTCCAGCTGTGCCCGTTTTGGGAAAGGATTAAGAGAGGCTTAAGCGTGTGGGGCAGCCTGCAGAGCTCGTGCATTTGGGTGGACTCTATCCTTCTTGCTTCTGCTGGCTGACTTGGAGTTTTCACGCTTGGTAGTTTTTCACACCAATGCTGCTCTGTCTGAAGGTACAATGATTGCTGTAATTCTTCATTGATCTAAATAATTTCTGACAGCTTTATTTGTACTTACCTAAATTTATAAAGAAAAATGTCAACTCTGGTAGCAATTATAAAGTCCTCAAATATGCTCAGATATTGCCATCCATCATGAGTGCACTGTGAAACCTAAAGATTCTTTTCAAAATACACTTTTAAATGAAGACAGCCATGGCAGCTTCTCAGGGAACGCTGTTTGCAGTGGCCAGGCACTTAATTTTAATGCTGATCCCTAATCCTACTTCGAGTAAATCAAAAGTGGAAATAAAATTGTGCTATTACACAATTGCCAAGGCAGTCAATTCTGCTGTCAGCAGATGCAGTGGCTGGAGATCCCCTTAATCACAGACACAGGACATCTGAGTGATACACCCCTGGATAAACGAACAAATACCAATGTGAAAGTGAAACATTGGGAGACATTTCACGTAAAACCTAAAGTATGTAGAGTGCAAGAGGGTCTGAGTCATAGACACAGTATACTGTAATATTAGATGTTGCAGACTGTGAAAATGTCAGCATTAGTACAAGTTCTGGCCCCTCATCAGGCAGAAATAATATACATAGGTCAGTTACCTGCCACATACTGTATTCTTTTTTACTGTTAGGCAATAGTATCTTCATTGAATTTCTATGTGTAATTTATCTCAGGAATAGATAGGTGAATAAATATATATTTATTCTAAAAAAAATTTAAAATCTATGTTAAAAAAAAAAGCGCCTCTTTTTCGTATGTGGATAGCACTATTCTGGACAGCTGCAAACTTCTACAATCACACCACAAAGGTTTCTCAGAGGCACTCACAAAATCCCCAGGGTAATTACTGTCACTCCAGGTCTATCTTTCATCTGTCAGATATAGCAGATTGAGATACAGTCTGCCAAATGATCAATGCCTGTTTTCTCAAATCCCTTTAAAGATGCTCAACCTTTAACTGTTCTTCTCAGACACCAGATGAAAGCAGCATTCAGCCATTCAACAACTGAGTTTTGCTGCATATATTCTCCCAAGGCCAAGAGAATGAAGATTCCTTGAGGACATATGAAGGTGATCTCTGCCAATGGATTCTCGGCTGGCAGGTACTTCAGCATATAGTAAATAGCTGGAATAAAACCAAGTATTTTTGGGGGAGTTGTATAAAGACTAATCTGATTCAGAATTCCTGTGCAAATGTTGATAGGTGAAACAGCATAAGATAATTTTAAATACAGGCTGTCTTCCTCATTCCTTTCTGCACTCCCTTTCTTTTCTTTTTTTCCTTAATCTTTTGCCTTTGAATTCCCAGATCACATTTTCCTTACACATGATTATATATGTAAAAAGCTGGAAACTGAAGGGTTGTTTAATTTCAGTGTATGCATATGGGCTGCGCTAAAGTCCATGTGGGTTACTATATTCCTGCTGAAAGCCTTGGAAACAGCAAAGGGCAATATGTTACCACAACTTGTGAAAGGCTGCAGCTGTCTGTTTAATTAGTCTGAGATTGCATTTTTTCAGAGTCAGTTGAGTTAAGAAGCTGCAAGCTGCGGACTGCTAGCTGACAAGGCTGTCATACCATGGCTTCAAGGGATTTGAACCTCTGCCTTTACAGAGGAAGCAAAGCATTTTCAAGGCTGCATACAGGCAATGTCCTGTTACAAAAGAACACTGTGTAGGAGGAGCCCTTACCGTCATCATCCGAACAAAACATAATTTTCTTTAAGAGACTGAGTGTCCAACCTTATGTAGATACTTCTCTGCTTAGTACTTTATGACTACAAGTACTGTGTACAGATTGATTGTACGCCTGTTTTAAGGCACATGCTGCAAAACGTCTGGCTCAGATTTTGCTTGTTGCCTAATTTCCCCACTATGGAGTTATCTGTAGTTCAAAGTAGCTTTCAAGCAATGTCAGGTCTCTCAGTGTTACAGAAAACAAATGTTCAGCTAAACATCCATCCTTTCCGGGTGTGTCTGAGGTATGGGTTTACTGCATGTTCTGGAGTGAACTGCTGGGCCCAAACTGCTGCTGTCAAATTGCTGTGTCCCACTGGTGGTTAATGGGAGATTGGGCATTGTTATTTTGATCTGGACCACTGTCCAGATCGGGCAGGTCTCCACTGCACAGTGGCTCAAGAGCCCTTCCATGAGCACTGCACCCAAATGCTGTGGACACCTCTAATGCGCACCACAAACCTCATTCCTCTGTTGCACATGGGTCATTGATGTCTTTAGTGGCACAGTATCTAGAAGTTGCAACAAGGTCCCTATGGGATAAGTGACTTCTCCAGGAGAAAAAGTGACACTGAGGCCTCTGGAGCAGAAGTCTGAAGAAAGTGTTCTTCTAATGGCAGAAAACTCATGGGCTTTGATGGTTATTCCACAGAAAAAGGAAACTCTGGGGCTGGAGGCTCACAAAGCATGCTTTTGAATGGTCTTAAAGGCTTTACCAATCCTGTTGCCTCTCTTTGGACTGCTGGTGCTACTCCATTAGGAGTGGCTGCTCTGCTACCCAGTTCCTGTATGGTCAATGGGCAGACTTTTAGTGGAAATGATGTTCCCACTGCATTCAGGGTCCCTGGCAGGATAGGGTCACCAGTCTCCATTTACCTCTAGGCCCTGGGCAGAAGGACAAGCCATGGCAGCATGGCAGCAGCCAGTGTCTCTCTACCTGAGAACCCTGTGGAGAGAACATTTGTATCAATCCCGTCTGATTGTAGGTGAAGATTCTGAAAACACATGCTACAATGCACTGCTCGTATCTGCTCCCTGCAGTGCCCTCAGTGCTGAGGTCTACATTTTCAACAATGGACTGAGAAGCCTCAGAGACTTGTTCATTTGTTGCCTATGTTGTAAGAGGGTTAGGCCACTGAGTGGCAAGGTTCTTTCAACACAGTCAGCTCAGCAGCAGCCTATGCTTCAGATTGCAGAGAGGAGTTGAGCAAGCACAGGCAAGTGGAGGGAAGGGAAGACTCAGTTTATGCACAGTACATGAAGTACACCATGGTAGATGCCCTTCTCTGCTGGGAATTAGACAACTCTAATTAGTGAGTGAACTGAGCACCTCTTGCTGATTCAGGCAGTCCTCTAGGAAAGTGGATGATGCTTTCAAATACAGAGACAAAGCCCTTCCCACGCTTGCTGTTCACCTGCCGTATGCTATGCTGTGACCCATCTAGACCAAGAAGTGGTCTGGTCCAGCATGTTTCTGAACACTTTAACCAACCTTTATTGGCAGTCAGGTGGGGATTTGGCTTTTACAAAGACAGGATGTTATCTGAGGATTGAAGACTGTTGGGGAGTGACAGAATTGGGGACAGAGCATCTTTGTCAAAGGGCTGGCCATCCTGGTAAGAAGGACTTTAAACCAGAAAGATTGGGAAGTGCAGGTTATGACCCACGGTTAGGTGAGGCAACAGAGGTTGGTAGTGGAAAGCAAATGATGCAAGTGGGTGGGAACAAGAGAGATGTCACAAATGATAAGACAGGGCAAAAGGACACCCATCTCAAATGCACATCCACAGCCTGAAAAACAGGCATGAAGACCTAGAGCACTACATGCAGAACTGCAACATCACTGTAAATACTGATACATGGTGGGACAGCTTGTATGACAGCAGTAATGTGAGGGGTGGATAGAAGCTCTTCAGGAATGATAGGAGGGAAGAGGACAAGAGAATTGTCCTCTATGTGAAGAGGCAGCTTGGACGTATGGAGCTTTCCTATGGGATAGATGACATGCAAGTTGAGAGTTTATGGGTCAAGATCAGAAGACAAGCCAATAAAGACTGTATTGTGGTGGGACTTTGGAACAGACCACCCGATCAAGGTGAGAAAGTGGATTGAAGTGTTCTTGTAACATAGAAGTCTCTGGATCACAGACTTCTTAGTACTTGGGGGGGGGGGGGGTTCAGCCTCTCTGACATCTGCTGGAAGGGCCACACAGTGGGATGTAAACAATACAGGAGAATTTTGGAGGATGCCAGTGGTAAATTCTTTCCACAGGAACTGAATGGGCCAAACAAGGGTAACATACAGCTAGATCTGATACTCACAAAGAAGGAAGAATTACTTGTGGATGTGATTTTATCAGTGGCAACCTTCGCTGTACTGCCCATGAAATAGCAGGGCTCGAGATCCTGAGGGAAGTGAGGAAGGTAAGTAGGAGAGTACAGACCCTGGAATTTAAGACAGAAAACTTTGGCTTTTTCTGGCAACTGACAGGTAGAATCCCATGGGTAACAGCTCTGAAGTGTGAAGTGGCTCAGGAAAGCTGCCAAGGCCTTAAGTACAGCATCCTCCAAGCACAAGTGCAATATGCAGGATGTCAAGTAGACTTATCAGGAGATTGGACAGTGTAAATAGGGAACTCACGACTGAGCCCCAGTGCAATCAAACAGCATACAGGAGGTTGGGAGAAGGGACAGGCAACAAACGAGGAATTTAGAAAGATTGCGCAGGCCCACAGGCATGGTTAGGAAAGACAGTTCAAGAGGAGTTGAAACCTGCAAAAGATGTGAAGGGTAATAAGAAGAGCTTCTACTACTACAGCAGTAGTAGAAAGCTGAACAAAGAAAATATGGGACCATTGCTGAATGGGGTAGGCTATTTAGTAACAGTGGACACAGAAAAAGCTGAGGTATATAGTGCCGCCTTTGCCTCAGCCTTCACTTACAAGGTCTCTTGGACATCTGGGTCGAAAAGCAGGGTTCAAGGAGGAGAACTACCAACAATCAAGTCAGAGATGATTTGCTAGATTTCAATCCACCCAAGTCCATGGGACCAGACAGGCTGCATCCAATAGTGCTGAGAGAACGGCTCAATATTGTAGTGAGACCACTGTAATTTTTGAAAGGTTGAGGGAAGTCCCCAACTAGTGGAGAAAGGCAAATGTTATACGTACCTTCCAAAGGGCATGGTCAGCCTCACTACAATCCTTTGATAAGTTATGGAGCGAGGCCTCTTGGAGCACATTTCTGGGCACGTGAATGAGAAGATGGTGATTTGGAACAGTCAGCATGGTCTTTACAAAGGGAAAATCATATCTAACCAATCTGACTGCCTTCTACGATAAAATGACTAGATTTGTAGTGAGGGGAGAGAAGTGGCTGCCCCTTGCTTTGAGTTTAGCAATGTTTTTGATGCACTGTCTCACAATAATCTCGTATCCAAGTTGGGATGTTACAGTCTGGATAGCTGGACAACTAGACAGAAAAAGCTGGTTGGATGGTTCGGCTCAATAGTTAACGGGTAGTACTATACCTGGAGGCAACTGTACAGGTTGGGCACTGTTTGGCTGGAGAGCAGCTTTGCTGAACAAGACCCGGAGGTCTGGGCAGACAGCAAGCTGAACGTAAGTCAATAGCGTGCCTGGCAGCAAAGGCTGACAGCCTCTGGGGTGTATTAACAGCTGCAGCACACGCAGAATGAGCAAAGTGACTGGCATGCATTAGACCACGTCTGAAATACCGCATCCAGTTTAGGGCCCTTCAATACAAGAGAGATGTTGATCAATTGAACTAAGTTCAGTGAAGGTTCAGGATGATCAAGGGGTTGATGCACACACCCCATGTGGAGACGCTAAGCTTCTATAGCCTGGAGAAGAGAAGGTTCTAAGTGATCCATGGCAGAAAAGCAAAAGATAACAGGCATAAACTGAAATAAGAGAACTTGCACCAGACTGGATATTGAGAACAACTGTTTCACCGTAAGGACAATTAAGCATTAGAACAGATTGTCCAGAGAAGTTGTGGAGCCTCCATCCTCTAGGATTTTAAGACTCAACTCGATAAAGCCCTGAGCAACACAGTCTGATCCCATAGATGACTCTAAGACTTCCTGAGGTCCCTTCTAACCTGAAAAATTCTACGATTCTACAAACTTCACGGAGTTCTCATTGCTGTGCCCATTGCCAGTGAGCATGGTGACACACCATGGATTCTGTGTTCAGCTAGGGAATAGAAGAGTAGGTTCTAATGGCTTTCAGTGGAAGTTATCTCCAACATACACTGGTCTCATGCTGACTTACAATTGTCTGTGCACCCTGGGGCTCAATTACGTGAAGAGTTAAGAGGTCCCTATCTTGCTTTGTTTCACCAGAAAATACCTAGTTCTTTCAGCCTTTTCCCCCTTCTTGTAGCATACCACCGGAATGGTTCTGCTGATGACTGCTTGGACTCTTGGGAATGCCAGTGTGGCCTGACAACGGGCAGACATTTTCCAAGGCTAGTGGAAGATGGAGAAGGAACACTGCATCCTGGGAAGTTCTGGAAAAGGAAAAAAGGAGGCATCTGAAAGGCAGCGCTGCACTGATATTTCCCATGTAAGCAGAGCAAATGTAACTGCAGTAGCACTGCGCCAGTAACACCATGACTGGCAGGAAATGAAAGCGGATGTTGTTCAGAGCAGTTCTTCCTCACTGAACTGCAATCACAATGTACACAACCAACACAATTACTGTATTATGGTCTTAACCAGAGCGACTGATGTGATGCAGCTGCCTTCTCTGCAGAAGTCTTCTCCAGCTGATGCCAAACAAGGGAAACTCCTGTTCAACAAACCCACAACACTCTACTGTCTGTAGCTGGTCTACAGCAGTGAGAATGGCTGGGACAGCTTTGGAAAATGCTTGCACTTCCAGTCTGCTGCACTCATGCCCTCTTCTCCCTTCTCTTAGGGTTGAAGCAACTGCACAAAGCAAAGCAGTCACCAATGTTAGGCTTCTGGGTAGTCAAGAACCACGGCATGAAGACTGGGGATGGCAGTGACAGAGGAAGGAAGCTGTTTACTCTTTCCATTGGATGAACTTCATCTAGATCACTGTTCTTGACTTTGGATGGGAATGACAAGCCAGTGTTCCAGGTTTCCTCTCCCATTACAGGCCTTATATAAAGGCCAAACTACAGGTGGCAGCACAATGAACTCCTAGTCAAAGCTTTCATCTTGAGCATCGTAAGTGAGATCATTTTTGACAAACCATTGACCATCAACTGACTAAATCTCGAATCAATATGCTGCTAATAAGCATCCACTTCTTGCTAGGGTGCTAGGAAATCCTTCTGGCAGCAAAACCTGACCCCCTGCTTTCAGCATAGTCTCACATGAACAATGTCATTTCTAGACCTCATGTCTTCCTTCTGTAGGAGGATGCAGTCTGGGACATTTACCTCTGTTTGAGGAGAATGAAGAAGCAAAACGTAAACCCCTAAATTTAAACTAGATAAAGAAAAAGAATAAGGATAGCAAAAAGAACAGCAGAAAACCCCAGAAGGAATAACAGCAAACAGCAGCAAAATACAGTGTCCACGCTAATGGGCTCCAGCAGCAAGGTGCGGAGTGGAGGCTTCTTGGAGCTACAATACAGGCCATGGAGGAACATCAACAAAGTGATCAGAGAATGAGGTACACACAGTGACAAGGGCACCACAACAAATGCTAACTCTTCCAGATGACTATGTGGAATTGAAAATTTAAGGGCTAAACACAATTAAATGCTGTAAACTGTTCTGAATCCGCAGCCTGGGACCAAGTCTTTCCCCATAAAAACCCAGTGGACATTTAAAAAATGGTTACAAATTTGTTATGTCTTAATTTCCCAGTTTATTAAATGAAAATAATAATTTACCTATTTGATATATTTTATAGGCTTCATTCCTTCGATGATCAAAGGGCTCTAAGATCTTAGGAGGGTAGACTGATGCAGAAGTGCAAAACATATTCTTTTTGATTACCATCTCATTGATCAAAATGTCTCATATATTTGGAAATTCTCTCTGAATTGAAGTGACTTTTCAAAACCACACAGCAGTGTTTGACTACATGTGAAAAATAACCTGAAGACCTTTGTTCCAATTAAGCTGAAGAAATGGGAAATTTATTCAGAATGCTGGATTAAGATTCTTACTTTTTAAAAATCTGTAAGGCTCTGTAAAATAAAAACACAAAAAAATCACAGAGTATAAATTCTTCCTATCTCAGATCTCTTTGGGCTTCTGATCTGGCTACAGAAGGAGACAGAAAAATATAAAATTCCAGTTCTTGGAGAAATAACCTATTTAAAAAAAAATCTGTGTGAGGTACATAAAAAGGCATTTACCAAGGAATGTGTGTAATCAACCTTCCATGAAAGAAAGGTATGTTTTCAAAATCTAACTGCATTGGTGGCATTAGCAAAACCTTCCAACAATTTTTACATGACAATATAGTGATGTGGACACTTCATTTCATCCTATAATGCAAGACCTTCTGATAATGGCATAAATAATCAGTGACAGATACTTGTAAAGTAAAAATGCAGTCCATTTAATAACAGAATAAACTTTTCATCTTGTCCACTGGCTAGTCTATAGAAGATAAGAATCTACTACTGCTCCTGATAGTGTTTTTAATACTGAGAAACCCAGTCCTTGTGAGGTTAATCAGATTAAATGCAAGAAGCTTGATACTGATATGATATACGGTCACACTGATGTGACACACAGCGGTTTTATTCATTATTTGAAAATCTGGTTTTATCCAGTATGTTAAAAGAAATTTGTTAATGGTACAGGTCTTAATTGATCTTTCAAGGACTTAATTGTTATTATTTAGCCAAACTGGACATGGATCAGAAAAAAAAGACATTTCGATTCAAGTGTTGTGCTAATGAGTCTTTTGCCTTTGTTGAATCAGAGTTCACATCTGATAATCCATTTTACTTAGACCAGAAGAGGGGAAACCTTCATCTTAAATTTGCTTAATTCCATAATCTTACACCTGTTTTACATAGCAGTAACTACTACTGATTTCAATGTGCTTATGCCTATTTTATATCAGTGTAGCAGAGAATGAAACAAGACCCAAGCATTTTAATTTGACTCCTCTCAACCTCCCCTATTCACACAGCTAAGTTGTATGTAATCAGTACGTATGAAACAAGTAAAAATTTATGCTCCAGCAGTGTCCTTAAAAATTGAAGCATCTGTACTTGCACGATTGGCACTGAGTGCCAGGTAGAGCCACACAGACCTGTAGAAGATTAAAGCACTTCAATTGCGCTGCCTCTATGTTAACTGCTAGGTGTTGCTCTGAAAATGTTAAGTGAAGTCCAGGCTTTCCCTAGGCACTTTTAATCAAGAGTATTAAATCTATGCAGGAATTCACTATGATCTTCTAGATAACCCAGCTGAAGATCAGAAATTTCAGAAGATAAAATATAACATAGTCTTTTATACATGAATAAATCACAGCAGCATTCTCAGAAGTACTCACAGGTGTATTGGAAGTTCTTGGCTCCTTATGACAAATTTATAGAATTTAAAATCTTTCTGAAAAAGTGTGCAGAAATATCTACATGGAAAAAGACTTCGCTATGTGTTGCTTATACAGACTCATCGCACCATCGTGTGCTGACCTCCTGAACCAGGAGTGTTCTGAATTACTTTCACCTGAAGTTGACAGAAGAAATAGTGACTACAGCAATTGCTCAAAGGTATTTACAGCGCTTGTAGTGTCCTTCAAGGGGGACACCTACAGCTGCAATCTACATTCCCTGTTCTGATGGGTCTTTCAATCAGCTCACTTGAAGCAAGTCATCAAGAAGTCAGCTATCTTCATGAAGACGTTACTGTCTGCGCACAGTAAAAGGGCAACAGCTGATTCATGTATCGCACTTTAGCCACCATTTTTCACTGTTGGCATAATATTCAGGGTCTTCCATAACCTCTGGTTGTGATGACAGGGACCACCGTGTCCTGGGTTCCCAACAGCCTGCATTATCGGAGCAACAGCGCTGCATTATCTAAGCAACTGGTTGGGGCATTTTCTGACTTAACAGGTAAGAAAGACTGAGTAGGTAGAACTAACAAATCTCATGAATATGTATAGACTTTAAAGAGTTTCTTATTGAAAAGAGAAGTTAAAATAAAACCTTATCCTGCTTGTTTCCAACACTTCTATCAGGCTAGAGCATGCTCAGGCTTCCAGGAAACTCAGTGGATGACCCAGCTTTATTTAGTGCTCTGACAGAAAATGGGAAGCCCAGAAACCCTGCAGCCATTGCTTTCAAAGCTTCCAGGTTCATTCACTCTTCCCAGGGCTTCCAGTCTCCCAGTTCCCTTCATCCTGCTCAACTCCAAGCAGAGCACCCAAGTCATGCACTGCAGCTGAGGCAGATGTCTTGAAGCTGAGCTCCCTACCTCAATTTCAACATTTTTGAAGACTGTTTTTAAGAACATATTTGGGGTTTATCGTAAAACAATTATTAGTAAATCCTTCCACACCAAATACTGACATTTCTACCTTTGTTACTAACACAAAGAATTTTCGTTGCACACACAAGTTTCCCACAAAGCAGATATTTCTCTTTTCAGCCAGCTCTGCTCCCAATTATTTTACGTATTTATCATTATGATAAGACAGAGAAGTACAACCATCCTCGTGTTACAGAGAAGGAAGAGGCAGCAAGATACACCATCACAAGATGGTGATAACAGCTTGCAGGTAAGCAAGCAAGGTCCAGGTGGTAAGTAGGTGAGACAAAGTGAGGGAGCAAGAGAGCCCTTGGGAAGGATAAAATAGGTGCAAAGGGCCCACCTCAAATGCACATACACAAACACATGTAGCCAGAGAAACAGGAACAGCTAGAGCTCTGCATCTGGATGCAGAGCTATGACACCATTGAAATCACTCAGACATTATGAGACCAGTGATACCACCAGAGTTCTGGGATGGATGGATGGATGGACAGACAGACGGACAGATGGATGGACGGAAGGATGGATGGACAGATGGGAGAAAGGCTTTCAAGGACGATGCCAGGAAAACCAAAGCTCAGCTAGAGTTGGAACTTGCAAAGAACACTGGGGACAACAAGAGCTCCTACAGCTATGTTAACATTGAAAGAAAGCAGTAAAAGAAAAATGTGGCCTGCTGCTGAATGGGGTGGGTGATTCAGTGACAGTGGGCACAGATAAGGCTGAGGTACTCAATGCTTCCTTTACCTCAGTCTTTCCCAACAAGGGCTGTTGTGCCTAGAGAGGGGAGCAAAGAACTCTCTTCTCCTTGGAAGAGGTTTGAGGCAAGTATCTCTTAAGAAATCTTGACTCATCCAATGTGATCAGATCACACATGCCCTATGAGGTAAGGCTGAGCTTGTTTAGCCTGGAGAAGGGTTTAGGGAGCACCTAATAGCAGCCTTACAGTGCCTACAAGCAGGTTGAAACAGAGAAGGGTCCAGCTGGGTATAAGAGGGGTGGGGGGGATATGTCCAGAGACACTGGAGAACCTCTGTCCTTGAAATTTTCAAGACCTGACACAACAAAGCCCTGAACAACAATGTCTGAATTCCTTATTGACCTGCTTTGAGCAGCAGACCAGATTAGAGCTCTTCCAAGGCCTCTTCCAATCTGGACAGCTCTATGAATTATCACAGAGAGTTTGAGTTGCCTGAGATCCAACAGGAAATGGTGGGAAAAGAAACAGACTCAGGATTTGCCAAGACTTCAGCTCAGCTTTTTCCCTTCCTGACACATCTCCTCTCTCAGCAGCTCAAAATAACAAAAAGTTTTTAGAAACTACACATACACCATTGCATTCAGGAATATCCTCTAACTCCCAGGTCTGAATCTGGAACCATACCACCTCCTGACTGCATCTGGAGCTCCCATATCACCTTTATGAGGCTGGAAGTTCATAGCCATTCTCCTTGCCCTAACCCGGCCTTGCACACTAATGTGCATACAAAATGATCTCAGGTACACCTCCCGGAAAGCTGAGATGCTAGAAGAGATGCTAAACTGGACAACCAGCAGCCAGAACACCAGTGTACCGGTGTGACTCAACACATAGACTAGGACACAACTCCTCTGTGGTTTCCTGACCTAGTGGGATTCCTGAGAACCCTCCCATAGCCGTGACTCGTAAGAAGGGTGGGGAAGATTGCTCCAGCACTGTTTGCATAAATAAAGACGACTGACCATTTCTTCTACATAGATATTCTCACTATTGTCTTCTGGATCATTTATTTTCAATCTTTAATTCCACTCCCACTCTTTTTGATTGCTCCATGCTAGTCAGTGAACCCTCATTGTCCTCTAAATATTTTTCTTTGGGAAGAAAAGTTTTGACCCTTCAGTATTTCAGCATCAAATAGAACATTGTTTCTTAAACTACACACTCAGACATTCCCCCTGCACATTTCCCTCTCACATTTCCAGTGTTGCATTTCCATTCTCTCTGTAAAAGAGAACTTTGGGATTAATATATATTGCACAACATTTATCAGTTAATTGTTATTTAAACCTTAGAAGTCTTCTAAATTTAAATCTTTTAATTGGAATCGAGTTATTATCAAATGGCAGATCTTTGTGACAGTATAAGTTATGTTACTGGATAATACATAAACACTAATAAATATCAAGTGACACAGAAATAAATCCTCTTAACAGGAATATGGATTAATTTCCACTACTATGATCAGTTTATAAAAGAGAGAAAACATTACCACGTAAACCATAGAAGAAGGTATCTGCAGAGAAAAAAATGCATCAAATACTTTCTGCTTCCCCAGCAAGAAGAAACTCCTGCCAGAAGCAGCAAAATGGGTGCTTTAGATAGAAAGACAAAACAAATGAGAAAACGAAAACGTAAGGAAGGGACCGGTTCAATACAGTAAAATTAACAGAGGGTATAGAAAGGTTTGCATTTCCTTTGACACCAAGGATTGTCACTGGATCACAGATTTCCCAAAATATTTGTGGAATGAATATTACTCACTACCTGATAAGCTAAATGCCAGAATTTTAAAGATTTTGCTAAAGATTATCTCATTTTCATGTTTAAAAAGTAATACTGCCGGAGATCTCATTATTGTTTCATCCCAACTTCAGTGCTGTTTTGACACAAAAATCACACTTCTAAAAATCAGCAATCTCAAATCTCACTCCTGTTACTTCCCACTAACTCTCCCTCTCCATTGACTTTGAGATCTTAGGATCAAATTTACAGAGAGAGAAATAAAAAAGACACCTTGCTAATGATCCCAGAGGAAGGACTAGCTATAAACAATTGTGGATTTCAGGGGTGTGGTTTAATTATTTGGTTCATTTGTTGAGAGCACTGAGGAAGAAATGAGACTATAGGTGGGAACTGAATTCAGGGAGCTTGGCAACCCAGGAGGCGAAGACAAACTGGCAAGAAAACACCGTGTGCAGGGGGACATGCTGGAATTCAGTTCAGTGCAACTTACCAGATTGACAAACTCTCTTAATGTAGCCAAAGTGAAAGGGTAAAGGCAGACCCTACAGGTATCTGTTAGGTGGGTGCACTCCAAATCCAATAGCTCAAACTGGGATCCCACATTGATTCTTGATGCAGCACAAGCTGTTACGCGGTATGCCTGCCATCTCTCTTCCTACTAGGCTCAGGCAGCTTTTCCCTCCACTTCTCGGCACCTCCTGTAGTGCCTCATAATTTGAGGTCATGTGTTTTTTTAATTTATGCATCAGTCTGATCTGGATTGAAATGGATGCATAAAGTTCATGCCCGTCTCCTCTTCTCCTGCCACAGTAGGCTCCAGTCTCCAGTTTTTATTTCATGTTTAATTACAAAGCACTAAATTAAAATTAGGGCAATGGTGAATAAAGTAGAATTTAACAGGAAAAAAAAAAAGACCTAAGTCCAAACATACCATTCATAAAACTCTGTATAATGTAGTAGGTGCCTATTTGTTTAGCCCAAAGACCTTCTTGGTGTCTATCGGTTTGCTTCTGTGCAAGCCCACAGCCTGACTGCTTTGGTGCCTACCTCTCTTCAGCCCATCAGCATCCACAAACATCCCTCCGCTTGTATCCAGCGAGCATTTCTAGGCCATGTTTCGTGCATGCTAATGGGATTAAGCTCTTTGCAAAATGCAGCTGCAATCTCTTTCTGTGCAGAGAGTGAGAGGCAGAAAACTGCCCACGCATTTCACCAGCAGCGTGGCAGAAAGGGGCAGCGCGGATGCTCCCAGCCCCCGCCCTCCGGCACAGCTCCCCAACCACCCGGCCACAGGCGAGCCTCGGCTGCCTGCCAGCCTACCGAGGGTTGGGTGCTGTGCGTAGAACTGATGATGGATTGGGTCTGAAAGAGAGTAGAAGAAGCCTTCGTCTCAGCTACACCATAAGGATTGTGGGGCACTGCTCTAGGAGGGTGTCTGCTGTTCCAGTGACTCTGCATTTCACCTCCATCAGCACACAGAGATCCTGGGAAGCACAGTGCCCTGCACCCAGTGCAAATATTATGGAAGACCACTTTAAAAACAAACAAAGAAAGAAACTTTCTCAGAGATCATTTCTGTTTGAGACATCAAAAAGATCTCCAGCTCTGCAAATGAGTGCATCCACACATCACTTCATCGCTTCTGCAATTACTCACCAAACATGCCGATTTTAATTCTGCTCAAGTCAATAAACTGGCAACACCCTAAATTTAAGCCCCCAAGGTAGTTTTTGCTGCTTATGGGCTTAGGCTAATATTCTAAATTCAACTCTTTTCCCTTCATTATTACCTTAGGAAGCAACAAAATACCAAGCTAAATATAAATTTCCATGAGGATTTTCCTGGTTTCAAAGGTGTTCTCCTAGACAGTTCTACGTCCACCTCTGCACAGGAGAAGCACAGGCCACAGCACGGTCCAGCAGCAGTTTGCATGCACCAGCACTGAGTGAGCAGAAATGATCCTGCATCTGTCTGCCGGGTTTTCTCACTTACAGCTAGGATGACTTAGCACAACAGCCTGGCATCCTTACGCAGTACCACAGCTCCAGCCACAGATACAAGCACCCTCGCCGACTGACTGAAATGGTCTTAATTTATCTCCTGGTCAAACTATAATCTGTGATGGACTGTTAGCAAAACGGGCAACACTTGGGGCTCTGCCCTGATCCCTTTATACTCTAAATATTCACACTCCTCAGGAACAGCAGGAGCAAGGTCTTTGCCTGATAAACCTCCCAGTTCCCTTTTAGAAAGGGTGCAAGGGAAAAAAATCACACGTTTCTTTAAACTTGCAGTGCGACAAATTTTGTAACCTTGTGATATTTTTTTGCCAGAAAGCTGTCTGTTCAGTACAGCTTGCCCTCCAAAGCATTCTTTCAGGGAGCATAAATAATTTTTTCCTTTTTTTCTCTCTTTAAAGAAACAGTATCCAAGATCCTGAGCATACTACAGACAGCAGCAGCTCAGAGTGCTCGCTGGAGAAGCACTGCACGTTACAGGATCAGGCTTAAAGTAGGAAGTGTCTGAGCGTGTTAACACAACCCCAAAGAAAAGACAGTTCAAGGCTGAAGTTCACGTGAGGAGACTGGTCGACGTCATCAGCTGTGAAACTGCAACTTCTCCAGCTGATGGGTGGTTCCAAAATGCTGAGGGTCTGGCCCTCTACTGCTTTTTACAAATGTGTTGATTTACCTTGTTTTGCTTCAGATATTCTCCTGCAAAACCATCAGGAATATTACAGAAACTGGGCCATTAGTACATATACTAAATATGTATAACCTCTCATGTTGTCTACACAGTGAAAACAGAAATTCTGGGCAATCAGTGTTTCTAGGGGGTTCCAGGGTTTTCCTTTTCTTCCCGGGTAGGCAAAACTCAAATTAAGATAAATGTAACTTTCAGCTTGCTAGAACAAGCATGGAGACCTGGATCATTAGAAAGTCGTCTTCTGACTTTTCACTTTCCAAACTGGACAACTGTCATTTGGCCCTCAGACGGAACTGTGGCAGCGTGGTTGAACCTTTGTATGTTCTGCCAACGCAGTGGTGTAGCGAGTTTTGTCAACCTTGTATTTTTACCTAGACACACAACTGTACGTCTCTCATATTTGAATACATACTGTGTATTGTGAAATACTCGGAAAAACCCAACCAGTTCAGCTTCAGGTCTCTTATCGCTCGACTGTACAAAGCTCCATCGTGCCCCGCAGAGACTGCGGTTGCTGTTGTTACTGTGTTAGTGCAGAGGCTCCGGCTGGAATCCATCCTCACCCACGTCAGGTGATAAAACAAACATGGAACGAGAAATGGTCTCAGCTCCGGAGGACTCACTATTTATTGTTTTACTCGGGAGCAGTAAAAACCGATTAAATTAGAAATGTTATTCTAGACAAACGGCAGTAAAATCTTCACACTATGTCATAACATCGTATATTCTCCATTGGCCAAACACTGCTGAAGAAACTATTTAGAAGTGCTTCTGAATCCTGAAATAGATTTATGAGAAGTATTTCACTCTTCTTCCTGTAAAAGCCAGATGCATTCATTATAATGAACTCTATTTGCCCAAGCTGAGCCTCAGGGCACTGTAATGAAGAGGAGGAGATTTGGTTTGGGAGGCAAAGAAAATATTTTGTGCTTACTTGATTTAAAAGAAAAAGAAACCCAGCTGTTTGGATGTCTGGGGACCTTGATGTGTGGGCAAAGTGCAGATGATCCAGTCTAATATTCATGTCAGCCCCCTTCTTGCACTGCCTTCCACACTCCACAGCCATCGCTTAACCGGCTGTAGAGGGTTATTTCAGTTGCACGTTAATTATGCCATGGACACACTCTGTATAGCTCAGAGGTTATTAATACGAAGTTTATTGGCTCAGGTGCAGCGCTGCACAAACAAGGTTAAACAGCTTTTGGTGTCGGTTCAGAACTGGGAGCAGTTTGGCCATTTTAACATGATCTGGAACATGAAGAATAAGTTTACTGACCCAAGCCACCCATACACTGTATATCTGGACCACAGTACAAAACCAGAAAAACTCAGAAATGCAGCACCAGCACCTTTAACTTCATGGAGCCATGTTAGATTCAGCAAGCTCCTGCTCGGAAGGTCATTCTTGATCCAAGCTGGTGCTAGACAGATGCACTCAAATATCCATTCGTAACACTTACTTGCCATCCAGCTCACGAGGAATCTTAAGCATCAAAAAAACCACAGAGCAGATCCACCTGAGTGGCTCTTTGTGGAGGGAGCCTCAGGACTTGGCCAAAGCTAGTAAACTGTGCTGGATCCACAGCACCTACACAGAACCAGTCAGGCATCTCTGTAACACAGGGAACTTCAGGGTATCCTGTGGGATCCATCCACCTGTGTGACAGCATTTTCAACTTACCTCAGCTTCATATCGCTCTGAACAATGAAGCGATTGAACTTTTGTTACTCTCTGAAGAACGTGCAAAAACCTCAGCACTGGTTATGCAATGCATGCCAAGAAATAAAACATTACGTGCTGTTATACAAAGCCATAATCATAATCTGAAATTCACCTCTTCCAAAAATCAAGGCAAAAGCCTCACAGCACGTCTAGAAAGCTAGTAATCCAAGTCTCAGCAGAAATACATGCATTGACTTCCAAAGCTAAAACCTAATGGCAAGATACAGTTCTTAAGAAGGTATAAAGAAAAACTGACTTGCTGTGACTCACGCTCAGAAGCACAAAACCTGACAAACTCTTGAAGGTTAGCTGTGCTGAGGTGTGAATCTTACTGACCCAGGTCCTGCAGTCATATAAACACCTCTTGGTAGCTGGAGTTCAGAAAAGAGATGCTATGCCATGGACTGAACAGCAACTTCAGTAGACAGTCCATCAAGCAGTATTTCAACAAAATATTAGGGTTTATATGTGTGTGTATATATATACACACACACATGCACAGACAAAAGATCTAACTATCAAATTACATATAATCTAGTGTGACTGCTCACCAGAAGACTCTGCCATCTCCTGTAAACACAATCTTGCACGGAATAGAACCTTGTCCTATATACTGCATAGACAAAGCAATTCCTCTTATTTTTCACACATATTATAGTCAACTATTTATACAGTCTGCACAGGACACAATTTTTAAAGAGACTTCTACACAAGCCTTTGAATAAACTACGAGGCAGAAATACCAGGCTTGCTTCGTTCACCGAGTATGATGCGTCAGGATTTTTTTATTCACGTCTATGCAAAATAATCTACCTCTCCATGACTCCTTGTGATTGGGATACTGTTTAACAGGACTATTGATGGATACTGTTTAGCAATGAGAATTAAATTCTTGAGCCCACTGAAATCTACTTAGATGATCTTAACCAATTATGCACTGATTAACTCTGGAGTCCCAGCCAGATACCCAAGGAGAAAGAACGCTACAAGAACACAGAGGAAATGCTGAGATGCTGCAGAATGGTGTCAGATGGGAAGCTTTAGGAAGGATGGAAGGCGATTTAGGAGACTTAGCTTTGAATAAAAGTCTACAGGCTCCACTCTGTTTTCCTCGTGGCTCCACAGTGAAGAACTGTATGCACCGAGGTGGAGAGTGACAGACGTCTGATAAACTCCAGCAACACCAGCCTGGCCGTCAGGCACCAAGGGACTCGTTGCCAATCCCTGTAAGCTTAAAGCCCACCATAAGCACTAGTTGCACCGAACCGAAAGCACAAAGGAGTACAGCTAAAATCCTGCTCTTTTGCCAGCATATCTGAACAGAAAAATAACAGCATGAACAGAGAATGTTGACATTTAATCTGTCAATGTGCCTTGGAATTATCACACAGATACAGGGAGTGCAGGGGATTGGTTCAGGCTCCGAATTAACAACCAAAAGAACCAGAAACACTTTAGGAGTGGAAATTCACACTCTGTGCGTAACTACGTTCAGTCACATAGATCTTCCGTGCAACTGTGACGGGACTCTCACAGCTAGGTGAAATAAATATGAAGTTTTGCAACAGTGATCAAAGAAGGGATATAATGTAGTATTGATCTTAATTTGATTGTCCTTGTATACCTCCTAAGACATCAACCTGAGGACATATTTGCAGGATAGCTTTCCTCCATATACAGCAGCAGGCTACATTATAGACTTTATACACATAAAATGCTGACTGGGGACTTCTGCTATGCAGAATATCATTTATTTATCAGAAATCCCTGGGGAACAAAAGGTGTCCCTGGATTAATATGAATTTATTAAAGCTACCGTTAGAGCTTTGTTTATTAAAAATATCTAAATGAGTACCTCTAAAAATCTCTCGCATGCCGAAGGAAAATATTAGAAGGTAATTATTGAAGAACCCCAACATTATCAGTAGGCCAAATGGTATCAGGAACAATTTAGCTGAACTCGCATTTAAACTGAAGAACATGATTTCTTGGTGTGGTTCCATCTGAAGAGAGAAGCTAAGCCCCACATCCATTACAAATCCTGATTTCAACAAGCCAGATGAACAGTCCAAAGTCAGTTTCACAGATAATAGATGACAAATGCAGCACAGGAACTGAGTTATTTGAGATTCCCAGGATTATTTCTCTTCTGCCGTTGTAACTATACTCACACCATCTACTGCTGCAAGAGTTGTATTTAATTTTTTCCCCAACTTAAAATATGTTCTTTTCACCAGCAAACTGTGATTTAATATAGTTCTGTTTAGCATAATACCATTTTCTATTAATACTCCAAAGTGTCCTAACTTTACAATATTTCATTACAGATACAGCTTTAGATATGTTCATATGAGCTAAATTAAACCATTATTCAAGTTCTGGCATGTCTTAAGATACAAGCAAGACCCAGCAGGAGGAGGAGGAGGAAGATGCTGACAAAAATTCTGTCTGAGCAAACCGTCATCAATTATTCTACTGAAGGCTTGAAGATATATCAGCAGAATTCTTTAGCGAGAAATGTCATTTTTTTGAAAAACCAACAAGCCCTGTAGTATTTCCCTGACTTTTCTAATTTCTTGCAACAGTTAAGATAAAAGACTGATCTGATCAAATTAATTTATTTTTTTCTTTTTACTAATCTGCCTTATACTAAAATTGACTTTCCAAGCAAAAAATAAGATTTGTCCTTTGCAGCAGAGAAATTTCTCCATGAAAAAACACACAAATAAATGATGTGGTAAGTGGTAACATTCTGATGTAAATGACATCACAGAAGAAAGTTTTGGGACCAAACAAGGGAGATTTATATATAATTTGAAATTATCCCATAATCATATTGTCGCATTAATAGGACATACCACGAAAGGAGTCCTTGGAAGGAATTAAGGAGAAATCACACCCAGAGAACTTCAGAAATATAATTTTATGTTTAAGGAGGATGTGGGAAAAGGTAGAGCAGCTTTCTAGACTAGCAAGTAAATAGCACTTTAAGATCAGTTTTGCTAAGGGAAGAGAGCAGACTGGGTTGACTATGCAGCAAAAAAAGAAAAAGAGATAAGAAGGGAAAGAGCTATAGAGAGCCCTGAGAAAGAAAATTGAGATTTCAACTTTATTTTGCTGTGATGAGGAATTAATGGTAAGAAGATAACTTTGTGACTGAACAAGAGCAAGTGGAAAATCTAAGACAGGGAGCAGAGTTAGTTGCAAGTTCACAGTGGATAACAGCAATAATAGCTGTCAGGGTTTACCTGCTTTTTAAAAAAACCCATCAGTAAAGAACTTAATACTAAGAAGTTGTAATTGAATAAAAGACCTGGCACTTCTCTCACATTAAATGGCATAAAGCAAGAGCACGCTGAAGTCAACAGGGGCACACAAGGGTAACTGAAAGAAGTTACATTGAAAATGCAGTGCAATTATGGCCGTACAATCAGGTCCAAAACATCTGGATCCCGTTCCTGATCTTACTCTGTGCAGTTTTCTTGGATAGTCACGTTTCTATGAAAACCTGACTGGTGAAAGCCATCTTTTCCGAATCACCCTAAAGGAAGTTTTCAGTTACACACTTTCGGGTTTGGATTTGTATATCATCAAACGTCAACCTAAGTCTTGATTCACCAATGGTTTTACAGAACAGGCTAATTAAGGAGCTTTTTCCTAATGTAGCACCGATCGGTAGCGTTAGTATTTCATGTTCTTTTTCCATACATCTACTTAGTAGACATTAAGCAGCCCACGGACGAGCCACAGTTACGCCAGAAGCCACGTTTTCCACCCGCTCCAAGCGCAGCGTTCCACCGTCACGGGACCACACAAGGGTCGCCACACACGACGCCAAACCTCCGGCATTCGCACCATCAGAGCAGTTACACGATAGCGGCCATAAAGGACAGCTTTCGGAAGGCCTGTGTCTCGTTGTATGTCACCTACCAGCCCGCACCTGCTCCAAAGAGGGCTACGAGGTGTGTGTCGGTGAAGAAGCAGCGTGTGCTCGCCGGGGTGCCGGGGGTACCGGGCCAGGCCCGCTCCCGGCGGCCCCGGGGGCAGCGGCGGGCGGCTCGGCCACGCCGCTCTCCCGCCGTGCACCACCCCCAGCCCCGCGTCGGGCGCTCCCAGCCGCTCT
>JAVJGI010000060.1:77441066-77485726 GCA_035590275.1 Ibycter americanus | reverse complement strand
ACTTCACACCCCCCCCCACCCCCCCCCCCACCCCCCCCTTTTAATAAGGGGGTCTGGATTCCTTCTAAGGCTACTTTCCCATGGTAATTTGAAGCTCATGTATAACCAAAAGAGTAAGATTGTACTTGACTCTTATTTTATTTTTTTAGTCATTTCACGTGTCTTGCACGTTACCTGCTATTGTTGGATGCCCTTTTTGCTGAGTTATTAAAAGATTGATTCTTCTGACGTTTCCTCTTCTGTTCAAATAAGCTTATAATTTAACCACACTGACTTCTGGTTTGGTTTTCATTTCGACGTTTGTTTGTGTTGAGCATTCTTTTTGTGATTGCTTTGCAAGCTACAACAGCATCCTTGTTGAATATAACTGCTAGTCATGGTTGTGGTGGTTTGTTTTCCTGAAGGGGGTCAGCATTGCCTTGTAACTGCTGTTAGTTACGTCTCACCCCAGTGAGGCGTATCTGATAAAGCATTCCCTTTTTTCCCCAAGTAGTGGTTCACCTCCTTGCTGTTGTTAACAGTGTTGTTTTCCATATAGGTTGTTGGCAACCTTTGCTTTTAATCGCTCCATTGGCTAAACCTCATAAAGGTTTAGGTAAAGCAGTCTTTCAGTGACCTCTTTCTACAATGTTTTCAAATAATCTGTAATATCATAACTCATGGGGATCTTAGAGGTGCTTTGCAGCATTCTCCCTGGTGTAAATGCCAGAAGCACCACTGCGGTAAAATCATCTCCTAAATTGTGCGAGAGGGTGAGGATCTCTTCCAGCACCAGCGAGCCATTCTGACACTGCACCGCACAACCATAGCTCTCATTTTTGCTTGTCACATAAACTGGGCTCCGGTAAATTCTCACCTACGCTGGAAAGGCTGTAGCTCACTTCAGTGTACAGGCAGGCTCGCAGGACAATGACCAACCCATACCTGGGCCCGGTGACTTGCTGCAGCCCTGAAGTGCCCTAGCTGAGTGGCCCAGCTACGAGCTTCCAGGGGTACCCAGCTTCTGGCGTGTCTTCCACCTCTCCCTCTGATTCTTCACGTTTGTGGCTGTACAGCGCCATGGGTTCAGTAGCTGGGTTGTTCTGTACACAGGTCGCATAAAGATTTTTCAGAATAACTCCAGAAAGTTCACATTCTGTCATAGTTGAACCGTTATCGTATCAACTGTAGGCAAGATCCTGCTGCCTAGGTACTTGGGGGTTTGTTTTCTTCACCATAGGCAGGGCTTGGAAGCATCTTTCCGACGGTTCATGTTAGCACCCATCTGAGCCAGGTGAGCACCAGGAATAAACCACTGATGGAGAATTTGGCTGTGCCTGACTTCTCTACTCACATCAGACCTGCTTTTCACATGTTTTCAAGTGGCTGAGTTATATAGACTCAAATAATCTTTTAAAGTAACTTAATTGCAGTCTCTTGTCCAACAAAGCTTGTAGATTATAAGATTATTTGGCTTTTATGACAAAGATTTCCTTATCTAGCCTACAAAAATGCAGCCTTTACTTCAGTCATTCATTCCTGTTTTGTGATGACTACCTGTTAATTGCTTATTCTTAGAATTTAACTCTTAATGTTTGAGGTGGTTTTTTGGATGGCTGATCTAAATGCAATTTGTGCTTCATGGTTTTCCTCAAATGGCTGACTTGGTTTTAGTTAAGGAGATGTAGTTGTTGTGGAGGTGTTCTTTGATCGGAATATACCCTTATTTGGATTAAATTTAATAAGAAGCTACCACAACTGGAATAAAAGTGCTCTATTTCAGTCATAGTACATAACCTAGTTGGAGGTGGTTGTTCCAAGGCTGTTTGTCATACTGATTGTAGCGAAAACCTAAACCACAGCCTTTGAACCGAATATCAAAAGGCATTTGAAGATATTTTGGGGCTTTGTTTTCTTGTAAGGGTCTCTTAATCCCAGTAGGAGCTTTTGGGTTTGGTTTTGGGGTTTTTTTTGTTGTTTTCTTGCCCCTGTATGGAAGGGTTTCCTACTGACTTTATAGTCACTCCTGCCGAGCAAGAGCCTGTCTGTACATGTCCTGCTTCTGTCATCCCCTAAATGAAAGCACAAATTTATCAATACTCTCTCGATCTGTAAGTCACATAAAATACACTTCAAATGTTTTATTGTCAGGGGTAGTTCCTTCCTCTCTTTTTTAGAATACAGAAAGATGAAAACTTCATCTGACAACAAGGAAAGTTCAGGCGTTTTTTGAAGCATCGTTTGCCTTGTCCAAGTGCCTTGTAGTGTTGGGTTGGGGTTTTTTTGTTTGGGTGGGGTTTTTTGTTTATTTGGTTGATTGGTTTGTTTGTTGTCACTGGCATTCTTTGTGAACTGCTCCCTAGAGCTTGATCCTTTTTCAGGCTGTTTTAACCACCAGGCATTTTCACTACGTGCCAGACCTCCTGGCCATCGCTGTGGTGTATGGGTGTTATTTCCCCATGTCATAGTAGTCCAGAACCACTAGGAGTGAACAGGGGACGTAGGTCTTGTGCTTAACTTTTCACATACCTATACAGCATGCCTGGAGTAAGCCGTGCTTGGGAAGTGTGGTACTTTCAGATGGTGGTTGTGTCTTTAAATATTGAGTAGTCTGTGAGAAGCCTTGTGGACGCCCAAGGGGTGTTTCAGCTTTATAGATAAAACTAACAGTGTTGTGGAATGTCAAAAGAAGCACGAGTTATTTAAAATTACAGATGTAAAGTGTGCTTAGATGTAAATATCTTAATTGCCAGGGATGTGTATTTTTCACTGTTTAAATAGATTCTAATGTGTGAAGAATATAATTGAATCTTACACATATAACTGTTGTAAAAGTAGTTCACGGGCTCTTTCAAGTACTTGAAGCAATTTCATTGATAAAATGACATTTCTATCATGCACAGAATTTTTATTTAGGTTTGAATCCCTAGAAATAACTGTACTCTGGGCACTAGCTGGTATGTATTTTCAGGTTAAGATCTAATCTAATGTCAGAAAAATTAGCTAAAGCTGTGATTTAATGTTTGAGGAACCTGGGTGGTTTTTTGGTAGGTAGTCTGGAGGAGCCGTTTCCCCAGGTATGCTACATAAAGAATAAATCTGGCTGTTAGCATTCCAGCCTGATTTCGTCCCTTCAATTCTGATTTGCAGCCAGAGAACCATGTGTTGTGATCGTACTTCAAAGTAGAGCCAGAAGGGGAGGTCCCTAAAACCCCTTGTATTTAAACACATTAGGAAAAGGTGGCACCAACTCAGTGTGTGCACAGCACACCTTCAGCTAATTTGGCTCCGTAACACATTTGACAGAGAGAAGCATTTAGCTGGAGGAGACGTTATGAACTGCAAAAGTCAAGTTGTGGGTTTTTTTTAATGATGGTAGCAAAAGATCATGCAAATTTTCATCATAATATAGGTGTTGGCTTCAGCAACCTGCCCATACCTAGTAAGCTGGATAATTAAATTAAATTTTTTTTAAAGAAACCTGAGTAGGCAGTCTCAGGCAGATGTAGTTTTCTTTGTTTTGCTTGAACTGTTGTGGTGAGAACAAGTGTTACAGTAGTTTGCTCTGGAGCTTCCCACAGGGAATTCAGGTATCAGTGTGGGGAATTGTTCCTGGGCCACGTGCTGGAAGCTGGTGGGCTCCGCGAGCGTTTGCGCTGAAATCGTGGAGCTGGAGCGTGCCAGTAGGATGAAGAACGCAAACAAAAAGTTGAACGGAGTTCCCGGGTGATACAGTCATATCACAAAGATTCACCAACTTAAAGTCCAGTCCCAGTCACAAAACAGAGCAAAATTTTTTTTATACGGTTGCTGTAACTTACTGACATGGCAAGCGTGCAAAGTGAGGAGTTTCTGCTCCCCATGCCCCACGGTGAATGGACCTGCTCGTGACCTGTTCCGTGCTCTTCTTCTTGGAATCCATTTAATGCAGTTTTTTTGTAAGGGCATTGTGTGTGGGTGCATGCGTTCATATTCCCCTTAGAAAGATGTGTCAACCAGCGTATTTTTGACTGCTCCGCGGTAAGGGTGGGGGAGGTTGTGGGGGTGTATGTGTGTTTGGGGTTGGTTTGTTTTCTTTTAGACACGATGATACCCTGAGGAGAGTTTTCTGTGAGCTGGCAATGTGGTTTACTTTTTTGGAAGCTCTGCGTAGAAGTAGGAAAGGACATGTTATAATTTGTGGAGCGAGACATTTATGAATAGCTAGAACTAAATCTAAAAGCCAGGTTTTGTCTTTGAGTCTAACATGGCTGCTGTTCAGCGTGCTGCTGGCGAGTGGCGCTGGAATGGGAGCAGGATAGGTGCGTGCTCCGTTAAATGCCCGCGTTGCGGTGCTTTGAAGTAAAGGCAGAAAACTTGCAATGACAAGCTTGGGTTTTGTTTGATTGGCCTTGAAAACTTGATGCTGTTAAAGACGATGGAAAGATCTGAAAATGGAGCTTTTCGTTATTCGAATGTCTCCTTGCAGCGTTGAAAATGCAAGCGTAGCAGCCTTGTGCTGGTATAGGAGAATGAAAAAAATTCACTTGAGCGGTTTAGTTTGTTGACCAAACTGAGGGAAATACTAAAGATAAATGGTATCTGAGAGGAAAAAGAAAAGTGTATTTTTAAAACACTGTAATATACAGTTTTAGCAATATAGGTAAGGGAAACGTTCAGATCTTTTATTTTGAAAGTGTCAGAGGTACATTTAAAAAAACAGGACGACGAGGAAGAAATGGTAAAACTGTTTTCCAATTCCTTGTGATATCAGAAATAAAAAAAAAATTAGGATGATTTGGAGTAAGAAGTGACAGCAAAAAAACTTACAACGAAGTCATGCTCTAACCTGTAAATATGTGGGTTTGAGAAAAATTCAGACGTGACTTTTACACCTTTTTGGGTTTTGTTCTGATGTACGATGGCACTTCACTTGGCTGTAGGAACAGTTTTCAGTTATGGAATGTATAGACTTGTTCACAGACTTTTCTCTTCATCATAATTTAAGAAAACTTTTCATAGCTTCACCTTTGGGAATGCCTTAAGCTGATTTATGTATCCTGTAATTTTAACATTGGTAGTATGAAGTTTATGTCATCATGTAATCTTTTTGTTTAATACGGAATTACGGACTTTGCATGGGGCTTGCCTTTTACATGTTAGGAGATAAAATCTTGCAGATTTAAGTTGTTAATATTTAGAGTGTACTTGTTTCAAATGATGCATTACTCTTAAGTTTCTGGGTAGACTGACTATCAGTAGCTAAAAAAAAAAGCTGCTATGGTAGAATCCAGCATAGCACTGTATGTTCATATGCCCAATTTCCATGTAGTACATGCTTACAGGCTGCAACTTTTCATGCTTCCTTCATGCTGAACGTGAACTTTCTTAAAGATTGGGGAAAAAACCCTCCGTCTAGCAAACTTAGAAAACCAGTAATGCTGTTAAGCTGGTTTTGATGTAACCAGGGCTTGAGAAACCCACTCTGCTCACGGTGAACGAGATGCCTGGGTAAAGGCCATCGCCAATGCCTCCTGGAGTCTGGATGGCTTTTATTTGAACTACGTGATTATGGCCTTCAAAATTTCAATCGAATACAAGCAGGTACCTCCACTTTGGTAGCGGCAGGCAACTTGAGGCTTCCCGTAGCTGTCAGGCTTGGCCAAAGCGCAGGAGAGCAAAAACGGACCCGGCATGTTGGTGCTTAGGGCTGCTCCTGAAATCCTGCCCGGTGTCTTTGCCAGTTAATGGAAGCGAAGTCATCAGGGGAGTGGAAGAGCTGACCGTGAAGATTACTCCAAGGGGAAAAGGTTGACACAGAAGCAAAAATAAGATAAGGATGACAGTCTTTTGAACTGCAAACACAAGGTGGCGAAAAAAGGGGAAATCCCCTAAATATTGTATAGAATGTGAATGGGATAAATAATAATAATCCAGAAGAGCTGTGAGTTACTCTAAGCTATGACGTACAAATATGATTTCTCTTGTGCTTTGTAGTGTTGTTTTGAGCTCTTACTGAAGTTTTTCTTAATGTAGGTTACACACTACAAGCAATATCCACCTAACACAAGCAAAGTGTATTCCTACTTCGAATGTCGTGAAAAGAAGACTGAAAATTCCAAATTAAGGAAAGTGAAATATGAAGAAACTGTTTTTTATGGTTTGCAGTACATTCTGAATAAATACTTAAAAGGTAACTGTCTCAAATTCCAGTAAAACTTTACCTGTAAATAAATACCTTAATATTTCTCAAGCCTGGAGTCTTATAGTTGAAACAATTCCAGGTTATCTTCGTACAGTGTAGGTGGTGACATGCATAAGATCTTATTTATTTGATTCTTAAAATGAGATGCCCACCCTCGTAAAAAATGGTGCTGACTGTTTAATTCAGACACCTCTCTGCTATATTTATTTATGCCAATGATTTATTAAAAATGAAGAGGTGTTCATATCCCAACTTCATTGGGCTAAAATGAATGGAAATCGAGCAAGACTGTGTATAGAATCACAAGATCAGAGATTCAAGGGAAAATACATTTTGTGTTTTGAATTTAACTTTTAGTCTGTATTTGCTGGCTTATTTACTGTGTAAACTAATAATGGTTTTAATTTCCCTTAAATTTTGGTTGCCACTCAGCTTAGATCATTGAATATGGCAGCTATGTGTGAAAGTGTTTTCAATATTGACAACTGTAAGAGTAACATCTGAAAATTCCTTGGTGCCATTTAATGTGGTGTTTGCTTTTTTTGCATTATGTGCAAATATCACCTGTTCTGACCTGAATGCAAGTTGCCTTCTGCTAAGCTTTAGAAGAAAAACTTTAGTCATAGGGCTTTTGTAGCTTTGTCTTGATCCTAAATCCGTAAATCTCTGCCAATTCTGCCCCAAATTGGAATTCCACTATAATCAAAACACTTGATAATCTTGTTTCTTTTCTCTTTAGCAATCTGAGGATTGTTCTTGAACGTTAATTTCCAGTAGACGATTGATCCTACAGCAGTAGCAATGCTTATACAAATAATGTGGTTAGTCTGTCAGTTCCTATCGCAAAGTGGTCAATCAAAGACTGGTTGTAAGGCTTCTCCACGGGAGTTCTCCCTGGAGCAGCGTAGCTTAACCCTTGTGCTAGTCTGGTTATGTCTTGTTGCATGTGCCAACTTGCACAATCATCACATTCCTCTGGGAAAAGCACTGCTACTAAAACTCTTGACAGGTTGTTGACTGTCATAAAAGAGTAATAATCTCAAATTGTTCCTGAGTCACCCGCAAACCACAAGTGTATTTTGTCGTGGTGGTTTCCTGAGCATCCTAATCTATACAATAAACTAAAGTAAAATTTGGTTTTCACGTAGCTAGTATACTGCATTTGACATGTTCTCCATGTCTTTGTTGGAGGCAAAAAGGCTTTTCTGTGTCTGAACCTTTTTGTTATTTATTTTATAAATTGATGACTATCTTAAGTTTCTAAGCTTTCGTCTGTTTTTGAAACCACAGGTAAAGTGGTGACCAAAGAGAAAATCAAGGAAGCCAAAGAAGTATATAGGGAGCATTTTCAAGATGATGTCTTCAACGAAAAGGGATGGAACTATATTCTGGAGGTAAGAATTTATGAAAATAGTATGAGATCATCATGAAGGATTTATGAATCAACTGCAGAATAAATACAGCAGTCTCTCCTTTTAACCATGAGAGTAAAGACTGGATAAATTTAGCTTTTTATGTTTAGTGTACAGGGAGTAGCAGCTGTCAAAGAATAATCATATAATTGTAATTCCGTAGAGAAAAGTAATTTTCATCCTTTCAGATGCCAGATACGGCTTTGCAGGTAATAAGGATTTATGGCTGTCGTCAGCCAGCTAGTCTTAAGTGGGGGCTTGTTGGCAAGTCTCCATATGTAATACAGTGCTTAGTGGTTGCTTGCATCATTTACATTGCTTTCTGTAACTAATCATAACCGTTTTTATTCTAATGCAGAAAGCAGTACAACTTCTTGCATGTGTAAATAGTTCCAGAAAATACATGTTTTTGTTCAATTCCTAAATTTTTCAGAGATACTTAAATTGAACTTTGTTATGAAATACAAGTCTTGAGCACTTCTGACACACAAATCCTTCCAAATTAAGTCTTTCCACAATTATCCTCTTTCCTTTTTGTTTCAAAAGGTGTCAGTCTTCAGGTAATTGCAAACATCTTTTCTTGGGAAAAGCAGCAGATTCAGGCTAATAGCATCATCAGAGCTGTTCTAATCTCTGCAGATTAATTAAATGCTAAGTTTCATTGTGAGTTCTAGTGAATGGATATTTTTGGCATTTGAAAACAGTTTTTAGTTCTTTGCATTTATTTTTTCCTGGATACCCTGACTATGCATTTGATGGTGGCATCTGTCTGTGAATATATTTGGGTGTCATCATGCAACCAGGGTGGACCATAGGGTGTGCAAGAGAAAAGTGTATTTCAGCTAAATGTTGCAAATGGCAGCAAGGTAAATAAACCTGCTATTTTCTAAGAGGGAGTTGAGAAATGTCTAGAGGACTTGCATCTATTTCAAATAAGTACAGCTGTGAATTCAATCCATATTTGTCTTTAAGCTACATTATGCTTTGTGAACTGCTCTCATCTGTGTTTAAAGTAATCTTGATCCCTCTTTGGCTAAACTGAATTAATACACTTCTAATGCTGCATGTCTGTCCATGCTGAGTTTTAACGTGGTTTAACTAATTCCATTCAACTTTTGGTTAAGTGAAGAGAAGCCTTCATCCATACCCCCGGTACACACTGTTTATTCCCTTGTCAGATTTTCTTGGTAAAATCGTGCACATGTAGAAACAAATACAACTTACACTTCTTGATCTTAGATGCTGATGGCTCTCAAACTGGAGGTGTGTGTACCCTTTGGGTCTCTGTATGCCCTTATATACGCTGCTTCTGCTCACTGAATTCCTGTATATATTCACATCCCTACCACTGCTTGCTCTCTGGCTCTGTTACCTAATGTGTAGTGTTAGGTGAAGTGGAGGGAGCAGTGGCTGTATGAGTGAAGTGCCAAAATGAATTTGAAACGTACACACATTAATTTGTACCGAGAGTAAATGAATGAGTAAATACTGATAGGGCGAAGGGGTGAAAGAAAGAAATGGACTGCCTGGAGAATGAGGGGGTGGTGTAAAGGCTGGAAGTTGGCAGGAATTGATGATGAGTGGTAGAGATGTAAGCCTTACATGGTACAAGTTGACTTTACCTAAACATTTTGAAAAGGGCTATAATACAGTGCTATGCATGACCATACTGCTTTTTCCTGTGGACAAAATCAATGCCTATGGCAACTTTGAAATCTGTGTTGTTTTTTCACTTAACTATACTTTTGTCTTTGTTGAATCATTAATAAATTATTCTGAGCCTTTTTGAAGGCTTCGTTGTCCTTTGTTAATCCAGAACTGACATCTCCAAATCTGCTGAGTAAACCTTGTGTGATATAGAAACAGCATTTGCTTCAGCATATTACCCTTTCAAAGAAACTTTTAAACTGTAGTGTAGAAGAGACTTCTAATGTGTTTTGGGCACTGGGGAATATTTTGATGCTGCTTATGAATCTGTGTAATACCTCTGAATTGGTGCGATTTTTGTTGCCTTTAAAGGATATCTCATGAGAAGTTTCCTGTCAAAAAATATTAATACAGCAAACATTTTGAGTATTACCAGTTTAGCTTGCAGAGCTCTTTCAGAAAGTTATAATTAGTCTTTTAGAGTTGCTGTTTGCAACTTACTCTTTTTCAAAAGGCGTATTTCACACAATATTTAGCCCTTCAGGGATGAAAGACTGACTTTGGCAAAAGCATGATGCTTCAGGATGAGTTTTCATGATAAATGAATAGTTGATATGATAAAATATTCTCTAAAATAGTTATTAAATGGATCCTGGTCTAATAAACTAACAAAGCACACATCTATACTAAGCAAAACTAGGGATTTTGTTGAAGGCCTAGTGTCCTGGTTTTGGCTTGGGCAGAGTTAATTTTCTTCCTAGTACCTAGTGCAGCACTGTGTTTTGGGTTTAATACGAAAATAATGATGATAACACACTGATGTTTTTAGTTGTTGCTAAGCAGTGCTTACTCTAAGTCAGGGACTTTTCAGCTTCTCAGGCCCTGCCAGCAGAAGGCTGGGGGGGCACAAGATGCTGGGAGGGGACACGGCCGGGACAGCTGACCCCAGCTGACCAAAGGGATAGCCCAGACCCTACGTCATGCCCAGTATATAAACTGGGGAGAAAGGCGGCCAGGGGCCACTGCACAGGAGCTGCCTAGGCGTCAGTTTGCAATGGTGGTTGGCAATGGCATTGTGCGTTACTTGTTTTGTATGTTCTAATTCTTTTTTAAATCATTATTATTATTATTATTGTTGTTGTTGTTCCTTGTCAGTCTCATTAAAGTGTCTTTATCTTAACCCACGAGTTTTCTCACTTTTACTCTTCCAATCCTCTCCCCCACCTCGCTGGGCAGGGGGCAGTGAGCGAGTGGCTGCATTGGGGATAGTTGCCAGCTGGGGTTAAACCACGACAGCTATATAATATAGCTAAACTTTTTTTTTAGCTTACTTCATGTGAAAGCACTGAAGAAAACTGAGTAGCAAGTATTTCTTGTTCTGCAGGTAGAACTTATGTATTTTTATACAATATTTAAGCCTTCCTGACTCAGGTTGCACAAGGAATACAACTGATAACCATCATTTGGTTTGATAAAAGAGACTATTTTTTAAGTTACAGGATTTTCCTCCTTTTTTGATAGATGTGGATTTTGTTTGTTTATTTGGGCTTGTGGTGTGCAAACAAGCCAAATTATTTTTAAGGTTGAAAGAAATGAAGAAGACAAAAGCTTTATCAAAAGACTTGTAGCCTGACTTTTATCCATTGCAGTCAAATAAAAGAGAGGTAGGTCCTAATCTTTCCTGTTGTCTAACAACATGACTGTTTCTTACACAGAAATACGATGGCCATCTTCCTATAGAAATAAAGGCTGTTCCTGAGGGCTCTGTAATTCCCAGAGGAAATGTTCTTTTCACAGTAGAAAACACAGATCCAGAGTGCTACTGGCTCACAAATTGGATTGAGGTCAGTTTTGAAAGTTAACGTGTTTTTTCTAAGTAAATATTAATGCACTTAAATTAAAGGCTGAATCCTTTATTGGTTTAAGGGGAATCTGGCAGCTTTCATTTTCTGCTTTAAGTAAGCCTGGGGGGTTTTTTTGTGCTTTTACACAGACCTTTTCCCCCTGCTTGGCAAGGGACTGTAATAACTTTACAGGAAATGCACAACAGTACTTTCATCCCACAAGGAAGGGAGGATGGGGAAGGGGGAGTTGTGTGTCTTGTAGCTTGGGAGCTGTAACTCCTGAGGTGGTAAATACCTGGCCTACCTTATAAAGGTATTATAAAGCCTAATTACTTTAGCCCTGAAGCAAATTGTTGGAGGCATCAGTACTTTCTGAGTGGGCGGTGAAAATAAATAGATCTTTTTGGGCCTGGTTAAATGCTAAGTGGGGATTTTGAAATCCTAAGCAAACATACACCTAATAATGTGATGGGTTTTGTTTTAGACTATTCTTGTGCAGTCGTGGTATCCAATCACAGTGGCTACAAACTCTAGAGAGCAGAAAAAGATTTTGGCCAAATATTTGCTAGAGACTTCTGGCAGCTTAGAAGGACTGGAGTATAAACTGCATGACTTCGGCTACAGAGGAGTTTCTTCCCAAGAGGTGATACTACTTGTCTCCTAGTTTGAGACGTCTAATTGTTCTTAACCATAAAGGACAGTACTGTGCATCTGTTAACAGTTGCGTCCCTGTTGAGCTGTGAAACTGTGACTGGGGAGAGCGCACTGTGTTTGGACTTACTGTGGATGGGGGGGATCTGGGGTGGGGGGTCGGTGTGTGTCTGAACTGTGAGCGCTGGACTGGGAGAGCTTTTTTTCTATATGGAAGCTGTCCTTCCTGTGTAAATGCGTGAAGAGGGTGTTGGTGAAATGGGAACCGAATCAGAGTTTTGCTGTTACAAACTAGTGCTAGGCGGTGACTGGGTTTGGGCTTCGATGTTTGGCCTGGCAGCTGGAAGTTGCATCTTTTTCAGACTGCAGGAATAGGAGCTTCAGCTCATTTGGTGAACTTCAAAGGCACAGACACTGTAGCAGGAATTGCATTAATTAAAAAGTACTATGGTACAAAAGATCCAGTTCCAGGATATTCTGTTCCAGCTGCTGAACACAGGTAAGGTATTGGGCTATTAAACTGTTTTTAAAAATAGCTTAACAAAATGTAATTTTTTTCTTATCCATCTTTGTATCCAGAAATATTAAACTGTTTCACTTATGTCATACAGTAGTAGCCATGACTGATCCAATTGTTGAGGCAGAAGTTCAATACTGATGCTTGTGTATGTTCTAGGGGCACAAGAGTAGCACGATTGTTCTTAACTATAAATGTATTTTTAAATGTTTTTAAGTATAACATTCTTATCAGTGTCTAAGTAAATTTGAATGATTCTTTTTAGAACGAACTTGAAGGCTTACAGATTAAAGGTAGATATTGAGGATTTGTGTTATGAACTTTAAATTTTGTTTTAAACAAAAAATTGTAAAATGAAAAAAGCGTGTTAGTTGCAATTCTGGACTCTCCCAGATCATGTTTTCCCTCCAGAAGTTCCTCTAAAGATTTCCATCAGCATAACTAATTCAGCCAATGGTAAATCCTTGATCTCTCACTAAGAATTGTGGAAGTGTGTTTGAGAGTAACTGATCTCAAACAGACATTTGAGATGAAGAGCTCTCATTTTTTATAACCAAATCCTGTACAAGGTCAGGAGTGAATGCAAATCGTTGAATTGCACTTGCATGTCTGCATACTGAAATGAGCAGAATACAAAGGAAGGGACGGTTATGTTTTTCTTAGAGTACAAAATCTGATGCTTTTAAATAGCGAATATTTTCACTTAGGATTGCAAGACAGATACTGGAAAGGCTTACATGAATAGCCCTCAGAGGGCAGTGATCATCTTTAAAGGAACACTGCTTCATGTAGCTCTGGACCATTGCTGTAGTGCTGTTCTAGAACTCCTACGTCAGTAGAAATGATAGATGTTGTCTGAAACATCTCCTCTTAGCTTAGCTTAATACTAGTTAAATCCAAAAATGATGGCCCAAGCAACTATAAAATTCTTTGTAATGAAAGCAAACACATGGAGTCAAGAGAACAAGTGTCTTTTGCACAGCACACTGAAGTGGTGGTATGAGAACAGACAGCTTAAACTGCCCTAATTAAAAGTTTGCATTGCCAAACGCAGACTGCAGTCACGCCTTTCCAAGTTAGTACACAAAAAGGGGTCTCGTGCAAGAGACCCAAATTTTTCCAGAATTGTTCTACTGTTCCACAGCCACCAATGTGAGGTGGTGGTGTGAGTGTGGTGCTCGCCTCTGGCATGCCACCGGGGTTGTGCCTTGGACTTCCCCAACCTCTTCGGAACAAATTTTGGTTTGTCTCTTCACTACTGTGATCTGGGGCTTGTCCACACAGTAGTTCATGCTAGCATTTTACGGTAAAAATCCAATGTCCACTAGCTCTTACTGCACACCCGTTCTTTGCGTGAGGGTGTTTTTAGGTGTTCACACACAAGTTAGTACAGTCACTTATGGCAGCTGGTCTGTGACAGCCGCATGCAAAACAGCTACTGCCAATCCACTGGCATTCCATAACTTATTACCTCTTAGCAACTCTGGTTTATGTGCTTGCCTGTCCCCTTCTACCAAGGGTAATGCCCTGAGGTTCCTCTCAAAGAATGTTTGTATGACTGAGCGTAATAGTTTTATAGCACTGTTAAAAAAGAAAATACATTGTGTTTTCTTCTACGATTTTTCTGGTATATGCTGCTAGTTCTCTGCTTCTCATTTTGCAGTCTGAAGTTGCCAGGGCAGATGTTCTGTTCTTGCATCTGTAGTTCCCTGTCTGAATTTCAGGTTTAAAAGAGAAACTCTCTCTCAAACGTTAAAAAAAAATAAAAAAATTTAAAAATCACATTTATATGTGAAAGGAGTTTCATGTGTCAAGTGTTTTTCTGAGTTGCCAAAGATAAATCTGGGGTGCTGTTTATTTAGTATATAACATATTTATTATCCCTCCAACACAGAGCTGATAAGACAGCATGAACTATGTGCTTGTAATCATATTGCCTATTGTTATCTTGAACTGTGCTGGTAGGAAATACAGAATGTGTGATTTAACATATAAATGCTGCTCTAATATGGATTTTTCAATTGGCTTTACAGTACCATAACAGCTTGGGGGAAAGATCATGAAAAAGATGCTTTTGAACACATAGTGACACAGTTTTCTTCAGTGCCTGTATCTGTGGTTAGTGACAGCTACGACATTTACAATGCTTGTGAAAGAATATGGGGTGATGACTTAAGGCATATAATTGAAGCCCGAAGTCCAGAGGCACCACTTATCATTAGACCAGATTCTGGGAATCCCCTTGACACTGTTTTAAATTTAATCATTTTTTTTTTTTTTTTTTTTTCTTTTTTTAAGCCATTTGCATGTAAGATTGAGAAGGGCGATTGTTTGTTTTGTAGTAACTGGATAACAAACATAGGAGACATAATGCTCTGACTTGGTCCGCGTAGTGTATAGTTGATGCTGGGCAATTTTGACCTCTGAAAAAATGTAAACATTTACCTCATCTCAATATAGATATGGAAACTTTTGCAGTCTGAATAGTTTGATCTTTTTCATCAAACCCATTCTTGCATACCATCCTTGAAGCTTTTACAACAGTAACCAGTTCTGCTGGTCTAATGATGCTGGAATGATTCTATAAAGAGAAACTTTCATCACTTAATGACAAATAAAATGGGAAACAACTTGAGTATTAATAAATGCCAGGCCAGTAACACTTCCTACCACCGAGTTTAGGTATCTTGGCATCCTGTTTTAATGTAATTCACTGTTTTATGCACAAATACAAGCTTAGCACTCTTCTCCCTTTTGTAAGATGTGCATTTAAGTCAGTGGCACATGACCTCCAAGTTGAAAGATGCTTCTCGCCGCGTAGCTCTTTAGAGAGCATAATGATTGTTGCAGTTCTATAGTAAAAGCTGTTGATACCTCTGAATTTGAGTAGCTGTCAGCACTGTTCTAATAGAAAGTAGGGGAGATTTTAGTTATGTTGGTACTCTTATCAAATTAGATCCATACAGCTTTAACACTTTTGTGTTCTGCTTTGGGACAAGTGACATATCCCAGATAGGAACTTTGAATAATCTTTATCAGAACTGATAAGAAAAACTCCTAACTGAAGTGCTTAATTTAAATTATTGGTGGCTAACAAAATCAAAGAAAACTAAAAGCTTCATTTAACATCTTAAGGGAGGTCAAAAGAAGAGCAGAATCTTCAGCCAACACATTTAATAGCAAAAATTCACAGCAACCAAAGAGGGAGAAGAGGGAGGCATGGTTCTGATTAGCTCTTGGGTACAAGTTCGTAGAGGCCATATGGTCTGTGACTGCTTTAATCTGATGGCTTCCCCCACAATGGCTGGCATGCTTTTTGTTTGTGTGCTGCTGTGGACAGATTTAGAGCAGGATATGTGGATATATTTATGAGTTGGTTTGTTTTCTTGGGTTTTGGGTGTTTTGTTTTGGGGTTTTTTTGAGAGAGAGAGAGAGAAAGCATGAGTCAGTGAGGAAATCGTGTTTCTGTATTGGAATGGCAGGTTTTTATTTTTATTTTGAACTGTCTCCCTTCTCTCTTCAACAGGTCTTGGAGATCTTAGGGAAGAAGTTTCCCATTACGGAGAACTCAAAAGGCTACAAGTTGCTGCCACCGTATCTCAGAGTTATTCAAGGGGATGGTGTGGATATCAACACATTGCAGGAGGTAGGAGATCCTGTTCATGTGTCAGGGTGACGCTGATAATGCTGATATTTAATCTGGACTCTGTTACCACGAGTCAGGTGTTGCAGCAGAGACTGCTGACCCCACCCTGCCCTTCATTCCAGACGCTGGCAGCTATATCCTCACGTGTAAAACAAATTCATTAAAACTCCACAGGGCATTATTAAGATGCATAAAAAACCTAAAAGGCATTTCCTAATCCCTCTGTTGTAACGCTTCTCCTCCCACTGTCTCTCCTTTTGTTTGCTTTCATCCTGCTTGTCAAATCTAATTCAGGTCAAAATCTGGCAGTGTTTGGTCCTTTCATTGATATCTCCGGCACACTGTGTGGTTGCTGTGCTATAGCAACAGTGGTAATTAACGAGTTTGGCTAATTAGTTATGTACCATCTGAAGTGTGCTTGCACTCAAATATTGAAGTTGTAGTTTTGAAGGAGACCTTTTTTAAAAACAGGTTAAGGGTTCATTGATTTTTGGATAGTGGAATAAGGATCGTTGAAAGCCCAGATGACATGTATAACAGATTAGACTGTAGCCTGAGTCAAAAGTGCAATTTCATCAAGGCCAAAACTGGTTATTTAGTAGATGCTGCATGCTTGAAACTAGTTATAAATTCACCACTATTGACGAGATGGAGATCCTAGGTAATATAATGTGGCTACAAATGTACAGACTGCAGTAACTGCAGATGACAGGGGAGGAGGACTTGACTTTTATTAGGTTTGTCCTGTATCATTCATCTTCAGCTGTATTGGAGTTCAAAACCAGAAATACGTTGGATAAATTTAAGATTAATTTAACTTGATTTTATTGACACTTGTCTTAGTTTTCGAGATTGACACATCCTTAGATTCTTCTTAACAAAGTTGACTTTTGCTGCTTCTCAAAATTAGAAGCAAGAGAGACATCAGGCTTGTGCTTTAGTTAGTCTGAAACTGTCTGTATATTTGACATGGGCACCTGTGTGAACCTTAACAACAGAACTCAAATTTGTCACTCGGATCCTTGGAAAGCAGTTAATACTGAGATTATTACCTGACATGCCAACTATAGCGCAGTCATGCAGTATGGTTTTGTTCCTCCTCCAATAGCCTTTAAAGCAAATTTTATTTTACTTTTTTTTTTTTTTTTCCGTCCCATGTGGCTTTTTGAGAATATACAACTGTGCTAATGTGCTTAATGGAACACAAGCATGAGAGGTTAATAGCTGGAAAGAAAGTTTTATCACTCAGTACTAGGGGAAGAGAGCTTTATTTTTTAAAAAACTTCTGCTTGTTCTCAACAACCGTTTATCAGGACTGATGCCTGTGTTAGGCAAAGTAGGTTGTGGTTGAGACTTTCATGAGTGGTAACAGGAAAGAAACTGGACTATTAATTCTTTCTTGTATGGAACTCGATGGTTGCTTTCTGTAAATTATACTGGACAAATGTCAAGGATGCTTATATAGCATTGATTGTAATCAAAATATTAAAACTAGTATTTAAAATATTTTCATTAGAAGAAAAAATGCAATGCTCTCCAAGTTCTAAATAGAGCAGGAAAATAATTCCTGCAGCAAATGGCAGAGGATGAGGCAGAAGGAGCAATTCTTTGTTCAGATGATCTGCCTGTTTACGTATTTTCCTCATTGAACTGTAACTGATTATGAGGAAGAGGCTACCTGTAATATGTAGCAGAAGAGAACTGAAGGTGTAGTTCCACAGGATGTGCAGAGCAGACGTAACTCACTGCTGCCTAGTGGCCGCCTTCTCATCTCTTCCTGACTCTGTAACCTTGCTGCGCACATCATGTCAGCTTTGGTCATTGAACTGCTGGTCATTAAACTGATTTAGCCCACACATGTAGCAGCAAACTCACTCAGCTGAAAGCGATCAATTTTGTGGTTTAATGAATTGAATTTGGCCCAAAAGAGGGGCCAGTACTCAGCAGCACAATACAGGAGAGAGAATAAACTGTTGTTTTGAGCTGGGAGAAGCAGACGGGAAGGAAAGAGGCACTTCTCCTTTGACAGCAGCAAGTTATATTGGAGCAAAAAGATCATGATCTTGCAGCCTAATTTTAGTCATGTTTAAATTTCATGGATCTCTTTATCCTCTTTTATCAGCAAAACCAAGCTTACCATGCTGCCTTTTGGAAGACTGGGTAATAGCTTGCCATTTAAAAAAAAAACCAAACCCAACCCTGAAGTATAATTCATCCTTTTAAAAAAGGATTTTACGTGAACAGATATGAATATTGTTGTGGCAGTCTTTTTTTCCCCCCACTTACAGCCTGTGCAAGTGGTTATTCTAATTACTCTGTATCAGCCTTACGTTCTAGGTGTGATTTATTGTTACGGATCACATGAAAGGTAATGGGTACAATAGGAAGATCTAGAGTGAGTAATGACCAATCAGTCTCATTTAACGATCCAAACTAGCTGAAACAACAATATAGAAAAAAACTCAGAGTATAAACTGGATTTTAAAATTCTTTGTTTTAATAGGGGATGCTGGTAGAACAGGTAAGGAACCTTTTCTGACTTTCTTCTAGCATTTTCACTTTTAAAAATCATTCCAATCTGCTAACTCCACAATTTACTACACTTTCAAAGGATTTTCTTTGAACATTCAATTTCCAGGTGTCTTCAAATTTTTACACAAAGAAAATCCTCTAATCTGGAGTCACAGTTGGTATATCTAATCATGCTCATAATGGTCAGAGGAAGCTGGTCAAAACCTTGACACCTGAACTGTTCTGCCTGTATAGGTTTGAAGGTGCGAGACAAGAAATTCTTCTGTATTGTTTCCCTTTGGAGGAGGCTTGAGTTGTTTCAGATCTCCCCCTTTTCTTCTTCCCTGTTACTGCTGCTGTTTGCCATATTTTCCCCGTACCCAAGAAGCTGTTATCTGGGCCTCTGCTACACATCACTGGTAGAGTCAGAGTTGCCTTTCAACTTAGTCTCTATTCCCCTTCCCTTCCAGCTCTTCACCCAGGGTAAGTGAGGAGTTGTGCCTGTGGCACAAGATGAACAAGCCATCTGTAAATGAGAGCAGGAACGCTAGCTGAAAGGGGGTTCGCGTTTCTTCTCAGCCAGGCAAGAAGGTTAAGGGGCCATGGCCCAGCTACGCCGTACTTGTGCTAGCAGCTGTTAACCTACAAGTATCGCTGAACGTGAAGTCTAAGCATCATGTGCCTTGCTAAGGTGGTGTTGATACCAGGTAGTTTGTGCTACATCTTATGGGCATGTTCAAGAGAGTTCAGTGTCAGACCTGATCTGTAAAACTGGACAAGGAAAGGAGTAGAATGCATCGGCTTAGGCTTGGCCAACAGTGCCCATGGCTTCAGGCTTGGTCAGTGTCTTGACAGAACTTGATCAGAGTCCAGGTGGAGTTTACCTACATTTACCCATTCAGAAGGCAGTGTAGGTGGGCAGAGTCCGTATCCAAGCCCAGTCAAGTCTGGTTCCTTACAGTACTACAGAGCCTTATGCTTAAGTAGGGGGTATGCAAAATCCCTTTTCTTACCCTTTCTTTGTCATCTTCAGTTACTTCTGAGATGCTTAAAGGAAAATTTAATTCATGTCAATCCTTTCTCCTCCTTGAGTACCCCTAACTGCCTCTAGGAGAACCTAATCACCTGAAAATACATATTCCTTTTGTGCATGGGCACTGTCTGAAAGGGTGTGATGGTTACTGCTAAAATCAATAGGATTGACACATATCAAGAGGGTATTTGTTCAGGCTACAAAGCTTCCAAAAGGTTCTCTTAAGTGAAAGTCATGGTTGGTAGGGCCTGAGATTCTTTTGCTTGGCTTCTTAGATAAGGTTTAGTAAGCTGGTACCATTAGAATGATGAAAACTCACCGGTGAGATCTCTGCTAGGGAGATACCTGCTAAAAATGTGGTGGGGAGGAGTTCAGAGTGTACCCTCAAAAGGTTATGGCTCTGCAGTCCGCCTCCCCTGTTGGCTGGCCTCTGTCAGGCATTCAGACCAAGAGTATCCAGGAGGAGACAGTCTGTATGTGACTAAATGGGTAAACAAAATACTAGTATGCTCTTTTATTTACCGTAGCTACCCATTTGCCACTGCCATAGTTGGAATAATCTCTTTTTCTTTTTTTTTTCTGATTTTCTTTTTTTTATGAATAAAACTTTAATTTTGCCTTAGCTGTTGACTAAAAAAAAGTGGCTTGGCATCAGTAGCTCCTGAAACGGTCCTGTTCGGTGTTACTCTGGCATTTCTTTTTGATGCAGGAGGCTGAGACTGCACAAAGGATTACCAGATTTCTGGCTGTGTTGAGTTTTGAAACTCTGCACTGTTCCCCATAGATTATGTCCTTCCATTCTGCCTCTCACCTTCCTTTTTTCTCGATGGATGGGATTTTGTTATTTCACCTGCTCTGAAGTTTTCTCGCCCACTTTTGTTAGCAAAATGTTTAGGGGATAGGACTTTAAAGATGCCCTTATTGGGGCTATAGCAATCATTTCAGGCTGTCATAAGAGTAACAGGCCAGGGAAACAGATTTTGGCCATTTATGAGCATGACGAAACTAGCACCCATTACTTCAGGCTAGAGGATGTCATGTTTGTCTGGATAGAATGAAGGTGGGGGGAAATACTGTAGTAAGTTTTAACTTGACTGTTGATGGCAGACTAGTTGTTCACATTGATCTGTACCTGCATGAGAAGGTGGCAAAGCGAACTCTTTGAGCAGCTTTATGTATTTCCATTTCCCATCTTCAGAATTGCTAATCTGATTAATTCTAGTCAGTGTGATTTTTCAGAATTGCTCTGTTGAAGTCATTGGTCAAAGTGGGTAACAACTTTCCGGAACAGATGAGCAAGATGACTGCTTTGCTTCAGGATACATGCTATGCTTTGAGGTCTTCCCATAATTCGGAGAAACTGGAGGGCTCTCAAATAGCCCCATGAAGTCTTTATTTTCTTTAAAGTTTTCGTTGTCTGGGCATTACATTACTGTGCTACCCTAATTTGGGAAGTATGTATGTTGGCATGGTAGTAGTTTTGCAGCAAAAGCTTTCTATAATTATGCAGTGCTGGAATCACAAATAAAAAGGCAAACAGCGAGCCAAGTATTGACAGAATTGTTACATACATCTCCTGGAAACTGAATGTTAGTTGGTTTAATTGTCTGTAAAAGCATCTTGTTTAAGTAGTGTAATATTTTTGTGGGAAAATGGCATGGCCTAAAAGTATGCTCCGTCATAATTTTCTTTTTCTTATTAGATTGTGGAAGGAATGAAGAAGAATAAATGGAGCATTGAGAATATTGCCTTTGGATCTGGGGGAGCTTTGTTGCAGAAACTAACCAGAGATCTCTTAAACTGTTCCTTCAAATGCAGTTACGTGGTGACCAACGGTCTCGGGGTATGTCTTTGTACAACTTTTACTATTACGTTTTCAGTAGAGGCTTCCCCACTTAAAAATCTCTTTGATGCTTCCTGTTACATTACCATCATCTGCATTAGGTACACAAGCCCCACAAAGCCCTTTCCTTTTGAAAAAATACTCTTCATTTTAGGTAAATGTCTTCAAGGATCCAGTTGCTGATCCGAACAAAAGGTCAAAGAAAGGACGACTGTCGCTGCATAGGACACCCGCTGGAGATTATGTAACGCTTGAAGAAGGCAAGGGAGATCTTGAAGAGTATGGGCAGGTAGGAATTTCCAAAGTGCATTACATCATTCTCATACAAAAATAGACTTGAGAGGAAAGCGGCTTGTAACTTAATATCAGAATTTATTTTTTATTGTCTTTTTGTTCAACTCCCATCTTACTACTTCAGAAGTGCCCCCAGTGCCAAATTCAGTAACAGCAGACTGTTAGAATGTCAGTAGAATGTTCAGGCTTTACAATTAGAGAACTTTCTCTTTCGTTTGTCTTGAGAACATTGCTGCTTTTTTCAAAAACTAGTATCTCAATGTTGCAGTATATATACTAACAAAGCAGTTTTGTATGGGCTGTATCGCACGATTTGAGTAGTGACCTGACTTGGAGGTGGGGGAGTGACAGACATAACTAAAATTTGTTTCTACTTTCCCATTGAGATTTTTGAATAGTTTCTTCAGGAGTTAATGCTCTGGTCATGGAGTAGTTGCTAGTTTTCAAAGATGTAAATTTAAACTAGAAATCAAATTTCACTGGTAGTTCTTTATAATTGCAAAGCGAGATGCTATTTCAGTAAAATAAGCACAAACTTTATGCTGATCTCAGGCTTTCAATTTGATGTCTCTTATATTTTCAGCATGCAAGGAATTAAATGTTTAACTGCCTGTTGAGCCTCTTCCTGAAATAAGAGGTCTGAAAATAAGTGATCAAATTGCACTTCAGCCTTTAGATGCAGGATATTTCTTGAGTTTTCTGGTATACAGAAGCACATTTCCGAGCTACTAGGCAGAGGGGTACAACTAGGCATACTGGTCTGTGCGACAGTAAGCAGAAAACTGAGATCTCTCTGAGAAATTTCAAGACAGAAAACAACCTGAGTTGTATACACTGTGGATAATGTGGTCTGGATGCAACGATTTAAGAGAAAAGACTGTCAAAGTTATATATACACGTACGCATGTGCTGAACATTTATATATATGTGTCTGTAGAGAGGGAGGGACCTAATGGTGAGAAATCTCTTCAAAACAAATCACAAGACTTTGGCTCTGAAATTAGGCAATATGCAGTGACTTCATTTTTGACAGGTGAAATAAGTAATTTTACCAATTTTCTGTCCCGGGATACTAGAGAGGGTTGTTTGTGCAGTACAGGTTCTGGGGCTCCCTGGGAAGTGACAAGTTAATACCCTCTTTTGTGGGCCCATTGCCCTGAAGCCGCAGGTCCTTGCAGCAGGTCATTAAGCACAGCAACTGCTCAGCGTGGCTTTTGTGCCAACTTTTCTGTACAAAGCTGTGCTTATTGATCTTCCAGCGTGCTGTTTGCAAGCACTTCTTGATCCACTGTTTTACAAAATGTATGTGCAAAGGGGTCTGTGAAGGAAGATTCCCCCCTCCTTGTTGTTGCTCTAGACGGAATAGAGATGTCATTTAAAGCTTTGTAATGAAATTGTGTTTAATTGGTTGAGTGTTGCCTTTTTTACTAGCTGTTCTAGCAATGTGTATTTAGCGTGTGTGTATTTGGCTTTGGTCAGATGTGGGCAACTCACTTTAGGGACTACTCAGCACAAAGCTTCTGTCTGCGCACGAGATGGCCTAAATTCCTTTCTTCTGTCTCACCATTAGTGAAAGGTGTCAGGGGAAGCTGTAAAGATTTAGTATCTTGACAGTTTAAAGCTCTGCTCTTACCTGGCTTGATGTGGGTGCTCGCTGTTGAACTCGTGTAACCTGTGTTGTTTGTTCATTTGCCAAATCACCCTCGCTAAAACAGTGGTGTTTCTTGCAGGATCTCCTTCATACAGTGTTTAAGAATGGAAAGGTAACGAAGTCATATTCATTTGATGAAGTAAGACAAAATGCCAGGCTGAAGAACAGTGAACTAGAAACGGCGTCTCACTAAGTTTCATTCCATGTCCGTTCATGTGTGTGTGTAACAAGTACGTACTGCATAGCTACTGGGTTTATTGTACAGATTTGTGTGTTTGTGTTTTATGACATTGTAGCCAAATTATTTGTTGGTTTATGGACATACTGCCCTATCTTTTGCCAGTCTTTAGAAAAGATGAAATCAGGAAATGGTACTTACATTGTAAAACATATTTAATGCTAAAGTGTGCGTTTTAGGGCCCTTTGCCGGTAGTGATTCAATCTGGTATTGATCTTTTCACAAATGAGACAGAGCTGAGAAACTTTTTTATATATAACAGAATATCACAAAATGGATTTACATAAAATTATCATGATTGCTTTATGTTTATATTTAACTTGTATTTTTGTACAAACAAGATTGTGTAAAATATATTTAAAGTTTCAATAATTAAGTCTTTCCAACTTTTCATGATTTTTATGAGCACAGACTTTCAAGAAAATATTGGGGGGGGGGGGCGGGGAATCCATTGCCTTTTGTCCATTAATCAGCAAATAAAACATGGCCTTAAAGTTTGTTGTGACATTGTACCATTTGATGACTAAATCAGGACTCGTTTCTCCTTAAGATCCCATAGAATTGCTCACCTCACCGTTTCTTGTAGTTGTCTGTATTAGTAAATCTGCATTAAAGAAAATTACTGTTCTTACTAGAAGGTTTAGGTACTACAGACCTTGCCGGCACGGTAGGGTATGTAAATGAAATGCCAAATTTGAAAGGATTCTCTACTGCAACTTAACTTGCCAAGTCTATCCCACTTGGCATATGCACCTCAATATTTTAAGAGTAAAGTTTTTAAGAGATCTCCTCTTCCACTATAGAATATATGTGTAAAATACTGAAATATGGAAGCGGTGTATTTTAAAGTAACTACACTTCTGGGTTTATTTTTCATATACTGTAAGTGACATGACTTTAAAGCAAAATACTGGACTGGGTAGTGCACTTTTTTACTTTTTTGTATTTTTTTCATTGATTTGCCTTTTGTCAGACTGGATGTTAAATTGTAAAAATGTTTAACTATTTTTGTTAACAACTTTAATAAAACTTTATGCTAGCCAAACTCCTACATGAATGGCAGACCTGTTTCCCCTTCTCGCCCTGCCTCACTGGGGTGAGGAGGGGCTTTTCTTCTGCAGAGGGTAACTGTAAAACAATGTGTTTGAGAGATACTTTTGAACTGTCTGCACTTGATTGTATTTGCTCTCTGCATATGCTTGATTTGAATATCTGCTGGAAGACAAAACTGTTGAGGATTTTTTTTGAGAAGCTATGTCGTAACCTCTGAAATATTTGATAGTACTGTAGGATGGCTCTCGCTAGAAAAGTACCTCCCTTACTTAAAAAACAACAGCAAAAGCAAACAGCTCCTGTGTTATGCTGATCATCAACTATCAGCCAATAGCTTAATATACTGGTGTAATTAATGTTTCTAATTAGTAAATGATGTTCCAGAAAAATGCTAGGGGTCATCTAAAATAATTTAAGCCTACATCATTTTATAAAACGTGCTTTTAAAGGAAGACTGAAAAGCCATACTTCATTGTTCTTATTCTCTTGCCAAAAAGGGCCACATCAAAGCACCCATAGTATTTCCAGGGTTTGTGGTTAAGACGTTTATGCCCAGTCTGAATAGTTCTTGTTAATAAAAACTTGTTTTCCACTTGTAGTGTATGTAATTATACATTTAAGTGATGTATTGTTTCAAAGATAGTGCTTTAGTAAGACTCTAAATGCTGACCTTTCACACTGAGGAACTGCCTTCCCTTTGCTATAAATGATGTTGTTTGTATTTGGCCAGGAAAGGTTTGAAATCTGGACCTAGGATCAGTAGCAGGTAAACAGACAGAGGCTATTTCACTCCTCCACATGTGTACTAGGGAATTTTATGATGTATGGTTTAAAAAACAATAAAGTAAATGCTGCTTTCATTCTGTACCAATAAAAATTTTGATAACTATTGACTACCCATAACTGATATTTTTGTACTTGAGAACTAAGAATATACTGTGGAAGCACTGTTTTCTTGTGTACCATGAAATACATTAGTAATTGTTCGGTATTGTCTAAAACTTTTAGAGTTGAAGCAACTTGTGCATGTCACTTTCAGAAGTTGTCACATCACTCATTTTCTTAAATGTTAGTATCTTTAAAAGGAAAAAGAAAAAAAAAACACCTGGTGCTATTCAGACCTGAATACATGTCTCTGTGTTTGGCGGTTTGATATTCTGGGCATCAAGGGGTTGACAGAAATTACTGCAGTGCTTGAACCATGAAATATCCTGATTCTTCCACATGAAAGCAGACAGCATGTTTGTTTGCTTTAAATTACTAGATTTGTAGTCATTGATATATTTTAATTATCCCCATTTCATAATATAATACAGTATTTGTATTTAAAAATAGGAATTGGGAGTTTTGTGTTTAATACTCTTATTTGTAACCATATTTAGCATAAGAAATGGATTTTATAAGACTATTTTTTTTCTTCAGCTGCATGATTATGAAAACATGCTTTTTTGGTACTTTGAAAGATCTGAGGAGAGAACAGAAGAGTACTTAACTGTTTGGTTTGCCAAAATCAGAACAAAGCTTAAACAGCTGGTTTTTTTCTTACAGGTTTTTACATTCCTTCTTAACCTGTTTAGTGAAGAATAAATACTCCTCACTTAAATCCTCTGTTAAAAGTAATTTTAATGTACTTGACATCAAATACCAGTATGTAATACACATGGAAATAAAGTTTAGTTCTGGCAGTGAAAATGATAGCCATCTGACTGTGTCTTAAAGTTGGGATGTTGGGCATCCGATTTCCTTCCTGGGCTCTTTGTTGCCAAACGCGGAGCAGAGTCGTGCTGTCATTGCAGCCCTCTGTAGGGAGCTGCTTCGTTGGCTCGCATGCAGTTTGTGATTAAATGATTGAATTTAATCAGCTCAGTTCTAGAGAAGGGAAACTGGGCTCTTTTTTTGCTTTTTTGCCCCACCCCACCCCCACCCCCCTTTTTTGGGGCTGGGGTGTGTGAGCACATCGGTGCTTCAGCATCTTCCCTGTTCGTGCTTAAAAATGAAGCACTTATAACTGAGTTTGATACAAGGAATTATCCTCTTTTTATATTTGACATAATCCTTTCTCAAATAAAGATTCACTATTTCAATTTTACCTCTAAAGCCACTAAAAATGCCTGTTTAAAAGCAAATTAACCAACGATGTTTCAGCCAGCCTTCAGTTCACTTCAGGATGTGTCAAAAAATGTCAGCTCTTCAGCAGAGAGAACGTTTCATGTCCCTTTGGACAGGATTTTCATAACTAGATGTTACACTTTTAACTCCTACATAACTCTTAACTTGCAGAGGGTACGTTACAAACATAGTCGCTGTTAGTGTGGGCGTGTAAGGCACCTAGTGTAAAGATTATTTATCGTTATTTGTTGCTGGTCTCTTCAGGTCATACCATAATGTAAAAAGGGGCTCTTGTAGCCTCTAATAATGGCATTTTAGCACTTGAATTCAGAGTCTCCGTTACATTATCTTTACAGAGAACATGCACAGCTTAAGCGGTAGGCAGGCCTCTTCCTCCTCCCCATGCTGGTGAGATCCTCCATCTACAACACTGGCTTTTCTCACTCTAATCAGCCTTGGTGCAAATTAAAAGTGATTACCGACGGTGGGCAGGCGGTGGTAGGCTCCCGGGTCATCATGCAAAGGAGTCAGCAGGGAAATGCCAAGCCTCGGGCTGCGCAGGAGAAGGCAAGAGACTCACAAATGTATCTCTTCCTACGTCCTCCAATTCTACTGTAATAAATGAAATAGTATCTGTCCTGAGCTGCTTAAGGCAGGAACTGTAAGGATTCATTTGAGCAATGGTAATTGCATCTCTGCTTGGTAACGTGTGGGTGTTTTTTGTCCATGAGAGCCCTATCGGGGTCCTCTAGGTGCACACCTCTGTGGAAGTTGTAACACATGAATGAAAGATGACCCTCTTCTCTTACACCTGATGGGTGAAGGCACGTGATGTGGAGGGCTGCGTGCCTTTTCAATAACCCAATGACCAGAAATAAGGGAATGCTGAGACTGAAGATGCTCTGTGAACTCACAGTTACGGAAATTGCAGTTGTTAACCAGGGATGTTGTTCGTTCCCCTGCCCCTGCTGTTTTACTAGTAGCACAGCTGACCTTGTTAATGACTTGAAAACACCCTTCACAGTTATCTAAAGATGTTTGGGTTTAATTCATGGTAAGGGATGAAAAGCACTTAGCAATAGAGCATTTTGAAAAAGTATTTTCCTGTGGCACAGTGTTTTGTTGAAAGGTGCCCTGACACCTGCTGTAACATAACCCAGAGCAATTCAAAGGGTATGGGAGTGAAGTCAGCAGGATTCTTCTCAGGCAACATATTTTGTTCCATATCATTTCCTTACTAATCTTTATGTGAGTACTGCTAGCTGCTTTTTGAATAGAATTTCTAGAATCTTCAGTTTATGGTGAGGTTTCCTGGAATCAGAATTGCAGTCCTCTCTCCCGCTCCTGGCTGGTGCGGAGAGGTCTCTTAAGGATGGATAGGGAACCATCATGCCTCCAGCAAGGTTTTTACTTCCCTCTTATACAACTCTTCTGAGTAGAAGGGCAAGTTTATTGTTTGTTTACCTTTAAGCCAAAAAAGCAAAAGATTTGGGTTGTATAACTCCTTTCCCCCCAGCAAATTAGACTCTCTAAATCAATTCAAGCTGTTTCTAGATCACTAGATATATTTACTCAAGCATACTGTAATTTAGCAAGATACGTAACTATTTACATTTTCTTACACTTCATTGATTAATATTGGTCTATGAGATCTGAGGATCTGATTTTTTGGAGTTGTTCCAGTGCTTGTGTCAAGTAAACGTATCGTATATAGCCAGTTAATTATAAATTACTGAAAATGGCTTCAGAATTTTCTGTAATTACAGTACTTAAGAAATTGAAGTGTGTAGATAAAGAATGCATGGACAGATCTAAGGGCTTGGCATCTTTACTTCTTTGTCATTAGTTTAGGTTAAAGCTTTCACATCAGCTTTTATGCAAAAGGAGATGAGGAAACTTACTTTATAATGGTTGAGTATTCACATCACCAAATTACTAATAAAAGTAATACGCACATCAGACTGACGGTATGGGCTCTAAACCTTCCATCTTCTAAGGTAAAGTGAAGAACATCATTCTCAAACGTCTTCCTTTCCCACAAAAGGGAGAAGGGAAAAAAGGCTGTTTTCTCAGCCCATTTTGGATGCGGTTTCCTCAGCTTTCTGGCTAAACAGCAAGGCTGGTATGCGTATCCCTTTCCAAGCTGTTTTCCCTATTCCAGAAGATGCTACCCTATTTTAAGCATAAGGAATTGCGGCTTGTTGGATGTGTCAGGAGGCTGGCATACCCCGGCAGTTTCAGAGGATGATCTCTGAGTGGCATGGCTTTGGGTAGAGGTATGCCTGTAAGTCGCAGAAAGGTCAGCACGTGACAACTAACCTCCCTCTGGTGAGGGTGTCTCCCTGTCACTGCTGTCACAGCTGAGCAGGTTCAAGCCCATCCTGTAATCTGCTGTGCAAACGTGGAGGCTGCTCAGCCAACGCAGAGCGTTGCCGTGTCCCTGTGATAACAAAGCAGGGGTCTGGTGACGTGCCCCCGTCTCACCTTAATCCATTTTTCAAGGGTTGTAGCTGCTTGTTAAGCCAAATGCCAATGACAAACTTCATTAAAGCTACTGTTCTTTCCACACACTGGTTTTTGCAGCCTCACCGCCAGCGCTAGTGCTTGAAGACCATTATTTGCTTTTATTGCAACGATAAATCTCCAGAAGGTAAAAAGGAAGATTTCACCACGAGGTTTTGCAATCTTTACACCTTTGGACAAAAGCAAATAGATTCACACACTAAAACCAAGAGAGAAAGCTGTCCTTTTGCTGCCTTTCGTGTCCTGAGCTGTGACCGTGAACATGTTGATAGAGACGTGAGGATTTGGCAAAACTACGAATTTGTTCTCTTAAAAATTGGTTTCCTTATAAAAGCCATATACTGAAACATGCACTTATAATCTTTACAGTAATTCATAAACCATAGATGAATACTCAAACACTTTAGCTTGGTTTCTGCGGGTGCTTCTTGACTCCCCAGTCCCAGCCAGGTGCCAGGCAGTTTCCAGGTGGTTAATCCCATCGGACAGAGAGTCCGCACAGACACACAGCGCGGCAAAGTACTCAAGTACATAGAGGGCACAATGCTGGGTCTTGTGTCTGCTGGGAAAGTCCAACGCGATTTGAAATAACCCCATCACGGAGCCCCGAAGGACAAAATGCGTTTGTGGTGGGTTTTGGTGAGCCTAATTCTGCTCCAGCTCTGCTTATAGCTGCGAGGCTATTCCCGTGGCTGGTTTGTTGTACGAAAGCACGCAAGTGTGTGATCCCTGGTCTGTCTTTCACAGCCTGTACTGGATTAGGCAAGACCTGGAAAGAGTTTCATTAGTTTCTTCCCTGTTACAACGTGGTCCTGCCCAAAGGCAAGAACCTATATGGTGATGGACTATGTGGTGTGCTGTAGGCCAGCATGAGAAGAGGGAGTGACTTTGCATGTTGTGATATGATTGTAAATAATAATTCCTTCCCAAGTCAATTGTTTAGACATACATGCTGTCACCAAGATGGTTGTTGTAGCACTGCAGCAAAGGCAAGGGTACGGAGATGTGTGTTGGCTAAGGCTGCTTCTGGTTCTTTTCCAACTGGCTTTCTTTATCTACTACTCTCTTAAAATGTAATTTGGAAAGTACCACTCTTACCAAGCAGCCGCGTGTAATTTTCCTACGATGAGGTAAAGCTCTGTGTTACAGTCTCTGTTCTTGCCTGACAGTTGAATTGCCTGGGTTTCTTTGTGTTTGTTTGTTTGTAGTGCTATTGAGCTTTGCACTGACATGTTTATGAAGCTCTTTTTTATAACCTCAGGATTTTGTATTGAAGTGGTAGTAGATGAATCATAACACATCACTTCATGCGTGAGGTTAGGGTTATTTTTTCCTGTACACATCAGTTTATGTTTATGCTAAATTTCATCTCCCATTTTAATTTGCAGTCACTGTGTTTCCTAAGGTCCTTTTGCAATTCTTCACAATCAGCTCCCATCCTTACTACCCTCAGTAACTCTGCACCTCCAGCAAACTGTCACCTACCTACTCATCCTTCTCTAGATTGTTTAATAACATGTTGAGCAGCATGAGTTCCGGCACAGATCACTTCAGTGGAGTTTCACACTCTCTGTGAAAGCTGAGTTTTCCTGCTGTGCTTTCTATCCTTTAATTAACATCGTATCCATCTAAGGATCTCCTCTCATGCCTCAAAACTTCTTAGCTTTCTTCAAGACTTGATCACAAACCTTGTTGAATGCCTTTTTGAAATTAAAGTAGGTTATATTAAAAGGGTCTCCCTTATCCACACAGCCTTTGACTCCTTCAAAGGACTTCAAAGACAGTGACTTTCTCTTGCACATGTCATCCAGAGTCTTCCCGGGGAGCCTAAATTCATTTCTTCCACTGTAATTACAAAGTTAAGTTTGTCCACCTTCAGCATCCAGCCCGTCGGTTTTTCTGTGCCTTTGTCCACAAGACCAAAAGTCTTTTGAAAATCTGGAAAATCTGGCTCCAGACAACTCAGGGAGTTTGTGAAACTGAATCTTGTTCTTCTGCTGTCTTTGCCATATTGCAATACGGTCCTCAGCGGCGAGTGGCACAATGCCGACAAGATTCTACAGTCTTATTCATGTGCTGACAGTCACCTAGTTCAGTGGAGTAGCTTGGGATAAGAAAACCAGCTGGCTATTAGGACAAATCTGTTCTTCAGGTCTGAATTAAAGAGACACAATTGCCAAGTGACAGACCTGCTTGTGGGAGGCTTGTCACCTGGTGATGCTTCTCAGGGACTTGCATGAACAGGAAAGCTGGACGTTATGAAAGAGACAGCCTCACCAGTCACTTCACAAGGAATCTGATGTGGACTAGAGGCAGGGAGAACCTAGTCTGCACAGTGCTCGTCCTTGGACTCCAAAGAAGTTCTTGTATTCAACAAGGGACTTTTGTTTTAGAATCCCATGCAAGGCTCTGTGGATATGTCTCATGTCCTGAAAAAATAGTTACATAAACCTGGTCATCTCTGTCCTTGAAATGAGGGTATATTGACACTGCAGAGGTGCCTCTGGCATATTTGGTGGGCGTGAGGTGAGCACGGGCAACTGGTATTTTACATATGCTGACTGTACAAGGGTCACATGCCTCTAAGTATATGTACATACATGTATATTTTACACACACTAAGACGCAAATCTCTGTCTATAAATACACGGAGATATATAGATGCGTATATATTCTATCTGTAGAAGGATATGTCCATAAAGACTAAAGACATCCTAATATGATCTTTCATGGACTATGATCTTTCACAAATTCTGGGTACGGGGATCCTGCCCTTCTTCCCCATGGCTTCATTTTATACATGAAAGGGTTGTGTAAGCAGCTTTTTCAGCTACCACCTGACTGGCAGCTTATGCTGAAATGATCATCTATGATTACTCCTAAATCTGTCTCTGAATTAGTGCTTGCCAAGGCAGTCTGCATGTCTGTCTCTGGTGTTGTGTAAGTTGGTATTTATCTACCTGCCAGTGGACGTCATGTGACTGGGACCAGGCAAGACCGGTTTTCGGTTTTCGTAGCAGTAACCTATCTTCATCCCTCTTTATTACCCTTCAATTTGCATGTCTTTCACGGGCTTCAGCAGCAGAAGTTTTATGTCATTGTCTAGTTCACTGATGAACAAACTGAATTGTGGCAAAAAGACCCCAGCCCTTTGGCACTGCTGCTAAACGTGGTTGTGTTTGTTGGTGACTCCCAAAGATCAATGTTTTGAGATCAGTGGAAGAACTAGTTCTTAATCCATGTAGTTAATAACCTGGCAATTACATATAAATAAATAAAAAAAACCAAATGCGGTGCTGTACTAATGCCTTGGAGGAATTAACTAATTGCATTAGGATGGTTTTCTTTATTCAACAGACCTGCAATCCCATCAATAAAAAGACATCAGCCTTATTTAATTCCATTTATTACTACTTATTAAAGTTCTGTGAACGGAAAGGTTAAGGACGATGTCCCTTTAGGTTTGAGCAGGAAGTACTGCCAGCCAGATCCTGGCATCTACTGCAATTCCTAATGACAAAAGGAAATACCTTTAGCTAAGCAACATGCTGGGAATATTTGGATGGAGAAAACAGCCCTGGAGGAGAAGTGAGACCTGTGTGTTAGCTAGGTAAAGTCACAGGAGAAGCAGAAACCATCACCCTGGGGACTGTCCTGCCTGGCACAGCCCAGACCGGGCAGCTCATCTGTCCCTGGGCAAATGTCTGCGTTGGACCAAACTCGCTGAGCCACAGGGCTGGGGCTCCACCTCAGCACCAGTGGGGCTCCTGGGTCATGGGCTGGGGGTGAGGGGAGGTCCCAGGTGAGGAAGGTCGGGGCACTTCAAGGCACTCAAAGCCTGGACAGAACCGACAGATGATGGTGCAGCTTGCAGCTATATTTCTGTGAGATTAAAACCTGTGTACTTTGGCGATAAAGAAGGTGGAAGATAGCTGTGGTGGACCTTAATCAAGTTGGCGCTACATCCCCAACACACTGCTCCAGCAACATTTAAAAGCTTCTGAAATGAACATAAATGTAGTGTTCACCCATGTTTATGTGTCAAAAGTCACCACAAAACAGTGAGCAGTGCTGATGAGGTAGGAAAAGAGTAAAGGAACAGCATTTTTAAGGGAGAGCACAACTTTGAGATACACATGGTCCAGGGCAGGCTGGTGGTACCTCCTCTCCAGTGGAAAGGGCCACCTCTAGCCCCTGTTATGCCAGTGGCTGTCATACACACAAGAAGGCCCAGTGCATTTGTGTTTCAAAACTGAGTTCCAGGTCAGCCTAGCTGCAAGCTCGAGGACAGCAGAAGTCACACAGACCAAGGGAGTCTGTAGGGAAATGGCTGCTCCAAGGATGCCAGATCCCTCTGTCTGCAGCTAAGAAAAGCCAGAGGGACGGGCACTGCTGTGGGCATCCTGTTAAGCACAGGCTAGGACTGTATAGCTCTCACTAGTGACTTTCAGCTTCCAAAACCTTGGCTGTAATTTGCTAAAATGCATTTTGCCTTTACCATCACACCTGTCCAAGTGGGAGGGAAGGAACTGAACTGGAGCCAGCTGAGCACCCTTTGAGCATGCTGCTTCCCTGGAAGCGTGATGCTGAAGCCAAGCAGCACGGCCAAGCCATCCGGGACCCTACAGCGAGTCCTTTCCATCAGCAGTTGCTGCCCAGATGCTGCTCTCAGGAGGGACCTCTCTGTCCCTGCAGCCCAGCAGCCCCTGGAGTGACTCCATTCCCGGCTCCAGGTAAGTTCTAAAGGTGAGTGAGTAGCCTCAGGCCAAAACTACACCTGGTCTTCAGGCAGCATCAGGCTTCTGGTGAAAACTATTACACCCACCTTGTGTCTATATAGGGTTTATTTTCCCTGGGGGGAGGCCCGCTCTCTCAGGACAGTATGTGACGTTTTTCTCTCCTGTTGGTGCAGGCTGGGGACAGGGCACCCCTGGGTGATGGGCAGGTGATGGCAGAGCCAGTGGCCCACAAGAGATGCGCTATATCTCACTCATTGATGCTTCCTTCTGATAAAGACCCTCTCTGACGGGCTCGGTGTCAGCTCAGTACCAGTCAGGAAAGGGCAGCAGACAACTCCAGAAAGGAAAAATTATTTCAGAAGTGAAAGAATCCAGGATTCTCTGATGCCTTCCTCTGCTGGGTGAATAACAAACCACCTGGCCACAGCATTTGTAACTAGACTCTCCTCCATATTTTTAGCAACTGATCTATGAGATCATTTTTCTATTTTCAGTTGTTTGTGACTTGGGACTTTTCTGCTGGGAATATGCTGAGCAGGAAGGACCATATACCCTTATCTTCCAGCGAGGGGCTGAGCAGACCCTACGTACCCAGCAAAGGATACTAATTTTATGAGCAATTTATCTCCCTGGAGCATCAGCAATCCAGGGCATCAACAACAGTTTTGGAAATGCCCTCCACGTTGTTCCTCCAAGATGCATGAGAATAAGTGTGTACCTAGGAAAAGTCCAGACAGTCCTCATTAAACTGACCTGAACACTTCCATAAGCGTGCAGAGTCTGTCTGTAAGCCTGGATGTCATCTCCTGTGCCCCATTTGCAAGCGAACAGTGTCTTGCTTAAAGCAAGAAATGTAATTCCCACACATGCCTTTCAATGACTCAGTAGTTTCAGTGCCAAGGGTCACACAGCAGATCATATATTCTGAGTATCCTACACCATTCCCAGTATTAACACAGTGCTTGCTACTAACACCTAGGTCTGGTAGCTGGGCACTGCCATCTGAAAGGGGCAGCTTCATCGTCTCCCTCTTGCCTGCTCCTCTCCTGCCTGCCCTACGGCATTACACGCAATGTGCCTTACATCATCTCTTACCTCAAAGGACAAAGGGACCCTGACCCTGAGTGCTGCTGTTCATTCATAAAGGAATAAGGATGCAGTAACTAGTTGACTGAGCCATAAGCCACAGCTATAACTTTACATCAAGCCAGCAAAATTACCTGCAGGATTCCCCTAATGCTGTCCGTGCTGTGCTAAAACTGCAGCTTTCTTTATCTGTGCCAGAACTTTAACATTCATTAAAGAGAGACAACCTCTTGCAACTGAGGCAAGGCTCAGAAGAGACAAGTTACTTGGGCTGTCTGCAAGTGGCCCCAGCAGTGCAGGGATGCAGAGCTGCCGGCCACAGCTCGGCACGCTCCTGCCTGCTGTGTCAGGCACGGCCTCAGCCACTTGCTCCCATGGCTAACAGCTCCCCCTCCAAATTTGTTTCACATTGTAGAAGTGATTTCTTAGTAGCAGCATCCTCCTGGCACCACATCTCACCAGCCCAAGTCCCCTGTAATGTCACCTTTTCTCCCCAGGTGGCTATGTATGGACATGCATCAACCACTCCCTGTCCTCTCTTTGGCAGGATAATTAACCTCCCACTGCAAAGTGCTTCGTAAAGAGGAGCTTATCCCCCTTCGCCAGCAAACCTGCACCACATCAACAACCCTCCAAAAGCCCCTGCAGTAGTTGCCACCTGGATGGCAGCAGTGCCGCCATCCCCTCAGCTCAGTGTCCCCCACGGCCGGGCCGGTGTCTCACAGCAGGGCGCCAGGGCTTGGCTCGCACCCCAGTCCCACTGCGCCCATGTGCTGGGTGGGTGAGCACTGCTGACCTTTAAGACCTTGGCACAGCAGCAGGGTTTCCAGCCAGGATGAAATTCTGGCTCTGGAAAACCGAGAGTAAATCCAGGGGGAGGAGATCTCCATTTTGCCTGAGCAGACCCCCAAGTTCAAGGTAATTTTGGGATTTTTGCACATTAGGAGCCTTGGCAGGGCTCCACCGACAGAAGCACAGCCGCCGGCAGAAGCACAGGCACCAACCCGGTGGCACCGTGCAGAGCCACAGGACACAGGAGCCCCTCACAGCCTGACGGCCACCACCGACCTCTGCGAGCCAGCAAGTGCAAGATGTCCCAGCCTTGGGACTTCAGCATTTCCATGGCTTCAGGTTCACCAACTCAGCTGAAGGAGTTTTAAGCTACTTAATTACTTTTTCTGTGGTGCTTCAAATGTATAAAGTGCTTATAGAAGTACAAAATGGCAGTTTTACTGCCAAAAGGGGATTGTTTATCAGGTTTTATTTCCTTTCAAGTTAGAGGAGGAGAGTGGAAGAAAATATGAACTTTTTTTCTCCGAGAAAACAAACTGACCTTTGAGTGTTATGAAAGCCTTTATACAATAATTTGGGCAAAGAGAACTGGAATTTCTCCTGTGAAGCATATTTTTCCTTTAAAAACGCCAGTTTGCTAAAACCAGAACAGTTTGCAGAAAGGCTTGTTTTCAGTGAATCTGCCCATTTGACAGCTGGTTTTAAAAGTTTTGAAATTGCTGAAGTGCTGAGTTTTTCAGCATAACTCTTCAAATATAGAGTTTATCTACAGTTGGAGTTTAAAAAAATTAGAATTAAAAAAATAGAAAAAAATCAATAATAATAATCAACAGAATTGAAATCAAAATTAAGTATTTTTGCATTATTTAAAACCAAAATGTTTAAACTGACCTAATCCAAAACACATGGTGATCATCAGTTTACAACAGCTTTGAAATGAGGGTTTCTGGGGAGTGGAAAGTTCGCCCCATCCCAGGAGGAGACTGGTAAGCAGCCCTGGCAGGAAAGCTGCAGGGTATGTGGGCACCGGCGCCGTGAGGCTTCATGCCTGTGCTTTAGGATAAACTGCTGACCTTGTGCAATGGCATCGCTTTCTTTACAGGTGTCTTTTCCAAAATGGGCTGACCCTGACCTGTGGCTGTGACCGTGGTCATGCAAAACATGAACTCTGCCTTTGGACAGGCCAGCACGCGGCCATTAACTCCTCTGAAGAGCTGCGCACAAAATAAATATGTCTGGCACCCTGATGCAAAAATAATGTTGGTTAGAAATCGGGAAGCCCCTCTGACTCATGAGTATTTTCTTCAGGCAGCTCAGAGGTGGGACACAGCCACTGCATGGTTTGGCTGAGCCCACAGGCAGTGTGGGGAGGGCTGGGGTGATGTGGAGTTGCCCGTATTTGTACTTGTTTTACTGATCTGCCCCTGTTTGATGGGTTCTTTTTCAGTTTTCAGAATAGCACAGGTTCCAAGCAACAGGTGCAGCATTTCTGGCTCTCTCCCTCTTCACCAAAGGCAGTGCAAGACATCTAATGAAAAGAAGAACAAACATTAAGCTAAAGGCACATGTTGGTTTTACTAACCAACTCTGACTAACCTTAGAAGGCTTATTACAGTTTTGCTGCTACATTTTACCCCAAAAAGGAAGTACTCTGGGCTGGAACTACTGTGAGGCATGTTTAGAGCAAGATAAAAGTCCGGTCAAGATCCTGCCCTCCGTTAAAGGTATTTTTGTCCAGGAAATATATTGGTCATAACTGGTGGGTGGGGGAAACCAAAAAAAATAATTAAAAATAGGTGAGTAAACTTTCTTTTTCCCCTTTTTTTCCACCTGCTTTCCGCACCAGAGAAAGCACACAAAACCAAATACATTAATTCTAATTTTGGGAGAAGTGGGGGTTTTAAGGCTAAAACAGAAAAGGAAGACTTCGTCTTGAAACAACGCCCGCCAGAGCCTGCGCTGGCAAGGTGCTAACGCGCTGGGTGAAATGATGCTGCCTTTGGCCTTGAGCCCCATGGCACACCAAAGGCGTGAAACTATGGCTCATCACAGATATCTTTTATTGTGGCTTAGGGCCAAAAAGGCAACAATAATGACTTATATTTGCACAGCACATTTCATAATCTGCTGGGGTTGCAACCAAGCAGGTTGTGTGCAGCTGTGCCCTTCTCATTCAAATTCCTGAGTGCCAAATTAATATGCTGGTTTGTGGTTGTTAGAGAAGGCACTAAGTGGCCTGTCTTTCCTCCTTGTTGCTTGATAATGCATCCTGCTGCACGTCATCCTGAAAGCTGCTGCTGTTGATTTTTATCCTCCTAGGGCTGAAACAACACTTTAATACCAGGCAGTGTATGATCAGTACAAATCTGCCCTTGCTCAGGTCCCCAGCTGGAGCAAGAGATGTACCTGTTTGAAACCCAGAAAGACAAAACCATTTGCTCTCTCAGCTGTTCATCTCCGAACTGCTCTCTCTGGCAGCTGGGCATGAGACTTCTTCATCTGGAATTCATGTCTGCTCTTCAAAAAATCACCCATCACTTATTTTTTTTTGCCTCCTTGCTGCTTAGCCTAACATTTTCCTGAATAGCCAGGAATAAAGTGGCATTGTGGGCTTTTTTAAGTTCACAGAGCTATGGGTGAATAACAATACCCAAGAATCAAAAGCATCATGCTTAAACGTGTCTCATAAATACAACAGAGAGAAAGAGACATCTGAAGGTTTTTCGACATCTGAAACAGATAATTCAAGGGTCATAAAAAATTCTCTGCCATAAAAAAATGTAACTCCCTGGAGCTTTTGGATTAAATCTGGTCCTAACCCAAAGAGAGTCAACCAGGAATGCCTTTAATAAACATTTAATTAATCAATCATTGGATCATGCAGTTCATAATTATCTTCTAGTAGGCATTTTACCCAGTAATTAGTTTATCTACGCACTGAGCTCACACCAAAGCCCAGTGTCCTCCTCCCGCTGGGCGATATTGCTGGTGGATGCTTGTCGACAGTCCCCATAGCCCCTGGTACAGCCACGTTGGCTCAGCACCCAGAGTTTAGCTCAGAGAGTCACCCAAAATCACAGTGCCCAAACAGCCAGATCAGGTGGGTGCCTGTACCTGCAGCCAGGGTTTGAGGGGTGGCTGGGGATTCAACATTCCCCACAGCGGGCAGAGGGATGCATCCTCCCACCAAGACCTGGGGTGATGCAGCGGCTTCCCTCTTCACCTAGCATTTTGCTGGCGATGGGGAGTCTCTTGTCTCCCAGTCCTGCTGGCATTGTCCCTGGGAGTTGCAGGGGCAGGATTTGGCTGCCCTGTTGGAAGCTTATCCTCACCCTCCAGGAGCCACAAAGCTCCCAAGGCAGCCAGTGGAGTGGTGGAAGAGGTGAAACCCAGACCATGGACACCCCAGCTTGGACCTGGGGGTCCTTCAGCCACCTGCAGTGCAGTGGCAGGAGCCCAGAGGAGCAGCGCAGCCTGAATAATGTCATTTTACAGCCCAAAACAATGCCACTGAAGCTAAGTCAATGTCAGCTTGTGTTCTACATGTTTATGGGTTGTTCTGCCCATGTCTGGTGTGGAAGAAATAATAACAGTTGTACACTAGGCTGATGTGGTCCTTTCAGGCTTGGGCTTCACTGTGGCAGGCAGGAAGCCCAGCCCCGCTCCTGCCCAGCGGTCACCACAGCACCCAGCCTGGGAGAGGAGCCTGACCTCAGCTTTGCAGAGCACCGCTTGCCTCCTGGGATGTCTGGTGCAGTCCTACATCCAGTCCATGCTATAGCCCCAGTTCAAATAGCAGTAGTATGAAACTGTATTTTATTTAACTCAGTTTTGCTTTCTATAAAAACATGGTAAGAAAGTTTATTTCAGCAACCAAACTGGGGGAATCTATTAAATAACTATCAGAAAGCCCTGTGTAGCTTTCTGAACTACTCTATTGTTAGATGGAACAGGTTTCTTTTGAGGATTACTTTTATTTTGACTATTTATTTAGAATATTTAAATTGACAACCAAACTAGTATAAAAAATGCTGCCTTGACTCCAGATCCAACCTAGCATCTTTAAGGCTGATCTGCTTTAGGTTTCTGAGACCAGAAGTCAGTGCTGGGCTTGCAGAGGATGCTCAGCGGCAACCCTGTGGCACAGGCACAGTGTATCACACCTAGCTTTGCCTCTTGAGCATAATGCCACCTGAACACAGGATGTGCCCCTTCCCTGCCTGCTTGATTTTTGGGGGGCATTTTCCTTTGGTAGGTCTATGAGGCCTTCCTCATGGAAATACTTCGTAACCTCTACTAATCGTAAAAGAAATTAGGTAGAAACCCACATAGGAACCCTCTAGTTAGGATCTAGAAATGCATCTTGCCAAAAGCCAGAGCTGACATCTCCTGGAGCAAAAGGCTGGGTTTGTCCTCCTCAAAAGACAACAAAATATGAGGATGTCCCCAACAGTGCAATCCTGAGTCTGTGCTGCAGCCTCTGCAGTGAAGCCTTCGTGCTCAGCGGTGGATTCACTGTCAGGCTGGCGTTGACTGCTGGAGGCTGTGACCTGCTGGAGTAATCCCATGCGCACAACAGCTCGGACATGTGTTTTGACATAAGGGTGACAACTTCGCGTCTGGGCTGAGCAGTATATTGAAGCTAGGTTGCTCCTCTGGCTTGGCACTATGGGATGGGATTGTGCACTGTGGGAAAAGCCAGTATAAATCAATCTCAGCGTTTTTAGCTCCAACTTCAGTTATGTGAAGCGCCATCTCATTCTGTGGGCAATTCCTCACATCCCATCATGGTCCCAGCAGGTTTCTTACCTGCCTCTTCACTCCTGTGCTGGGGCACTTGTGGGCGGGAGGGTAGGGGACGGTATCTCCCTCCGTGTTCTCAGCCGGGGTACCTGGTCCCCAGATGACAACCAGCTGGTGGGGACTCTGCCACCACTGTCCTCACCATGGAGTTCCCCTGGAGAGCGTGTGGCGGCACAGATGACTGCACAGCAAATGCACAAGACTGTCCCCACATCGTGCACGTCACCATGTTACCCATCACCGCTGCTGCAGTGTGACTGCTGGTCTCTCACTGATTGCATTTCTTTTTAATGAAAGTAGATGGACTTCAAAGCCCCAGAGGAGTGATTTCAGGTAGGGGAGGGTCAAAGCGTGGCTCAGTCTTGCTGGGCAACTTCATACTGCTGAGGCTAAGCTGAATTTGATAGTGGTTAGTTAGAAATGTGTGGGTGTGCCTCTGCTCCAGGAGACATGTGTCCACCAATCCAGGTAGTCACTGGCTACAACCTGTCTTGTCTGCAAGGGGATGCAAACAAATTTTCTATGGCTGGACTGAGCGGAGAGATGCACGCTTGTGGTGGGCATAGTTGCAGGGAGGCATTTCATGAAGATCCCAGTGCTGGCAAGGAGCCACCAGGACAAGTGCAGGGGTTGTGGCAGCCTCCTGGAAAAGAAGCCAGCACGAGTCGGTCACTGCCCATAATTCCAACGAGGCTACTGTGGCATGTACAGGCTTAATGTGGGAGCGCAGGTACAGCTGGAAGGGATTCAAGGAAAGAAGAAGATACCATGTAGGCAAACAGGAACAAACAGGACTTTTTTTCAAGGAAAGACCTACTTTATAAACAAGAACAGGAAACCCTGGAGGAGGTGGGGGTGCTGCTGCTGCTTCATCCTTTGACTCCACAAACAAGGCAGGGAACTGCAAAGCAGTTGCCAAACCAGCCCCTGGGAGTGTGAGTCCAAGGCATGTGGCAGCTACAGAGGCGCCATCTCAGCTCAAAGCTTTGTCCTCCAGGGCCTGAAAACCCTTGAGGGTGGTTGTGGCTGACTCTGGTTTCATATAAATCACTATAGATCAGACATAGGTCCCATCGAGTTAGGAAATGCACATTATTGCTTTCTGTACTTCATTGCTCAGTCTCTCGTATGCCGTTCCACAAGGAATCCCCAACTCTGGTGCAGGTCTCCTTTTCCACACATTTTAAAGAAGGTGAATTAACCTGAGCCTGTTAATACGTTGACCAAGTTGTAACATTTGCAGGTAAAACATCAAGCTCAGGTTGATAATGACAACTGGAAACCTTGCTAGAGCAAAACGTAGCATCTGGAAACAAAACAGCTGGGGATGCACAAGAAGCTATTGAGCTGGTTTGGTGGGAAGGGGATGTACACGAGGCTATTGAGCTGGTTTGATGGGAGCATTGATTTTCCTCTATAGTCAATTGCTGCCACACAGCTTCGCAAATTCTCCCCGCTCCCACTTCATTCAAAAGTTAAAAATGGCCTGCAGTGATGGAGAAAGGGTTGATGAAACAATAGCTCTTTTTGTCTTTTCTTTCTCAGCAACACAGGGAGAACAAATTGCAAGGGAAAAAAAAACAAACATGTATCTGCCAAGATGAGGCACATCCTTTTTGCCAGTGGGCTGAGCAGAGTACATAGCATCTTTCTCAGAGGAATCACGACTGCTGTGAAAATTACAACTGAGTCAACTCTGGTGCCAGGAAATCCCAAGTTTTCCTACATGAAATGATCAGAGGAGATTTTTGGTCACTGAAGACTGTTACCCTCTTCCCCAAAGGCAGCACAGGAGTTAAGAGTGCAAGCAGCTGCCCTCAAGTAACAGGAGTATAAATCTCTGTCTCAAGGGCAATGAAAACGAAACTACCTCAAGTGCTATTGGAAAATCCCTCCTTGTTTCTTACTGGGTTCAGCCGCACAAAATTAAATCACTGTTTTTTCCTTACTCAAGGCTGTGCAGCTTGTAGATAAAGGAAGACAAATGTACAATCGTTCACCTCTGGCAGCTTGCGTGGTTGATGCTCTTGTGCACAGGAGCTGTATAAAACCACGTTCCAGAGTGGGGTCACAACTCATCCATACAGAAACCAGGCCCTATTTTTGTTGAACTTACTTTTTTTGCTTTCACCTAGAGAATATCCGACGCCAACATCGCTGTGATAGCAGCTGCACAAGGAAATATACATGACTTCCTGTCTGAGCATGTTCCATCACTCAGCATTTTATTTTTGCACTAAACCACAACCGAGTATGTCACCCCATCCTGTGCTGGGGCACCCTACCCCATCCCCTGCCACCGGAAAGGCACTAGAAGAGCATCATGGAGGCAAAATGTGCCACAAAACACCCACTCAGTATTTGCATCAAATGCCTTCCCCAGAAATGTGCTGCCGAGGCAGAGTTTTCTGGACTTTCAGAGTAGCCGAGGGCTCTTCTTGCAGCATATGCCCCTTCCCCCCAGAGCTGTCAACATAAATGGGGACAAAAAATCCAATCCTCAGCACAACCTGCAGTCCAAACTTGCTCCAGAACCCAGAAGACAATGAAACCCTCTCTCTGGCTGTGCAAAAAATGGGGAAAAAAACCAAACATTGACAAGCCTTTTATTGCTTTTCCCTTTCTTAGCAATAATTCCGTAGCAATAAATCCTTAGCAATAATAAGACAAAAGAGATAACTTGCATCCTAAAAGAAGTAGGTTCTGCTTGGGTGTGATGCTGTTGATGTCCATGAGAAGGCTATCGGCAAGGGCATTTGGGTGTTTTACCCTAACACAGAAATACAGAAAACACACTGCTAACTGACTGCAAAATTCGTACGCACTCCCTGCTCCCTCGCAAGCTTTTGCACAAAGCTCAGGCTCAAACCAATGTGCCCTTGCACCGGCTGGAGCAGGAGGCAGCAGCTGGGTGCAACGTGACCTCCTCTGCCCAAAGCAGCTTTTGCAGCAAGAAAGTCATTAATGACTTTGCCGCAGCATGGGGCAGTTCTGGGGGCTCTGCTGCCTCCAGCCCTGGCTCCCCACAGGCTCCTGGACAATCTTCTGTATTCTCAGAGTGTCTGAGATGAGTCCCATGCTGAGGAATGATTTTTTTAATATGGCAGCTGAGTTCAAAGAAACCACATTTTACTCACATACAGCTGAAAGATTTTGTTGGATCAAAAATGACATGTTCTCTGTCTGATCAGGTTTGAATCTATTCTCGTTATTAAATAAGGCAGATTTCAGAATAAAACATGGTTTCAAAATGAAAAACTACAGCATTTTAATTGAAAATATGTAAAAATGAAATCTTACTTCTATACATGTATATATTATATATATATGTAACATATTAATAAAAAATGTAATATCTTTTTCTTCTCTGTATATATATCATACCCTTACCTTCATCCAAAAGACACTTTCTGAATTAGATACAATTTCTTGTCAACACAAGAGAAGTTTGAGAGGAATAAGCCATTTATCAGAAAGAAAAAAAAAAAAAGGAAAAAAAACCCCAACAAACCAAACCCCGACCCAATCCCTTTTCTAGACCTGCGATTTTGCTTCCATTCATTTTGCAGTCACCAGTAGAGCTGCTGGCTCTTCTGAATGCACCTGAGTGAAATTCAATCTAGTCCTGAGGTCAACATGAATGTCAGCATTGCCTAGATGGGAGAGGTCCTACTTGAGCAGTACGTGACCTGTAGAGTTGTGCTGGTTCATTGCACGGGGCTGAATGCGACCTTTAGATTGCTCCTTCAGCTCATCTGAGACTTTGTACATTATCTTTGGGACATTAAGCACAGCAGGATGAGCCCTCCAGGGAAATTCTGCAGTGTTGCCATCACTCTGATGTCTGGTCCTGTGGGACGCAATGTACTTCTATCTCTGGCTTCTGGAGTCATATGAATATGTGAGGATCTCAACTTTCAAGACATTGAAAAGTAAGTGTCTAGCCATTGAGACTGCAGAGAAAAGCTGGCAAATGTCACCTCCTAAAGGTAAAGAATCAGAAGACAAATGAAAAGGAATCTGAGCTGTAGCAAGAACCTGATTTTTAAGCTAACTGCATGGCTTAAAACCAGCCTGTTTTTGAGGACCAACTATTAACTTTTGA
>JAVJGI010000060.1:77430538-77440966 GCA_035590275.1 Ibycter americanus | reverse complement strand
TAGCAAGAACCTGATTTTTAAGCTAACTGCATGGCTTAAAACCAGCCTGTTTTTGAGGACCAACTATTAACTTTTGAATAGTTAGAATAAGAAATACCACTAAATTCTTGAAGAGAGAAAAAGTTGCTCCTTGCTTTTTCCTTCTTCTCTCCCTGCCCTTCTTCCTTCTTTTCTAAGGCTCTAGCGTATTGCTTACAGTCCTTGACGCTTCTCAGTCCAGACGTGCCATTGGAGGAGGATGCTGCTAACCAGTCAGACGAAGTGTGATTACTGGGAATTTTCCAGGGTTACAAAATGTTTTCCTTGCATCTGCCAAAGCTAACGGCAGCAGCAGTCACTGAACACGTGCCACTGGAAAATCACAAGCAGGCTGGCTGCCAAGTATGCAGAGCTCTTTGGACAGAGGCATGTCAGGGTCTTGTAAGTGTCAAAGGACATTGCCATATCTGAGCTGGCAAGGCAACGCTCCGGGCTGGCCTCGGGCACGTGACAGCCCACGACTGCGTTCCCAGCCAGGAGGGCTGGGGCTGAGCCAGGTGCTGCCTGCAGATCTGCGCTGCGAGCCGCTGGGCTTCACATCGCAGCGAGCCTAGTGCGAGCACCCTCCGTTTGCCATCAGAAGAGCACATTTATTTTTAATGGAACAGTTTAAGTGGAAGTAAAGTGGTCGGCATGGAATAAACAATCTCAGCTAATGGCTTGCTGACATTCAGTCACAGTTCAGTGGGGATGTCTCCAGCACCCCTTGAATCTTGTGCCAAGCCATTAAATCCCTCTCATTCGGCAATGGGCATTTGCCAAAAAAAGGCTAAAAAGAAATCTGCTGAGGAATTAGTCTACTGTGAGCACGTGAAAAGGATCATTACCAGTGTGGTGTGGGGAGTTTTAAATTTATACTGCCCACATATGTCCACACTAGATCAGACCTGGAGCCTGTCTGACCTTGCAGCCTGTTCTCTGGCAGTGCCCAAAACAAGGGGAAAGATACCTAAAACTATGGAAGTCTTCTTTCCAGCCTCAAATGAGTTGTGACACGTGGGATTTGGTGAGGGAGTCCATTTGCCAGTGGCATTGTAGCAAAAAAGGAGCTCTTTTGTACAACTCAGTGAATCCCATGGCTGCAATAATGTCTCATCCAGAAAAAAGCTGGTGGGAAAGGATGAATCCATGTAACTTAGGGAGATCATAATTTTTCATGGAATCACAGAATCGTGTGGGTTGGAGGGGACCTTTAAAGATCATCTAGTCCAACTCCCCTGCCATGGGCAAGGACATCTTTCACTAGACCACGTTGCTCAAAGTCCTGTCCAATCTGACCTTGAACACTGGACAACCTGTTCCAATGTTTTACCACCCTCATTGTAAAACTTTCTTCCTTACACCCAGTTTTGGTAGTATCTGTCCAGGTGAGAATCTCGTCTTACGTATGCAGAGAAGAGTGGAGTATTCCCACAGGAACGCACACCTCTGTATACAACTGCTCTCATTTGGGTTGATTTCTACTTTCATGCTTTTGCACTGAAGCCTAATTCTTCAGTTAAAGCTATCTATTTCCATGGGACATGTTCAATGGCATTCGCATTTTTAGGATATGACTTCCAGGGAGTTATTCTTGATTTATATCATCTTAATGGAAAAATCGAATGAAGCTCCATCTTATAGAAGGTTTTGTCAAAACACTTAGGCCCTAAATTCTGCCTTCCATTAACAATATGCATTTTAATCAGGTGCTTGAAATTCATAGCTTAATGTAGATTATGTGCGCGTATGTTATGTGCCAAGCCTATATATACCTGTGTGAGGAGCTCCAAAAAAAGCCCCAAATCCTCTCTCTTGGATGTTAACAGGAAAGCATGGAGAAGGTAGAATTTTTAGGCACTATGTATAGCCGAGAATTTGGTGCATGCTCAGTGCAGAAGGGATGAAGGGAGGCAATAACAGTGGATTTATGCCTTTGCAGAACCAGCCAAGCTGGGACAGCCTCGCAGTTTGCTGCCCGTGACCCTCAGAGGTTGTTCCATCTTTATGTTTCACTAATACGCACGACCGAAATGCTGCCTGGGGCCAACAGACCAGCAGGACTGATTAAACCAACTACTGGAAAAATCCCCAGGAAGCTCGTCAAAACATACCATTTCCAGCACTGAAACACGAGCTGCATGAGTTCCTAGAACCCACTCCTGGGTTTGGTTGTTTTAAATGATATGTTCATACAGACACAGACATGCAGCGCAGCCCATGACCGTGAGATGACAGCGCAGCAGGTTATCTCTTACAGCACGGCGGAGCTGGAGGCTTTAAAGCGCTGTGCACAGGTAAGGCACGTCCTACTGGCTGTGTTCTACTGACATGCAGGTATTTGCTGAAGGACACATTACAATGACAGGGGCACCAGTACATATAAATGACCCCAGAGCAACCACATAGTTAGGCAACCTAGACTTTCCTTCTGAGCTTTCTGTTCTTCAAAATTCTCTCTGAGTAAAGGGCTCATCTGTGAATATGATGAATGGCTCGTGAAATGGCTTGTACAGCAGGATGCTTACAATAAAACGGGTTTGGAGCAGACAAGGCAGCATTATTATTCCCCTGCCTGCCTGGCTTCTTGCCAGCCTCCTGCTGCCTTCTATCTCCCATCACAGGGAGCTGGAAAAATTCCCCCAGGATTGGTTAACATGAGAGAGATTCTGTGAAAAAAGGAGCCAGTGTGAAGGAGGGAGGTGACAGCTGGAGGGAGAAATCAGGATTGCAAGGGCTGACACAAGCGTTAAGCACCTGGAGAGGTGGGAGAGCAATGAGAGTTACTGCCACAGGGAACGAGAAGGAAATCCCTGGCAACAACTCCTCTATGTGTGCTCCAGGTCTCCCACAAAAATGCTCCTTCTATATGAGAAAATTCAAGAATGGCAAGGAGAGCCACCTGACCTGGAGCGCTGTTGGTCAGCAAGCTGGTGAAGCACTCCAGGGCAGGAACTGGACACACGGACATGCTCTCAAATAATTGCCAGGCACAGTTCAGGAGTGAGCATGGTCCAGAGATCATTCCCGCCAGGTCATGCAGCCACCATGGTTTGGGGACTGAGGCTTTATGAGCAGAGAGTCAGATAACACCATGTCAGCTGGCCTCCATGTCCAGGAAGGTCCCTGGCCACATTTAATTTACTGCAGCTGAAGCATCTGGGAAACTAAGGTTTTCTTCTGTATTTTGTACTACATTTTACACTGTGTTATTGCTGCCAACCAACACATTTTAAGGCTGTGGAAAGATAAGAATTTTTAAAAATTGGACTGCAAAAATCTTTAAATCAAATCTTTAACCTGATTTTTAAAAGCCTTTCTGTGAGGGCCAGTTTTTTTACAGCCCAAGTATCTGAAGGTCTGGACTTGTCAGGTAGCCTGTAGGAGACCCTTTTCTTCTGGCTTCTCTGTGTTATTGCTTTATTAGGATAATTTGGCACCATTGCAACATCTTTCTCAACTGCTATCCTCATTTGTTCCATTTTCTGCCAAAAATTGTGCTCCTGTTGAAGCTCACAGTGTGACTGGCCAAATTTATTCCCTGACTGGACGCAGCAAGCAACGGCCAGAGGCCAGGGGTCACTGTGTGCCTACTTGGTTTGTTTCTGCTAAATGTCAAGTGCTGAAGCAGTCTTGGAGGAAAAATGTTAAACATATAGCTACCAAATTACAGTGTCAAGAGTATAGTTTGCTTTTTCCATGCAAAGTTGGACTTGGCCAAACTCTTGGCTTGCATCAAGGAGAGACTTCACCCTTGTATTTGGAAGGCTATGAGCTTTTGGCCAAGGATTGATGAACTATTTTCTTTCATTGAGTAGCATTTGCATTTAATGACATCAGGGAAGGCTTTTTTATTTACATAGATTGCTTGAGACTTTGGTTTGTGTTTTGTTTTCTAGAAAATTTAATCCAGTCAGATAATAACTGAATTAACTACATAGCAACACTTTAATTTTATTATGCCCTCTATTTCAGTATTCACTTCTCATTGCTGTTCCCGTTTTATTTAACGCATGTGTATTTTTGCAATTTGTGATGTAAAAGATACGATTTACCCAGTGTATTTCATTGCTTCCAAATTCTTAACAGATTCTTTAAGAATATCTATTGTGTTTCCTTTGGCAGACAAATAATACCTGCCTGACCATCTGTATTTGTGTACAGTTATCCCACCCAAGTACACAAGACTTCCTTTCTCACCATTTAGAATGAGAAATATTTGTACTGTTGAATAGATTAATTTTTATTTTATGGCCTGATGTCCCATGACCCGGATTTGAGTTATGAACTGGTCATGTGTCAGGGCTCATTATCCACTGATTACATAAGCTATTGTTACCAGGATAAATTTAGAATTCATCTGAAAATCACAGCTAATCATTTGACCAGCTCTACAAATAAGGTCAGCCAACATCTAGTGTCTCTAAGTTCATGTGTATTTAAGTTTGCTGCTAGAATATCTTCTGTGTTTTAGCTGCCTTGATTTGTGTTATAATCAGATACATCTCATTTCAGATTCAAATTGTTTTGTATAGTTAGCTTACTAACTCAAGTGTGTTGGCATGTCTTTTAAAGACTATCATATTCTAAATATGTGCATAGACAATAAAGTAGCAAGATCTGAAATAATTACTATTTATATCCTTCCATTGTTTTCTCAAAACCCAGTATTTCGTACTTAGATGTTGTTTTCAAGATGATTAAGCTGACTCCTAAAATGTTTTTCCTAAAATGTTTTTGTTTTTTCAAGTCCAATAATGCTTCAGGACTATTTCCATCTGGTAGTAATAGTCCTGTTTATTCTGGAACATCTTGGTTTATATTATGCCTCTGTGTCACAAAATCTATTGAAATCATGCAAAACACCAATCTTTCTGCCAAAGTCAATAAAATTACTACTTGTTGAAGAAAACAGTAAACAACAGAACTTTATAATGATGTCATTAACACATCCTTTGTCAACAGTTGGGAAATCTGGAACCTTCAAGAAAAATAAATGATAAAAAAATTAATGCATTCAGCTTAGTTGTACAATTAATTATACATAAACTTCTAATGAGATTTGGCTAGAAATGCAAACAATTTTTGTAGCAGCATTAGCTGCACAGCAGGATAGCAGCTGTAGTTCAGCATGTAGCATGGGTGCTGCATTTTATCCATCCATCTCATAAATGGACACATTTTAAAGCCTCTTTAATTCTGAAAGTCACTACACTCCAACAGGCCCTTTGCAACTGGTCTATAGACCTCAGCTGATCTTGAATCCAGTTCAGGAGTCTGATTCAGTACATTTGGGAGCTCCCACGGGACTTTGTCCTACCCTGCATTTTCTGCTGGGAGCCAAATTCTCCTGCTTTTTGTGTTCAGAACACTCCTGGGATGTCACCCCAAACTACCTCTTGCTTTGTGCCAGCACAAGCTTTTGTGCATCCATTTGGTACAAAAGAAGAACCTACTCACGGGTTTATTTTTTGCCCTGATCAGTTCAAATGTGTGACAGTATAAACTTCCGCAGAAAACAGTGCAGCCATGGAAAAGTATGTTTATTTAACAGTCAGTGCCGATGAAGCAGCACATAAAGCACTAGAAAACAGAGTGGTAGGCTGAAGTCCAGTGGACAGATATTGCCAAAAAATGGCGTTATATGGTCAAAACGGAACCTACTACGTTAGTTCTCAGATTGCCGTCAGAAAATGAAGAGAGGGAGGGGTTTTCTGATTTCTAGATTCGTCAAAAAGTAAATTAATAATAGCGTTACAGCAGTGTGTTTTCCATAGTGTACAGGCCACATGTAGTACTAAATGCTAGGCTTTCATGAGACTAATATATATTCAGGGATCCTACTGATAACCCACACCAAGCTTAAGTGGTCTGGCTGCAGCACAGAATATGTTCTACCACTTTTCCACCACGCTTGCCACTTTAAATCAGCATCCATGGTATTCTGAATATCTTCCCTTCATCCAAGAAATTCTGTTGGGTTTCACAGATGACAAACATAAATTAATAATAATTTATTAAATTAATAATAAGCCCCTTATCCTGAAAACGGATGATTTCCACAGTGTGCACTATCACAACACGCCACTAGATGGTACAACAGGATTCTGTGTGCACAGTTCTGTAGCCACTCAGCACTCCCAGCTAAAACCCTTCCAGTAAGAAACTAAATTAATTCTGGCTGAAGATTCATAAGTCTAGAGAGTAATTTAGAATTTTTATTGCAAGTGCATACATCATATTCTTTGTCCCTTACAGTTAATTGTTATGTTCCAGAACTGTCTTCAGCGATGACTTCCCAAGGTGTATTTACAGACCAAGGCACATAACGGGATACTGGGCAGGTCCCACAGCTACCTAGTTAGCACCTACAAAGTGATGAACCATGAAAATTAAGCCACAGGATTCATTTACGGATTGTGATCCCCCGTGGAAATCACACTACCTGGGGGGCAAGAGCAGCTATGAGTAAGTTCTGCTCTGAAGCATCCTTCAGAGGAGCTACTGCCTCTGTGGCAAAGGCTGCCTTCCCTCTTGCCCTTTGGAAATGTACACAAAAATGTGAGGGGTAAGGGACATGACTGCTTGCCCTTCAGTGGCTTCCACAGAGATCAAGGAGAATAACAAGAATTTTTACACATGCAGCAGTAGAAAATTGAAATTCAAGGCAGCAAGGGTACTAATAAGCAACATAATAGTTCAGAAGTAACTGTGCTGCTATGAGTAAAATGTTTACAATTTATTTTAAAATTTTTGATACAGTGTCTCAGAAAATCTAACTTTTATGAACCACAGAACTTAAAACCTGCTTGGATATGATAGAAGAATGGCACATGCAGTAAAATATGTCTCAAGAACTTTTAGTAAAGGGCAACATTAAACAGTGATTACCAGGGCCTTGGAGAAAGAGCAGAGGGGTGCCATAGAAATCAGGGAAAGGAACATCATCACTTGGCATTGTTATTAGAAAGCCAAAAGAGAAATGAATGGAATAATAAATATACTAACAGGTCTAAAGAGGAAAGATCTAAAACATCAGAGCACACAAGCAAATAAAATGATGCAAAGATACTAGAAAACAGACAGATAGCTAACAGAATGGACAAAAAAAATGCAGCCTATTAGATCACAAGAAACTACCTGTAGACAGCTATTTGGCAGGTGAGATTTATTTAATACGGGAGGAAGAAAAGCACTTTCCCCACCTGCAGTTTCCAAAGTTATGACAGACCTGCTGAGTAGACAGTATTGTGGATAGAGTGGTCCCGTGCAATGGTGTGTCCCCTGCCAGATAAGTATTAACTTAATCATCCACTCTTGCTCTATCTATAAACACAGAGCTCAGGACTTCCCTGAATTAATCCTTGTTTGGACTGTGTAGGGGACTAGGATGGGAAAAGAACATCATGAATCATCAAGTTTTTTTCCACTGCTATCACAAGCAACAATATTGCAAATATCCTAAACTCCCTCTTAAAACAACTTCCAGTGTTTGCCTTCTGTTGGAAGACATTTCCTGAATCTCAGGCTTAGCCTTTATGTTCAGCATAAATTATATTCTTTGATTATATGCAGTGATCCCTGTGGTAAGACCGTCTTTTAATATAAATCTCTGCTTTCCCTATGTCTATTCCCTCGTGTACTTCAAGTCAGCAGTAATACCTTCAGTTACCCTTCCTTTTGCTAAGCTAAACCACCCAAGTTCTTTCAGTCTGAGAAAATGAGCTCTCCGTGACCCTTAATCATCCAGGTAGTTTGAATTAATCTTCCACAAGCATTAGTAAATGAGACCGCTGTGTAATGCTCCAGAGGAAGCTCACTCGCTCCTTGCACAAGGGCGCTAGTGCTTTGCTGTCTCTGTCGGAGACGTCTCCCCAGGGCAGGCAGGAATCCCACTGGTCTCTCGCACAGCCTCGTCAGACACCATGAGGCCAGCTGTATAAACCCACAGATTGTCCTTTTTATTTTTCAAAGAATGGGATCCGGTATACTGAGAAATTATGTTTAATATTAATTATTTTTATAATTTTTAATTTTTAATATTAATTAAAATATTTCTTTTCAGTTTAAGAGCTATCAGTTACGTAGTTTCTAATTAAGTCGGTGTCTCATATCAGTTTCACATCCTTCTAGAGTCATCAAGTACCAGGTCAAATACCTTGCAGAACTTGGAAGTAGTTACAGCGACAATTATTATTGGCCCCGACTTTTGATCATCACTGGTTATTCATCAGCTAATCAGCAAAAACTAACTCCCACATGACTGCGTAGCTTGACATTAACTATATTTTTCTAATTTAATTCTCTATCTGTATGGTTCTGCATCAGTCAGCCCATCTTTTTTCTTAGGATAGTGATAAATGGATATGCCTATAATGCCATCACATCTGACATCTGGATCTTGACCACCGATTCAAAGATGACTGGCAATTTTTGTTCATATTAAGAGAGCTCCTTTACCAGTCCTGTCCAAACACGGCTGCTGGGTATTGACAACTGATATAAAAGCTTTAGCCGATGTGACTCAACACTGCCCTGAGCTCTGCTGGAGTGGAAAGGATTTATTACACAATCAGCATATTGATACTTTCCTGCTTTTTCCCAAATACACAACATAATATTGCCCATTCCTGCATTTTTTTCTTTTTCTTTTTTTTTTTCCCCAGTTGATTTCCATCATTTATGTCTATTCACTTTGCTATAATCTCTTCCTCCTGGGTTTCAAAAATGCATTGCTGTTGTCTGCAAGGCTGTACATAAACTGGTCCCTTGGTCCATTTGCTTTCTTATCACTTTTCTGCCATAGGATGCCTCCTAATTTATATTCATTATTACCAAGTTCTCCCTTCTCCCATTTATTACGTAATTTTTATACTTCCGTCACTTTCTCTCTAAGCCAAACTGATTTTCTAAGCAAAATAACTCTCTTTTTCTGTAGCGGGCTTTTTTGGTGCTCTTAAACAGTATACCTGCTTAAATTCTTCCTTGCAGAGATTTGATTCAGAATTGGTTTTAGCTTATGAAATTAGCCCTGTGGAAGTACTAGCTATATTTAAAGTGTTTGATATCACTTTGGAATGCCGTCCACTAGCAAAAATGTTCCAAAATACTTCTAACCCCAGTGGAGACATAAGTTATATGGAGTGAAAAATTAAGAGCCTTTTCCAATTTTGCATTAATGAGCCCACAGCTAGAACATTTATATAGTTCAGAGTAAACCCAAAGCAGACATCTGACACCTGACTTGGGGGAGTAAAAAAAATATCAGTCAGGGCTGAGACCATTTTTGAAGAAAGTTTTAAATAGTGAAATGCTTTTAACTAACTGACAAGTGGAAAAGGAGAGGAATCAAACAAGTGCCTATATGCATTTTTAGGGAGATACATTGTTTATAGGGTTTAGGTAGAAGATGGGGAAGAAGACAGAGAAAGAAAATACTGAAATACATTGGATGGGGGGCAAGGAGTTTCTTCGTTCATTTAAACTGAACCAAGACTTTATATGCCATGTATATGGAAGAGTTCTTGGGCATGAAGGATGTGGAGATGATGAGCAAATAGATGTTCCATCTTTTATCTTGGTCTGTCCCTTTTTTTGTATTCTTATTTTACTCCTTAAAGGTACTGGCTATTCGGGCAGCTAAGCTAATCAAGGTGGCTTGAACCCTCAGTACTGCTTGTCTGGACTGTGGAGGTTTTTTTCTGAGCTTCCTGTACTATACGGAGAGTAGGGAGCATAGATATTCTCCCACAGGATATGTTTTCCTGGATTGGACACTGCTCATTTAATTTGGTGACAGACCCTTAGAAGATCAGAGGGCATTTCACCAACTGCTTTAGAGATACCATGAACACGGAAAAAACACTGTCAGTTCCACTGACTCCTCCACTGGAATTTGATCCTACAAGACATGCACAGCCCAAACTAAAGCATGTTTTAGTTGTGCCATTGCAATATCCCCATAAAAGAGACCCTAGGAGACTTGCACAGCTCTGCTGTGGTCTTGTTCCCTAATTTGCACCCACTGTTCAGCTCCACTGCATTTAAGAGGGATTAATTTCAGCACCAAAATCACAGCTTACTGTTCTCCCCTTGCAACATCACTCAATGACATATCTTACGAAGTCAAATCATTAATTCATTAAAACTGAGGTAACTAACTTTATTGTCTTAAACCTTATCCTGGAGGTACTCAGGCACCATTTGCTGAGCATATCTAAAGCATCCCCAAAGCAACAGGATGAAGGCTCAGGCAGACAGCTCTGCCCCTGCCATGCTAAAGGGCTGATGGCGCCACAGAGCAATGCATTTGCAGGAGATGGAGCTGTTTCAAGGCTGTGTCCAAGACCACACCAGAGCACACACAGGAAGTCCGAACCCTCACAGATCTTGTCACCTTCACTTGGAAAT
>JAVJGI010000060.1:77411615-77430438 GCA_035590275.1 Ibycter americanus | reverse complement strand
GGCTGTGTCCAAGACCACACCAGAGCACACACAGGAAGTCCGAACCCTCACAGATCTTGTCACCTTCACTTGGAAATCACAAGGTATCATTCTGCAGACTGGTGGTTTAGGCTCCTCTTACCACCTTGGGGGTTGCCATTCCTATGATACCCTGCTGTGATTTCCAACAGTACTGAGAATGTTTCAGCAGCCTGCTTTGAGGAGGGGCTGATCATTTTTCTGCTTCAGAAGCCTGCACAAATCTGGGAGTGCTCTACCCCATGACAAAAGTAAGACAAAACAACATTTTGAAAATTAAATTTAGCATGTGCTTGATGATACCTGCGTGCTCTGTTAGAGCCATGGGAGGCTTGGCACCCTATTCCCAGCCCCTTGCAGAATGGCCCCACTCTGCCAAGGAAAGCTCCACAGGTATCCATGCATGTGCTCGCACCCTGTACCAGGTGTAGTTTGTACCCGTAAATGCATATTCTTGGAGGTTTCCAATAGACAGGCCAACTAGTCATAATTTCTAATTAATTAGTTACTAATCTGCAAATTGATCTTAACAGTGAGCTCGTACATTAACAACTATCTTAGTAGCAATGCTAGCAAGCTTGCAGTTACATCAGATTTAAAAGCTGGTTACAGATACTGGGATTAATAGAATCAGTAATAATAATTAATTGTATTTTGAAGTATCAATGATGTAATTTTCATGTAATAAAGGAGCCTATTCTATTCATTTGAAGAGTTTTTATAACCCTTAAGGACAGGCATGTCAACATTTGACAACTGGGGACTGACCATATTTTGTGTGCGCAGTCCATGGCATGCTCACAAGCACAAACAACAACAAAGCAGAAGACACCAGCCAGGGAGGAGGCTGCCAGGCTGGGCAGCAGCTGTATTTGTAACATAGCAGTGAAAGAAAGAGCCATCCTTTCCACGGATTTAAACTTGGACTACCTCCAGGAGCCCATAGCAGCAGGCAGATCTCAGCATCTCTCTTGCTTGTTGTCAAGCTAGGGTCGAAAATCCTCCTTGAACAGAGGGGCAAATTGTGTGAGAACGTCAGACCCTTCTGCCAATGTTTTGCAGCAGTGCAGCCCCAGGCCAGTTGAAAGACTGATGCTTTGCTACTGTTGTCAGATGTACTCCCCAACCTGGAAGCTTCTGCGTGCATTCCTACCCTTGGCTGGCCTCCCACGATTTATTCACTGTAGTAACATCTGCCACAAAGCAAACTAAGCCAATATTGCTGTCAGCCTCCATATCCCTGAACAGTCCTTCCTTATCTGTCAGTATCAAGTCCATAGAGCACCTCACCTCATCAGCTCTGTCACCACCTGTGTGAGTGAGCTATCATCGCTGCAGTCCAGAAAACTCCTGGATTGCTTGTGCCCTGCTGCATTGACCTTCCAGCAGGTGCTTAAAGTTCCCCTTGGAAACCAGAGCCACCTTCTGGTTGTCTGAAGTTCTCCTCTACTTCTTCCTGATGAGGTAGCTTGTAGTAGACAGCCACAGTAGCATCACTCATGTTGTTCTGCCCTCTAATCCTAGCCCATAAACTCTCAGCTGGCTCCACATCCATCGTTTCTTCTGTTCTCTCACATGAAGAGAAACAACCATCTTGGTTTGTCCTTCTTAAGGAGCCTATATCCACCCATGGCAACACTCCAGTCACATGAGCTATCCAATGCTGTCTCCATGATCCAAATGAGATCATAGTGCTGCAACTACACACAGACCTCCAGTTCCTCCTGTTTGTTCCCATGCTGCATGTGTTACTATACAGGCACTTTAGACAGGCACTCTTTCATGCTGACTTCCCAGAAGAAAGAGCTTGCCCCATCACGTTGTTTTGTAGGCACTTCCTTGCATGCATACATACACTTGGAGGGGAAGTTCTGCCCTGTTTTCTTGTCTTTAAAGTCTCTCCTTGAAATCATGTCATCCTGTGCACTTTGCTTACCAAGCCAGTTCACCACTTCCTCACTTAATGTGAGTCATCATCTCTTCACCTGATGTCCAATTAATCAATCACTTCTAGTTTAAAACTCTCCTCAGCAGATTGGCCAGTCTGTTGGAAAAGATGCTTTTGCCCTACTTGGTCAAGTGGATCCCATCTTTTCTTAATAATCCTGAGTCCTCAGAGAGGGTTCCATGGTGATAAAAGCTGAATCCCCTTTGTTGACAGCTGTACAAACAATTGTTGATCTGCAGGATCTTTCCACTTCTCCACAAGCCCTTCTTCCTCACTGGGAAAACTGAGGAGAAAACCACCTGGGCCCCCAAGGCGTTCACCACCACCCCAGAACAATGCAGTAGTCATGCTTGAAATGCTCCGGGTCTCCCCTGGCAGTATTGTTGGTACCCATGTGGAAGAGCAGCAGCGATTAATAGTTTGAAGCTTGTCTCTCACAGCATCCTCGATCCAAGTCCCTGGTGAGCAGCAAACCTCAGGCTCAGCCGGCACAGAAGCTTCATTGGAGAAAGCTCCCAATCTTCTACCAGGGTACTGACTCCATTCTGTAGCTGCAGACCTGCAGCTGCAGCCATCCTCCTGGTGCCAGGAGCCACAAGCTTCCAGCCTTCACCCTCATGGGAGTCTCCATTTCCCAGCTCGATGAGCACAGATTCCACCTGCCCCTCCTATAGAAATGCAGTAGATTCTGTTTCCTGGGGCTGCAGAATCTCAGAGAAGATCCAGTTGATCCCTTTGTCATCATCTCTGATGCTGTGTAGGCTGCTGACCTCCTCCCACAGCTCATGGTGACAAACACCTTTCACCTATGTACACCTTCTGCAGGCAAGGAGCCTGTGTCTCACAGCCCTAGCGAGGAGCCCCAGGCACCCCTCCGCAGCCCCAGGACTGGAGAGCTGCACCATCCCTCAGCAGCTCAGCCTGCACCAAGGCCTCTGATGCACCAGGGACAGATGATCCAGACAGTGCTGGGGACCGTGACCCAGCACACCACCACCACCGAGTGTGCATATGCTTCTCTGCAAAGGCTGCTGACCCCCTTCTGCACAAACGGCTGCACCTGCTTACTATACCCAGGAGCTGCACTCCAAGCCAGCTCTTCCATTGGCATCCCCTCAACACCTGCTGCAAGGCTACCTGAAGCCATGACAGGGCTCAGCTGGGACAAAACCTCCCAGCACCCTTTGGCCAGGAGCAGCTCATAGAGCTTGACAGAAGCTGCTAGACCAGTTGGATCTTGCTAGAAGCAGCCACAGACTCCCATAGCTATCCCTTCCCAAGAGCAGCACCAGACTCCCTGATGTTCCTCAGTGGGTTCCCAGGAGTCCCCCTGCAATCCCAGAAGAAGCTTCTAGAAGATCTTGAAGCAGAGCCGGGAAACTGTGCTCTCCAGTCAGTGTGGAGGGTGGCGGGCAGCCCCTCGCACAGGCCTCAAACCTTCTTCAGCATGAATTTTAGCTCTTCGGTTTCACTGAAGGTTAACGTATGAACAATAAAGCACAATCACAAAAACAATTTAAAGCTTAAAAACCCAAATGCCGTTGATGACATTTCAGCAAGCTTCCATTGCACATGAATTGTCAATTTGCAAGGAAAATCACTCAGCCCAAAGCCAAGGTGTATGGCACAGGCGAGGCTCTGAAGAGTGCCATCCTCTGCCTCTGCCACCGTCCCTCCTGCGAGGCTTCGCCACGGGGATGCGCAGCCCCCACAGCGAGCCCTCGCTGCAGCAAGCCGCAGCCCCTCAGCCCCCACAGCGAGCCCTTGCTGCAGCCAGCCGCAGCCCCTCAGCCCCCACAGCGAGCCCTCAGCCCCCACAGCGAGCCCTCGCTGCAGCCAGCCGCTGCCCCTCAGCCTGCCATGGGAGGAGGGGGCGTCCCACTGTTGCCTCACGCCACAAAATGGCCGAAGCCGTTCCTTCCTGTGACGGGTACCGTGCTGCTTCCCCTACCCACAGACAAGCTCCTCTGTGGCAGTGGTGCCCACCCCACGCTGAAGAGCCCCAGCATGAGGCCACAGAGGGTAGGGCCATCTCCTCTGTGAGGTGAGTGGGTGTGGCAGGGGTGTGGCAGGGCAGAGCACAGCAAAGCAACCGGCCCTATAGCGAGGTGGCTGTGGAGGGCTGCAGCTGTGGGCAGGTGGTGGTGTGAGTCCTTGCTGGCTGCTCTGGTGTCTCCTGCGATGGCTGGCTTGAGGCTGGACTTTGGCTTGCTCCTGGAGCCTTTGGGCTTTATTAAAGTCCTCGAGTGGGTGAGTAGGGCTGGGGAGGTGCAAGGGGAAGCTTTGTTCTCTTTGTGGGGCTGATTCTTCCCCTTTCCCAGGCCTGGCTTTGCTCTGTGCCTCAGCTGGGTGGGCCTGGAGAGGTGTGTGCTAATGGGCTGCCTGCCCCCTGCCTGGTGTTGCTGATGGTGGGTGCTCAACACGAGGCTGCTCTTCAGCCAAGCTCTCTGACAGAGAGGGAGAAAACAGTTCTGTGGATACATAAAATCTATGTGTTAGTTACAAGTCTGTCATACTGACTTATGCTGTTGTGATTGTTGGAGGTTTAGGGCTTTGCTAGGGAACAAAGGGAAAACAAGAACTAGAGGGTCAAGGTGGTGTGGAATACTCTGAGCATGTACCTTCTAGCTACTCTAACCTACTCTAACAGTTGTGCGTGTTTGAGATTCCTAAAAACACTTCCCTTACCCACTGCAAGAGGTACTGTGCTGACTTTTAGTATTAAAAAACCAAAACAAACCAACCCCAAAAAGCTTCTGCAGTAGAGCTAAGAAATATAAACAAAAAGAACTTTCAAATGGGCTCTTACTAGAGGTGTTGCTCATGTTTTTGGATTATAGAAACTCAATGTTTTCATTACTTCTTGACATCACTTCATACTTCAACATCACTAACTCTGTCCCTATTTGTTGCCTTCTTTAGCTGTTTCAGCTAAACATTGAATTTATTTCCTTTGAGCTCTAGTGGTGTGGACTAACATGTCTATGTATCAATTCCTATAGATTTTTTCCATCTTTACTTTTGCCACATGTGGAGGCTTTCAAGGTGAAACTACCCTTTTAGTTTCCTGCAAAGGTGTGGTAAACAAAACAGTTACAGCTGCTTTTGCTTATCCATTCAGGTGAGTATTAGCTCTTCAGTTGTCACTCATACACTAATTATTTATTATTCACTCGTTCCCCATCTGTCTCCCTATGAATATATACCTACTGTATATATCTGAATGAACGTGTGAAACCTTTGTCTTGCTCTGTAGTAGCAATAAACAAATATTTAGTTGTAATCGTTCAAAGCATTGTAGTTGTCAGTGCCCTATAGAAAGAAGTAGGTAGAAATGGCAATAGGCTGTATTACTGCTTTGTATCACTCCACCTTAAGCTCCATTATAGCAGCGCATGAATGCTACAGAAGGTAATTAATAAGCAAAGCAACACAATTAATTGTAACAGACTATTTCTTCATCAATTTGCAGCTGCTTTGGAAGCCCTGATAAGATTATTTTGGATGTGCTGTTATCATACTTTTGTTCAAAGATTGAATGGACAATACTTTGTAGTTTTTTTCCACCATGGTCTTGGTGAGGGTGTCAGATACATAAAAACCAAGTACTCTGCTGTCATTGTAGTGCTCTTGTAGGGACAAGTTCCTTTCCTGGAGCACAAGGAGCTCTTTATTCTCACAGCAGCACAGTTACAACAAGCGCAGAGTCAGTGTTTCATGTATGTTCGATAAGGACAGGTGTAAGTACAGAAACGGATTCAGAGGCCAGCTAGTAAAAACTACTACATAAGTCTAGAACTTGGTCACAAAACCCAGCATTTTTACAGGACTTGGAGGGGAGAGTGGGAATCTGAAATGATTCTGTGCTGGTGGCTGAGTGGTTACTGGTAGTCACACAGGTTTTGCTGAACTTCCTGTGCTTGCATTTTCTTGTAGCTGTAATGCACCTTGGTGCCTTTTAGGTCCTGATCCCCTCATTTAACTGCGAGTCTCTAAAATAATGTCGTTAAGTCTGCTTCCAAATCAGGGTTTCTTTCTTCAGTTGCTAAAAAGATAAGATTAAGATTCTTCTGAAGTTGCTATTGCATATCTCTATGTAGGATGGGGAACAATCTTCTTGACAAATCTTTGTGTTGTATAACTGATACCTTCTACAAATATAAATTGCCTTTTGGACTAAACTTGCACAACTAGAACACTGAAGCACTGTTATTGTGAAGCATGACTGTATGAAGTTTCCACTGTGTAGTAAACTCTTAACTACATGAAGGATATAACATTTGCAGGTTGAATACTGTTGTATTTAGTGCACCAGACCCAAAACGTTGTGGTGGTACTTGGACTGACACCTATCTCATGGGAAATTTCTCCTCTTCTGCACAGTTCTTTGTTACGCTTGCAGTGTTGGTATTCCTCTACTGCATTGCTGCACTTGTGGTATATATTGGATATAAGCATGTGTATCAGCAAAATAACAAGTTTCCACTAACTGTAAGTAATACTAAGGTATCTTAATGTTTTGGCTTTGAAACCAGAAAGAGATGAGAAACACTGTTAATACAAGAATATCTGAATAACTTATGAATATTCAGTAGTTCCAAAGGCTAGATGGAGTGTGAACACAAGTATCTCAGGCTAGTCACTACAGCACTCAAGCAGAAAAGAGGACCCAAAGCCCTCGAACATCCATGGCATCGTACCATATGCAGTTATTGAAGCAGAGTGGAATGAAGTTCCACCTCCTCAGGCAACAGTGTCTTCACCACAACTTTTCTTTTGTATTATGAATTTAAATACAGAATTGTTCCATAGGCGGAACCACCTCTGTTAGTCTCTGGAAATTTTCCCTGTGTAGAGCACCTGCTGTGCAGACGCAATTGGCAGAGGGAAAATAGTTATCTTGTAAATTTTAGTCACCTTAAATACCAAAGCCCTGATCCTCGAATGAGAAATTTCAGAGTGCGCCCAGAAACAGACCTAGTGAGCAGATTGAAATCCTCTGTCCTATCTCCCCTGCCACCCCCACTTTACTAAACGTTGACTTAAATTTTTATAACATAAGTGAATATGAATTCATACAATCAGAAATTAGTTTCTAAAATAAGATGCCTAGCACTTGATTTCTTACTAAGGATAAAATTGCTTATGCTTGATAGGTGCAAAAGGCATACAGTTTTGTAGCTGATTATCAACACAGAATATAACTGGTGTTGTAATTACAACATTGTTAACAGCTAAATTTGCTTGTGGTCATTAACACTGATGCAGTTATTTTGGTGATATAATTGACACTGTCTCTGCCTTGCTCTCTTATGTTACATTCATGCAAATTTTTTTCACCTAATAATGACTACTTCTCTCCTGCAGGACTTCGCTATCACTGTCATAACAGCCTTTCTGTGGCTAGTCAGTACTTTTGCTTGGGCAAAGGCACTTGCTGACATCAAAATGTCCACAGGGGCCAGCATTATTCCAGGAATTGAATTTTGCAAAACACCAGGAACAACTTGTCGTTTTGCTTCTGTGACCAGCATGGGAACTCTGAATGTGTCTGTGGTATGTATGCCTTCTGCCATACGGGTACAGTAAACGTGTTAGAAAATAGCCAATGGCACCTGAGAGCCCTCTTCTACTGATTGCAGGTGTTGCTTTATGTGTTAAGATTGGTTTATGGGTTATCAGTCATTCAGGCCCATTAATGCTGTGGTAAAACACTGACCAGATTTCTTCTGTAGAAGGAAATAATTTCTTCAAAGAAAATAAGAGAAACAACTTGTAGAATCTGTCCCTAGAGCTGTTAGATGCAGCATTTCCAGATATATTTGAGTCTATCATTTTGACTGTATGCAAGATAACCTTAAAATGTTACTGAGCCACCCAAGTGGTTTGACTGATATAAGTAAGGAGGAAACACTATGCTTCCTGCTTTGTCTTCTGGTGCTGAACCTAGCTTTTTAGTCAGCTGTGAGCACTTTTACACATCAAACAGAAGCTCCTTGTGATACAATGATAAAGCTCATGTTCACAGGAAGAACTCTTCACAGCAGGGCATATGAGGCTTATTGTATGATCTTCCTAGTGAATCCTGCTTTTCAAAACTCTGGCTGTTATTCATTGGCCCAGTAGTAATTAATCACATGCTCTGGATGTACATATGCAGAGGTGCTGAGTGACTGAAAAGAACTTGTCTAATTCTGTGCAAAGGACAGAGCACGTTAACTATCTGACTTCCAAAGGAGTCCATTAAAATGTCTTGTAATACTCTAAAGCATGTGGGAATGTCTTTCCAAATCAAAGGGGTGCTAAATTTAGCAATTTTTTCTGGTTTGCCTTGCAGTCATATTCTGTCTTTAAAAAAAAAAAAAAACAAATGACAACAACAAAACCCAAACAACTTAATCTCATATTTTTTCTTAACCTACAGGTGTTTGGCTTGCTTAATGTGGTTTTATGGGGAGGAAATATTTGGTTTATATACAAGGACACCAACCTGCGCAACCAATCAAACAGAATTTCTCGAAGTCAAGGAATATATCCAGCTCAAACAGGAGTATAAAAACAAGGTGATAATTTGAAGGGCTTCAACTTTTACATCACACTGCCTTAAAGCATGGAGCCATTATGATTTATTTCAATAATAACTAATAATACTTTGAATAAACTGTTTTGTACAATGGTTTGACATTGGATTATCTTGGATAATCCAATTGAAGTGTTTAATTACCTTGAAATGTATTATGCCTTTTGAAGCTTTGCAGCTTTTTATTACAGTTCTTGACAAGCAAAATGTTGAAGCGATCTGGATGCTGACCCTTCCAGGTTCTTTAAATTAGCCTCATAGGAGGGATGGGTGAGAAGCAACTGCATCTGGGTTAGAACTAAAGAAGCTGCAGTAATAACAAGTCTGGGCTGAAAACAAAATATAAATGCAGCTAGGGCATGTGAAAATGCAGTTCAGCTTCTTCCTATCACTGATACCTTGCAAGAGCCATCTGAGTTGAGCTCATAGCTCTGTCAGCATTTCAGCCATCACATGTAGATTTCTGGATATTCCATTCAGATTACCATATTGAATCTGCTGACAGGCCTGTCTGGAAGGACATTACTTCTGTGTTTAATATGCTGTTACAATGGCTTGGGACAATTTCTGAACAAGAAGGTAGCTTATAGTTTCACTAAAAGCTTGTTTAACAAAGTTGAGTGTGTATATGTGTGCAACAGATTACTTGAAAACTTGGAGAGAGGAGAAAAGTAAAGTACGGCCCGAAACTCTTATAACTACTGTAGAAATCAAAGCTGATATATTCTAACTGCTAGTGTCTGGGCTTCTGTGAATTCCTTTTGAGGTGCATGAACAATGCTTATGTGTGAAAGTCCATAACTGGAGATGTCTGAGTATGACTGTCTTCACTGATGTTGTTCAGCTTATTCACTGGGAGTAGTATTTGGCTTTTCTCATGTGGACTTCTTAAGGTATCTGACTCTGAATTGTAAAAAACCCCAAGCTGTTTAGGTTTTTTGATTTATCTACACTGTGATGACAATAGACATAAGTGTGTATATAACAAATACTAATTGTTCAGCGTGCCAGAGCTACTGACTTTCTGATAGTAAACTTCCAGTTCAAAGAGTATAATAAAATAAGTATGACTGTTGCTGAAAGAATGTGCCTTGCATCCTTACTGCTGGAACAGCAATGCAAGTGTATTGGCTTTGTAGCCTCTGGGACATGGCTCTAGCTGTTGCTGTCCTTGCTAGCTGAATGAGTTATCTGTGCTACAGAAGGGTTCTTACACTGATGCCTCGGGGGTTTTTGTAGAGAGGACTATATCATTCCTGCAGACTAGAGCTGCTTGTTGCTGCTGACTTCTTTCTGTCACCCCAAAGTGGGGGCTTTTATTACTTATAACTCTCCAAAATTTCATTTGAATATCCTTCTGGAAGAGCTAAGTGCAATGTTGAGGTGTCCTTTTCTAAAAGCATGCCCTTCTGTTTCTTCTGTTCCCGGATAAAGGATTTGAAAGCAATGAGCTTCTGCTGTTTCCTGTTAACGACAATACTATCTGTGTTACTGCCATGAGAAAACAGGCTTGCCTTTTCTCAGTGCTAACTTAAGTATCAAGTATTATCCCACCTTTCAAAGGCCTTTTGAGGGAAGATAAGAGAAAAACAGTACTCTGTTCCAGCTCTTGCATCAAAAGTATGGCACTCAAAATCATAATGCTGTCTTCTCAGGACCTTCCCTCTGTGTCCTGGACCTTCTGCAACCCAAGAAGCAATTCTCAGCAGGAGAAGACTGAGGCATAGGATTTAGGAAGGACAGTATCATTCTTGTATTCAGAAGTGAGATATGAAACCAGTTACTTCTATTATGGGCTTGTTTGGGGTTTTTTTTGTTAGCAACGCTGCGCTATGATCTAGAGAGCTGATGAAACTGCCAAATGGCTTGACAATGGAGTGTGTTTTTAGCTTCACACTCAAAGGTCTTTAAGCAGATCTGTGTTAATGGAGTGACTGACCCAGTGCCCTCCACATTCTTGCATGAGTAGATGTTTTATGTGAGTGGCCTAGGGCATGTGCATTCTTCTAGTAGTCCCATGCTGTTTGCACTTCCTTTGCCATCAGAAAATGAATTATGGTTGAGTAGTCTTCTGTCATTTCGGTGGTCTGAACTAGTCTTGAAGCTTCACTGGAAGTATTGATGATAAAAGATGAACATGATCTTTTCTTTCATCTCTGCTACCAGGCCCTACCCACCAGCGTTGCATTGAGCTATAAATGTAGTGTGACTTTTGTGGAAAGGCTGCGTATATAGCAATTACAAAGCTTTGGTGTTAGCTAACATAAAATACAAATCCTTTATTGAAATTTAAAGTATCAGGTCAGTTGATTATAAATACAAGGAAGTGTTATTTTGAAGTGCTCTTGTGCTAGCTGTTCTCCTGCCTCTCAATAACCCCTGTCAAGAGTGACTTTTGTGGTGTCCTTTCTGACCTCTTTGCTTGCGTCATTCCATGTTCCAAACAGTAACTTTAAACCTTAAATCCTCATTCCTCCTTGAAGTGAGTTCATTTATTGCTGAATGCTGCCCTGAACTCACAGTTGTCACAGACGGCTTATTTTGCAAGTTATATCTATATCACTATGAATAGCTGGGAAGAGAGGGATGGAGAAGAGATGGTGAAAGAAAATTACTTTGTTGCTGTGCATAAGACTTTTTTTATTTTCTTCTTTCTTTCTTCTGGGCACGTCAAAACTATCGGACCTTCTCTGTTGCACTCTTCTGAACAGAATTACGGACACCCGAAATAAAAAGCTCTGTGCTGTTTCATCATGGTGAGCTATGATAGGATCACTGTACAAGGTTACAAAGATCAGTATCTAGATGTTTTGGTAATTCTATTATGATATTTTAAACTTCAAAGATAGACCTGAAGCAAATTGTTTGATTGTCTGCCATCTGATCAAAGTTAGCACTGCTTTGAGCAAGAGGTTGAATCAAGTTTTTTCAGAGGTCCCTTCTTTGTAATGTTTGGAGGGTTTTTTTCCTAACACCTGATGGGCCATTACTTGCCTTTTCCCCACCCTCCCACCCCCCTGGTTTCTTTGGCTTTTAGCCAGTCTCCCTGTCTCTGCATCATTAGGTATGCTTATTTAAAACACATATTTCATCCTGAAATCTACAACTTCTATGAATTTTCACATTGCCTAATGTTTTTACCCTGATATCTGTAATTTTTTCAGTCTCACAGTTCTTTGGGGTTTAAGGTCATGCATGATGTGGCTAAAACACTTCATTAAAACTGTGTTCCTGTCTATTTAGTATGTGCTTATCTACCAAATGAAGCTCCAGTTCTATGACAAACTGACTTTGTCACAAACAGCCCTGTTAGTCATTAGGGTGGCTTAGTTGTAAAATGGTAATTTTGTGTTTTCTTGCACACATGAGAGCAGGAATGAATTAGATCAGTATATGCTTCATGGATGGCTGAGGTCTAGCCAACAACTGAAACTAAAACAGAGTTGGAAGGCTTAGCACACTATGATTGAGTGTTTCAACAAAAACTTAAATTTCGTATGCACTCAAAGAGACCACCTTGTTTTCCATAGGGCTAAAACTTTCTCTTACACTTTTTGCAGATGAAACCAGTGTGCCCCATCCCCAGAGTGCTTTCCTTCAGAAGACATAGAGACAAAACATGGCAGGCAGGACTATAGCTGGTAAAATACAGATCAACAGATTTGGGGTTATGTTTTTGTAGAAATTCAAGCTGCATATGTGTCTGTTCTACACAGCTAAATGTTAACAGCATCCTGGCTCTGCAGGGTAGGGTGAGCGTAATGTGTAGTCCACAGCAAGCAAGATCTTAAAAAGGAGAAATAACCACATGTGTACTCCTGGCTCATTAGGATAAGACTTGTTTTCCTTTGCATGGGGGAGACTGATGCAGAATACTGCTGGCTTTGACGTCTGCTAGAGTCCTGCAGCTGAGATGAAATGGAAAGCATCGTGCAGCAGCAACAAGCAGCTGCTCTCATTTACCCTGGACACCCACAACGGGCTGAGCAGCCTTTGCCTTTGAATTGACACCCCATTCATACTGACAGCACTGAAATACTCTGTGCCATATTTACTTATGGGAGATGGGGGGTGGGAGGAAAAGACACTGACTAATTTACCAGCTTTATCTTGACTGCACAAGAATCACCACTGCTATCAGGAGATGCAGTGAGCTTGATCCCTCTGTACTGAGGGAACAAAGGGCCTGGAAATCTGCCAGGTCTCTACAGGTAAGATATCCTCAGCTGGCAACAATCTCTCTTGCAGCCATCAATGGAGCAAGCTCATAAAAATCCTTGTATACTGCATGATTTCTTCTGGTCGCAGGCAATAGTTATGCAGCTCTAGCAAGTGAAATGAATTATGATACCTGGTGGGATGCTAGAGAGAGGGATTGAGATCAGAAACCCATGGCAGGAACAAAGGCTGGATGGTGGCAGTGAGGGAAAATGAAGTTGAGGAGTCAGTATAGGATAGCAATAGGGAACTCCATGGTGGAGAATGAAATCCACCAGCATCAGGAGGTGTTTAAGGAACAGAGCACTCTGAGGTTTAGGGTGCACTCTGAGGTTTAGGGTGCTGAAGGTCAGGCCTCTGTGACAATGCTGAGAAATACTGTGTGTGCTGGCTCCCAGGAGAGTCCCTGCTATGGGAGCTGGCATGGTGTTGGTGGTAGCTGACAGCTTTGCCACCAGCCTGTGGGAGAAGTCATACGAAACCCAAGCACAAGAGAGATCTGAATGTCAAATCCCCAGTAGCCAGTGCAGGAACTGCTGAATGGAGTCACGCTGGGATCTGTATCGCTGTGGTCACTATCGCCCCATTGAGCAAACCCATCTCAAACACAGGCTGGAGCTAGGACACTGAAATGCCAGCTGACAGGCCAGCAGTATTAACACCTTTTACTGTACTAGAGCTGAACAGTATTTTGTGATGCGTAGCAAATTCATCAGGGCTTTGGCTCTGCTTGCACACCTATTGCTAGCAGCAAGTGTCGGTGTGTAGCTCTCACTGAAGGCAAGAAAAAAGGATAGGTGCCTTCTTGATGTGAAGAGCAGTAAGACTGGGTTCATCACCTGCTTGAGTACACAGGGAAGCTGCAGCCTCTTCATTTTTCCCTATCCTTTAGTGCTGAGCAACCCATAAACATGGGGAACTTGGCCATGCTGTGCTGCACCATGCTGGTTTCACTGCTACAAACTCCTGGGAAGCTGGCAGCAAATCTCACTCTTGGAAGTTGTCTTAAGATAGTCCGTGATGTTTCCATAAATGCCTGACTTGAGCAAGTTGTGACTGCCCATCAGACATTCTAGATCATCTACTTTTATTCTTGTGGCAGTATTTAGGAAGTGTTTGTTCCTAGAAGATTTGCTGTATAGCCCAAAACAAAGTTGTCACGAAGTCAAGAGGCCAGTTTTTGCTGCTTAGTCACGTTTAAATATTAACCAGAACAATGAAGTTATTCAAAAGAATGCTGCAGGGTAGGAGTGCGTTCGTTCTCCTCTTAAATACTAGTGAATGAGGCAGTTTCTTTCAAGGTTAAGATCAAGTCTGTGTATGTGAGAAACAACTATTCAGAGCTGTATTTTAAAGCCTGACTCAAATGTGGAATTCCCTTTTCTGTCTTGTCAAGTGAATCCAGGTGTGCCCTTAATAACACTGCCCTCCTACAGACACTCAGTATTTAGAGCAGAGAAAAGGAAATGAAAATTTGATCTGTGTTTTTTAGAAGCTTTCCTTGTACTTTTCAGTTGCAACTGCCAAAAACTTGCCTGTGCTCAGTAGCACTCTCTTCTGGATATTTCATTCTTCATCTTGAGTCAGGGAGGAAGTAATACAGAGCTGGGTTGTGCCATTGTTAAAATTTGTGTCCATGTGGACACAGTCAAAGATTTTTGCCCTTCATTTTAGGGCAAGCTCTCTAGGGGCTAGAGAAATATGTGCTAACCCTGACTGTATTTTTCTTTCCTTAAGAAAAGCTGCCTCAGTCAGATCCTATTCTCTGCTATCCATGCCTTCAGTTAATATTTTACTGTGGATCCTGCTTGGCTGACACTTCTTCTTCCTCCTCAACCAAACCCATAATACTCAGTAAGATTTCAAATTATTTTTCTAGGTATTTAGGTAGGTTTCCTCTCATTCTGCTACATCAGTGCTTGTTGCGAATTGTGGGGGTATATTTGGGTAAGCAGTTCTCAATCTATCCCCTGTTCAAGGATTGCTGTTGCTGCCAGAAGAGCTGCAGGTACCTATGCCCTATCAGCAATGGGTGGTTTGTACTTGCTATTACATCCTACCAATATTTGAGCAATTCCACACTTATTCATAAAATGTGCTCTGTCTTTTCTTGGCTTGTGGCTTAATGTTGATGCTGCCAGCTACATTTTCTTCTTACCTGTCTGTGCAGCAATTTGCATTAATGCAGTCCTCGAGGAGGCTATATACTGATCCTTTACTCACAATCTGAGTTAAACCTGGTGTTAGCACAAGTTCTGATCAATTTACCTTTCATTTCAATTTAATTCAAAGTTTAAAGTAGTTTCTAGAAGGACCACGCTCGAGTCCACAGTTATGCTTGCTTTCTTGGCCCAAGATCAGCAGCTGTCTGTCTCAAAATGCCTCTGTTATTTATTGTATTGTAAAGCAGCAGTAATCTTACCCGCTGCACTCCCCTGCCTTGGGATGGTAATCTATCTGTTGTTATACATGCTGCTGCTTCCAGCTCCGTTTTTTCTTTTCCCATTTATACATATCATCCCCCTAAATCATCTCCCTCTGGTGACTTCAAATCTAATTCTCCACCACTTTCTGCAGATACAGCAGCTCTTTTTAATTTTTGCATCCTGATCTGCTTTTGCAAGCATCTAATTTTAGCTTCACATTTAATATGTTCGGGTTCCCTTGGAGCTCTCCTTTGCTCTAGGGTGAATGGCTGCACTGTGCATGTTAATTCTTCTGCTGGATTCTGACGTTTTCTGCTTCTGTGGCTTTTCTTCCCCTTTTTTTCTGAATTCAAAATACTGTATTTCACTATTACCTTCTTGAACCACTAGTCTGTACTCCTTTTCAAATTTCTTAGCATTTTTTTTTAAACCAGTTTTCAGGTTAAAGCAGTCATTTTCTGCTTTTACTCTGACTCTATCAGCACAAAATGTTTTAGCTGTTCCCACAACAGTCACAGTAATACAGAAATTGTATCCTCACATTTCACTTCATAAGCTCTATGATAACTAGAGAACACTTATTCTATATCGTCCCTGGTCCTATGAGCTGAAATGACACACCTTTTCTCCCATGGAGAGGTGCCTGTAGCCTGGAAGATCCCGGGGGTTTTTTTTGTTGATTCTCTTATATTGTTCACACCTTCAGCTGGATAAGTTGGTATCATCTGAGTGGCATCAGTGGCTTGTCAAGAGATCACTTGCCTGCAGTGACATAAAACCTGTTGTGCAGCAAAGAAACAGAAGACTGGGCAAACTACAAAGGACAGATGCTGGGTAACTCATTAAAAAATAAACCAAAACATTTTTTCTGGTACCATGCAACAACCCAGTCTGAGCACAGCAAAAGGAGTCTGTGATGCCTTCAGACTGAAATTGGACTATTCTTACACAAGGGCTTCAAGGAGTATTGCATCTCAGGAGCCTTCCCTCTCTAAAGGGGCCAGCACTGTCTTAGGGTTTTTGTCGACATGGTGTGCTTCTAGGACTCCTGGAACAAGTCATGTTTACACTGTGGAAACAGCCTGCAGTTCAACTGAACATTTCATTTTGTTGAGATGGCCAGAAAAAAAAAAGAAAAAAGAAAAAAAAAAAAAAATCCTGATCAGAAGCAGAAGAGAAAAGGGCACAATATGCTAATAACAGGTCCGAAGCAGAAAGAGATACAGTCCTTCAAGATGTGGAAGCCCAGAGCTGAACTCAGGGTTATCAGAGGTTTCCAGCAGTGACTGTGGCATACAAGGCATCTTCATGACAGTGTACAAGCAACGACCCCAGGTACAGCACCAGTAGTACCCCTGGAGAGGACTTATGCAGAAATGGGCGTGGTACTGGTAGGGTCTTGTCCCAGAAGGCAACAAATGCAGGTAGATCAAGCAGTTACCGTTAGAGAAGAAAACAGTATGTGCTAGTAGAGGAGATGAGGGTGATTATTTTTAGCTTTAGTTTCCACAGAGACCATGCATCAAAAGTAATGAGAAAGGACTGGCAGGCACAGGAGGCTGTGAGGTTTGCACTCAGCTCCATGAGGAGCATCTTGAGAATGAAGCTAGTCCAAGAAATGAATTTGAGAAATGCATTACTATAGCAAAAAAAGCCAAAGGCCCATATTCCCATGTTGTCCTGAGGCCTTGAGAGCCAACGTGGGCACTTCAGAGCTTTCGACCTTGCTGGAAATAGAGCAGGACTGCTGGAGACTTGGAAGATCTCTGCTTTCTTCTTCAGAAGACCACAAACCTATTCTCCCATGTGCTGGGCAGTTACTTGTATGGATCTACAGCAAGTGCAGTAGGGCTTCAGTCCGGAGCGACAGTTTTACCTGCCACACATCAGTGCTGGTGCTCCAAAACCTGCAGGACTGTGAAGGATCAGTCTCTTCAGGATTAATCCCTTGGGGTACTATCCAGTCACAACCACATGTTGTGACCTACAGCTAGCAAAGCCAAAAGGACAGAATCTTCCACACAGCAGTGTGATTACAGCTAAATTCTGGCTGGAGGCACCCTGGGGCTGGCTGCTGCTCTATTTTGCTAAGTGGGTAAGTTCATGCTCTTTTAACTCAGGGAAAAAGCTTCTGGTTCAGTGATGGGGCAGGATCTCTTCAGGAGCATGTAAGAACATGGTATTGATTCAGCCCTGGCTGTGCATGAGGAAATCCCTGGGAGCATCCCCCTTTGTCCTGGCTTACCTGTCAGAACCTGAAATGTCTGTTACTTTAGTTCTGTGTTGATCGTTTGAGCTGGCTGCCTGATGCTAAGCACAACAGTGATGGGGAGAGGGAACAAAAGGCTATAAGGTACTAGCTGCAGCTTTTCTGGTCCTGGAGGGCACACTAAAGCAGGTTATCTGTCAGCTGTCCCATGGAGACTATCCACCTGGTGCAGACAGCCAGGGAGGGTTACACCAACACTCTGCTCACTTCCCCCTTCCCTCTTGTCCCCTCCAGAGCCAGTGGGGTAGGTAGGACCTCAAAACACATCCTGGCATTAGGCAAAGTAGTGGAGGAAATTCCTCACTGAGGTTGATATGTCACTGTTGGACACCATCTGGACTCTGGTCTCTCTAGGCAGGCTCGGAAGTGCATGCTCAGGCAACTGGGGAGGCTTTTGGGATGGTGATTGACAGACTGAGGTGTCCAACTCCTTCAGACACTTTCAGAGCTGGGTAGCAGCTAAATAGGTGTGGCTGCATATCTAGATTTTAGTTCTTGCCTTTTAATCTTTGATAGCAAACAAATACTGCTGTCTCTCAGGGTAGGGAATAGGAAATAATAGGAAATACCTTCTGACAGAAGGTCGCTGGCAAAACTGGTGTCTACTCTGATCCCTCTGAATGCTGTCACTTTTTTGAACAGCTTTTCCTCTCTGAAACTTTGAGGGTGTCTGATCTCATAAATGCTTCTGCCACAGGCTGCACGCCCTCATGCCTGCAAGGCTGTTCCAGAGCAAGTGCATTGGATAGTTAGCCCTGGCTGCTGGCAGATAATGGGGAAGGCTCAGCCTCCGCTGTAGATGTCAGAGGGGTTGTGTTGCTTGCATGAAGTGGGAAGACGTGGTCAGGCTGGATATTGCAGGGAGGAGCGTTCAAGAAATTCAGTGTGAACATGGATTTAATATGATTCCTTATCACTTTGCTGTCCATGGCCGTGCAGAGAAATGCCAGAGCATCCTTCCCTGCCTGCTGGTTGCACCTAGTCTGCACGGATGTAAGAGACTAGTTGAAGTAAGCCACGGGATGGATGCTCCTGTACGTTAACAGTAAGGAACAGCTTCGATTTAGTGTGACGAAAGGAAAAGGTCAAGGAAAACAGAAAATAGGGCACTTGATGATTCCAGAAGCTTGACCCAGCATGCTCTGCAAGAAAATTAATCCTATAATGGGATCTTTCTGGGTACGCCTGCACTGTTACGGTGCCTTACGACCTGGCTCTCTTCCCTCGGTTTTCTCCAATTCACTTGTTCTTTCTGCCTTTGCCCTCTTTCCCGCACCCCCGCACACGCCGGGCCCCCTCTCCTCCTGCCCCGGGGGGAGCCGCGCCGGCCGGGCGTGCAGGGCGGGCCATGGCAGCGGGGGAGC
>JAVJGI010000060.1:77341178-77411607 GCA_035590275.1 Ibycter americanus | reverse complement strand
TCAGCCGGGCGCGGTGCTGGGCTCAGCCGGGGCGCTCGGGCACGCCGCGGCCGTGCCTCCGCCGGGGAGCGCCGCGCCTCGGTTTCTCCGTCCGAAATGCAGCGCGGCACCTGCCTCCCTCTTGGCTAGCAGTGCCCGGGGGCCCTGGTGAGGGTCTTCAGCTGACTAGTCACTGACCGGGTGGCAGAGACCCCTGCCTTGCTATCGCTTTTAGTGATTACAGGAGAGGAGAGGTGGCCAGAGCAAGCTGGGATCGGGCCAGCAAAGGGGATGCTGATGCTTCCCCTTTCCCCGGGGTCCGCGTGTTGTGCTGGCAGCCTGCCTGGCCCCAGAGCTCTGCCAAGTGTGCGGATCTGGCAGCTCGCAGGCCTGCCAGCTCTGCTGCCTGCGCCGATGGCACCCGCCCGCCAGCCCTCCCTGCGGTTCTTGTGCAGTGGGCTACGCACAGCCCCTCCGGACACAGCCGGCTGCCACAGCCTGCCAGCACGCAGGGCACTGGGGCTGAGCCCGGTGCAGACACCTGGGCAGAACGGGCTGTGCTGGGCCCAGTGGGACTAATCCAGGCAGGTCCTGTGCAAACACAGTGCTGCTGCTCCTGTCTGCTAGTATCCGCGGGAAGGAATGGAAAATCAGGCACAACCGCATGGCTGGACCAAGCCTTGCCTTGCCTGTGTCATTCGCCAACTGCTTTTTTCAAGCCCTGGAAGTTAAGCAAGGACCTTGCCTCAAAATCAAATCTCAGGGGGTGTATTGACCTGTGGCAGCTGGAATTTTGTACCAGGGACGTGCAGAGCAGTGGCATCCTTGAATCACATTCAAAGAAATATCTGTTCATCGATTTTGTTTTCAAGTGTGTCTTTTAGCCAGTAATATGGAGTTTGCTGCAGAAACCCGCTGAAGCTTGTACATGTAGTCCTCACTGGCCTGGCCTGGCCCATGCTTTGCTACTCAGCTGCTTTGAAGCACATCCCATAACATGCTTCTAGATGCAAAATGACCCCAAAGGCAGGTCCCAGAAAGCAGCCTGAAGTCCTTGGAGCACTAACAAATCATGAGTGGTGCCCCCATCTCCTCCTGGGATCTGAGCAGGCAGCAGCAGGGCCAGGCTGACCTCCGTGCTCAGCTTCCCACTGATTTTCAGCTTCCTCAGGCACTGGTGCAGCAGCACTGACCTGCCCTCACCTGAACAACTGGGGCTGAGACTCAGCTGGTCTGCCTTTGTGGGTATGGTGTGTAGGCATTGATACCTGATTGAGTCAGCCAGAAAGAGCCGCTTCTAGGGCACAGTTCAGCTGATCTCTTCTAGATAGATGTGTACTTTGCTGTAAGTCACCCCCAAAGTCTCCTTCTCCCCAGTGATGACACGGGTAACTTGCAGCATCTGGCTCAGACAAGGCATGTGTGGGTGAAGCCCAGTGAGCACTGAGCCTGTGTTCAGCCTTTCAGCTGGAGCCTGGCAAAGGGCTGTTGTGGTTGGGGATCTCAGACAACTGATCAACTGGTGCATGTACAAGGTGTCGTTGTCACTGCTTTGCTGTTAAAATGTTATATCCATTATGGTGTTGCAAACTGGGTCTCATAAAATGGCATAGCAGCTACCTCCTTTGCTCAGGAGGAGGAGGATTGTTCCCCTTGTCTGACCCCCCTTCTCTGAGGGAGTCTAAGCCCCATCTCCTGCTCCTAGTGAGCAGGCACAAAGTGGCAGCCTCCTGGGCAGTCATTTGCCACCTTTACAGCTGAAATTGTTCTCCTGTGTAGGTCTTTTGGAGACCGTGAACAAATACAGTATCAGCACTTTTACATGCCTTGATATAAATGAAATTATGTGGCCAGAAGCTGAGACTTCTGATGTTTATTGCAAGTGCTATTTATAATACCAACATGAAAGCAGAGCACTTACGTGTTAGAGTACATTCACTTCGGAGAAAAGCACAAAAAAACCCAGTAATACGATCTTGCATGAACTGCTGGGGGAACCAGATCCAGTCAGGAAAAATGACCTGTGCTCTTCCGTGATCACTCCTGAAACTTCCAGAGCAATGTTAATCCAAAGGTCTCAAAGCACTTCAGAGATGTGTAATAGGCAGAGACACAGCAATCAAAAGCTGTGGTAGGACTCACAATGATTTTTCTAGACTTTGGATAAAATTAATGCATAACATGTAACAGGCAGCTGGAGGTCAGGAACTGTTGCCCTCAGCCACTCTCCTTGAACCAGATGCCTTTCTTCCTCTTCTAGTCTCAGCTTATTAGTGTCATCATGCTAAAAAAAATGGCACTAAAGTTCACACCTTGTGACTATATGCACAGAGACTAACAGAGCTGTTGAAGACTACAGAGGCTGTTCTCATAATCTAGTCTGACCCTCTACAGCACACAGCAGCTGTTCTTGACATCTAAAGTCTTCAAATGATGGAAAGGCCTCACAGTCTTAGCTAATTGTTCCAATAATTAAATGCTTGTATTGTCTAGAGCCTGCACTTAATCCCTGCTCTCAGTCCATCTAGTGGCAGTTTTCAACACTGAACCTGCGTTCTCATAGACACTTCTGAATGAAAAAAAAAAAGCACAAAAGCTGGTTTAGTAATTAGATGAGGTTTCTAACATTTAAACCTGTACTGCACAGCATAAGTATTATAACCTGTATTTTATGAAACATAATATATGTTTCTTTTACATATATTCAAAGCATTTTTTCACATATCGTTCCATACAATGTGCAATAAATGTACATCTAGGTCAGTCAGTTCTGTCTTTGCTTTTGCTCTACCAAAGACAAGTCAAAGAAATGAATGGCCATGAGACCTGAATTCATTCTTGATTCCTTCACAGGGAGGAAAGTCACCAGTAGTAGGGGCAGCTGATAGGAAAACTGTGCTGCTTTTGCATAAAGCCGATGCTCCAGTAAAGCCTTGTTATTCCTTGATTTTGTAGGTCCCGAGCAAGGAAAGTAGTCTTGTGCATGGCCAGAATAAAGTCTTACAGTGAAGATCAGCATTGCACATGTTGAAGCAGCAGTGTAAGGAAGGATGTAGCTGTGCGTTATGGTCAGCACACCTGTTTCCCCAGGCGTGAAGTTGCATCAGATTCACAATATGCCTTATCTTGCCTGAACCTGTCCCCAGAAAGACTGAGTACACCAGCTAAACTCACCTCAACTGGATGGAGGCATCTGGGCAGTGTTCGCTTTTAGATCTGGCAGCTCTTAGATCCATGGTGCCTCTTTGCAGAGCTGACAGTTTTTCAGAGGTTAGAGTATGTGAGCATCACGGTGAGGGTAGTTGCTTTTCACTCAGCTGTTGACCAGCTGTGGGACACTATGGCACCAGCAGTGTTGGCTGTGATAATGTGTTTGCATACGTGGATGTTCAGAGCATGCTGTGATACCATGTTACACTGCTGTTGGGTTTGGGTTTTTTCCTGAGAAGAAAGGAAAGAACTCTGTGCACTTCAGCAGCAGGAACAGTAGTATAGAAAGATGAGATTTCATCCATCTCTTTCCAGGTTTCCTGGCTGAAACTACACCCTGTCTCTGCCTCCCCTTAAAAAAGGGTAATTATTTCTTCACCTGAAAGTAGAATGAGAGGAATCAAGGCAGCTGAGCAGCTGCCCTAGAGAAATGCCCAGGAAAATAAATGCAAAAGACTGTGTGTCTTCCTGCCATGAAAAGAATGCAGTTAACTTCTTTGGGTAATGAAGATTTAATGTAGGTGCCAGGCGTGCCTGTGGGTAGCTTGGTGTCAGACTGATAGAAAGACCAGAGTTATAGCAGTACTACCAGTTACTACAGAATTTCTTCATGTCACTGGGGAATCACCTGCATCGAAATTGAACATACCGTATTTACAGCAAATGAATGCAAACAATGGTGGGTTGGAGCTCTGAACGTGTGGCTGGCCTTGTTGGTGCTGGAGCATCAAAGAGCACCGTAACAACCACCACAGGCACAGTAAACTGATAACATGCTCAGAGAGTACAAATCACTTTTTCCTGTCTCTATCAGTGTGATGTTCATGACACGCTGGGTTTCTGATCGCATGATGAAATGGCATTTGACTGAAGACGTTTGGTGTTTGCAAGGGAAGTTGTTTCTGAGCCAAACTGCTCCCTCGGAGCACAGCAAAGAGTTGTAGCACTGTGATGGGTGGTTTTGTAAAGCACTGGATCTGCAGTGAAATTAGCCTGGACATCTCCATCCAGGTCCTCTGTTGTAACATAAAAACCAATGTATGTGACAGATTGGATAAAATCTTCACTGATTGCCCCTGCTCATCTTAGACTGAGTATTTTCTTTTGCTACCTGATATCAATCCCTTGCCACCAGAAAAATTTATCGTAATCCAGAAAGGAAAGAAGCCAAGACATGGAGGATTAAGTCATTATTTATAATTAATTTTCTTCAGATTAAAATAATTTTCTGAAATCTTGTAGGGTTTGCTTGTTTTATATCAGGTTTTTAGATAGCACTGACATTATACGTGCCCACACAGAAAAGATATTTCACCCCATGTGTTTGCTGTCATCATTCTTTTGAGTGTGTTCCACTTGATTCTGTAAAACATTAAATATGCCAGAGGAAATACCAAAGGTGAAGATATTGAATGCTGCTAGTGTTACAAAAGATAAATAAGCTGAAAGCATTGACGTGACAGCCTGAGATACCATAACAAGCTGTGGGTTTTCTCCACTCCAAAACTGCTTTCAAGCCATGGTCTTTTCTACAGCAAGATGGGAGGGCGAGGAAGGGCTGAAATTAATACTCAATGAAAAGAAAATATTTTTACCCTGATGTGCTTTTCACCCATTCTGCTGCTCAGCAGGGACAGGAGACCCCATTCACTGGTGAGAAAGCATGTCTGTGTGTACGCTGCCCTCCCCAAAGGCAGTCTGAGGATTTGGCCATGTCAGTCTCGGGGTGCAGAGCTCTTCCAGGAGGAAACCTCCAGTGGCTGTAGCTCAGGGGCAGAGAGTAGCAGATGCTTCTGTCTGTGACCCCACTTTCATTTCTTCTTCTCTCCCTTTTACGGTGTCCCCTTCTCTCCCATTCTTACCTGCACCTCCCAAAGGTAAGTCTGGCTTCATCCTGCCATTAGATTCCAAGTTTACACAGCAATGGCCACCTTATGTATTGCAGCTGATATATATAGAGAGAAAATCACATCTGATTCTGGCTGTTCAGAGTAGGGGTCATTTAGGAGGCACCTTGGAGTCTCATGCACTCTGTTTTAAGGCTGGCTTAATAGCAATGCAGTGTTCATTTTGGGAAAGGAGGTCAGTATCTGCCTTGGGGGGCTGGTGAGGATAACCCCTTGTCCTCAGACTCTTATTTCTTCTTTTGTAATCTCAGCCCATCCTGGCCTGGTCTTTCTGATTGCCCTGCTGAGGGCTTGGCATCTAGTTTCATCCCTGCAGCCGACTCTTTCCCCTTCTCTGAAGGCTCTTTTGTGCTTGGTGCCTCTGCTCTGTCTGTCACTTGGCCGCTACCATCTGTGGCACTGGATGTTGCTTGTGCAGCCGGCACCAGCTGAAGGGGCTCGTTGCTCTTCTTCCACCTCCGGGCCCCTGATCGTGTGTTGAATTCATACATTTTGCCAGTAACTTGCAAGGGAAAAAGACAACCAATTAAAATCTTTTTTTAAAGATTTTAGCAGATTAAGCATGCTTTAGCAGATTAAGACATGACAGTTCTCCTCAGGATGGGGTTGAAATGAGAGATGTGAAGCACCTGGAAAATCAGCTGCACTGGGGAGGTAGTCCCGAGAGGGAAAGCCTCCTTTCCACGAGTGAGCATGGGAACCTGGGTGTCATAGTGGCTGCTCAGGGGAGATGCTATTCTATCAGTATAAAAACTGGCTCTGCAGTCCAGGGAATAGGAATATTCAAAACATTCCTGTTCCAAAAACCAGGACCTTCTTATAATCCTATACGTCTTTCCAAGTTACAGCTACCATGGGTTAACATAGGCAGTATAGCACACACATCCATAGTCCTTAGCTGTTAGGACTTACTGTCCCAAAACTTTTGCCTTCGGCCATGCTGAGCAAGGCTGTTGTATACGTCTGTGCATATTTTGCGAAGTAGAGTTGCCTACCTGAGGTAGAAAAACCTGCTAGGAGCACAGTATGGTACATACTTCCAGACCATGTCAGGTTGTCTATGTTGACCCAAGATGTGGAGATCTGGGATCCCCAACAAATTTTGCCTGGTAGCATTGCTTCTTCATTTGCACAAAATGCTTTGCTCCAGGCTCGCTGTGCACATTGTCACTAATGGAGTGAAATACTATGCATTTTCTGTTTGTGCAAGTACATGCTTCCCTCATATATATAAAATATTGTTAAATTTGGGTTGTTTAGCACACATGGATACCTTTCCTTGCTAGAAAGATTTTTGGCCCTCTTCAGATTTTATGGGTAATTTCCACTTGTACTTTAAAAGCAAGTATCTTCTCCTTCAGTTCATTTACTACCTAGAGATAGGTGGAAAAATTGCCATACATCCAACATGATTGTCTCACAGTCTAAACCATTGTCTCTAGAGAATCAGGAGCTATAGTGGCACTTCTTGTAATTAAACATTATTAATACGAGACAAACAAAAGACTATTAAGGCTTGGAAATTAATGGTGGTTACATGTTACTACATGTTACAGTTTGTATCAGAATTAATGGTTTCTGACACATTAACACAATTTGAGCAATTAAAGATGAAACTGGGTCTCTTTACACATTATTTTTTCCGACTGCTTACAAGGCAGGCATGTTAAAGCAGCCCAGAACAGGAAACAGCTCCTGACCATTCCTCCTAATCATATTCAGCAGATGATGTCCTGGGAATTATTACATGTCATTTCCAAACCACCAACACTTGATCCTCTAGGATTTGGGATGAGCCATGGAGGGGGGAGGGGAGGAGTGCGGAGCACACATTTCTCTGCCGACACCACAAAGCTGTGTAACAGCTTAATGCAAGTGAGGCATGACACAAACAATATGGTGGGCAGTTTCGATGGGCTTAGATATCCTTAAGTCTGGTATGGTCAGGTTTGCTGAGGAGGGGAGCCACCATCTGTCCTGCAAAAACACCACGAAGCAGCTCTTGCAGCTGCCTAGGGAACATCCATTTTTAATATATTACGAATGCAGTTACGCAGGGAAAAAGCAAGGACTTTGGAGCCCATCCCTAGACGTCTCTCTATAAATAGCAGGTGGGCTTGGAACTGGACCAAACTGGCCTCAAACAGTCTTGTGGATGGGCTTAATTGCACAGTAGGGTCCCATTTGTTTGCCCAAACTCTACTGAAGTCCCCATGCCTAGTGTTTCCCATTAGCTCATGGCACCCAACAGCTCTGAGCCAGCTAATAAGAAACACAAGGTACAGACATTTGGGTGGAAATTTGGCTAGATGAATCCAAGCCTTGAAACAAGCCTGCTTTCTTCTGGATAATTTTTAGACCTATTGTTTCAGACCTATTTTCAGATCTATTTGTTAAAGATCTATTTTGACTGACTGTCACATTTTACCAGCCCTGCCTCTCCATGCTGGGGCCCTCAGTCATCAGAGACAGGGTCGGGCACCCTAATGCCAGGCCAAGCATTGTGGTGCAGGGCTCAGGCATGAATGAGGTAATGCAGATCAACCCTTAGAAAAAAAAAATTCTTCTGTAATGAACCCTGCTGCAGAGCACAGTGGCCATCACTTGAGGAAGGGTATAAGCAGTATACCGCCTCGGTCATCCTGGTTTTCCTAGCTTTTGCCTTAATTTCACTTTTCCCGGCTGGTTAATCAGCTATGCTCAGAGCTAGCATAGCTGGAGCCTGGCAACACACTTGGTAGCTGATGCCACCACAACTGTATCTAAAAGTGAATGGTCTTCCCTTTCCTCCCCAACAAGCAATGCTTGAGCCTTAGATAAACAGCAGCAATGTTGTTAGATAAACAGTTGCTGCAAGGGAGGAAGTTTGTGCAGGAGCGAGCGACTCACCCACCCACCCTTCATCCAGGGAGAGCTTTAAGCAGCGAAGTCGGTACCTCTGCGGCTGCTGGCCATTTGCTGGCCAATGGCAGCACATTCATCTGTGGGTCATTTCCCAGACATGGGAAGGGTGAAACCACATAGCTGTAACAGCACCAGAGCAGGAGGCTTGCAGTGAATTCCTTCTCCCCTCACGCCTTCTTATATCAGACCCATACATTCAGGTTTAGCAGAGTAGTGAATAATCTGGCCATTGGATGTGTGCTTTCGAGGGCTGTAAGTATATCCTACCATCAGAAATGTTACTAGGGCACTGCCTTGATTTTCAGTATCTGTGAAATATAGCTCCCATTCTCCTTGGAAACAGCAAACCTGAAATATGAAAAGCAAATGCCGAACCATATTTAAATCAACTAATCTAGTTTGTTTCCAGCCAGGCATTCATATCCACTCTTAATTGCTTTTTATTACCTGGATCTCTGGCTTCTCCATCAAAGGCAGTGTTTAGCTTTGTCATTGTCTGTGAAGAGAGACAAAATGTAAAATGAATCCTGCGAATTAGTTAAGTGAGAAAGAGGAGCAGTGACTTGGAAACAGTGACCTACATGGATGAAGGTGGATTTGTATGACCTGCACATTGCATTCCTGTAGGCTGGGTTTAATCAGAACTGGCAACAAAAGCCATTTGTAGTGTAGGGTGTTGGCACTGGATGTTCACAGGAGAATTAATAAGGTCTGACATGCTAAATGCCTCCACGTGTGTAACCACAATAGGGTCACCTCCACCCAGAGGAGGCTTGGTAATACCCTCTCTGAAAAACTTGCGGAGAGAGAGTACACTAACGAAAGTGCCTCGCAGCCTTTATGCTATTATGGCTATGAAAAAGGAAGGAGCCCCAAGAACCAGGAGCAAAGAAATATGAATTACAGTGGAAGTGACTATGGCATTTTGCTGCAAATAGCTCATCAAGGCCAAACTCTGCAGCCTGGATACACTTGTGTGCCTTACTGGTTGCACTCAGGTGGGTCAGGGTTAACTGCACACGTCAGTGGTGTCTCAGCAGTGCAACATTGCCATCAGTGAAGCTCGGGCACTTGTCATCCTGCCTCTGCAGCTGCAGCGAGTCTCCTTGTCACTGCTCTGGGCACAGCCTCTCTGGCCTCCTACGTAGGGGGCTGCCAGAGATTCTGGAAAATTCGGCACTTAGAAGCAAAGGGGCCACAGCACAGGTAAGCACCCCTCACACTCAATGTTGTCTCCAAATACAGAGGCCAGTTGGGGCACTGAAGTGTTTTGCATTTGGGGTCAGTCCTTTTTTCCTCGCCTATCATTTTTATATTCTCTTTGGAAAACAGACACCTTTCATAGAAAGGGTCCTACAATCAATATTGCATGATGGGGCTGGGCAAAACTGGGTTTTGTTTTGAGGCCAGCAGTACTTACCACAACTACTTCTTTCCTAGGTTTCTTCTTTTCTGCAGGAAGGAAGATACACATTGTAAAGGACCAGATTTTTCTCACAGTGACTATAGACACTAAAGCCAAGACTTCCTCAAACAAACATTCTTGGTACTCAGCTTCTGAGACAACTCAGATGAGCCTTATTTCTTTTCAAAGGCTGATCCCTCATAGTATTTGAAAAGCAAACTCCTTCCATAGTATTTTGGAGTGAGAATCCAAAGTTGTCAATGACTAATCAAAAATTTAGCCTTGAAAAGACTTATTCCTTCAGTAATAAATAAATAACAATGGCTTCTTTAACAAATTTCCCTTTCTAAATAATATGAACAGATATAGAAATTCACCCTTGGGGATATTTGAACTACAAATGAAGATTATTCTTTCTCCATGCATGTTTGTAGTGGCAAAGTTTGTGCAATCAAACATGCACTTGGAGACAAAACAGGGAAGTGCTGCAGATCCAGTCAAGTAAAATTCAGATCGAAGAACAGTTTGGTTATGTGTGAATTTACCACACTATTAACTCATTCCACATGCAAACAAATAGAGCAGCAGTGCCATGGGCATCTCGACAGCATGGATTTGTTGATGATACTCAACTAGTTGCTACGATTTCTTCTTGCTCGCTCCGTGCCAATTTGTTGAATGGCCTCTCTTTGAAGAACTGTATGCCTGGCCATGAACGGGCTTTACAGCTGGGTGTGCAATACTCCGAAGTGCTGCAGATGGGTCTCAACCTGAACACTGATGGGAAACCTGTTCTGCCTGGCCTGTGCTGCCCAGCATTTGGGAACTAGTTTTTCAGAAAGCACCAAGCATCCATTTTTTGGAAACCAGCCAATGCTGAAATGTCTCGCATTGGGCAACCAAGAGAACACCTAATTTTGTTGGGTTTTGTTAGTCGTGTTTTTTTCAAGCTGGGAGATACTGATTGAGCAGAGTGAGTTATAAAAGCAGGGTCTTACTGAGCCCATATGAGCCATGCTTGCTGGCAGAAAGCTAACGGGACTAAAAGGAACAAGACTGCTTAAAAATCCACTTTCTTTTAATGTGCAACTTACGCCCCTGCTAAGTTATAGAAACCTCTTTTAAAAGCAGCAATACTTTAAAATAAATCTTCAGGTACATAAAGTAATGGTGTCAAGGGAGCAAATGAAGGGATCAGAGAACAGGGAATTAGAGTGGAGAGGACTCTTGAAGGTGCTGTAGAGGGATGTGATTATTTTTTAACAGATAGCGTATGAATTGCATGTGAAAAGCACAGTAGTTCTTTAGCAGCCATGCCAGAACACCAGACTACTCTGAATTTGGGGTTTACCTAATAGTTAATAGATTTGAAGACCAAAAGGACCATGAAATCACTTAGGCAGGCCTCCCATACTCAGCCAGGGTTATTTAATCTCGGTGCTCTTGTACTGGGTCAAATTTATTTGTCTAGAAATGGATTTACAAATTTTACACTGAATCGTAAGCAAGGTCTTGTTGTGAAGTATTAGAATAAAGAAAAGAGGTACACACCTGGAGCATTTATCCTGTAATGAAAAAAAGATTAAAAATGTAGTTAACAAATGTCATACTTTTGCCTACATAAAAATATCATGCTTTGTTCTCTTTCATTTGACAAAAAGGATGTGTTTCCTTGAGTTCTGGCATTTGCTTGATTTGTTTGGTTTCTGGTTTTGCTTTCACTGAAGGTCTGCATCATTTAATTCTGCTCTCAAACAAGAAAACAGCCCTGAGCATTGCTCTAACACCTCTCCAAGAAGGGTTGATATTAAAAAAATAAAGTCTTATTGATGACAGCAGTATGGATTTATATAATCCAGAAAAATATATTTTCAAATATTATTATCTTGTTCCATGCTTGGAGGAAGGTCAATTTTTTGGATCTGATGTGCTCAGATAATACCTTTTCAAATATCTGAAAGGTTGTAAATGTTTTTGAAAATATATAAATTGCTTTTTAATGGGAGAGCCTGGCTTCCGATGAATCACTTGCCCTATTAATAAATAATAACAATAGCCAAGCTATATGCTGCTAGATTCATTTGTCATTTTTATCACAAATTGCTAAATTCCTTGTACACACCATTTCAATTATAAACACAGTCATATATTATCTCTACGTTTACTATGATTTCTAAATTTAGGTCCAAATCCTGAGAATACTTATAGAAACCCTTTTTTAAAAAATCTCAGTTCACTTAAAGAGCTGCTTATCTTTGTTTTGTGAAGTAAAAAGTCAATTCAGAGGCAGTCTGGCTCCAGCCCACTGTGAAGGCAGCCAGCAGGGATTTCTGCTGCTTCCCACAATGAACCAGAGCCGGTCCCAGGTGTTTCCGTGGCTTTTGCGAAGCATGAGCACTTAGAGGTACCGTGAAGCTGTATGGGCCAGAGCCTTGCAATGGGCTTGGGTAAAAACTCCAGGAAATCTGCAGAAGTTTTGCCAGAACAAAGCACTTGGCATGAGCACCGAGATTTGGAAAGGACTCTGGGATCCATAGCTGAAAGGGAGGAAAATACATCCAGTAACTACCTTCATGGGAGCTCCCTTGGAGTGGGAGCCAAATACAAACCAAAAACATTTGTGTTTTTGGTCAGCACAGTCAGGCACAGCCTCTGACTGTGTCTCATGAGCATAGCTGCCTTTAGAGGGTCATAACTGTTAATTCCACTATTACCTTCAGCTAATGCTAATGTTAGTAAATCCATGAAAAAAAAATGACACGGAAATTTTTCCTTGATTTCATAGCATTAACACCAAATATCACTGTAGCTGCTAATAGCATTTACTAGAGTGAAGGGCAGACCACTATAAAATATTCAAAGCATAGATTTCATTATGGCTGAAAGGCCTGAGTTATCTCTGTCGTTGCCAGGTGCTGCTGGGTATGTCCCCAGCATGACATTTGGGAGGACTCACGGAGCCATGCCATCTGCTTTGCTTGCCGGAGGGCAGCGGGTGCGGACCCACGTCACCAGCAGGAACCCTAGGTACCCCAGCAGTCCGAGGAGCAGCAAACAGTCGAGGGTGATGACAAATGGCACGTACCACGCTGATTCAGAGTAGATGTTTTCCCTTTTTGTCACAACAGTGAAGCCAGGCTTTTAAAACAAGATAGGAAAAGATCCTCAATGCTGCATACTTGAAAGGTTACTGACACCAATGGCACCTTTCATCTGGTTGAACTTCTGCACTGGAGCACCTGGCCCAAACTTGCCCTGGGGCTCTGCAGATGATCGGCAGAGGGAGATAGTGTCTGCTGGAGACAGTGATTCATCCCACGTACTTGCCTGCTGACTGCCAAGGCAGCTCAGATGACTGAGATGGACCACGGAGCTCCTGGGGCAACCAAAGGCAGGTGAAATGGAGCCCACCCACGATGCAAAGAAGAGGTTCCAGATTATGTTTCAATGTCTTATATTAAAACAAGCATGCCATGGTGAGGTTTAAAAGCCTCAGGTTGCCTGAGAAGCTGCAAGCACACTGTCAGAGGGTGAGCAAGTTCAGGGAATACTGCCATTACCGAGATAATGGTTTCTTGTTACCTAAGGCAAAACTGGAAGTAGGTCATCCTCACTGCAGTGATCATTCCGCTCGCTTCATAAGAGGAGTTGAACCCCAAGGAATTGGGTTATTGTATAAAAAGAAATGAAACTCCTTTTTTCCCCCTGTGACTTGTTCCAAAAGGGAAAACCCACACTTCCTGAGCAGTTGCAATCTCCCACATCTTCCCAAGTGCCAGGAGACACGTCTCTGACCTGGCACATCACTTGGTGCTACCAACTCATTCATTAAGGTCCCATCATGAAACTATCCTCACACGGATCAGAAATTAACTCCCTCTATCTGGGTCATCATCTAGTGTGGTACTATTAGTTTTGATTGTCTACTGAAGTTTTTTTATTTAATTTTCTGTAAGACATTTGTAATCACATTGCGTATAGAATTTAGTAGTGTATCTATTTCTTTCCTGTTTAAGGATACCTTTACAATAACCTATTTAGCCTTGCATAAAAGGTATATCCAATCCTTATAGAAACTCTCAGATAATCTCAAGATCACCATCACTCCATCCTCACTGGGACTGAACTCACAAGTGACTTTTTGTGACAGGGCTTGTTTTCTACACTACAAGCCTTCCAGCATCTGATTCATCAAGTTGCTGCACTGAACACATGTAAGGAGTAGTGATAGGAGAAGCTGCTGTAATGGAAGTGCTCTTCTGGAAAATAGACTGAAAATGGAAGGCTGATATCTCTGGGGAGGCAGATTTAACGCTGTGGTATGTGGTCTAGACTGTTTGTATTTGTGGTAAAGCACGGGAAAGAAATACAGAAGAAGTTTTGTTATTCAGCTTAACTTTTCATTTCCACATCAAGTAGGGGGAGGAGAAGGCTGTGAGAAAACCATTTATTCCCTCCCAACAGAGCATTAGATAATAACAGGGTTATTAATCAGTCTGCAAGTTTGGATTTAAGCATTTTCATAGCAAAGTGTCCAGACTTGCTTATGCTGTTTGCAGGATCCTCTGGTTCTGGCTCAGTTACCAGTAGCCCCTGGCAGATCTAGACCATTTTACAGTGAATAGCTCTTTTACCTCTTCACCAGCATACTCATATTTTCATTCCTGCATGCAAGAGAAAAAAGGGTAATGCCACCTGCAGGCAGTCAGAAAACGGATAGACTCTGGATGATGGAGAGATGGTGCAGCAAGGGATGGAGGTGGCAATCAGCACAAGGATGGGGACAGAGTGGTCTGTACCCTCAGGCTGTGTCACTTCTGCAGGCAGGACAAAAGCAAGCTCTCCTCATGTCCTGCACGAGCCTGATGGAAATCAGCTCCAAAATGGAACTGGTGAGCCAGAGCTTGCCTGGGATGGCTGTGCGGAGGAGTAGACTGTATTGCTGGGACACAAGCCCACAGCTCCTCAGGCTGTGCACAGCCAGATGCCACTCTGGCTGCCGAAAGTCGTGGAAGCTTCCCCAGCTCAGCTACGGACCACCATGCAGGCAGGGAGCTTGGGAAAGACCCATCCCACCTCTCTGGATTTGCTGTCTGAAACCTGCTGAAACCTCAGCAACATGCTGAGGCTGTGCACAACTGCTTCAGTTCCTGACAGGCAGCTCAAAGTTTTGTATGATGGTGGTCATATAAAGGTATGGAAAACGCTCCTTCCAAGTGATTAAGATTTGTTGTTGTTGTTGTTGCTTATTTCAGCTTTGGTAGCCACAGTTTAATATGTCCCACTGCTAAAGAAGCGCATAGAAGTGCAAGGCACTTGGGGGAGTGAATAACTGTGAATAAAAAAAGAGGTAGTGCAAAATGCATGAGGTAATTTTAAGGTTCCAGGCAAAGGTTAACCCCTACTTTTTCCTTATTAACAAAGCTGCCAATATCTTTAACTTTCCAGTTGCATGGTAATGGCAGCATGCCTGGTCCTTTGGCTACTTGCCCTTTTTGTTTTAGAAACTAAAATATAAAACATATGTTATGACTCTGTACCTGGGACCAGTCCTTCATGACACTAAGCCCATCAACCCCCTTTGGCTTCAATGTAAGAGCACAAGGCTCAGCAGTTCCCAGGACTGGGCCCACTGTAGGTTTTTGCTGTCCTTTTGCATACACCTACCCTCTTTTCTTCACTTCTGTGGAGATTAGTACATAAAAGAAATGCAGAACTGGACATAAATTTCAGTGAACTTACTGTTGTGGTAATGACGGTAGTTGGGTTTGGGATAACTCTGATGCTTAAAGTCAGCATTCCGGTTTTAATTAGGTGTCTAGTTTTGTCCCTGGCAGATAGTAAATTGTCATCTGTTATATAGACGCGCAGTCTGTAAATCCAGTTTGTGTCAAGTCCACTCTCATAGTCAAACCTTGATGCAAGAATCAATCGAGATGTGTTGGAGCCAGCACTTGGTGAAAAGGTGAAATGATTGTTCACATTGCCTGCAAAAAACCAACACCAAAATGCCAAAACATTTACTTTAATCCCACATTAACGTAAATAAGTGGAACAAGCAAAAAGATCAGTTTCTGTTGACATTTATGGATCACTGTACACCTGTACAATGAAATTGTATCATTGTACCATCTACATGTACATGTACACTTGTACCATTGACAAGAATGGCTCCTCAATCTTCCTGGTACCAGATACAATAATTTAAAACAATACAGTCATAAAAACATTAAAATATAGAATAAGGTCCTCTATGGAGACACATATGAGAGGAGGCTATGGAAACACTTCAGAGCCATAAGGCACACAAGAGGTCACCTGGACGACCTGCCCTTACAGCCTTGAGAGCACCCAGAAGCAGCAGCACCCTGCCGGGGTGAGGGCCCTATGCTACTGCAGGGCTCATTCCACTTCTGGGCAATCCCTGGAGAGACCCCTAGGCCACATGGACACCTCCAGTGTCTTCACAGGCCCCTCCAGCCCCTCTCCATGGCTCCTCTCTTCTGCTGAGAGGCAGAGGCATTTGGACAGGTCCCTCAGAAGAGAGCTAATGACTCGGGGACATTAATTGCCTCGAGGGCTTTGTCTGCCCTGTGGGGGCAGGGAGAGGGGGATTGATGATGCTGGCTCCCCAACGCTCATTTTCAGTTGGTATAGCTGGAGAGCTGCCAGCAGCCTGGGCTGCAGGTGGGCCAGCCCCAGCTCTTAGGCTCTGGACAAACATACAAGAGATCAGAGTCATGAAAATGCACCAAATGTGTTTTGGTTTCGCTCTTGTTGCCCCATAGAGCTCCAGAGTTGAAGTGCCCTTGAAGGCCATGTATATTGTACAATCCAAACCAGTCCATGGCTGCTCTGTGGCTCAGAGGCCAGCTGAATGGCACAGCTAACATCTGCACAGTCAAAACTGGACTTGCAGGCAGACCTTGATTTACTAATATAGACACAGCCTTTGTATGGGATCATGTGTAAATACCACTGCTGCAGAACTCTTCTGTAGCATTAAGGGGCTGCAATAGGACACAAGTTCTCTCTTTCTACACTCTCAGCAGTCACCTCAGCAACAAAAAAAGGAATTGCCCTAAGAGACTGCGTTGCCTTTTTTGTGAGGCTGTCATCCTATACCATTACAGTTCTCCAAATGATTGCAGCTGATTATTAAGTTCAAACATACGTTCTTAAAATGGGCTTTTAATGCATACAGCATGGTCCTAGGACGTGCAGGTTTGCTCAGTTGTTCTGAACTGTGTACCAGCATCTAAAGGTGAGGTATGCAGAGTAACAGAACCCACCATCTTTTCTCAAGATTTATTCAGCTGTAATTGGAAGGGAAATTTGACCCTGCATATCGTTCCAGCTCGTTCTTCTGAAGTCCTTGTCAACTGCTTAATTAATTGCCAATTAATTAATGTGGTAGGCAATCCACTCTTGCAAGGGAATGGTTCTAGATGGTAGCACCAGTAGCCAACTTGTGGAGATACAATTCTTTTGGTAAGCAGCAAAGTAATGATGTGCAGAACTTGTGGATCACAACTAGCTTGCCATAAGAAGTAGCACATAAACTGTGCTATATTTTTATTTACAAATCAAAGTGAACCATCAGCATTCATTAATTTTTGCACTGCTCCCAGCTCATACACCATGACACAGTACCTTCGTTGATGAAGTAACGGAAAGACCTGGGATCAGAATCACGATCTTGACATTCAATCCTGAAGCCATTAATATTGGTCCCAACAGCCAAGCTGACTGGAATTTGAAATGAATAGAATTTGGGTGAACAAATTGGTTCTTCATCATTTACTTCCAAAACATTGACAGTTACCTGAAAGAAAAGAGCAATAGGAAGCTGAAGGCCCTCCACGGTGCTGAGCTGGATTTTTATTAACTACAGAAACTGTTTGGCTTTGCCCATTTTGCTCTTTTGATCAACAGCAGCTGAAGAGCAATGAACCTCCCTTCCAATCTAGTTTCTACCGGAAAATGTCTGTGATCATTTCACCTTCAATTCTTCTTGTGATCAGCACTCTTTTGGGAACAGGTTCCTTAATTTGAACCATCTTCCCAAACTGTGGGGTTTTCGAGCTGATGTGTCTGACTATTTGAATCATCTGAATTGTGTCATAATTAGAATGAGAAATAATAATAGTAGCACATATTCATTAAACTTCATTTCAAACCTCTCAACTTGCTTCACAGTCATTAGTTAGACTTCTTAACATATTTAATAGTAATTCAGTGCATGATCCATGGAAGGAAGGAAGACTCCTTATAGACTGCTCCCAGTGAGAGAGAAATGCTTGTGATGGCCTTCTGCATGACTGGAAGCACCCTGGGTAGCACCAGATGTGCTTAATGTCAGCTGGGATTAGCTGGCTGAGAGAAAAAGGTTGCCCTTCTCATAGCTCTTTCCTGTAATGTCTGTTGGTCTTTAACAGGCAACAGATAAACTTGTCATCATTAAAAGCTACTGATGCTGACTTTTCATTAATCATCACCTTGAAATATTATAGGTGATAAAGAGATTGAATTACCTCCCACTTAACATCTCTATGGGTGGTGCCTGGCTGGAAGAGAAAGCAGGCCTAGTACTTGTATCCACCGCCCCCCAACAGATGTGCAAAAATCAAATGTAAGGCAGTCATGAGGGAGAAGATGTGAAAAGGAGTAAAAAGGAGTCTGTATGTGAAGGACACCAGGATTCTTTGAAAGAATTGACTATAAAATACCTTTGTGGGTACACCGTCTCTATTTTTTCTTCTGAATAAAATAGGTCAGGGCAGCAAACTTGAGCACAACCCTGCTGTTTAATGTTATCGTGGTCCTCAGCATGCTCTTGGCTCCTGCCAGATAGCACCATCAGGGAAAAAACTAGATCACAGTCAGGGGAAGACACGTATAAGGGTTCATCTCCAGTAGGCCATGTGGACACAGCTGTACTGGGCTGGGCCCTCTGACATTATCCCAAGAGGCTGTACAAGCCCTCATCCCATCCCCAAGGTATGCAGCACATCCCCTCTGTCCAGCCACATGAAAACACAACTCTGATGGGCTGCAACATGATTTTTGCATTACTTTGGGCACTTTGCAGTAAAAAAAAATCACATACAAAATGAAAAGTATATTTGAGGGCCAAGGGGCACTATACAGGCTCCAAAAAGGGCTTTGTACTAAGCATGGCTACAATAAGGTTGTGCTACCTGGCCTCAAGACCCTGACATTTTTCTATTTTCTGGTACATATGTAGCCATAAAGAATATTTTAAATGATCTAGAGCAGTGTAAACAATTTCACTTCCCAGGCAAAATAGAAAAAATAAAGACTGAGAAACAAAAACCAGAGTTAAAAATGTAAAAATATTACTTTAATCCTTTTTGTAAGAAATAAAAAAAGACTGAGTGAACACCACCTTTTTCATCTGACTAATACACAACTCTGTGCAGGGGTGAACTTGCCTTTTACAGATCAAAGTGCTTTGCTCAATATCTCACCATTCTTGCCAGGAAGAAGAGAGAAAAATGTAGATAAAGTGGGAGAAGTAGAGTGGATTTACTCACAGATGCTGTTGCAGTCTTCTCTTGGTCTGAGGCCTGGACTGTGAGGATGTGTTTCTGAGTTGATTCATAGTCTAGTCTAGCTAGAATCTTCACGTCTCCTTTGGTTGGGCTGATCCAGAAGATATTTGTGTAATCCCTTGTGCCTCCTCCAGATACAATGGAATAAGTGATGACACTGGGTGGCCTGTCCTTATCTCTGGCATTCACTCTTCCAATGCTGGATCCAACTGAGAGACAGAAAATTCATATTTCATTAACATTTTAAGGAAAAGGAAGTACAGAGTATGTGTCCCAACAGAGTATGTGTCCAGAGTATGTATATATGGAAGACCATGCTCACTTTTCCAATGCTCAATCCAACTGAAAGACAAAAAATCCATAATTCATTAATGTTTTAAGGAAAAGGAAGTACAGAGTATGTGTTCCAACTAAAACTTGATAAAACTGAACTAAAGAATTGTTTTAGAGTTTTTCACCCCAAAAAAGTATAGCAAAGGTGTGAGAAATACTAGTTCACCATGCTGTTCTATGGCTCCCCCATGTTTGGGCTTGCCCGCTAGCAATAAATACCAAAACACAAGGAGTCTATAGCGAACCACAACAGAAGTGCTCCGGTGGTGAGGACCACCCCAAGCCCTGCACCAACACGCACAAACTCCCACCTGTGGCAGCCTGAGCGCTGGCTTGGTTGGAGGAACAAGGCTCTTTGTCTGCTCTAAAAAGCAATTGCTTCTGTTCCTTCCGACGTGTTTGTTTTCAAAATAACAATTCAGAGCATGACTCATGGAAGTTTTGAATTACCTTCATGCCAAGCGTTTATGAAGCAAACTACAAATGACAGTGCTGTCACTGTAAGAACAAAGATGGAACTGTGCACACCCATCTCTTGATTCAATGCTAAGTGGATCCACATGAACTGGGGATATATAGGATGAATATTCCACATGCATGGAGTAAGACAGAAGGATGGTGTAAATGAAGGGTTGGCTTTTTTTTTTTTTTCTTCTTTCCTGACCCCATGAACTCCAGCAAACTGTTGGCTCCTGTTTGGTACAGCAATAGCAAGCACCCTGTTAATGTCAACTCAGCCCAAAACAAAAGGCAGTCTGAGTCAGAAAAAACATATTATTTCTCTTGATAGTCTCAGTACCCAGCAAAGTTCTGTGGCTGACACAGAGAGGTTTACAGACACACCCATGTCACAGATGCATTTGAAGTGTTATATTAAGATACATGTCAGTGGCACGAGGAGACTATGTACAGAATAGGAAATGCTGCAAAATTCACCATATCATGCCCACTGGGAAACAACGAAGAAAGCCAAGCTGCATCCATGCACTGTAGAAATAAAAGTTGGGCAAGAACAGGCTGCTGAGCAATGCAAGACACTGATATGAACACCTGAAGGTCAGGGTCCTCTGACTGCTGAGTGGCTGCCCTGTGCCTCCTCATCCCCCCTTAGCCTTACTTTCCTGGCAGTTTGGCTCCTGCAGGAGCCAGGGCTGCCAGAGTTTCTCTGCCAGGCAGAACCCCCTGGAAGTCAGCCCCCCCTGCCCCAGTCTCCCCTGTCTCTCCAGCTCCCTCCCAGGCCATGCATCCGCACACCAGCTGCAGCTTTGCCATACTCAGCAGTGCCTGATGTCAGCTTCTCTACAGGGTGGGCAGGAGTGATTTTTGCAGACCTGTGGACCTTGACAAGATCCTCCTGACCAGAAAGGAAGAAAACAGATTGCTGAGAGTGAGGGCTGGAAATATGGGCTTGGTCCTTTGCCCATGGCAAGGGAGAGAAGGTTGTGGGCAGGACGGCAGGGCTACTTGAAGCATTTCCTCCCCACCACCCCCTGCCTCCTGGCTTAGGCAAATGGACACAGAAACACCATAGAGCCCACCGGTCTGCTGACCATAGCCACAGCTGCCTTCTACCTGTGCTTTAAGCCTGCCCTGGTCATAATAATTTGATGAATTCAAGCAGATACTAGATTAGCTGGCTGCTAAACCTCCTGGAGTTTCATGGGCAGCTTCACCATGTCTCACTGAGACGCAGTGGTGCATTTGGATATCTTCCTTGGTCATGTGGCCTTTGGGGCAGGTCTGTGAGTAACAGCAGCCTGGGGAAGTGTTGGATGTGTTGGAAGACAGGGCTGCCGTTCAGAGGGGCACTGCAGGCTGGAGCTACTGGCCAACAGGACTTGTGGAGCTCAGCACAGACAAATGCAAAGTCCTGAACCTGGGTCAGAACAAGCCCATTCATCAGTGCAGGCTGAGACTGACTGAGAAGGCAGCAGCTTGGCAGGGCTGGGCCCTAGGCTCTGGGGGACAGGTTCTACATGCCCCACCAGGGCACCCTTGGGGAAATGGGGACCCCATCCTGGGCTGTATTAACAAGTGTGTTACCAGTGCATGCTGGGAAATGACTAATCCACTCTGCTCAGCACTCATAAAGCTACCTGTGACCAGTTTGGGGGCCCAGGTATAACAGATATGTTAAAAAACTGGAGAAGGGCTGGGGAGGGTTGAGCAGAGAGTGCAGGAGGAGAAGCTGGTGGGGCTGGGTTTGTTCAGACTGGAGAAGGGAAGGCAAAGGGGGGATTTAATTGCTGTGCTTCACTAGCTAAGCACAGTAATACAGAAGACCAAGATACACTCTTCTCAGAAAGAGACAGTGGAAGGACAACAGAGAACAGACACAGCCACAGCATAGGAAATTATAGCTGGGCACAAGGTAAAATTATCTGGAATGAAGATTGCTCAGATGGAACAGAGGCTCAGAGAGGCTGTGGAGTCACCATCCTTGGAAATTCCCAAAACACAACCAGTTGAGGCCCTGGGCAAGATGGTCTAGCTTTGAAATTAGCCTCACTTTGAGCACGAGTTGGACTTGAGACTCCCAGAGATCCCTTACGCCTTAAATTTTTTTATGACCCTAGGAAGTTCAGAATGGGGGTCAAGATTGATCCAGCATGTATCTAACGTACCTCTCAATTTCTACTCAGCAAAGAGAATAAAGCCAGTAAGTGAGGACCTGGGGCAGAAGGCCTGTGTTTCGTACCGCAGGTCATGTGAGGGAGAGACTTAAAGCTAGGGAAAATGCCATTCCTGTGCCAACTCCTCCATGCACTGAGCAGCACAGCACAGAGCTGGCTGGTGGCCACACCTGCCACACAAGGATTACCAAGGAGGCAAGGTGCTATGTCATTCCTCTGCAAACACATGAGATGCAGGACTCACCAGGGGACAGGAAGGGTGCTGAGGTGGGAGTCAAGCATGTGAACACTTTCAACAAATTCAGTTTTAAGGCCATGTTTGCAGCTGCTGGTCCTGGGCTGTTGCAGTAGTGGGAAGGACCCTGCCTCTGGGCATGAGATGCCGCTCTGACTGCCATCTGGCTGAGCACAGACTCCCCGTCTGAGCACTCCTATCCCACCCGATCTTCAGGGCACCCACTGCACCCAAGGTAGCTGGGTCTAAGGGACAGGGTGGTGGCCATCCTGCACCATGCCTGGGCCAAGTGAGTCCTCACTCATTTGTGTCAGTCTATAATGGTGTCTTTGCACCATTGCAGTCCCTCCAAAAGGCGAATTTAGCAAGAGCAGAAAGATGGTCTAAAACAGGACAGCTGAGTTCAGTTCCTGGCTCTGTCACAGATTTCTTGTGCAATTGCTGAATTTGTCGGTGTCTCAGCTTCCATCTGTACAATTGGAATTGTTGCCAGTTTTGTCTATTTAAGGGTAGTAGGCGGTTGTATGGAGAGACCCTGGTTGAACTGGAACTTTGAGCCATTCTCCTCATTCAAATATATGAAAATCCATTTAGAGCAAAAAGGTACTTATCAACATGACAACATTATTTCTATCATGCAGGTGCTACGTACTGTACCTTTAGTAGTTTCTGGAACGTTAAATACATATGATAAATTACTGAAGACAGGAAAAAATTCATTCACTGGCTTTATCCTGATGTAAATGTAGATGATATCTGGAAATATAACAGAAGATTAAATCATAGTTAAGTATGACTGTGAAATTTTCTCATGCATATATTCAAAATACATATGGTATTCCTCTCTCCATGCTGTTACAGCACAGGAAAACACAAAAGAAGTGTAAAACGGATACTTGCTTGAGTAGGTAGGACAGGCAATATCTTGCACTCTGACAGTCAAAGAATAAACTTCAACTCCTATATTAGCTGGACTTTCTAAATCAATACTTTCAGTCATCTAAATCAAAAAGAAACACAATTGTATTTACACTTCCTTATATAAAGTCACAATACACATGATGGCAATCACTTTTTTCAGCTTTCTGTGTGATCTCCCCCTTGGATATATAAAATTGCTCTGTAGGAGTAATATAGGCTATTAATCAATTACAGGATTGAATTCCAGGCTTTTTCTACATATTCACGCTCTGGTGTTTCTTGGAAATTCAAAACACTTCACTTCTGCCAACACGATTTCTTCCCCTTAAGTGCAGGAAGTTTTATCATTTGGATCATAAAGTCTTAGCCTTTTACCTAGTTAGTTCAAAGCTCATGTAATGAGCTGGCTATTTACTCTGCCCTTTGTGGGCTTAACAAGAATCTGCTATCGCTAAATAGTAATAGTTACTCCTTGAGCTCACGCCTGCAGATATGTATTAAAGGTATCGGGTTCAGCCACAAGTGTTCATCCAGGAACCAAGTTGTTACTAAGTGGTGGCTCACGCAGGTTTAAATCCTAATCTCCTGAACTCTCTATCTTTCTGTAGAAGACTCATAAGCTTTGGGGCAGCAGGACTAAAGCACAGGCATCCACTGTTGATCGTCTACAGGGAAATTCCTGGAGGAACAGGACACTTCAGATAGCCTGTTACATTATACACACATGGTGATCAAAGGACTAACAACAATCATATCCTGTGCAGCAACGAAAATGCTTTTTTTGTTGGCAGATGAAGCAGCTACGGGCAGTGCTCATTGACATGTATACCTCTGATAAAAAATTAAAGCAAGACATAAAAAATAATTTTACTGCTCTTGTAGCCCTCTTGTCTTTTAGACAGAAAGCCTATTTTTTGTTGTTTCCCTTTTTCTGTAGTTGCCCACAGTTCTTTTTAAAGCAAAGAATCAACCACCATTGCACATGTCCAGCAACTGGTGGGGGTTCTGGCCCATGCAAATATGCCTGCAGCTATTAGCATAAAGAACCCATAGTTTGACAATCAAAATCACACACGTGCAAATCCCACCTCACTTTTGTGAAAATTTACCAATCAAAGTGGTTTTGCAATTCTGACCAATGAAGCTGAGAAGTAGCTACTGTGTGTGGGATTTCTCAAGTATTTCAGTTGTTGGTGCTGAATAACAAGGATCTTCCACAGTCTGGCATGAATACATGGGTATGAAATAGCATCAAATTTCTCTGTTTATCCATATCAAAGCTGGTGCTTCACACTCCCTAAAAAAGGATATTTTTTTTCCAATCATATCTAGCACATTTATTTAAAACTGGAGAAAACAGTTCTCTGTTCACCAAATTCTGGAGAATCCATAGAAAGCATCCTATCAAAGGGTATGTAGTTCACATCCAGTCAAAACAGTCATTCTCACATCATACCCACTGTGACATGAATTATAGTAATTCTTTGTTTTTCTTGTACAGACAATGAATTCAAAGATCTTATAATATTTCATAAGTTGACTTATGACATGGGACAATGTAACATAAAGCCACAAATGACTGACCACAAGTCTTCCAGACACAGTGGATTCCAGAGCGAAGTTATTGCTTCCAAAACCAGATAATCCAGTGAAATTAAATTGATTGTTTGATGGATCAACATCAATATCTTTACAGTAATTTCTAAGATCAAGAAGAAATGTCCCAGCAGTCATATTTTCATTTGCCTCTTTCCTGTTTGAAACAAACACATTTCCCATCAGAGCAACTTATGTTTCTCCTCTTGAACTCTTCACATATCACATGCCAAAACATTGACTTCCATTTATTTTCTAAATGAAATCCTAGATCTAAACAAGCAATAGTTGATGAAGCAGCCCAGAATCTGATCCATACGCTGTGGTGGACAACAGCCCTGTACAATGGGCAGGACACAAATATTTAGCTAGATCCGAATCATAAACCTGAAACTCAGCTAAACTTCAGAAGCTGCCACAAGATTTTAATGTTCAAGATCAGCTCAATTAATAACTAGTATTTTTTTTAAATATCTTTACAACACTCATTTCTTCAGTATCTTATACACTCGTCCTGATAAAAAGCTCGTTCTTTTCCCCTTAACTAATAGCTGGACCATTCTGCTGTTTTGTGAAACTAGCATTTCTGGCCCTGCTGTTGATAGTGAGGGTCCCTGTGATGCACATGATGGAACCAGGGCAGAGGGTGTCAATTCAATTTTTTTTAATCAAGAGAATTAAATAAATAAAAAAAAAAGAAGAACCAGCTGAAATACCACTAAGCCCTGATACTGTTCCCTTGTGCAATCTCTGTAAGACTAGTTCTTTATTTGATCACATTTTTTCCCTGAAGATTTTTGCCTCCTTCAGATCAAAATTTAATCTCACCAGATAACAAAAAGACTGTTGTTTTATTGTCATGGATGTTGTAACTAAGCAGCACCCTGAAGAATTGGATTCTCTTCCTGCTGGTATGTAAAAGTATGTGATTTACGTGCAAGACATTTCTACTAGATAGTGAGCAAGCAATTTAAACAGATACTCACTAACTGGGAATTCCTCATCGCATAGGTTTGGGGCCCAAGATGCTGGGTTTTTACCTACAGGACCATAAGCTACCATAAGTGCACCTGAAGAACTGCACTATGCAATGTAGTGTACCCTGAAAGGTCTCAGCCCAGGCACATCAAACACTTCAGGTGGACAATTTTTACTTCAGTCTTTCTATGACACCCTTCATCTTTAAAACAGAGTTAATGTTATGCCCTCATCTGCAAATATAAACTACTTGATCATCACAAAGGTCTCAGAACATTCATAGCCATAGCAAAGTCCGTGACTAAGTTACTGTGTGCAGAGGACACTTACAAGAAGAGGTGATCCGAACTCTGAAGACCTTACAAATTGCATTAGACAAAAACCATGCAGGTCACCAGAGAGAGAATCAGAAGAGAAGATCAGGAAGTTTAAAATAAAACTCCAGAACTGACTGGCAAGCTTTGTTTGTTGAATGATTCCCCATGGTTTAACATAAAGTAAGAAAGGAGGAGCCTGGATCTGTACAGGTCAGAAAAGTCACTCTATAACACATCCTAAGGGTTTAGATATCTGAAAGAAATAGAAATAAATAATCTGACTATACACAGATATTTTTAGTCCAAATTTCCAGTTTGAACATGTCAGGAAATTGAGTTTCATGCCCTAAGACACTCAGAGTGAACACTAACCTTTAAAATCTAATGATAAATGTCCATTTGAACCTCTTGTGGTAGGTCTGGGGACCCTAACTGATGTGCCCTAGACTGCACACTGGTCTGGGGCAACAAGGCAGCACTAAGGCAAGGAAGAGCCTCAATACCTGAAGGTAGAAGGATTGCATTCTGGTGGGTTGTCATTGATATCCTCAATAATGACTGTGATCTCTATTTCACTGGTGTGACCACTGCTGGGACTGTCCTCCACCCGGACTATCAATGAGATGTTAGGATGGAGCCGCAGAGGAAGGGCATCTCGGTTGATTCTCCCAGTCACCTGCAGCATTCCTGTTGCTGGGCAAAAAGCAGCCAGAAGTTAGATGTTCTCCATGAGGGGAAACAACAAACACTCGTGGTGTACATGCAAGAGGACAGGGTAGCTCGGCAGGCAGGTAGCAGAATAAAACGTCTTCTATTCTATGCAAATCATGACTGGTTCATTCATTTTTTTAAAATGATACAAAATGGCTCTGAAAGTTCTGTGTAAGACTTTCACGGATATATACCCATTGCTCAAAAATATGCCATAGGTGGCCTCAGCAGAGGGCTTGGAAAGCAGTTAGATTTCCCTTACGTTCTCAAAGAGCTAGCACAAATCAGAGTTGAGTGCACTCACAGAGCATCAAGGAGAATGAGCTGCTAATGCCTGTGCTGTCCTTGCTCTCTAAGCTAGTAAGGCCGCTTCACTTTCTACTGTTATCGTTCATCATCCTTCAGCACCTCTAAATCTACTCACACATCAACAGAGCTGCTCTTAGCTGTGACAGATTGCACCAAGTACACTGGTCAGTCATTCACTTAGTATTTTTTTTCACTTCTGCTAGCCTCTGTTCAAAAAGAGAAGGTTTTAATGGCACAGCACAATACTATTCCCAGAGCACAAAGGAGGTAAAGGAACAGTGTGTATATCCTCTGCCTTTTGGAGTGTAATTGAGGGAAAGGGTAGCAATACATGGCCAAAGGGCATAGGGAATCCAAATTATTTAAGGGTCATCCTGATCCCCCACAGCCCCACTGTTTTGCGTGGCACCTCTTACAGTTGTGATAAGCAGTTCTAAAGCAATAGCAGATAAGGAGCAAAGCAGTCACTGAATGCCAGCTCTGGAGCAGAAACCTCAGGGCACTGGTGTATGCACCCCGGGGAGAGCATGAGGAGACAGGACCAGCATGAGAAAGAGGACTCTTTTGGATGGCCTTGCCTGAGGAGGATCATGAATCGAACAATGAAGCTGAGGTGCAGATTTGCTGCGCACCTCAATGCTGGAGCAGGTTTCAGGCAGGACAGAGGACATTATGCTCTGTGTGCAGCTGTTTCAAGAGCCCCAGAAGGGTCATTGCAGTCCTCAGAGATTAAAAAGAAGGCAGCTAATCTTACTTCTACTGAAGGGACCTTCACCCTCCAGCCATAAATCAATATTTGTCAAGAAGTCACCTATGGTCTACTTTCTTCAAGATATCTTACTGAATCTTGGTCAGCTGACCGAAGAATTTGACCCTAATAATGCATTGAGCATTTATTTCTAGAGGTAGCCACAGAATAAAGTAAGTAAAATTAAAACCAAGGCAAAAATCCTTTCTGTAAAGTAGGCACTCTCTTTTTTTGAGTGCCAGAAAACACATTTTTGTTTGTCTTACATGGATTTATGGAGAAATATCTGTCAGAAGACTGGATGCTGTAGAAAAGTCGGCTGGGAGAGTCTTCATCATCAGGATCTTTAGCTGTTATATTGGCAACAACAGTGCCTGGGCTTTGCTCCTCTGGAATCCTGTAGATTCTTTGTTTTCTACAAGACAAAACAAAAATCAGCAAAGCTCACATCTGTGTTTGCAAGGGCAACTGATTACAGACTTAGCTGAGCAGCCAATTGTAGCAGCAGAGCCATGGCCACGCTGGGCTCTGAGAAGGCTATTCGCAAGTCAGGGTAAATATCCCAGTCACTGGTTCTGCCAGCTGGATGTATAGCAATAGCTGAACTGGTATGCAGTCATAAAGGATGACATAGCCACACAAATAAGTGTCCTTCCCCTGAAACTTTTTCACAGCAAAAACAATTTGACTTTCACAGAACCATGGAAGCTGAAGATGGAAGAGTCTGTTAAGTCATGCAGTCCATCTCCCTACAGAGCCACCAGCTCGTAAAGCCACTTGCTTTACTTCCTTCATTTTGCAAAAGGAAAACAAAAACAGACGCAGTAATGTAATTAATCATCTTTTGGAATGAATGCTGGAGGCCTTTTGGGGACAAGAGTATTACTAAAAATCTGAGTTGCCCCTGCAGTAGGTGGAGGCAGGGAGGAACACTTCTGTGAGTGCCCAACAGATGAACATGTTCCAAACTCCCAGCAACATCTGTCTGTCTGATTCATTTTACATACAGAAAATGGTTCTTTGCTGCTGTTGTTTGGTATGCCTGTGCTTCCAGATTTCCCATGACTTAAGTGAATTTTCTATCTCAGATGGAGTCTGGCAGGCAGTTGTGCAGGATTGCTTATAATGGTTGCAGTTGCATGTTCACATGGGTACTCAGGTATGCAATTATGGTACTTGAACCACATGCAAAAGCAGGCATGGGCAAGCGCACAATAATTGTGCAAGGATTTTATGAAGGCTGATTTATACTCCTGAAACACACACAAACATCTGCTTCAAGAAATCAAAGGGACTTGAAGGTGCTCAAGAGTTCAGAAAAGCATTAAAAGTATGTTTCAAAATTGACTCCTGTTTGCACATTTTAAATTTCCTATGCTACCACTAAGCTAATGGACTAGTGTATAGTTCCCATGATAGGAAAGCATGAGCCCTTTGTTGTCCTCTGAAAACCAACATCATGGGGCACTTAGCAATTGGAGCAGAGAATTGCAGAGACAGAAGATCCCATGGCTCTGGGTCTCCACTTGCAATTTTAAAAATGCTTAAGAAGACACAGTATCTTCAACTGCTTTTTCAGATCCTATGAAAAGAGGCAAGCACACAGGAGAGAAATCACATAGGGTTTTCCCAGTAAATACGCCTAACTTACAGCCAGAAGTAAACAAGGAGTTTGTGAAGGCTGTGGAGTCAGTGTATTTACTAAGTTTCTATCTCACTCTTGGCATTGGATCTCTTCCTTCCTTGTTGTCCTGTTGCTTCTGGAGTCACTTAGAAACAAAACAAATAGCAACAGATCTCCTTCACTGCTACCAGAAATGCCACCCCAGCATGCCTCTCTGATCGCTGGGGAATACGGGAGGGACAGATCTAACTGGTTTTGGCTCCAAGTAGGGAACTCCCTATGCCCACAGGGACCACAACTCCGACCTCTCTGTGGACAGAAAACTCACCACAGTTCCACCTTCACAGCCTTACCAGCCCTCCTGCACCCTGCATGGGCCGTTGCCCTGTTCCCACCACATCTTTTGGGCCAAAGCAGGACGTTATTGAGCATATCCCCATAGCACCAAGTACTAACACAGCTGGGAAGGAGCTGGGGGCCACTTCCTATGCAGCTACATCTGGGCTGTGTCCTGTTGTCCATCTGCCTGCCACCTGCCAGTGGCTTTTTACAGGATGGTTCAAGCAGACGTTTTAGACACTGCAATGTAGTTGCAAAGGAAGCATGTGTTTGCTTTCTTGTCTTCTCTTTGTTTTCCTGACTCCACAAGTCCTCCATTGATTTTAACAGCCAGAATTTCAGAAGGCTGAATGCCAATGTAGTGTTGTGAACACCAAAACCAGATGTGCCTGCATATACTATGGGAACAGTTAAGAAGACCCTTTGAAACTCTGTTCTTGACAGCTTTGATCGGGAGAAAATTCCCCGGCTCCCATCCCAGCACTAATTATTATAGTGTCAGAAAGTACATAGCCCCAGCATGCAGCTCACATTTTAGCAGGGGAGCTGCCATACATGTGCATACTGAGGACAGATCATGAACTGTAATTTAGAGTTCTTTACAAACTGAACTTCTCTTTTTGGTCTGTAGTGTCAGTCTAAAAGGGAGAAGATTCAAATACCAGGCCTTATTTGTGCCCTATGGTAACTGAATCTTAGACTTTAGGTGTTATGGATGCTCAAGTCACTGCAGCTTTCATTTATTCAAACAAGTAGATAAATGTTTGAAAGAGTTCCTTTAGCATTCCAGACGTAAGGATAAATACACAGAAATGGCAACATTTGGAGGAAATAATCAGTCTAGAACACAATGTGCAAACATTGGCACTGGGAAGAGGATTCCTCCTGCTTGTAGCAGTACAGAAACGTGAAGGGAGCTGTTAACCTTATTGATTATTGCAGACATGAGGTTAAAGTATTAAGTAAGTAACAACAACAACAAAAAAATCCATCTCTGTTTCTAACACTTCATTCTTCTGTTTCTTCAGATTCTCCACCCCTTTACCTAGCAAGGTCCAGATCCTTGGCCTCAGCCCAGGAACCGTGCATTGTTCTGCCTCCACAAAACACCCAGCAGATTGCTCCAAACAAGTGGCTGAAAACCTCTTGGCATGACTCAGGTGCTACACTGTCTTCTCCTCTGCATAGATGGCAGGAGAGCAACCATCATAAATATTCTCAGCAGGAAGCTTGTAGAGACTCAGGATCAGAAGACATAAAGAGAGTGTCTTGAATCCCATCAGAGCCTCATGCAAGTGACACAGATAAATCAACAGAATCAGATCGACTGTAATAATTGTCAAGCTCCTGCTTCAGAAACAATCATCCATCATGCTTTTCACAACAGCCTGCTGGTGTATATTCTGTATTCATGTATATTCTTTCCCTTTTTTCCAACTTTTTAACAATATTCCTGATTCCAACTAAAACCCCATTAGTCTTCAAAATCTACTTCTGACTTGTGTGTTATGACACAATTCCCTGCTTATGACACAGAAAGAGACAACGGTGTTTCAAAGATCACCAGAATTGTTTCCAAGTGTGTCTGGGAAGAAGAGGAAGGCAGATCAAAAGTGAGACCTTTTTATGTCTAGACATTTCTGCATGAATAAACATCATTATGGTGAAATGCACATCTGCATGAAGGGTAAATTCTGTATGATTGTATTCACACAGGGTAACGTTCATCTCCTTGTCTGTACTTGTCCAAAGGTCTTTGCATAGCTTTAACCTCTCTAAACGCTAACAAGTACAACAAGCTTGTTTGGCTGTTCTTAGCATGAAGGCAGAGCCTCGAAAACTTGAAACTATTAGGAATATAAAGAAGGCTAAGAGGGAAACGAGGGCAAAGCTTTCCAGTAAAAGAACAGGAATCATAACAAAATTAAAATACTGTTTTCAGTAGTATTTTGTTGTTATATTTACTTGCCCTTATGTTACACCCTCCCATTGGTGCCAAAGCAGTAAACTGGGAAAACATCTACATTTCAAGTACAATGTAAGTGTTTCACTCACGTGGTAAAATAAGGTCTTTCATCATTGATATTAATTATATTTATGTTCACTGTTTTAGTCGTGTTGAGTCCATCTGGATCTGTTGCTGTTATATTTAAAAGGTAACTGTTAAATAAGAAAACAAAGTATTAATCGTTCTGTGGCTATACAGGAAAACATTTCTCTGCCTACTGTAAGCTAATAGACCACATGAGTAAAATACACTCTCACCAATGTGGATCTTTCTCATAATCAAATTCTTTTGTGGAAAAAATGGCTCCACTTTCCAAGACCAAGAATGGCACTGATGCAGGGAGCAGTGAATACTGAAATGTTAAAAGCAAGGAGTTAGTCTTTGTATCTTTAAACATCCCTCCATTCATTCTTTGCCTTGTAGAACAGGCCAAGTTATAGTACAGTATTTGCCTCAAACTTCCTGTAATGAAACATGCTGACATACAGATGCCGGCACAAGCCCTGATCATCTGAGCTGAAGCAGCTCAAACTTGGTTGTAAGCGCTTTGCCTGCCAGCGAATGGAGAGTCAGCCACTGAGCTACATTAAAGCCCATGCTATACCTCTGCGAGCTCCAGGTCTGCAATGAGAATTTAACATAGAGACCAGCCAGCAGAGCCACAGCACCACAGGCAAAAGTCAGCTTTATGGGGTCAGCAGAGTACATCCACAAAGGAGAAGAGAGAGAAGAATCAGTGAGGCTGGATTTGGGGGACATAAGAGCTATGGAGGAGGCAATGAAGTTTGGGGGTCCAGGTGATGGGAGAGGGCAAGGAGGGGAGGGTAGACTTTCACAGAGTACATGAGGGTTGTGAGACTGAAGCGTGTTCACAACAGCCCAGTGTTAACACGGCTGCTCAGCAGCAGCATGTAGCAGCAGCCGCTTTGGGCAGTGCACAACACAAATGGGTACAACAGCAGTGCACAGGTGTGGGAAGGACATGAGTACCCCAACATGGTGCACGGTAGGGTGGAAGCCAGCACCCTCCTCCCTGTGGCCGTGAGGTAGCTACTACATACCCACCATGTCCTCCCCCGCTACCTTCCACATGCCAAGCCATCACCAATAAGCCCTCCAGGACATTTCCTTTGCTAGTGCAGGTGCTAATACTACCCATAAAGTCTGAAGTATGCAACAACAGAGGGTCATGCACCATACAAGTAATCTTCAAACTCCACAGAGCAGATCTGTCCAGGGGATGCAACTGCTCTAGTGTTACCTTTTGGGGAAAAAAACAGGAGGTACAGAGCTGAGTGAAATGACTTGCCTCCTGCAATGATAGATTTAATTGAAATTGCTTTTTAAAAAGTGGCTAGGTGATCACAATTTTTTTAACAATTTTTTGCCAGTTGACCTTTCTAAATTCCCTCTCTGGATTATTATTTTACTTGTTGCCCAGCATTTCTGTATTTGCAGCTTCTTATTATGCCTGAGATTCGTCAGGGGTTAGAAGGCGCGTGGAACTCCCTGCCATTGCCTTCAGAAACAAATCAGAGCTAAACCCCCAGGCCTCTGCTTCCTTCCTCACCATCTCAGGTCAGTGGTTTAACTGGACAAAGCCTGAGGATGGACTTCAAGTTAATTGCTGTCTTGAATAATGCTACACACTACTCAGGCATCTTCAGCTCCAGTTCTTGAATGTGCTGTGTTTTACAAAGCCAAAGCCAATAAAGTAAAGCCACAACACAATTCTTAGGTAAGTGCAGTTACTATTCCCCTGTCTGCAAACAAGCTTACCACTTTCCAGAAATTTTTGCTGATACCAAGAGTATTTTTAGATCAGCTAACATTTTCTTAATGTTTGCCCTGGGATTGTCAAAAAGCTGAGATTCAGTAGCCTTGTAAGTGACTTCCTTACTGTCTCATTTAAAAGAATTTACATTTTGATACAGAAGGTTAAAGATTTTATTTACTTTTAGTCACTCTCAACTACAAGAAATGTTTTGCAAGCCATGTTACAAAAAAAAAAGAGACATAATTTCTACTGTATCTCTGATTAACTGTATCAAACTCTGCCTTAAATATCCCTAAATTTTGGAGGGCTAAGAACTCAAAAAACAATTTGTGTCCAAACATTGAGGCTGGGTTTTCTTAGTTTATTATTGAAAATGCTTCTTTTTTCCTGACTAAACCTTTTCCTGTGTTCCTAATAAGGAAGGAAGTTGTTGAAAGATGCTGGCAATTAGCATTTCAGATACAGTGGATTATATAATCTCTGGGTTTTTTTCTTTAATACAACTTACTTTGAGATCAGCATTTTCAGGATCAGCTGCATCAACTTGGTAAATGCGTTCTGGAGGTGTTCTTTCCAAGACATAGATCATTACAGCTGCATGGATAGAAGTGTACTCGGTGTTAATTGGGTAAGAATAAAGGACACAGCAGTAAATGTACTGATACCCTGAAGCTGTCCAGATGAATTACTGCCTGTTGCATCTTCTCACTTCACAAGTGTAATTCCAAAATCATCACAAAGAGCACAAATACTCACAAGATAAAAAGAAACCAATTGCATGTCTGTAAACAGACAAACATCACCATGAGTTGCAATATTAATTGTGCCTTCAGGAGAAAGACTGATCTTTACATACAGCCTGTTTTGAGCTGCTCACAGGGTATGGAGGGAAATGATGCATTTGGGCTACATCTGTGTCTTTATGTGCTGGTTTTGGCTGGGATGGAGTTAATTTTCTTCATAGTAGCTAGGATGGGGCTGTGCTTTGGATTTGTGCTGGAAACAGTGTTGATAACACAGAGATGTTTTCATTGCCACTGAGCAGCGCTTGCACAGAGCCAAGGGCTTTTCTGCCCCTCACCCCACCAGCCAGTGCGCTGGAGGGGCACAAGGAGTTGGAGGGGACATGGCCAGGACAGCTGGCCCCAGCTGACCAAGGGGATAGCCCAGACCATATGACATTGTGCCCAGCATACAAACCTGGGGGAAGAAGGAGGAAGGGGGGGACGTTCGGAGTGATGGCGTTTCTCTGCCCAAGTCTCCATTATGCATGATGGAGCCCTGCTTGTCTGGAGGTGGCTGAACCTGCCTGCCCATGGGAAGTGGTGAATGAATTCCTTGTTTTGCTTTGCTTGTGTGTGCAGATTTTGCTTTACTTATTAAATTGTCTTTATCTCAACCCATGAGTTTTCTCACTTTTACTCTTCTGATTCCCCCATCGCACCTGGAGGGGAGTGAGTGAGTGGCTGCACGGGGCTCAGTTGCCAGCTGGGGTTAAACCACAACACACTTTACTACGCAGATGGGAAGAACATAGTCCTGTACTAGGTCCTCATCACCATCCCCTCCCTGTCCACCCCCTGTGTCCTGCCAGGAGAGCTCAGAGCCTTTACTCTTCATTTCTGCTTTTCCTTTACACCTGCGAGGTAAATGAATAGTGAAAGGTCTGTGCTGACTTATATTCTTGCCTTATTAAGGGTGCTAATTCAGTGTAAAGTGTATTTCTTCCCATGCCAGTAATTCTCACATTTGGGCTATCCTGTACTGGGTCATTGGCAATAGGCTTATCTCTCCTTAGGTAGAGCGATTAATAGAATGTCATGGTTTAACCCCAACTGGCAACTAAGTGCCACAGCCCGCCCGGGTGGCCTGGGGCCGCTTCCCTCGGCCAGTTGCTCACTTACTCCCCCCCTCCCCATGGTGGGATGAGGAGGAGAATGAGAAAGAATGTAAACCCCATGGGTTGAGCTAAGAACAGTTTCATAATTGAAATAAAAAAAAATTGTAATTATAATAATAATAAAAAATAATTGTAATGAAAAGGGAGTCAACAAAAAGACAGAGGGAAATAACTCCCCCAAAAACCCAAGTGATCCACAGCACAATTGCTCACCACCCACTGACTGATGCCCAGCCAGTCCCCCAGCAGCAATCAGCACCCCTGGCCAGCTCCCCCCTGTTTATATACTGAGTATAACGTTCTGTGGTATGGAATATCCCTTTGACTACTTTGGGCCAGCTGTCTTTGCTCTGCTCCTTCCCAGCTTCTTGTGCACCTCCTTGCTGGCAGAGCACAGGAAACTGCAAAGTCCTTGACTTAGGGTAAGCACTACTTAGCAACAACTAAAATATCAGTCTGTTATCAACATTATTCTCATGCTAAATCCAAAGCACAGCACTGTACCAGCTACTAGGAAGAAAATTAACTCTATCCCAGCTGAAAGCAGGACACAGAACAACAGATCTTTAGATCACATTATTTGCTTTATGCCCTTTTGTGTCTGCTGGACCTGCTGTTTCTGGACTATTAATTTCCACTGTGACCCCTGATGACTGCTGCTTCTCATCACAGCAGTGGGAATCCTAGGGAAGCATAATGAGTTGTTCCCAGAGGACAACAATATGAATCTAAAGTTTAATGAGAGGGAGATGCTTTTTCATAACCAGCGAATGCGCAATTAGTGTCTAATTGTGGCTGGTACTGGTAACTAAAGCCACACAGTTAGACAGATCAGACATCTGTGCTCGCCAATTTATGGCAGCTCTAGCTGAGAGTTAAGCTGATGCACTTATTTGTAACAAGCTCCCACGTAGAGTGTGTTTCACGCTGTGCCGATCCCCTGAAGTGTCACATTTAATTATTGTTAGATTGCAGCAGCACCCATGATATGCAAGACACCAGCTATAGTGAGAAGATGACACAGCCTCTTCCCTCAGGGAAGTTAATTTGCTTTACAAACTAAGTAGTGTATGGAAGCAGGAGCGTCAACGTGCTTAGGAGGCATTAGTGAAGTGGGCTGAATTTGAGTGGGCCTGGTCTGAACCTGTCCAGGCAGACAAGCCGTGCCCTCTGCAGCTGCACGCAAACGTCAAGACTGCAGCCCTGCTGACCATGCCAAGGGCTGTGAATCCAGCCTACATAATCGCAGCTGCTAGTCCAGACCTAGAGCGGCTCAGCAGCCAGCTCCGACTACCTACCATGAACAGATCACAGTTTGATATTTTCAGATTTTAAAAAAATGAATGTTGAATTATTGAATGCTCTTCAGTACAGCGCTGTTAGAATATCAAGACTTCAAACAGGCTCTCAGTACCTCATGAAATAATAGGAACATATTTTTGCTCACTACCTGAACTGTTCTGTCTGTGTGTGAACACATAATAAATAGATCACTGCACTCTGTCACCTCATGGTACAACTTTTCCATGTCCCTCTCATTAGTACATGAACAAAATAAGATTGCTCAGAGAGTAAGACAATTATTTCCTATCCTATTGATGGCATTGTCCCTTGTATTAAGTACTGCATGGCATGCAAAGCCTGCACTGACCACAGCTGGTGTCCAGATTCTCCAGTCTCATTCCTAAGGCTACTGCACACTCCTCCCCATTGCACCTTTGCCTGTGGTCTGAAAGTAAACCTGGTGAACGCCATCTGTGCAGGAGACAGAACTCTTTGACTCTACATTTGCACCACCATAGATCATAATCTCTGAGATGTCACTCTTCAAACTGATTTTCCACTTAATTTCTCTTGTGTGTATACAAATGAAAAATGCAGGTGTAAAACATTGGCAGAGCAGTGTTTTTACTGTTTTCCCTCAGAAATTCTTGCACATACACAACATACACTTATTTAAATTTGTCTTGCTTCTCCAAATCTGTACAGTTTTCAACAAACTACTGAAACATATTCAATGGTATATCCCCACCAAATGTCCAAGTTTCTAATACATACCTCTAAGTAGGTATTCATCTTATAAAAAAAAGAACATATAAACCTAATTGTATAAAAAAATTTCTTTTTTTTCTTTTAATTCTTCTTGTGCTTCAAAATGGTTAAATCATTTTTAGTCAAAACTTCAAGAAAACTAAAAGGGCACTTCTTGCAGAGATGAAGTATACCAAATATTTGTGTAAAGCTCTGATAAAAACAGTGTACTGTTCCTCCCTTGTTTTTCTAAAGGAAAATGCTCAGACCACTTTAGCTACATTCACTGTATGCAGCTACAGGGTTTTTTAATCTGATGTCATCTTTTCAAATATTGTTCTTTTCAAATACTACCATTATCTTACTTTGAATTGCCATATTTCCTTGAAACACAGGACGCTCATTTTTATCTGTTACTTGGACAGTGAGTATGTTAAGGTCAGTTCTTCCAGTTGTGTCTTCAACAAAAATCTCTAAATCAAATCTCTTTGGCATAGTTTCATAATCTAGAACAGGGTTTCCAGTGGTAACAACCTGAAAACAAAAAAATATCATTAGCACATGATGCAAAAGGTATGTTATAGTCTACATGAGTGAATACAAGTGGCACTTTCCATCAGTAAGCGGCAATTTAGGTCATCTTCTACTTGCTGGCACATTTCTTGTCAGTGGCAGAAATGTGAGAAAAACAGAGTGGAAAGACCAAAATGTTGTGGCTTCATGGAGCAACTCAATGACCTCTTGTGTGAAGGACAGTTTGAGGAGGAGAAAGCCTGGAAGGAGCTGTCCTGCCTCACAGGCAGTGCTTTGCCTTCCAGGTCAGGACTACATCTTGCAAGTACTTCTTTGTGCCAAGTCTTCACCTTTCCACACCAAGCTCCAGGAGCAGTTGAGGTGTGACAAGACTGAAAACTGGGAGGAAGCCCTGCAGGACACAAGGGAAGCTTCACTATTTCTGTGAGTCAGGAGCACAAAGGGGAAGACCTTTTACTTGCAATAAGGGGGATGCGGGGGGCAGGAAACAGTATAGTGTAGCAGGTACCAGCCACTGCCTTGTATAAGCTGTGTCTGGGAGAAGACTTGCAGGAAACCACAGGAAGAAGGGAGCTGCAAAAGCACACTGTACGAGAGAGGGACCATAACTGTTCGGTGAAAATGTCAAACTCATTAAAAAAATAACCTAGGCCTTAAGTTTTACAAGACTGATACGGCAAACATTTGCTTTGCATTTGTTTTTTTAATGCTTCCAGCTCTGCATATTGCCTCTTAACGCAGAATATGTACAAGCAGAAGACTGACACTCCATGAAAAAACATTAAATACATTCATTTTGGATTTAGGATGAGTCCAGAGCAACAGCAGGATGCTGAAAGTTGTGTGCCTCAATCTTCACTGCTGAAGCTAATAAAGAAACAAGAACTTCTTGGACGAGAAAGGAAAATGTGACTGTCAAATTTGCTGTGTAGCTGAAAAACTGTGAAGCTTGAACACAGTAGCAGGGTGCTGTGGAAATGGAGAAGAGTTGAGACTCAGAAGCATGTGTGACAAGGACTGTGTCAGTGTATTCACAATACTGCAGAATGGAGGAGCCTGGAGATGATGCAGGAGAACAATGAAACAAATCCTTGATTTTAGACGAGATGCCATGGCCAGAGGACAAATACAAAAGTGATTTCAGCACAATTAGGAGACTGAAGCCAAAACAGAGCCAATTAACAAAGACAGTTGGAGGAGAGCAAACAGGAGCACAAACATGTTATGCCTTCCGGTATGTAAAACAGGTGCTCTCTGGAACCTCATGGATCTTTTTGTTACAATACTGCAGGAGAAAAAACCTGTGTCCTGAATGGTCTCCTTCTCTCCTATATTGCACAAATAGAAGTTTCCCATAAAAGTGATGCTAACTCAGAAAAAACATTCTACAACAGCTTGTGACACCAGTGGGAAGGTTGGTCTCCAAAATAAATGTTTGCTGGAGAACTAAATGCAGTAAACAGATGCAATTAATTCAAAATGAGAAACTGTCCAATTCTAAGCAGAAATTATGTGCTCTGGGGATTACCCCTCCAGTTCACAGCCAAATATTTTTATTGGTGGTATAACTACAGCCAGACTGCCTAATTACACATCTTCTATCCTGCTTCATAGAGACCTTGCAAGTGAAGATGTGAATCTAGATGGCCTCTTTCTAGGTTGCTTTTGAGAACAGCTTGCTGCTGTTGTAGGCTGTGAGCCACAGTTAACCTCTCCTGCAGGTAGGAGCAATGCCTACTGATAATGGCGGCACTGTACACACTTGAAGCAGCTGCACGCTTCATGAAAGGGGATCTAGAGTCACCCTATAACTGTCTACCCCTCATTCCACCTGAGAATTTCACTGCTCCCTGCTCCCCCCTTCACTCTCATGATGCAGAGAGAGCATCACTAACGGCATCAAGGTAGTTGCAGGCAGCAGTACGTTTTCATGCATTCAACACATCTTCTGCCAATGGGATTCTTCAAACAAGAGTAAGGTGAGGAGGAATGTGCAGGGCTCAGATCTCAGAAACTGTGACTTTCTCAGAAATCTCAAAATACATCAAAAAATGTGATATTGCCTTGACTTGCTGCAACAGGAGTAAATGTGCTTCATAAATACAGAAGAGCCTGTGCTAACAGGTACTTAGCTCATCTGCAAACCTCATAATTCATACATGAAATACTGCCTGTTTCTACATCTTAGCAAAGATTTAATGGCAGTAGGTAGAGCTGAAGTATCTCATTTTGGATCACATCACTTTTGCAGAATATTGCACAGATCTGCCACAACATAGAATGAATAATCAAACGTAGCAATCCTCACCAAATAAATGAACTAAGAACACTCGTGTATTTATCCTTGTCTTATGAGTTGTAATTAGCACTCAGCTGCTAATTTGCAGAATTTGTACATAGTTTTCTTTATGATTTTCTCATGACGGATATTCACTGGCCCAACGTCTTTGTTCTAGTTCCTCGAGTGAGTTTAAAACCCCTGTAAACAGCTACAGTTCAAGCAAGGCATACAAAGGCTCACAGGCCATTCTGGTAATGGGGCTGTGGTATGAAATTACTATAAATTGGCACTTTGGAAGAAGCACTCTCCAGCCTACACCTTTCTTGGCCATTCGTTTCCATCCTTGTGTCACAATCTGCACTGTGCTTGAACAAGAATTTCTCCATCATTCCTTTGTGTCACACTCTGCAAGAATTTCTCCATCATCCCTGCCATTAAAAACAATCAAGAAGAGACCTTTTATCTATTTGCAGACTTATTTTTCCTCCAGATTAATTTCTCAGTTCCACTCAACAAGCAGCAACATAAAATGCTTGTGCCGCACAGCATAGACATGGCATGGGACAGGAGCAAGCATGTATAAGAATGGGCTATGTTCTGCAGCAGAATGGTCAGCTTTAATTCAAAATGCCAAAATACAGCCTAGGAAGGGAGTCCCACATTATGAATTCTCTGTCAGCAAAGCCATCTGAAGGTATGTACCCATTTCCTTCTGCCTGTTAGATCCCCTCAGCTGACCCAGTTCAGCTGTTTGTGCAGCCACATCCTATGCTTCACAGGTGAAAGAAAGCTTTTTTGAGAGTTTTTTTTAACCATTTCACTGATCTGGCTGGGGAGCAGGTAAAGAACCAGCAGAGGTGGCACAACCAAGCTTTGTACTCTGCTGGGAGGAGGGAGCAGTGGAACAGCAGCGGCTCCCTGAAGGCAGGTTGAACCAGTGAGCTGCAACCACCTGGGGTCACGGTCTTACTTTCCCCAAATTTTCCCCCAGAAACACCAGCAAAGACAACAAGAAAAGAGCCCTTGTATCAGTTCTGTAAAAATCTGAAATTTCTTGGAAACACCCAGAAAAATGTATTCAAATTAACTGTTTAAGACTCGACTCAGTGCCTGTCTGTATCTTCTAAAGACACTCTTCAGTGTCACTGTTCAGGCTGAAACACACAAGCAAGTTACAATGGGATAACAAGTTATCATGCGTCTGAACACTCATTGCTAGTGACAAATGTGAGCTAATATTTGCTAATTTATCCAGCAATGAAAATTAGCCTGAAGTAAAAGGAATTGCTTTGCATTTGCCATAGGACAAGAGCATGCAATAGATAGAAAGATATCACAGGTGGGTGGAAGTGTGATAACTCCTTACCTCAAGATAACTTCCTCATGTGCCACAGCCTTCATTTAGAATTAAATATGATTTTGATCTGACTCAGCTTACTTTATTTTGGAAGTGAGTCAAATTCATTTTAATTCTAGGTGAAAGTGGCCCAACAGAAGCTGCATGTGGTTTAACTAAGGCATTTTAAATTTACAGTGACTTCATATAAATTGAAAAACTATGGACAAATCCTCAAAAGAGAAGCAGATCCTATATGTCCTTCACCTCTTATTTTCCAAAAATCACATTTTTTCTACCATGGAATAAATGGAATTATTGTGATAGGTGGGTTTTGTCTAGATGCAATTAAAAATTATAATCACTATTGCTATTCATTTGTCATATCCATTACAGCATGTCCAAATACTACCACAGTCTGCATTTGCAACTCTTTTCTGATTAAATCATAAGACACTGTGTGCTCTCAGTGCTTAGTAATCCAGGAAACATCAGTCTACGTGACCGAACATTGCTCAAGCTAAACATAAAACTCACCCTGTATTCGAGACCTCCTTTTGATTCAATATCAAAAGCCTCTGTAAGTGGATTTGAATTTACTATGGTAGGAAGTATTGCAACACCTTCAGAAGACAATGGAGAAACAGTTATATTAAAGGTATAAACTGAAACACCAGCTGCTGCATTTTCTTCAACAGTGCTTGTTGCAGGTAAGCCCTTAAGCAACTGGGTTCTTCTTCCTGCAAGATAAAATGAATGTAAAATTATTTCTGGGAATCTTAGGGTAGCAGGAGCACACAGCTTGTGCCAAGAGCTGCCATTAATGAGCACAAAACGGCCTGATTCTCTTCTTGCTTATGAATGGTGGCATTGCACAGTAGTAAATCCAGTGCTAATGGCAGAAGAATCAATCTTTTATCTAATTCAGTACTATACTCTTGTCATCTAGAGTGGCTGTTGTTAAAGTAGTATTGTTACTGCATCGTTTGCCTTCATAGATGACTTTATACAGAAGCAAAGAAACGAAACATGTTTCTATTATTTCATTTCACCCCCTGTACTAATTGCTGCCCCTGTGCACTAATCACATCAAAAAGGACCTTGAATCACACAGACCTGGATGTTAAAGAAGCAATCTTTTTTTGTGAATTACACCATCTGCAGTGTCCATTTCCTCCATTTTCCCTCTTATTCTTTCTAGGATAGCTCTGCATGCCTGGCTTATGAGTAGTGTGAGTCAGCAACAACTTGTTGTTGTGCTGTTGTGTCTTCTGCTTTGAGCATGGAAGAGCACCTCCAGTCCTTGGAGGAGATGCAGGCCCACAAAAGCACCCTATGGTTCAAAAATGCCTGGAAGCAGCACGGACTGCTGTGGCATCCGACAGCTTTGCATGAGCTCCTTGTTTCTCAGTCAGACCTCTGGACTTCCCAAACCAAAATCTTTGCTTCCTCTCTCATTTAGCTTCTGAGTTTTGTTATTTTAACAAAGGCCTTTTGTGTTTTATCTCAAAAAGCATGTCTAGAAAACATAAATCAGGACAGCTTGCAGTGCATGTCCTGAAACAACATCTTGGTAACCTCACATCCCTGAACTGGCAATTTACCTCAACATGAGACTATGGCAGGGCTGACCGTTGCTTGGGGGAGCTTCGCTGCCTTGTCCAAAACACTTGCCAAGAAAGCCGGCTATGTTCAGTCAAACTTCCTACACACTGTGTGTGAAGAGGGAGGCAGATACTGCTCACACAGCTTGACCAGGCTGTTCATATACCAGCAAATACTGTAGCCAAAACTCCATGAAGTCTTTATTTTGCTGGGCAGCTGCAAGGTAAAAAACTGCTACAGGAACTAGCCTGAGGCCGTTAAGGCTGCAGCATACTTCTGCTTGGACGCTCAGGCTCAGCCTGGAGCTTGGGAATGTAATGCCAAGGGGAAAGCTGCTGCTTTGCAACACCTCTGCAGTGTGGGACAGAACCATCTCTCCTTGCCCTTTCTCATGTGGCTGGGGACTGAGGCCCACATCAGCTACCACAGAGACATTCTAATTGCCATTCCTCCAATGGCAGCAGGCTTTTTGATCTGGAGTGGAAGAGTTCAGCTCCAATGCTTTCCAATGACATTAGAAGAAGCCTTAGTGACATTTTTTCCCAAACTATCAAAAAATCTTCTTTCCCTATATCCCTAGAAAAATTTTGGAGCATTTTAGGGATAGCCCACATATGGCCTGTGTGTGATACACATTGCTCCCATTACTGGCCTCTCAAATAACTGTTCCCTATAGGACCAGAGAACACTTACGATCCCAGTGCCTTTGCTATATGAGAAGCAAAACCAGTAGCAGTAGATGAGTCCACAAGACAAAGCATGGAGTCCCATGGTCTCCCTTCTTCCCACATCCCACCCCAGGAGGCACTTGTCCTTGCAGCACTTCCTGGAACACTTAAGAGTGGCATGACTCCACCAGATACCCCCAGTTCTTCCTCTTGCAGTCTGCATTGTGGGGAGGAGAAGGAGGGAACATGGCAGGTGTTGTTCATGCAACCAGCCATACGAGGCTGTGGTGGGAGAGTTTGCCTCTGGGAAGACCTCTTCTGAGCACAGGGCCTCACTGGTAAGAGGCAGAGCTGAGGCACTTCCCCGGAGCCTTCCACAGCTGCATGGAAGTTCCCATGCTCCCACATTCCAGATACATCAGGTCCATGGATCACTGATCTGGCTGGGATTACTCTGGCATTTATGGAAAAAAAGGCCTTGGAGATGCTCTGCAGGTGGGTGAGGTACAGGCTGGGATGTGGGAGATTGTGAGGTGGGAACTGCCTGTAGGAGTTAGTCTGAACAGGTCACACTGACACTGGTAGGACTCAGTTCAGTTGAGCTGTTACTGATTTATGTCAGTGGAAGCAGGACCCAGTGGAGGACTGAGTTTTTATCAGTGTTCTTATAGATTCTGGAAAACATCATCAATAAAAGTCACCCATGCAAATAAGACTGGGCTGAGAGGCACTTCTGGGGATACACTTCCTTAAGTGGAGCTGAACTTTGAATATAATCTCTTGTGGAGAGCACCTGATGAATCCAGTTCCCTCAGCAAGCCACAGTTCATTAACGGAAACCATTCATAAAATCAATGAAATTATTTGTAACATTTAGAGATGTAGAAAGAAAAGAGTTGCTATTTTTATATTATCTCTAAAGATTTCATTGGCTGTTTACTCAGGATTTGTCTTTCTAAATCACAAGTTCTTATTTCTTGCTATTTATTTTTAACTGAAGTTTTTGGTACTGCATCTAAATGGCGATTTCTTCTTCCAACTGATTTTACAAAAGCTCTCCTTCCATATTCACAAGTCCTTGCTTACCTCCTTACTTCAGAGAACAAAACATGCCTGAAGCAATTTAATACATTATTTATCAGAATTACCAACCCCACACACTAACAAATGCTGAGTCCAAGACAAAGCAATCATAAGACTGGCTTTGAGAAGTATATGTAATTTCAGTCTTATTTATCTGTGATTTGTTAGTCTTCACAAGGTGCTTGAGTCACATCTTCAAGCTTTTCTCTCTCCATAACCATGCAGGTTAGAAAAGTGCTATTTTTCAAGGAAAACTGAGATTCACATGCAGTGTCCTGCTCAGTGTTTTGGGGACATGAGGAAAACAACCAAATATGGACTGGTTCCTGAGGGCTGGCAGAACTATTTCAGTTCCTTGAGAGCAAAGTGACCCTACCTGAGCAGCTACCTTACTACAAGTAACACCAAGTGCTCCATGAGCCACACAGACTGCAGTCTGAAGATCTACCTTAAGTTGCTAATGTGCACATATTCATACTGGCAAATCTCCCATGTTTTTACACTGGGCAAAGACAGTGATACTACCCTACTAATATTCTCCACTTGTTTTCCTGTTTGATCCTGTTTGGTTGCTCATTTTACTTCATCAAAAAGAAATGTTATCAATATCTGGAAGACGATTACTGGAGTATTAATATTAGATACTCTTTCTTGGAGAGCTGTCCTCCTTTCCCACTCCAACAGTCACACTGAGCAGTGGCAATTGCACATGAAGTGCCTCATCCAGCAAGGAGTTCTATTCCCTTCTTTATACTGCTGTAACCACAGAGCTCAATCTATTTCAGTAGGAAAATAATTGTTACTTGATTTTTTCCATCCGTGTCTGATCCCTAAATATGTATTATAAAGCTCCCAAGAGAAAGTATAACAGCCAACAGTGTTCTAATTTTAGCAGCATAATGAAATCATGTTCTTACCAGATACTACTGCCAGCAAAATGAGGAGAAGGAGCATGCTCTTCATCGTCTTTATGACCCTGTCCTTCATGTTCCCAGGATGCAAACTGAAGGAAGATCATGGTATGTTTTCCCTAGTTTACATCAGCCCCACCCAAATGCTTCCTCTTTTTCATGTTGTAGAGTGAGAAACAAAACAAAGGACCTGTGTCTCTAAGGGAGTTTCTAAACACCGTCACCTTGTTTGCTTGTCAGAGAACTGCTCCTTGCTGACACTCCATCCACAGCCCCGGGCCACACTTGAGAAAACAATCATTAATAGGCCTTTCACTGCGATCATCTTATTTATTGCAGAATTATGAAAAGAATTGAGTATGTTCTAATCTGGAAATACCATGCTGCTTCCATCACTCTGGCAAATGAGGTGCTCTCTTCACGCACCAGAATCAAATACTCATGCTTTTTTACTTAAACCAAGAACCTGAAGTGTTCTCATTTCTCTGGCTAGCAGAGAATTACTCAGGCCACATACACTGCATGCCTGGAGGTGAGACAGCAGCATATATCATACATGATGAAGTTAGCTTTGCTGTAGCTGTCTCAGGACCCACATGGACTACTATGTAAAGTGCAGTGGCTCCCTTAGATTAGCCATTTAGCTAGCTAGCCCACAATACACTAGTGAAACTTTTTTTTTTAAATTTAAGGGCAGTCCTAGCATTTTTTCGTGGAGCATAGTGTAGAGGTGACACTAATACTTGAACAGGATGCAATATAGGTGCATCAGTATCAACTCAGAATAATTTAGGTTGGAAGGGACCTTTGGAGGTCACCTAGTCAAACACTCTGCTCAAAGCAGGCTTAATTAGATCAGGTTGCTCAGGGATTCATCTAGTTGATTCTCAAACACCTCCACACAAACTTAACAGCTCTGCTAAGAGGCAGAATTTAGAGATTCAGGTTTAACACAGCTCTGGAGAAACCACACTGATTTGTCAGCTAAGCTAACATCTCTAGATGGTTCTGCATCACACTCACTCTGTGGCTGTCCCAGTGAAAGCTGACGGTAGTTTAGAAAGCTCTGTTCTGTGCTCCTGTGTTTTGTGTAGTATGAGCATGTTAATTGAACATGCTGAACATGAATAGCTAGTTTAACACTGGGGCAGGCATTGCCTATGCTTGCTGCATGCGCACCTTAAACTATTGTACATATGTGTCCTGGAGGATTCGCTGATACAATGAAACTGGAAAAGATGCATCGGTGAAACCTACTGATTGGAACTGAGCCATACCTACATATCTGATACTGGTTTTGGGAATCATAAGAAAAATTTATTTCGTGGTTGATCTGCATCTATTTAAAAGTGCTTCTAGGGCCTTGCCAAGTTCAGATGCAACCTGGGTTTAAAGTGAATGTGGCCACATCATATCATCTGGGAGCACACACTGCATCAACCTGTAGTACAGAGGAAGCTGGTCTTCCATTGGCCCAGGAAATGTGTGCCTAGACTCTATGTTAGTAAAAAAATTACGGAAAACCTCACCCTCAAATGACCTAATTATGCTGATAAGATATTAATGTAAATGTATTTATACTGGGAAAAGGTCTAGCTAGTCCCCTTACCTATTAGATCATTGCCTACCCCTACATATGAATTTCCTGGGTCCACAAAGAAGCTTTTGATCTTACCAGACATCTCACAAAGATGAGCTCTGTGTGCACAGGCATGAACCAGGCTTGTATAATAAGCTTGTGATCTTTTATTAATTATCAGAGCACTGTAAAACTGCTGCTAGCTTTATTCCCTCCTTTTAGTTGCAATGTACAATCTATCCCATTATTCTGCTCATTCTTTTAATATTGAAAGAGCTATGGAAACATCTGGGCTAAGTTTTAAAGCAGGTAGTCTTTCAGATACATGTTTAAATTTGTTTAGTATCTAGCTTGAGTGATAGGACTGTTTCCAACCTTCTCCATAACTCAGGGATCACAATTTTTGTCCTTTATTTTCTTTCTCTTACTTCTTAGGCTGGGGTTTTGGGGGAATTGGTTTTGGTGTGGGGTTTTTTGTTGTTTGTGAGTTTTTCTGTAAATAAATTTCCCATCTTATTTGTTTTGTCCTTCCTTCATCTGAGAATGTACACAGATCTACTTTCAGCAAGAGTTCAATATCCGTACACATAAAGCAGACTTTCCTCTGCACATCTTGTGATAGAGACACCACAGGGGGATATAGGAGACAGCAAAGACATCTGGAACACACATGCGCTTGAAATGCCGCCTTTCCCCAGCTTCACCTGGAAGTGTAATAGATAATTGTTTCAGGTGCTATGTGAATACCCATGGAGTAGTTAATTTCTGTTTTCTCTCTAAGCGTGTCTCCAGGGCTTTCAAGTAGTCCCTTTTTAACCTCATGGTTCAAGCATGTTGTGAGAAGAGACCACAGAGGTGACCAGGGAGACGGGCGGGAGAGCCAAGTGTGGCGCACAGTGAGGGAGGAAAGTGCAGAGGGCAGCTCATACAGGTGGAGCAAGTATGAGCAGAGAGGGCTCTGGCTCCTTCTTCTTCCTTCAGTCACTGCCAGTATCTCTCAGTGCCTCCCTTAGATCCCTCTTTTCTAATATCCCTCTGCTGAGTGGATTTCTGTGGTTCTCTGATTCATCCTGCCAGGCTGTAAGGAATAAAGTGAAAAAGCAGCCCGAGTTAAAAGAGAGCCCAAAACAGGTTGAAAATCAAGTAGAAAAAAATATATGCATATCATAAGTACAGACCTGGTTAGGAACAGATGAGTTAGGAAGGTCAGCAAGGCAGAAGTTCCCTGGTGAGGCTAGCAACAGTAACTCTATCACTGCAGGAAGGTCAGGAATGAGCTTCCTGGGAATTTAAGGCAGCTAGATGAAGAGAGGTCAAGGCAGTGCAAGCAAGAATACACCCAGAGAATTTGCAGGCAAAACAGAGGGAAGAAAAATTAATTGGAGCAAATGAAAAAGTCAAGGAACAAACTGGATTTTTAATCATTCCTTGGTTTTCAAGATTATTTGAAATCAGGGTGTTTTAGAGCAGTGCAGAAAAAATGTACTTTGAAGAAATGTCTTCTGGATTATCAGGTAAGGTGGAGAATGTGAGAAAGATGCTATATCTGCCAAGAAGTTAAAGAATCTTCATTTCAAGAGAAAGACCAACAGATCAGAGTGCAAGAGACCGCACTGGTCTTAGGTTGGGGTGCAGAAAGAACATGGGAAGTGAGGGATGTTGGGTGGAACAGAGCAGAACTTGATGTGCAAGCTTTCAATTGCCTGTCCTCAGAGAAGTAAGGGATTTTAACAGAGGCCAGCCTCAGACAAGTAGGCCTGCATAACAAAATGTGCAGGTTCAGGACATTAATCTTTTTTCTATGCATTTAATTCTCAATTGACTTCCAGTCTGTCAACAGGAAAGAAATGTTCTCTCTCTTTGCAAACACATCAGAGGTTCAAGACAATTTCCCCATTAATGGCTATTTCAGCCAGAGTAGTGGCTCTCTTCTTCTTAGCCAACTCACATGAAAGGAGACATTTTACTCTTCTGTGGTAATTACTCACCAAAAATTGAGCAGCATAAGGAGAATTTTCACACACCGGATCCAACCTCAGTTCAAGCGTACTTATTATTGTTATTTCATGAATTAAATCACCTAGACTGTCAGGTTTTATTTTCATCTCCTTTTTCTTTAAACAGTACAGCTTCTCCATCCACTGCCTTGGTAACCTTTCCTAAAATATTAAAACAGTACCTTAGCATCCTACACCAAAAACTTATATACCATTTAATTTGATTTCTCAGCTAAAAGCTTCCTCTGCACTATTTGTGACTGACAAAAGCAAACTAAAAGTCATGAGCACTACCCACACTACCCTAATCTCACCTAAAGCGATCCTAGCTTAGCAAGGCTAGTAACCCATACAATTATGCAAAAAAGTCCCAGACAGATATCTGGGCCATCTATTTTCTAGCACTGACTTGCAGACACATAAACCCACTAGTCACCTTCTTGATAATTAACTTGAGATGTCTGTTAATAAGAATTGATTCCATCACACCAAGAGCTTTTTCTGGGATCCAGGTTTAAGTAAAGAATAGCCTAGAATCCGTGTGAGTACACACAGAAGCCCAAAAACATTGCTGTTCTCAGTGCTGACAAGTTCCTCCCATTGCTTCAGCAGTTACACACCCAAGGGATGAAAGGATTTGCCAGAGAAGAAGAAATCCCGGGAGTCTGTCTTTTGCTACAAAGAATATGAGCACTTATTTTAGGAGGACTGAGAATATGTAAGGCATGAAGAAGCGGAGACTGTTCTGGTACTTCCCATTCCCTCCACTCTATCTTGACAAATGTGGACTGAGGCAGACAGAAGATTACAAGGATGTAAGTTCAAGAAAGCTCCAGATGTACTTGAATCCTCCCTACACAGAGGTCAAGTGACTTCTCCAAGGCCATATCAGAAATGCAGAAAAGCCAAAGTTCTTGGTCTCACTCCCAATCTCAGTCATGATGAGTGTAAAAAGCACATTGTTGCCAAATGTTTTTCTCTTTGAGAAGTTCTTGTGCTGCTTAAAAATATTACATTTTTCTTCTGCATAAACACAACACGAAAGTCAGTGAAAACACAAGCTTCAAATATTCATTCAGCTGTGCAAAAGTAGATGATATCAGCATCTACTTTGTATTTTATGGTTCAAGATCAAAAATATGTGGTGGTGTAGAACATTCAATACCTGTGAGAAATTATGCCACTTGTCCACACCAGTCACATACGTCATTTGAATTTTGTGTGATTTGTCTTCAAAAAAAAGTTGTGCAAGTAAATATTCAGTGAAAAACATGTTGAGGCCAATGAAGTCTTCTTCCTGAGTTTAGTGGATACTGGATCAGGGCCTGAACCCATGTGGCAATACTTTGTACCTCATGATACAGTATTTAATGCATATTACAAGTTTGTTTGTTACTGTAATTGCTTGGCCACCTGAGCTGATTGGTAAATATATAAACAAGGATGTGAAGTAGCGAATTATGCAAATGCAACAAGAAAGAATGCGCTGGGCAAATATGAGTACAGAAACTCTGAGGTTTCTATGTACACAGCATGATGCACTTCACTTAGTCAAGTATTTTAATGTATCACAAAGAGTTCCTTGAACAGGCTTTTGCATCATGAAACATACTCTGTTTTACCTATTTTATCAGCAAAAGGCATCTGACTATATTTTGCAAAAGCAACGTTGCGTTTTAGCACAAATAAAATATTTTCTATTGGCTTGGGGGAAAAAAAAAACCACAAACCCAAACCAGTATACAATTAACAGAAAAGAGCGTGCCAGAGCAAAGGGTGAGTGCTTGGGGGGTGGGGTTTCCCTTGGAGGTGGACAGTTTTTTACACTTCAGTTCCTCCATCCTTTAAACTGGAGGAGTGAGAATGATTCACTACTTCCTAACAGTGTGAAATTTTGTTTGTTTATGGTTTCAATAACTGTGAGATATTCAACTGGGCACTCTAACTCTCCCAGGAACCAGAGGAGGGGTGTGTGATGAGAGAAGGGCATGTAGATACACTCTAGTTTTGCTTGGGCTGCCAAGGCTGTGGCAGGGACTGACCTGTGCCAGGGCCCTGAGGCGCCATGCTGTGTTACAGCCGTCTTTGTTCACCTCCAGCCCCTCTCAATGGCTGCATCCGCAGAAACACTGGTCAGAAGTAGCTCTGTGCTCTCCTGTGGGATTCTTTAATTTTTTAATCAGATGTAGCACATCTCCAGCAAATCTCTACCTCAGCTGTTTGCTTTATACTTGATTCTGCTTTTCCCTGATCCTCATCCTTTTCTGTCTCATTGCTCCAGGGCTCCAATGAGCTTTGCCTTAAGCCCCAAAAGGTGCTGAATTTACTCATTTCTCCTTGGCAGATCATAGCCCAACAGTAGCCCATAGCTGGGAGAGGAACATTCTCCTCCAGGTATTGGCATGACAAAGCCAGTGAGGAAAAGGTAAGTACTGCATATACCTCCTACCATAGGCTTCCCCTGGGGGAAAAGTGGCTTCTGCCCTCCTCTGTGGCTGAACCTGACATCTAGAAGACATGTGTAGGGGAGTAAGGAGGGATGTTTCACTCTCTTCCCCATTTGTTTCACAGTACAAACTGCAGTCTAACTGTTGGACTGAACTGTCTGAAAGAGGACAATACTCTTTTATGCAGGACTTTAAATAACTGCAAGGTCACTGCTCGGGGCTCTATACTTCTGGTGTTCCTGTGAGCTTCTGCCCCATCAAATGACTACCCATCAGCTGACTGATGGTAACTGCAGCATGCACAGAGTCTCAGTCCTACCATTACCATGGATCAGACAGCATGCAGCTGAGGATTTGGTGTATCGTTTTTGTTTCTGCTCCGTTCTCATGTTTAGCAATACCCAATGCAGTAGTACCACAATTTACTCAGCTACGTGAGGACATGAGGACAGAGACTTGTGAGGCAGAGGATTAAAGCAGGGGCTGTGAAGAGTGAAGGGACATGGTGGAGAAAAAGTTGGATCTCTGCTGGGAAAGTTGGGGAGTGGAAGAAAGCAAAAGGTGGGGCGTGTGAAGCTGGGGTCCTGATCTGAGGACATGGAGATGTGCAGTAACAGGATAAGGCAGGCAGTGTACGTGGTTTTGGGTTCTTCACTCTAAGAAGCATGTGGCAGAACAGCTGTGACAGCACGGACATAGGTTTATAAATTGGAAAAAAGGCTGCATGGTGGGGTGAATGGCAAGTGGCAGGCATCGGCTTGAAGAGGAGGCTTTGGTGGTCCTATGACAGTGAGGGAACAAAAAAACCCCAGCTTTTCCACAATAATTTCAGTTTCTACCTCAATACCTTGCCTGGGACATACATTGTCTAAAGCCACCCTTGGAATCTTTCCACATTTGGGTAGCATTACTATTTCATCTAGGCTACTGGAAAATAATTTTAATAATCCTGGTCTCACAAAGATCAATGATAAGTCTGATGTTGAAAGAAGCAAATTCAACAGACCTGGGCCTGAATAAAGTTGTCTGAAGGCAAACAAAATCTTAATCACGCAAAGGAGGCAGATGCAATATTCATCGCTGGCTCTGTTCCTTGCTGCCTGTAAGCTCTGCGACTAGAGAAAGCCTTTAGGAGTATCACACAGGGATAGGGCCAAAATAATCTGGGTGCAGACACAGAATCACTTTTTTACAGTTGCTGAGTTTAAGTTATGCTTATTTTATCTGACAGCAAACACGAGTGAAAAAAATAAGCCACTTACAAGTGACACGAGGCAACATTATATCTGAGTAATGACTTGACTGAGTCTGCCACCACATTAATAAGCAAAAGGCAGCAGGAAAGCAGTGCCATAGCCTGGATGTAGATACTTCTTGTTTGTGGATTTGAGCATCAACATCATGGAACAGCCTAAGACCACAAGAGCTTTCTTAATATAACAGAAGACCCCATACAGTAAGCACACTGTCCAACGAATGTTTTGACAGAGAACTGTGAAGCTGTAAAGGTAGGTGGGTGGATGCACAGAGAAAAAAGACCTCTGCAGTCCAGATTGACCTCATTCACATAAAACCTGGCTGTTACAGTATGAGCTACATGGGTGATAACAAGTAAACAAAGTCAGAATATGTCCCTTTGCTGTGTATGGCTCCCCTGTCCATTTCTGGAGCTGAGGGAATATTGCCATCTAGTGCCACGCAGAAATCCAGCTGTCTAAACAGAAAAGAGCCATTTAACTCATGCAGGCGATGGTTACAAAGCATACTAAAAACCAGACACTATGTGCCGGGGACATCATTTTGGTCAATGTCTTTGCCAAGCTTGTTACTGAAAATGGTACGTTTTTTCCTTTAAAAAAAATGACAGTGCGTTGTGGGAACTGAGTAATAACACTTTGGAGGAGAGACCCTGTTCACAGTCATTCAGAGGTTGTGAAAAAAGTGCAAAAGTACTTACACAGTGCTTTAGCAAGTAGCAGTCAGAATGATGGGACGATGTTGAAGATGGGATTTATCTTACCTACTTTGAATTAACTAAAACACAGACCTGTATATGTTAATGTTATATAGTCACCCTAGGCTTCTTTTGGAAACAAAGAGGCACTACTAGGGCACAACTGGTGTGACCAGCTTTAGCCATCGCCTTTAGGATGGGAAGCCCTGTACTTTTGAAACATCTGTTTCTCCACAGTGACAATCTGATGTTCAGATCCCTGCAGCCCCTAGTGCCTGTCTCTCTGTACCATTTTTAACTAGGTAGGCAATAATTTTGATGACCTGTTGGTGGAAAAATAAATACCACTTTCAGAGTCCTAAAACCCATGATTGCAGCTGTGTGATTCTCATTCAGGTACTGGGGGGGACATGTACTCACACAAGAGTTCCCACTGACCTCAGTGGAAACAAGCACTGGTCTATACCATATTGCACTCGCTGACAGGCAGGCGCACCAGACCATAACATATTTTATATTCACCTCTGTGTGCAACAACATTATGAACTTCCTCGCATTGTCTTGCCCAAAAGAGCCCTTAGGGGTGACGGAGCAGTTCAGTTTCCCTCAGTCAGGACCCTGCTGAGCCAGAGATGAGGGGTTTTTTAATCAGTGCATATGTCTAAGATACTTTTAACGAGGTCATCAACTCACTTATCTATGCTACCAATACATGCCAGATTATAACAATTTTTAGTCATTGCCCATCTGGAGCAGATTCAAACCAGTGGTTGATTTTCAAAAGCAATTTGAAAATCAAAATCAATTAAGCAATCAAATCTTCCAGCTGCAAACAATGTCCAGATTTTCAAGCCAGCAACGTGATGTTTATATATGTTGTCTTAAAATTACTTGAATGTCCCACCAGTACCTCTGAGTTAATTGTCATGTTATTGCTTGTGGTTGTGACTTTCCCACTATTTCTACCCACTAACCATGTAAATAAAAGGATTCACAGAGAGAATCAGAATCAATAATGTAAAAGAATTTTATTTTTCAGTCTGAGAAGGGTTAGAATATTTGAGACACCCACCATTCCATTTTCTTTTAAATAGCATGAATCCCAGTTAAGCAAGAGGCTGCTAAATTCATTTGTTTATATTTTAAAAATTCATTATTTCACATCATCAAATATAAATCCTTACAAGGGATTTTTTCCTTTTCTACACTGTTTTCAAATATGCTGCAAAAAATGAGTATCACAGGTTCCCCCAAATGAGGAATTATTTAGGTAATAAAATGTCTCACAATAATAGTAGTGTATAAAGTTACTGATGTCAAACACTGCCAGGAATTTTTAGGGATATTTTCTTTGCTTTAGAGGGATAGTCACTTAGCAAAGTCCTTACATGTGGTATTAGAAAAGAAGCAGAATATGTACACTGCCCTGACTGTTAATAAATAATGTTGAATTAAAATTCTATCTAAAAAGGAACCTGAAAAGCAAGGATGGTAGATTTATAAATACATTTTAAAGTACCTAGAAATGTGACTTTTTAAACCCCTCACTCTTTATCATCTCAGTTCTCCCTAACTAAGATTAGCTAAAAAAATCTAAGCTAACAGCTTCCAGAAATAAATACCAAGAAGCTGGCAGCAAATTCTGGAATTCTCCCATAACTCTTAGTCCATGGGGACACAGACTGACCTTTCAGATGCAACATAAACCCAGCTGATTTCCTCAGGCTTTTGCCTGAGATGAAGGCTAGCTCAGACAGTCTGGGTGTTCCAGGCAGGCAGGAAAGGATTACTAACATTAGCTCAATATCTTAATTGCTGTACTTAAGAGTCTGCATACTTGCCTACAGCTGGATCCAGCACAGAGAGAAAGCTCTCACTGACTTCACTGGGATCTGGATCAGCCTTTTAGGTTTGATGGAGCTGGGGAAGTGGCAGGAAGGATGGACATTTTACCTGCTGGTACAAACTGTCATGAGTCTACCGACATTTGCACCAGCCGAGTCTTTACTGCAGGACATGCACAGCTTTATGAAGCTATGACATAAGATAAATTCACAAATTGTTTTCCTGTGCTAAGGGGCTGCAGTGACGTGACATGCCAACTATTTTTAAGAATGAAGAGACGGACACCCCAAAATGTTCACATACCCAGCAGTCCAGTTGGACAGACAGTCTTAGTGCAAAGAAACGTAATGTCCATGCATGTTTAACAACAGCACCTATGTAACTTTTGTTTTAATTGACACTAATGGCAGACAGTGGGTTTTAGCCATTTTGCTTTACCGATATTTGCAAACCTCTGAGACTGTTTCCTAGCATAAACCATTTTCCTGGACATAGGCATTTTTCTTGACAAAACCAGCCTAAGCTGTACAGTCCACTCAGTTGTTTCATCTCAGCCTGGGGTAGCCTAGGCTAACGTGTCTGCACAACTGCTGGTGTTGCCACACAGGGAACTGGATCTATGAATTGATGCTGGATAAGAACTGAGCAAGCGGATGACACAGCCAGGAACAAATGGCCAGGAAATAAGGGGTCTGGGCAAGAAAGTGCCTGTGGAACCACAGCCTAAAACACTCCCTTTATTTGTGTCCAGAGGATGTGGAGTAATGATGGTCCAGGCTGTGGGTACACCATAAATGGGCTTTACAGATCCTGAAACCTCTAATGTTGTTCCTGGTTTGTGAATACAGAAATTTAGCTTTGCTTCTGTTTAAAAAAAAAAAGCAAAAGCTAAACATTACACTATTAGATTTTTCTGTTGAATTTAATGCTCTGGGAAGTATCAGAGGGGAAGTCACCATGTCCCAGCTAAATGGTTTGTTTGTAGCAAATTACTTTCTATTCTTAAGCAGATAGAATTTAATCAAGTGTCAGAAACAAACTACATCTTGACAGATTCACAGGGCTGCTGCTGTTTCAATGAATTTGTTGCCAGATTTGTTTACAAAGCTTCTTTTTCAGGGATGGGTGAACTTCCTGGAATTTGCCAATCTTTTGAATAAATACTGTGGAGGATTCGTAAAATGAGAATTAATTAAACTTTTCCTCTGAGAGTAAACTAGGCATTTTGCTCAGTGTAAAAAATTGCTGGCAAACAAAGGGAAGTCTTTCGGTGAGGGGTAGAGAGGCAAGGAAACCTGAGCACTCCCTTTCCTTTTCCAAAAAAAAATCTGGAATACAATAACTATGACTAATACAGGAATTTTAATTTATACACTAGACTTGATATATACCTTTTCAACTTTCTTTACAGTTCTGAACTGAGCTCAATACGTGTGACTTCAGCTTTCAAATTCCTCAGGTTTGTTTATTTTTCTATGAGTCTTTTTTGTTTGGCTGCTTCTGTACAGTAGGTGGCAGATACATTAATTTCTGAATGTGGGGCTTTGAGTGTTAGTTTGGATGGGGGGTATCACCATCTCAGACAAAGAGATAAGCTTACTGTCATCATCCTTTCATTCTGCTGGGATATCTGAAAAGGACCAGATAATGAAATGCTCATCCTAGCCAGGGAGAAACAAGTATTTGTATTCCACGTTTTCCCTCACTGCATGTTGTTTCTTTTGGTGGGATTTGCAGGGGGGATGGATGTTATTTTTTTAAGAGATCATGAGGAAAATATTCTTCATTTATGAAACAGCAAATATTCTGCTCTTTCATGTATAAAGTCAAGAAACAGTCGCTAAAGATCTCATCTATTACAATGATTTTGCTGTGGGTCCATTGGAGAGGAAATTCAAAGATGGTAACTCTATTCTAATAGAGACAAACAATCCTCTCATTTAAACTAAAAAAAATATTTTTTTTTTGGTCAAATGCCACTAACATGAGAAATTAGTCTTTGACAAAAGTCTTCATTGCCACTTCACATTTGGAAGATACCATTTCTGACAAAGCCAGTGGCAGATGTCAGTCTGACAACAGACAGCCTGCCAATGGCAGCAACAACTTGCAGGACACTGACATCACTGTCCAGGTGAACTAAGCACATGGGCTGTCAGCAGTTACCATAGGTAAGTTACAAAAGAGTTCATGGACTTCACAGAAGACACAGGATTTTAAAAGCATGTGGCATTCAGGCAAACGTCTTTGATTCTTTAGGTGTCAGATCAGGAGGATTGATTCTTCCCAGTTACCTTTCCCTAAAAGACTTCCAGCTTTTGAAATTATCATGACTAGTCTTGAGGTTTGATCAGTCAGAGTTACCAGACACTGCTGCTGTCCTAACTAAATTAAACTCCACTGGGTCCACCCTTCCAAAGCCTTGCTGGGTGCATTTAAGCAGTGTTTCCCACGGTCATATGCATGAAGCTGTATGTTGGCAGGATGGATAAGCATCGCCGTTTTAAAGACAGCCTCAAGCTTTTGCTTAAAGAGGCTAACACTGCCACTAACAACTAGGAAATCCTGGCAGATAGTCCACATGAATATCTCCTTCTATATTTGCACAATGTCAAGCACACTATCAGCACTGAATAAATAATAATCATAGAAACCTGGAGTCAGCCAGAAAATAGATGTGAATGAGACATTCATATTTTAAAACTTGAAACTGCAAAATTATCTTGTTATGATTCTGGGAAAGCTGTTCTTTTCCTTTTCACTGTTGGTTTTTTTTCCTAAAGAGGAAGAAATGCTACCCAGAAAAAAAAGGTTACTTTGTCCTGTATTACAGAATTACACATCTGAAGTGTCCTGCCTGCTTAATAGATAAAATCCCTTCAAGGAGCATAACAAAGAACAGTCCTGATTTTAAATCGAAAGAATCCATTTCTAACTGGGGTGGGGGGAAATAGAAATGGAATGCAAATGTACTGTATGGGAGAAAGAGGGAGAGCAGCTGAAAAAGTTTTACCAGACAATCTTGCTCTTGATAATGTCTGGACAAAGTCAACTTTTTTCTAAATATGATTGAAACTCCATGTTAAAAGGGATTTATATGAGTCATAAATTTTTAAAACAATGAGCAATATTCATAGGGAATTCAGTCTCCAGCTCTATAAAAATAATAATATTAAAGGGCAAATCGCTTTGGTAAAACAAGTTGAATTTGGTAACTCTTATTTAATTCAGACACTTGACAAACATTTAGGGTTGCTCTTTCTTCATAGAAGAATCAATTATGTCTCCTTCTCTGTTGAGGTGTAGGGCTCCTATAGTATACTAAGGGTATTTCAAGACTGTATTTTTATGGTTACAGATAAGAAGAAACAGATTCTTAAGGTACGTTGAAATCTGCTTTTATAATTGCTGCCAGGGATATACGTACAAACATTTTTTTCATGTATTGGTCATATTTAATGGAAATATAAAAAGATGTGAGGAATGCCTCAGTATAATGAAATTGCAATTAAGTTAGTCCAGAAGTATTTGTCAAAAGATATAATGGCAAGGATTATAAAGGAGAAGAATAAACTGAAAACACAGAATGCCAAAAATCACCATCTGCTGAGATGATGGAGTATCATGCTCAAAGCTGTTAAGGTGTTACTAGAGCTGTTGTATGTTACAACATTAAACAGTTAATTGCAGTTCATGGATTTTAAGTAAAAGGACTGGGGACTGCTTTTTACCATAGCAACCACAAAAAAGAAATCTCTTAAAGCATGTATGCAACGTGCGCCAACAAAAAAGCAAAGAAAATAAATATATTTGGAATTCAGCATTTAAACTATAATTATTTGGAGGAATTCCACTTTCCAAATTTACATTCAGAGTATCCTGGAGAGAATAAGACATTCATTCCAAAATTACCAAAAGTCTTTCCGAATGGACAAGAAGATTTATTAAATTCTGTACCTTATCTCACTAACAACTGTTAAGATGACTCCTGCTGCTTAGGTAAACAGAGTAGGGAAGTGAATGGATAGAAAAGAAAGGAAAACTTCCATCATCTCACTGATGTGTGGCCACTTGTGCTGCAGGCAGGGCGTGGGTATAAACAAATCAGTCAAGATCACATGTGTACCTATTGTAAACTATTGTTTACCTTTTGCCACTCCAACCATTTCTGTTGTGTGCTGAGGTCAGCCTATTTGTGCTCTGTTAGCATGAGAAGCAATTTACGGTGACATTTCTGATTATTTAATCCCAGGTCAGATCAAGTTTGAGAGAAGGACAGGAAAAAAGGAAAGTAAAAGACAACAGTGACATCATCATCATCATCATCATCATCATTCCTTAAATATTAACACATGACATTTTGATGCCAATGGAACTTATTATCCATGTTCCCTTTTGAAATAAAATGCTGATGAGTTCAACCATCTTTCCAGACATGGTTCAGTTTTGATGGAATAGTTATTTTGATGTATGATTCTTCTGAAGCCTTTGCAAAGGCTGGATAGCTGTAGGGGCAGCAGATCAGAGAGGCAGCCCAGCAAATTACCTGGAGCAGTGATATAAAAGGTGAGATAGGCAGGTGAAGAGCGAGAAGGAGCAAGAAAGATGGATGTCCTGTTGCTTGCTGTACCCAGAGGATACACTGAGAGCAGCAGACAACAGGAAGGATTGTATTTCACCAGCCCCGAACTAACTAAAGGTTTGAGTAAGGAAACGTTCCTAGAACATCTATTGTAACTGCTGAAAACAATTACGTCTGTGGTATCTGCCAACTCTCATAATTATCTGCTGTTGTTTTAAACATGTGTACGGGAACTTTTGCAAAATCTAGGACCAATAATCCCATGGCGGACACAGCATGCTCTTAGACTCTTATACCACAAATGCAGTGTGAGAACAGAACAGAACAGTTGGCTGCATTAAGATTCAGATTGACAAAGACAGACTGAGGGGGTTTTGTAGGCTGATGTAAAAATTTCCACAGGCAAAAATATTAAACCCTGAATAAATGGAAGAATTCACCCACATCAGCACTTTCAGGACCTAGAGATGGCCTTCAAGTTTTCCCCCTGCAAATCCAGAATACACATGTTCATGGTTCCATGCACCCGAAGTTCTCCAAACAAGACCATTTCTAACCCCTCCAATGTAGACTCATCTATTTCAACAAATTCATATTGTACTGCTATGAAATGTTGTGTTTATCAAGGGACTGTTGTTAGGTCTTTTCACCACCATAACTCACTCTGTTTCCATACAGCCTCTAACTTCATACTTGTATTTGTTTATATACAAGCATGACATAAGTTTTGATCCATTGGTTAAGAACAACTTTAGAAATATTTAAAAGTGCACAACTCTACTGTGACATGAACACATAATTCAATAAAATGCCACTGTTTATGCTACTAATACATTTGACTTGGCTGTATTGATTATGATCATTATGATGGTGTGTGAGGGCACTGAAAAAAGGCTCCACTATTGTTGTACATGGAAGAGTAGACACCTCTTGCCAGCCAAAATATGTTTAGAAAGATAATCTTCCTCGAGATTTTTCAGTCCACTATACATAAAGTATTCTGATTTTGGTAGCTTTCCAAAAGATAAGCTATACAGTCCACTATACATAAAGTATTCTGATTTTTTTGTAGCTTTTTTTCACAGGCTACAATTGTAATGGTATTTTGAAGTCACTAGTAGCTGCGATGGCCAGAGAAAAATAACATTCTTAGCACAGAAGGAAAAACAAGCATTGTATTATCAGATTATTATAGAGTCCGTTAATGTAAATATGAATGCAAGTAAAAATGTAATAGCTCAGATTTAGTTTATGAAGAATAAGATTCCAATTCCACACGAGGAGGAAGAGGAGTTTGTGTTTTGTAATTGGTTTGAATTTAAATATGTTTAATTGATCTATTATTATTATTATTATTATTATTGTATATTTTTCAGCAGAATTAAACACAGAGAGAATCCACAGATGCCCACGGTCTCTTAAAGGAAAAACTTTTTTTTTTATCTGTCAATTACAAGATTTGGAAAACAATAGACAGTTCTGGCTATAATCTTGCATCAAACAGCTATCTGAACTACAAAATACTCAAATGCTAATTTTATAATGATTTAGGGTGGTTTTTTTTCTCCTAAACTAGTATTGCTCACTTTTCATTGGTCTTGCAACTTTTGCATACATCAAATGTCACATCCTGATTATCTACAAAACCAGATGATTCAATGCACAGAGCTGCATCACTGGAGGTTATTAGCCAGTTAAAATATTTGATGGCCATAGATGTACAAAGATTTTCTTAATCTGAACCTGCAAAGTTGCAATCTCAGCTCCTAGGCATTTCAGAAGTGTGCACCCTTTACAGGCAACATGGGATATTTTTAATAAAGTCTCAACTTTTACTTTGTCTTCTTGACTAGCTATGTTTTTCCTTCTAACCCCAGAGCATCATTAGTACTGCATGCTGAAACTTTGCTTGAAGGAAATAGTGCCTTAGGAACACTCATCAAACCATAGGTTTTCCAATAAATAGACTATCAAAGGACAACATATTTATATCATTAAGAGGAGGATTTAATTCAAAAATTCATTAGATCTGTGAGACTGTACCTGAGGCCTATGCAGATCTGGTCTCTGCAGCCACGTTGCCTTTGTAAAATGTCCGGTGAAGAGTCTGACACCAGAAGTGCAGCGTAGCCTGTGAGACGTTTTGAAGGATGGCAGTATCCAAACATCTGTGAAACAACCTCCCATTGCATGTAAGCCAATGCTTAAATATCAAGCAGATTTTTTACTTCAGGTGCCATTAGCTGCCAGGCACGTCACTCACTATACCCAAATTCCTGCTAAGGCCTTGGAGATCCATTTGGGCTGAGTACAGAATTTGCAGTGCTTATCAGAATATAGTATCTTTGACTCTTCCAGGTTGGGATGGGGATCTTCTCAGGGCAAAGCTCCTTGCAAAGTTAGCATGGCAATGCGAGGAGCTACAAGAGACTTCTCTGTACAATAGATGAGACACAATTGATTTCTGGCACTTCACTTCCAGCCTCAGCCAGAAATACAAGACAAACAGGCTTGCTTTCTTCTGTGATTTCAACATGTCTGCTTCCTGTACAAGCTGGAAATAGGACATACCATAACAACTGTCAAAACATTTCAGGACCTCAAGCAAGGTGTGATTGGAGCCAGCTTCTGGAAGCAGTGAGCACTTGGGGAGCTGTGCGAGTGGGCTGAGCCCTCGCTGTCAACTTGCCTCACTATCAGGCTATCGACGGATTTAGGGCCCAAACGTGACCTCCACCAAAGGCATCACTGAAACCTCTTGCCTGGGCAGCCCCAAACTTTCAGAGCCGGGCTGAAGTAAAATTCAAGTGTCTCCCAAATGCCAAGGGACAGTCCACCCAGGCTGAAATCTTTATTTTGCTGTTCTGGCAGCCCTTGGGGTGCCTCCCCTCAGCCTACTCACAGGGATGAGCCTCCATTTACAGTGGCAGTCAGTGAGCCCCTGGGGGCGGGGGACAGCCCGTGCACCAGCACTTACAGAAAATGGCGGGAGGGGAGGCAGGCCCCTGCGCTGAGGGAAAGGGGCCTCCAGCCAGGGCTGGGGGAAGGCTGGGAAGGACTGCTGGTTTGCCAGGGAGAGGCAGAGGAGAGCTGGCTACTGAAAGGAGGGCTGAAGGAAAGAGGGCTTCCCCCCAAACAGGTGAGGAAATGTTTAAAGAGGAGAAGAGGGCAACTCGGAACAGCTTTGTGAGGAGAGAGGCAGCCCACTGGTGGGAGGTGGAGACATGACTCCACTGAGGGAGGCAGGGGAGAGGAGAGGCTCCTAACTGCAAAGCAGGGGACAAAAAGCAAAGGAAGGCATATTAAAAGACACTGTAGCATTCAGTGAGGCAGCTGGGCCCAAGTGGGAGCGTGGTGAGCGAGAGGCTGGGAGCAAAAAACAGGCCCCAAGATGGTGCTTCAGCAGAGCAACCTGATGGGAGATGAAAACCCGCCCCGCAGTATTAGGGTAAAAGTGACAGAAAGAAGCGAACAAAATTCAGAACAGGGAAGCGTCTGGGATAAAGAGGGATACAAACAGGAGAAACATGGCATCTACACTGAGAAGCAACAGAAGAAAATTGACTGCGATGCAGTAAGGGAGATGCGGTAAGTTGCTGTTGTGTGCTGCCAACACACAGACGTGGCTGGTGAATGGCAAGTTATAATATGCATTATTCAGCAGGGCAAACTTAATTTTTAATGAAGGAATATTTCTATGCCTATCTCATGAGAAATGTGTGAAGATCTTTGGGGACCCATGTTTTGTGGTTTTTGTTATTCACACGGGCATTGTGAGAGAACAAAGCTTAGGAAAGTAGCATGCTGTTTGAATGCAGACTTGATACTGAGGTGAGGGTAACTCTCTCCATCCCCCAGTGTTCTTATATCTCTAAATCTGAAGAACTTTGCCATATCTTTCAAAAATGTAGGGAACTCCTACAAGTTTCTTCTTTTGTGTCCCAAATGGACAGTTAAGAGCCTTCCTCTAGACTCTGGATATGGCCTTCAAAGATATTATTGTTGCTGTTATTTACCAAGAAACTGTTTCAAATAAAACTAAACAGATAAATATTTAGTAAGTAAAATACAAGTGATTCACTGCACCAGTTCTAGACATGCTTAATAATTTTAAGGGGCAGTAAGAAACATGCCCTGACAGTGTTTTAAAATAATTCCCGTTATCTTTTCTGAATACCTGTCAATACAGGGAAATTGAATTTTAGCCTGTCAAGCACTCTTTGACCTGTCATTCATGTCTTACATCTTCCCAAATAGCCATACTGTTAAGAACCTACCCCTCAGTCTTCTGCAGTGAATACACTCCCCAACCTGGTGTAATCCTCAGTTCCTTGCAATAAGTCCACCTGATAAAGTGTTACACCAGGGATCTTGGGTAGTGTGTTTTAAAAAGTTCTGAGTTTGAGATCCATGTTTCATAAGGGTTGTACCATAGCGCTGAGACTGGATGTTCAAGTGCTTGGTGGAGGTCAGGACATGGGGAATGTTCTAGAGAGAGAGAAAGTATTGGAAAGGAAGATGGGTCTGAAGTGAACTCTCATCCACTCATAGATGAAACCTGAAACTGTTGCATAAAATAATGAAACTGCTTTGTTTCTCACAAGCAATTGGTAAGTCCTCACGTCCAGTGAAGATGCATGTCTGCACGGTACAAAGCAGGCCTATGATACACTGATACTTAGCATTACTAGCTTTGGTATCATAAACACTCCAGCTGTGGTAACACAGTACATAAGATAAATTATCCTCATGAAAAGCAGGATAAATTATCTGCAGTACAGTGCTATGTTAATGCATTTAGACTACAACCAATACTTGAACAAAATTGTTTAGAACAAGCTTTTAGACACTGGAATCAAAGGATGTGCAATTTATTTTTTTCACAGTGCTTGCATAACTGTCTTGGGTTTGAAATGTGTAGTAACTGTTGATTTCCACCTCTAGTTCATGGCCTTTTTTTGGTAGCATTTTTACTTCAAACTTTCCAGAGTTTACTGTAATACGTTATCTTATTGTGCATTTTCTGTTCATAGATCTGTGCAATATACCGTTTAGTTATACTTTAGATTTCCCATTTCATCTGATTAGTGCTGCTGTAGTGTTTGGAGCATTGTTTTGTTTTGTGTGAAGCAATTTGCAACACTTGTTTGAGAAATATGTTTTTGTTGGGATACAAGAGTATCTCACTTAGAATTTCTTTTTCAGTTCTCCATTTTTCTAACTGTTTCTGTTTTGAGTGCTGGCTTCTTCGGCTAAGATGGAACCAAAAGCTTAATTTAGATATCTTTCTTGTGTTATTTCAGAGGACATTAAAATAGATTTCTCTACTACAAGTGTCTATTTAATACAGTTTTCTAGCTCAAGACTTCTATGATGGCATCCACGTGGTGTTTGAGACACCTTCTGAAAATATGAAGAGATCAGAAATACTACAGAGACTGAACTTCTGGCTAGAGTGGCTCCGGGGAGACTGGCTCATAGTGGCTTTTACATTTGGCTTGTTAAGTGCTGACTTGTTTTAATGGCCATCCTGTACGCACCTTTTTGCAGAAACCTAGATACAGGGAGGGGTTAACTATCTGTTTTGTTTAATGAATTTAGCTGTTCCCAATGATCACATAGCAGACTAGGATGCTACACTATATTAAAATTTAAAAAAAAAATAAATAAATCAGTTTTGCCAGAGAAAGGCAGGACTATCTATCTGGTGGGTTTTGCACCTTCCCAATACAAACTTCTCTGGTATCTTTTCCCCTGAAGTGCAGCTGTAGTATTAAATAGAAACTTGATTTATTCACTGTGGAAAGAGAGACTACAGATAGATAATCTACAGGCTAAAATTAGCAAAAGTGTAAAAATCCACTATAAAAATAATTTGCACACAAGTCAACATATAAATTAGTTTTACACTCCTCAAAATCCTGGAGGAGGGTTGATTCTTCTGTATTTCTGTTACTGACAGCCAGCTAGTTTGCTGGTGATTTTCATATGCAAACTCCATCAGTGACTATCTTTAAGAAAGTCCTGTGATTCATTTACTGTTCCACTCCCACCAAACTAGATACCTGGGTTCATAAAACTGCCTGCTATGTAATAATTTCTACTATGTAAGACAAAACCACCATTGTGGTAAATCCATTGCAAAATAGGATCCTGAGAAGTACTAATGAATCTCTTGCCAAACTGCTTAAACCATAATGACTTTGTCACAAAAATATCATATGTTTATAACCTTGTTATAGTAGTGAAGCCTTATACAGCTGGGGTTTTTAATACTTTTGTAGCCCAGTTAAAGCCATCTGGTGCACCTACTGCCAGGTATATGTGATTTAAAGCAGAGGGTCACGAATTTTTTTTGTTGCTGTTGTGACTACACATGCATCTTCAGCAAAGTCATATTTTCTCAGTGTATGACAGTGGAGTTGATATGGAATCATGACATTATTTATTTCTACATGATGACTACATACGACATTCCTGATAGCCACATGTGAGAACTGCTGGTTTAGTTTGTTATCTTTTAACATTTAGATCCTGAAAATTATATAAATGTTGGATTGATCTCCAAATAAGCCACAGAGGTCTGGACCTCTTCTAAATGACATAACTTTTCCTGTGCTTTTATAAAGCCCAAGTCTTTAACTATAATTCTAGTAAGTAGGTATAGGAGCATATGATTTTTATCTCCTGGTTACTTGGTGGAAAGCTTGCATTTGGAAATCATCTTATTAAAAGACCTGTGATATATGGATTAAAAAGATTAGAGTTAAGGTTTCATCTGTGTTTTGCTGCTTATTAATTAAAGGCCTTAATTTGCTTATAGTTTAGTTTTTTAATTCCATGTTATGATTGGATCACTGTAGTATTTAGAAGCTGCAACTAAGATCAAGGCTGCATTATATTAAATTCTGAAAAAACACATAGTAACAGGAAGCCTCTAGTTGGCAGTTGAAATAAAACAAGATCCACAGGGACTGGGGAGGGAAAGAAGTACCTTTTCTGACTGACTTAATTATTTTTCTATAGCAAAGTGACTTGTTCAAGGTCATAGAAGAATTAAATTTCTGTATTGGTGAGCAGGTGCAAAAGAAACAGAGGATGTTTAATCTGCACTTTCATGTGCAGTTCTTTTGCTCATTTCCTATGGAAATAATTCTTCTGTGATCATGTTTGTGCCTTTCCCTCCCTTTTTTCCTCTCCACCCATAACTTTCGGATCCATTGATTAATAAAAACAAATTTGAAAGAGGAGCAAAAGTCTTAAATAGAATTGTCGTCCTACAAATTTTTTGAAAGCAGATGCCAGGAAAAGGGAAGAAGAAACCATCTGAATGCCTTTGCTATAGTAAAGCTGTAGCCTGAGTTCACAATCACAACAGAGAACTACATATATTCCCAACCATGGGAAAAACTTCTATGTCAGAACAGCTCTCTTTGTATTTTGCTACAGGGCTCTAGAGCGTAACACAGTTGTCCATGCTCCATACACTAGTTTGGTTTGGCTCCAGTCTGGAGTGAAATAAGTAGTGTTCTTGGGGAGAAGCCCTAGTGCAGAATGGAGGCTACTTTTGCGCAGCTTCAGGACTTGCACGCTACAAACCAATGGACAAGAACTGATCTGTAGTTTGCTCGGGGATGGGGTTCATTCATTGGTAATGAGCATAGACATAATCAAAGCAGAACTTGCACTTTTTAAACAAAAGATGCTGATCGTTGGAAAGTCGGGCAAATCTGTTCTGAAGATTGTGGAACCATTTGTTTAATGATAATGTTGTTCTTGAATACATATGGCTGGGAGGAGGAAGAATTCCTTTGGGAGGGCTTTGGAAACCTTTCTCTCAAACTGTAAGTCACTGGATTGTTTCTTTTTAGGAAGGAATTGGTACATCTTGCATCTTTGATTTAATGCTAATTTTCCTTCATATGGTCTGTTTCTGTTAGAGCCTAGACTGTAGTTCTGCAGCGTGTCATGGTAAGCAGCATGTAGATTAGTGCCATGTGTTAAAGTTGGAAAGTTTCTTCACTTTTTTTGCTTGGTTTGTGGCTGCTTGTATTAAATAGTTTCCCCCTCCCCCTCCTGTTTGTTCTCAGTTGTGTGGTTAGGAATTGCTTTATTGCTTGTGTATCCTGTTGCAGTGTTTAATACTAGATGCTTGGCCATACATACTTCCCTGAAATCTTACATCGGTTTTCATTGATGGGGATTTCCTGGGTGCTCACATGCCTTTCTTTCCTATCTTCTCTCCAGGTACATGTCTTGGGTAATCACAGAAGTGTTATGGCATAAGCTGTGCAGTGTAACTTCTTTAATTATGAGCCTGACTGTCCGCTGTCAAGACTTTTGCACAACTATCTTGCAGTGAATTTGAGCACAAGTGCCAAACATGGTTGACTATTAAGTTCATGTCATTTGTCATTCCTTCCAAGGAATTCCATCTTGCTATTCCTAACCAAAGAGTTTTATGTGTAGTGAGCAGGGTTTTCATCTTCAACATAAGCAGTTTATGTCTATTCTTTATTTTTCCTTCCTCATTGATGATTATGTCTCCTTGTAATTAAAAACATCAATCATATCCATTCCCAGCTGAGTTTTGCTAGACTAAGTCAAGCTCTGCTCATATGATAGACTCTTAATTTCTTTGATCATTCTGATAACCCTTTCCACACTTTTTTGTAGGAAGATTAATTTAAACTGGTGGCTAGAACTGTACTTAATATTCCAGAATAGGTCTTGCCTGGGCTGTGTATTATACCCCGACTAACCTTTCTGCTTCTGGAAATTCCCTGTGTAATATATCAAAGGTCATGCACCTTATGGCTGCTTCACATTGGTTGCTAATAAGCCTGCTGCCATTGACTGGTTCACTTTTCAGGCATACTTTGGTGAGCTTTCTGCCTCTTTGTTTTAATTGTGCTCCTGTAGTTTCTCGTAGCTAATGTTACACAACTGGAGGCACTCTGGCCAGGCCATAGGGTATGAAAGCTTTTAGGCTTGCCTCTGGATATTATGGATGGGACTTGTATATTCCAGCTACTTTTTGGAAGAGGTGGAGTGTGAATACTGTCTGTATTTAATACTGCATCCATTGACAGGGTATATAAAGCAAAGAGTTTGTCCTTTGCCCCTAATGTTTATCCATTTTAGCACTGTAAAGAGCCCAGTTGTAATGAAACTGTAAGAAATTTCCTTAAATCCACTGTAGACTGTAGTACCACCTACCTTTCTGCAGGCAGCAATGCTGACTTCAGCAGCTCCTGTCCTGCCCTTCTGGCCACTGCTCCAACCCTTGAGGAGGCCCTATATGCTATTCTTTTTTCCTGAGTCTAGATTAATTCCATGCTGTGCTTCAGTGTTGTCCCACCACGGTTTGAACCCGCAAAAAGTGAATGGTGACCAAGGGCCTTAAATGAGAGGCTGGGAAGAGAGGTAGGACGGGGAAGGGACCACGTACAGCCCACACCACCACTCCCAGAAGTGTCTGTTGAACCACAAACTTCAATCCTCAGTACTCCTGCTGGGGCTGTACAGCTGTCTGAAAGATGCTGCATGTGGAGTCCGTGAGGCTGCTTAAATGAAACCAGGTCCTTCACCAGTGAGCGGTGTTTATGTTTGGTTTTATAGGTGTGAGCTGGAGCAATGAGCTTATGCCATAACTCCTTAGCCAAATTAGGTATATCGAGTACAAAAACTTTCACGGTAGTGTTATCTTCTATTCTTACCTCAATAAATAAGCCAAAATGACACGGTCCTAAAATTAAATGAAAAGCATGTACATCCCATAGGTTATGTGTGGCGAGATGAGAACCTTGGCATTATTTGAGAGGAGCGGGACCTGTGAGTTTAGAGCTGCTGTACTGCAGCCTAGAACACCAAAACAAGAGAAAACCCATTTGCAAACGGACGCAGCCCGTCCTCACACACAGATTAGGTAGTATTTGGACAACAAAATGGCTGTGGTTGTGGTTATAGGTGATCCACAGGAGCGCAGCTGGAAGAGGCCGGGGGGAGGGGGAGCCCCGACACCGCAGTCCGGGGCCGTTTCCGGGCCGCGGGGGCCGCCCCGCAATTACCGAAAGCGCGTCCCAGGGACTTACTGCGGGGCGCTGCGAGACGCGGGGCGCGCAACCCCCGGGCGCGCAACCCCAGCGGCTGCCTCCCCGGCGAGGC
>JAVJGI010000060.1:77274204-77340367 GCA_035590275.1 Ibycter americanus | reverse complement strand
CGCGGTGGGGGAAGGGGGCGAGGGGGAGGATGCGCGGAGGGGCCGGAGGATGCTGCGGGGGGGGCCGGAGGGTGCTGCCGCGGGGGGCCCGGCGGTTCCGCTCCCTGGCAGATGCTCCGACCATTGTGCTTTTGCTGTTGCAAATAGAAACACTGCTCACCTCCTCACCTCTCTCCTCCCCCCGCCAAACAATAAATGCACACCTCTGGGCCCTCGGCGCTTCCTGACTCTGCTTCTCTTCTGCAGGTGTAGATCTAGAAGAGACTGGAAAGGAGGGTGGAAAAAGCAGGGAGGTTATGAGGCTTAATAAAGAAGGTAAGTGGATAGTGCTGGCACACCTCTCTACCTGTCTGTCTCTTGGTGGCTGTGGATGACTGTGGTTTAGCCTTGACAGGGTAGTTTAATAGCCTATGGATCTCTCTGCCGTGAAGAATGTTTCAGGGTTGGATACGCGCAGGTGACTGTCACTGTGTCAACTTCTTTTGAAGTATGGGTATAACAGGTGTATGTGTGCGACTGACAGACGTGGTAAAAGATAAGGCAATTTTAAGTCAAAAGACAACTACACATCAGTGGCCATATTGGATTTTTGTGAGAACCCTGTCCCTTGGTGTAATGTTTCACATGCCTCTGTGTGAAGATAAGCATATAAACCCGCACATCAACTTTAAATGTTTTATTATCATTAGTGATTGGAGTGAAAAACATTTTCATTTGCAGAGAGAAGCAGTCTGTTGTGATCTTTGAGTTCATTCAGTTTACCTCAAGTCGCATTTTATTCTGTCATTCTCACTGCTGAGTGTGACTTAGAGTCAACTGAGTGACTAACGTCTAATATGATCTTACGTTAGGCTAAGCCACGCATATTGTGCAAAACCAAATATAATAGGTCATTTGGGCCACAAGGTTTTCTGGTACCATAAGTATGAACAGGCAAATTCCACACTAATGGTATTTGCTCATATGCCATGCCTGACACATTTCTGTCAGTTGCGAGAGGAGAAACTTCAGTGGTGAGCATAGACACATCTAATTTACACATTTTGTTCATTTCGCGCATGGTGACGTCATGCTGGGGTAACACCTGATGCAACTAGTGAAATGGTTTGGGATATATATTTTTCTGTAGCTTTCTGTTTGTTTCTGGTTTGTTAAGAAAGCAGTATACATTACAACCTCTCTGTCATGAGAAATATTTCTTGTGAAGTCGGTTGATAATAAACAATCCCATCAGAGTGAAACTTTGGTGTGACTTACTCATGCTGAGAAAAAACCCACTATTACCTGTAATGTCATAATATATATTCTGAAATGATGTTAAGTTTCTCATTATATTATAGTTGTTGTTACACGTGTGTTCAATTTTGAGCATCTTGGCAGCTTAAAGGAATCGTATGTTTTCTAAACAAGCTCTTGAAAAAAGAATGAATTAATCAGTAACGTAGATTTGTGTGGTAAACTATAAAATTGCACAGAGTACACGTTAAATAAAATTATTTAAAATATCATAAAACCTCCCTTTTGAAAGACCTTTATAGAGATGCCAAGCTTGATTGTGTTTCTGTCTTCATTCTTACGTGCCTGAACCTATCTTATTTTGCCAGCCCCAAAATAAGTTAGAGGCAGAACTGGGATTTTCATGTAGTATATTTATAGGTAAAAGGTTCAAGGCTCAAAGAACCTGTACATCTTATCAGTAATGTTGAGTGTACATTTGATTCTAAATTAATTGGAACAAAAATCTTGCTACTGGAGCTTGGCCTTAATAAGGAGCTTAATTTGTTGAGGTAAAATACTTTGCACCTAGAAGTTCTTGAACACAAATTCCTACTATAAGCTTACTTGAGACATAAAGATTGAAGCACATCCCTGCTCCTTAGTCATAGATAATATGCAGATTGTTTCCTAGAAAGATTCAGTTTAGATTATCAGCTCTAGTCTCTCATTGTTTGTTTTTTGGGGGGGTTAGAGACTCTGTCAAAGGAGCTCTATTTAAACTCACTGTCCAGAAAAATTATTTCCAAACAAAGTGTGATGTCATTGCTGACAGTGACAGGTGTGAAGCACTTACTAGCTTTTATAGTACTTACGTTGTAATACAGTTTAAAAAGCCCAAACTGACTGTTGTACTTAGAAAATTAAAAGCTTTAGGAATTTTATTGCTTCTGAGTAGTAACTTGCTTTGGATCACTTAGAAAGAACTTTCACAAAGTTTGAATAAATTAGTATGTGTTGAAATATTTCTAGTGTATTCACTTAAGCAGTCTGTTAATACAGGTGTTTTCACTGCACCCATCTGTGTGTGTGAACAGCCACTGTAAATCTTCCTTGAGCCTCACTGTTCTTATTAATAAAGGTGGAGAAAAATTTGAATAGTTAGATTGGTCTACAGAAAACGTTGCTCATGTACTTGCAGAAATGCTTGTGCGCTTATTCTGATCTTGCACGCATCTGTCATGTGACATGTTGGCATTTTTGTCTGCTTTGTTCACAGACAAGGGTTGTGGCCGTGGTAGGTCTTAATACCAGACCCAACGCATTTTATCTGAATTGCACCACCACTTGTTATGGCGTTTGTGGTGCCAGGAGATTGTAAGCAGTGTTTTAGAAACATAAGACTTTATTTGTATAAGGTAATAGGAGGATGACAGATGGACAGGACTTGTAAGTATCAAAAATTACTGTCCTGTTTCATAAAGACAGCGTAAAATGTGATCTCACTGCATTTACTTCTTGTAATATTTGTCTGCTTAATAATTGTCAACTTTAGTTGATAACAACCAGATTTACATGGCCGTTCCCTTGTAAGCAGTTAAGCAAGGAGCCTTTTTAGACTAGTGAAGCTGTGTGTGGAGAAGCTGGTGGAGGGAAGGGCTGGGAAGACGGTAGTCTCCTCCGGACCATGATAAGGTGTTCCACTTCAGTTTTGTAGAAGAAAATTATGTCAGATGTCAGAAAGTGCTTCCAGCTAGCTTCATCCCTGCGTTGCTGCCTCCTTTCTAGGTGTGCCCGATATGTGTTTAGAGTGGTGGGCTGCTCTTCCCCCTCCTGTTGACCCAGGCAGGGACCCAGGAGGCAGCGTTCCCCTGTGGTAGTGGGGAGAAACACTGCCAAATCTCTGCCTGCCAAAGTGGTTGATACTTCTTAGCGCATGTCTGGGCAAAGGGGTCGCAGTCTGGCTACGCTGTTCATTTCTGCAATGCAAGAGATGCACTGAGGCCATGTACCCCATCTTTAGGGCAGAAGTAAAGACGTAGAAATGCTGCTTGCTGCTTTCCTTTATTCTAGAGTGTATATGTAGGCAGCACAGAGGGAGAGAAATTTCCTGAACGTTTGTTCAGTTTTGTAGACAGAATTGCTTTTTGCATGCTAATAATTACTTTATATTTTCCTTTAGCAAATGCAGTATGGCCGTGGTTGACTTCTACTGGCATGTAGATTTGTGGAGAAGGGATTACAAAGTTGCAAGTGTTCACAGAAAATGAAAAATTTTATGCATAAACGTTTGTGCCAGGAAAAAAAAAAGTATCTGCTTATCTAATCAGGAAACAGAAACAGTATTGTGTAACTTATCTGACAAATCACTACCAACCAACTGGCTTAGCTAAAAGACGGGTTATCAGAATTAGAACGGCATTTAGAATTTATATTGAATTTTTAAAAGTTGAATGGTATATCTGAAGAATTGAAGATTTTCTTGTAGATAGCATGCATAGTAAAAGGAGTCTATATTTATTTGACAGTTTATGTCCTCTAAAAAGTCACAATAGCTGTCTGCCTGAGATAGATCAGTCATAACCTGTAACTGATTTTAGATTGATTTTGGAGGCATGTGTTTTACTTTATGCAATACTTAAGAAAATAATAGAAGAGTGAGTTTTTTTGGGTTTACGTGCAGAACTTTTATTAATAATCGGTTAGTAAATGTCCAAGCATTAAGTGATTATTTCTAGGTAGACACAGGCTGTAAAGGAGCAAAATACCCTGTGTTATCTTCATCAACTACGGCAGGGTTAAATACGACCTATGGGATTCAGATCTATATTTGGGTACTTGGTGTTGTAGTCAACTTCAGTTTCTCAGTTCAGTGGGTTTGTATTATTGGGCTTTCAATCTGATGTGTGTGTTTTGTCTTAGATAATCTTCTCACTAACTGTACTGATTCATTATTGTTTAACGTTAAGAATGTTACGTGAAAAATTCTATTTTGTTTTTCTCACGTTGTGTTAAAATTAAGAGATTTTCTATCATAATTGCGCAGCCCCAAACTTGACCATTTTACTTGACGATTACATGTGCAAATCAGAGTTTTAAATCTATTGGATAGTTGTTTACAATATATTTTTCCTATTTTGATTTCCCACATAAATATCTGATGGAAAGCTTTTTGGTAAATTCTTTGGCAACATCAGAACAAAATTAAAGGGATACTGATTAGTTTTGCTTTCAGTATTTTTTTATTCTTCGGAAAAATATCTTGATGATTTTATCATTCTTCATGGAAAAATAAGAAGTTAAGGAGGTTGGGCAATGGTAGGGAACACTTCTATAGGAAAAAAGGATGTAGCATACAATATTCTACTTTTTGAAAGGCAAGAGGAAGAGAACTAAAATTATTTATGAGGAGATTGTGAAAGAAGAAAAGATGAGATAAAACCAGCTGGTTAATGTAAGCATGGGGATTGGAGTTGATCTTTTCTTTCAACTTTTTTTGTTTTGTTTTGTTCACTAGTGGTTTGCCAATGGTGCTGTTTGTCTCCTTTAAAAACATATCAAACAAAACCTTAACAATAAAACATTCTTGGTTTTCTTAGCAACCTTCATCTTTCACCTTTTTGTGGTGGTAGGGGATACTGGAAAGGGCTGAGAGGGGAAAAAAATTATAATAAAATTTTAAACACATACCCCAAAAGAAAGAGGTGAGGTTATTGAATTTAGACCACCTTAGTTGGTGATTTGGAGTTGGTTTTGGTTTTGGTTTTGCAGTGAGCAAAAGAGAGGGGTAAATGTTGTATAATTTTCTTCTGTTCCCTGTAAGCTAATAATATCTTCCATAGATACTGGTTCTTAAAACAGATGTCATATTCAGGTGGACCTTGACGAGTGAGAGAACTGAGAATTAGCAGGGTACAAAATTGTGGCTGTTGTCGAGAGAAACTTTTTCTTACCGTTCTTATCTCTATGCTGGGAACAAGAATAGTGAGCAAAGGTCCCCAGGTGGGGTTTCTTTAGGATGAGAAATGACAGTGGGATTGAATTCTGGTGTTCGTTCTGGTATTTAAATGCCTGATCAGCTCAGTACATGATATCTGATGCCAATTTTATTTTTTTTCCCCCCGTGGACAGCTTCTGCAGGGGGGTGGCGTGGCTCCTGGTTGTGGCTGTCACCTCATTTAATGTGTCTCAAGGAATGGTGACAGAAGAAGAATGAAACATTATGTATGTTAGTGCCCAGAAATTTAGTCAGAATTGTAGTTTATCCTCATAGTTATTTTCTGAAACCTGTCCTTTAGTTCATCAACCCACACACTGGATGAAAAGAGTGGAGTAATGATAAGGCGCTCTGATCAGGCATTCTGTGTTTTGAATCAAGATTTTGATGTTTTTGAATATGTATCTAAAACTGTTGTTCTATAAATGACTTCTTTAAAAATTCTGGTTTTGATACGTGGCACATACCTTGGTGGAGTTCAGGTGATGTTTCTCCCAGTACCTCTGCAACAGTTACTCTGAAGAGGTTAGATCTCCTGTAGGTTAAGGTACCTCTTTTGATCATTGGCGAGGAATCTGTGTCTGACTTTCTGTCAGCTGACAGCACTGTCACTAAGGATGTCTTTGACATTCCTTCTACTTGTTGTAATTTATAAGCAGACTTGAGAAAGAGGGAAATGATGTGTTTACTAGAGTGTACCCCAAGCCCTGCTGTCACCACGGAAAGTGAAATGACTTCTTGTGTGTGTTTTCTTGTTGATCTGCCTCTGTATGTGGTTAATAGTTTATAGATGAAATATATGTTTTCATGTATAAAAAAAGACGACTCAAGAGTTGAACCATTTCCGCTGTGAAAGGAGTAATTTCTTGGAAATGGGCCTTTTGTTCTAGCTAATTAAAAATTAGGACATTATCAGGTTCTGTTTTGCCTTTGGGGCAAAAAATGTTAGCCATTTAAGCAAGGCTGAGGTGTGTATGAGAGGGAAGCAGTGGAAAATCCTCTAGAAAACATGTTTCAAGTCACATTTTATGTTCTGAATCACAGGTGTCCTGTACGCAGAAAGCGTAAGTTTCTGGTAGTCCCAATGAAAGTTCAGATTTACAACACTGCATGCATTACTGAGAAAGATCACCTTTAGTAAAAATAGTGTATTGGTATGAGTACTTCTTAGGGAGTTAACTCTACCATAAGGTTATATGAGTGCCATGACAACTTGTTAGGAGTAATTTTGGAATAACTAGCAAGAAAGATTTTCAGTTTATGTGAGCATGGGTTAAGTTACTGCATCTTTCTGTCTTCCAAGTTCAACTTGGTGTAGAAGTTCTTCAGCTTGTCCTTGAAAAAGCTGATTCAGGAGTTAATGGTGCAGGATGCTAGGTGAAGCCAGTGTCTCTAGGTAATTTATATGCCAGAACTCTGGCAAATGCTGTCGTGACACAATAAGGGTGCTTGACAGAGGTCTCTCAGCAAGTTTATAGCAAGAAGTCTTTGATGGTTCTCGTGCTGGATGACAAAGATAGACGCTATGGGGGTAAAATGATCCAATTTTTTGTTGTAGTCCTGTGCAGCTGTCTAAGCGAACTCAAATTGGAGATGGAATCCAGCACAGTTACTTAGGACCGATGTGGGGCAGAGGAAAAACACCTATTGCATACATAATTTCTCACTTTCTCTTCTTTGTGTCCCTTTCTATGGTTGAATGTTGATGATTTTAAGGGAGTAGTTTTATCATATCTTGTTGTATGGCTTATTAAAAGCTATGTTGAAAGCCACTGATGTTGCTGGAAAAGTGGGCTTTCTGATTACTCTTGGTCTTGCACTCAGTAGACCTAGTGATGTCTTCTTACTTCTGAAACGTTGTGTTTATTATTCAGCAATTTCCTTTTAGATTTAACTAAGCTGTATTAATAACACAGCCCTTAAGCCTGAAACGTCTTCCTATTTATCTGCCTTCTTGACAGCAGTTAGAATTTAGAATTGTTTGCTCTTCCTGCTTTTTGGTTTCAGCATGCAGGTATTTATAAAATGTGTGGTGTTTAGCAAAAAAGAAGTGGAATTTTCCCAGATCAGAAAGAACACCAGCCAGAAGTAGCAAAGAGCTTGAAGACAAAAGTTCTAGGATCCGCGCAACTGTTGTTACCAGTGTACGTCTAGTGCAGTTTCACTTAATCCCCAGGCCTCTCCTGGATAATCTGTAAAACGGAAGCAGTTGTATTGTGACAGAGCTGTGCACAGTACACAAGGGGTTTAGGCTTGCTTCCCTTTCCGCTCCCTTGGAGCAGGTGTTCAGCAGAAGAGAGAAGGGTGACGAAGTAACATCAAGACCTAAGAATGACTGGCAAAGGGCAAGAGTTCATGGTGTTTGATTCTCTGTGATGATCATTGCTGTGCTCTTTTCTTTGTTTTGGTGGTGTTTATAATTTTTTCTAATATACAGTGTTTGATTTGTTTTTCTTTTTTTTTCCTGTCCAGTCATTCTTTCTCTTCCTTTTCCTACTGCAGGGGGCTAGACGTAGCAGGCAGGCAGAGACTAGGAAACTGCAGTTATATTTGTATTGAACATTACTAAGATCATATAACTAATAGTTGTTGATAAGTTCGTTGGGTCAAAAGTGTCTTCTCTAGCAAGACACAGCAGGCTGGAACTGGACCTCTCTAGTGGCAGAATAAGGTGACTTCAGCTTGTTGTTGTTCTGAACTGAAATGGTCAGAATGGAAGCAGAGATTTACAGAAGTGTAAATCATCATGTGTGTTCATCTTTGAATCTCTGGTAGATATTCTGTCCTCAAGTGGCCTTTAGGCTGGCCCCTTGTGATTGTCCAGATGAGATTATCAGGTGGTAGTTAGCATATCCAGTTATTTTTCAAGATGCTCTTAGTTATGTCTTGTGCAGACAGGATGCGACTGATGATTTAAATCTGAAAAGTTTGTTGGACCCACACCACCACAACAACCACTGACAGAGCCAAAACCTTGTTTGCTTGGGGCTAATAATGGGAGACATTCAGAGGACAATGATCTGGATGAATATAAGTACTTTCATCTGTTACTGCCGTGATTAGGGAGTCAATATTATTATTTGCGTGATCCTAATGCCTAGCAGCCCCATCAGAGACTAAATACTACTGTGCAGAGTACCAGTGCAGAGAGGAAGGGTGTGTGCATGTGTGTGTTGTGAAATTATTGTGCTGCAGAGAACTAGTTTTTTAACATATGACAAAGCAGGAGTTTTAATATTGACAAACAGAAGCACTTAGTTGCTCAACATGACAGGTGGTAGACTCTAGCCTAAACTGTGGCTTTCTTAGAACTGTGGCAAGGAAAGACTTAAGGTGATGTTCGGAGGGCAGTGAAGTAGTTTTGCAAGAGCTTGGAAGGTATACTTACTCATGTGTGGAAGCTGGCCTGAATGAAAACATAGACTGGTTGGTAAAAGCTTAGTAAATGGATGCTGAATCACGAGCCAACTAGAAATGTGAGCAAATAGTGTGATAGCAAGTAGGATGTGGACAGTATAGTGTAGGTAAGACAGAGGAGCCTGGAAAGCGAATATGAGTAGTTCCCAGTGTTTAAAGTTGGAATGGAGGATTAGGATTGTGCAGAGAGAATAATGGTAGATCAGTATGACAGTATAGAAGAAAGAACTTCTGGAACGGTGTGAACGACAAGGATAATGTTTGTCAAGATGAACAAGAAGAGAATTTTAGTAACTAATGTGAGGTGAAGGCCTGCACAAACCTTTAGCTCTGAAGGTGTTTAGAGAAGACTGTCCTACAGATCCAAGACAAGAAGAATTATTTAGATATAGATGTAGCCTGAATGAACAGATCAAGAGAGAAGTCATTGTCAAAGATGACATAGTATTTCTTATCTGAATGATGGGCAAGATGATAATGCTGTCCACAATGATCAACAGAGGAGGTGGAGAAAGGAGGGTGGGAGAGGAGACATCTAACTTCTGTTCTAGCAGTATTGAGCTGAAGCTGACAGCTACTCAGTGAAAAGAGGTGTCAAAAAGACAGACTGAGATTTTTTTGTTTAGACATAAATCTACTCTGTTTGAGATCTGTCTTCTTAGGAGCTGCGTTTGTGGATGAAATTCCCAGACATAAGGGAAGGGGCAAAAGATGTAGCTCAGTGGAGCCCTACTAGAAGACAAAGGAGAATAAGGAGCCTCCCGGTAACCTGTGAAGGAGTTGATATGGGGAGGAAGGGAAGCAGGAGAGGGTAGAGTCATGGAAGTCAGAAAAGAATGAATGCTTCAAAAGGAGAAATGCATTTAATTTTTGTAAAGAATGCACAAGGGTTATGGGTGATGGAAATTATTAACCTATTTTGATGTTGCAATAGTGAAAGGCTTTTAGACATTTTAGTGAAAATAGTTTCAGTGTAGTGCAGGGGACAGCTGAAGGGAATTCAGGTTAAAGTTAGAGGCAAATTAGAAGTGTAATTTGTTATAAAACAGTTCGTAATGTGTTTAGAGGTGAAAGAAGGATAGAAAGAGTGTAGTTAGGGAAGCTAGGGGTCAAAAGTAGATTTCCAAACATGTGAAAGACTGATTGGCTGTCCCACTGTTCCACCACAGCAAGAGGAGAAAGGAGAAGTGAGGTATGGGGTGATGTGAGTGAGGCAAGTGGAAAGTGGGATAGATGTGTTTCGTATCTGTGGTGCGAGGAAGAAGGGAGAGCTCTAAGGGAGAGAAAGAGAGTGGGAAGGGAGAAGGTGAAATAATTATTATGTTTCCTGGCTTTCTCTTGCGGTAAATATTTGCATTCTGTTGTGGAGAAAGAAATGGATACAAGAGAAAAGGTTTGAGGAGTGAGTCAAAAGTAGGAGGAAAAAAGGCTGAAATAGCAGGTGTGGGTTCAGCTCAACTGGAAGAATGGCACAGCTTAGTAAGCAGCAGGAGAGAGAGAGAGAGAAAATGTGCAATAACCTCATTTCCAGACTGGTTACCTTTTCCACTGCAAATTCTATGACAGGCAAGAATAAAGCGAAAGAAATGGAGATTTAAGATGAGCATGGGTTCAGGATTAGTGAAGTTGGACCTAGCTGTGGAAAGGAGAAGCAAAAACCATAAAGAGTGGAAACAAAACAGGCAAAAAATGTTGTGTCAGTGCGAAAGAGGGTGGAGTCCTGGGTATCAGAAATAATGGGATGGGAATAATGAACAGTGCTGAGAGAGTAAATTGATGCCGTTCAGTATATGCCAGGTCAGCCTTTGAGTCACATTCTTGGATGAAAGATTCTCTTGGAGATTACTGGAGTGAAGACTCCTGGCAGTTTGTGCTCTCTGACAACTTCATGCTTGAATCCATAACGCACCTTTGAGAAAGTTCAAAGCCTTGAAGAGAAGCAGCATTTTGGAGAGGTCTGGAGGATATTGCCTTTTCTCCAAGGAGAGAGAAGAGTGTGTAGACCATGGCTGTGGCAGCAGAGTGCTTTGGTGACTGGTCATATCTATCACATGGTCATATCTATCACACTGCGTGACGGACATGAAAGTACTTTGCTTGCTGGTTTATAGCTCAGTCATTCTGTTCTTTGCAGTGCATCATAAGTAGATAATATGTCTACATGATCATATACTGATACTGACCTGTACTTCATGCTTCCAGAGCCAAGACAAGGCCATAACAGGATTACATTATCATGGACTGGGCCCCAGCTAGTGTCGTACTGCGTAGGGTGTATCAGCAGAGCTTGGGTGCAGTGCTGCGGTAAACATGTTTGTATAGCTTTTCCTTGTCTTACAGGACAAAGCAAGTTTGTTTCTGTCTACATGCTATGGGCAGGCATGCTTTATGATACAGCACTTTTTTTTCTTTTTTTTTTTTCAGAGAAAACAGGGCTTCATTATTTTTGAGGTTTTATATAGAATGGCTGTCATTCATAATGCAGGCTTCTCAGTGTTTAAGAAATTAATCTCAGGTTTTCACATCTCTCTACTAGATCTAAACATCTGTGTAAGGAAGGACACAGGAAGAGGAGAATGCTGTGGGATAGAGTCGTTCACTCATGCACAGAGGATTGAGCTATCCTTTGAGTTGGAAGGTTTTATCCATTACCTTGCCTGCTTTTACCAAGCAACTTTCTGCCTGTCCCTGTATGTTACCACTGTTCAGTCATCCCAACAGCTTATATACATTGTCTTGCAGAGTTCCTGAGGAAAAAGGAAAGAAAAAAAAGTCTTCAGATTTTCACTTCAGGGTCTCTCAGGGTTTTTTGTGCACTATCATAAAGTTTGTGATTCTAATCTGTATTCATGCTTTTGTTTTATTTTTGGCTTTTTAGAAGACTCAGAGAACCTTGGGCAAATATACTAAGAAAGTGAATGCATGGCAATGGGAAAACATAAGGAGAAATGGGAGAAAAAATGTTTGAAATTATGGTGAGCTGTGTCTATAGCGCTTTTAATAGAGTCTTTATACGTTCTGTGCTTGGTGTAAGTTTTCTTCAGCTACGCTCATAACTCAGGACACACTGGGTGTGAGCATTACCAAGCCTTGTAGGTATTTAAACATTGAAAGAGGTAATGTAGCTTTACGTATTTTGGGGTTTCCTGTTCACCAGAAAAAGCTATTCTTGACTGCATTACAGAAGGAAGGAATGGTACAAGTTTTAATTTGCAGCATTTATTGTTGTTTCCAGCTTCTACTGTCACTGTCAGATAACTGTCACTATTCTGACTGTTTTCCAAGTTCTTTGGCAAATCAAAGCTATTGTAAACCTTTATCACTTCCTGGAAGGTAAGAGTTAATCCTGAGTGTGAGTTTTTGTGGTTTGTTTTTTTTTCTTGGGTTTTTTTTTTTTTAATTCTTTGTTATTAAGTGTGTATTTGGAAAAGTTGTAAAGAGATGTGTAACGTGTTCAAATGATGCAATGTGTGTAAAAGTGGTAGCTTTTAAAAAACAGGAAGATATGGTCTGTATTTCAGAGAGCTTACAATGCACTTCAGACAAAACCATAAGCAGTGTATGTTGTGAAGACAAAAATCGGTCTATGAATGTTGAAAAATTTAACGCAGGGAGCTATTTTTAAGGAGGAATTTGGAGGTAGAGAATAATTAGTTGATGTGGAGGAAGGAGGCATCAAAGCTAATAGTATAGCACACAGGAAAGCAGCGTACAGAACAGATTTCTAGTGAAAGCAGTTTATTTGTAAAAATAAACTCTCCCTGTTTTGTTAATATTGTCTTACTGTCTTGGAGATGGAAAGCGAAACTAACTGTAATTGCCAAACTGCAAAAATAACATAAATATTGAAAGATAAATCTTAGTCTTCCCTAACCATGCCCTCTGTTCTTCAAGTACTTGAAACATTCCCTTTTTTATTAGGTTTCAACCTCATCTGTTCTTTTGAATGGTGTCCTAGTTTTGATACTGGGCAAAAAGCGAAGAGAAACTAACACATTGTGTATGGAACAACATTTGTCATTCTTCCATATTCCTCCTCCTTCCTCTGTATTAGTACTTTTATGCACATTTGTTTGTATATTACAGAATTGGAGAGTAAATGACATGTGAAATTCTAAGAAGCTTTGACTCTTGTTATGGACTTTCAGCCTTAGAGTGAATCCTGTTGTGTCCAAATTGCTCTGAAGTTTGAATTTTCTGGTGTACCATGTGCAAGCATAGAGTTCTATGAAAACAATACATAGAACAAGTGCTTTTAAAAGCTTGTTTGTTTTAACACTATGAGTTTGTGAGACTTTCCCTGGGTTTAAAATCATCTATTAAAGCTGCTTTGAGTAGTAATCGGGACAGTGTGTTTATATCCAGGCAAAGGGTATGAAATGTGATTCATGCCTACAGCCCACCTATCAGTGTGAGGAGAGGGGCAGAGGGAGTGAGTGGATGGGAAGAAATCATGAGAATAAACAAGTTGACTACTGATAATGTTTATAGATCACCTTTCATTAGAAAAAGACCCAAAGTGTTTTACCAGCTATGTGCAGAAATTAATCCATTTGTCACTGAAAGGGGGCAGGAGTGTCTCTGAACACAGGTATGGCTGCTGCTTAAAGCCTAATCCTACCTGCACTAGAATCAAATGAAAGAATGCTGAAAGGCTACTGTGTACTGATAGGGTATAATCCAGTCCTCACTGAAATATGTTATTGCATAATTATTTGGAAAGGAAAGGAACAATACCTTATTTCTAGATTACAGAGAATACAGGTACATAGAATGTATTTATTTACAAACAACAACAAAAGTAAAATGACAAGAGCATGTTACTTTTCCCTGTGAGAGGTCATGGCAGGCTTTATTGACTAGCAATCTGTTTACTGGTTTCCAGAATGTGATGCTCCCATTGACACCATATTTTGCTCATTAAAATTAAGCAGTGATCAAAGACTGCCATTTTTCAAAATACATTGTTGTGGTTAATCTTTCTATCAAAGAAAGGTTACCCAAACCAAGCTTACGAAAATAGGCCAGTTTTTATGGCAAAAAAACACAGTCCTTCACTATATTTTAGCAATTCACCACAAATACTAGTATGGTGGTTTTCTATCATTTTAAAGTTACTTAGAAGTAGAATTTTATGTTACTGCTCCAAAAGCTAGATTGCTTGCTCCTTTCCTGTGCAAACATCACTAGCAGCATCTTTCCTGCACCTGCTCTTTCAATGGGGACCATGTATACTTTACCAGATATGATAGGATATGATCTTATCTCTATTTTGATTTTTTGGGGGGGCAGTTTTCTTTTTGTTTCTGTTTGTGGAAATGGTCATCCTACATACTTCATGATTTTACTTGGGTTCTTTTTTCATCCAGGAGAGGAAGGGAAACTAGCTGGTGATACAGTAATAATTGAAGATTATAACTGGCAATTAATTTTCACTACATGAGTAGATTTATAACATTAGCAAATCCTCCATGACTAGCCTGCAGCTCTGCCTTTTGTCTGGTAGAACACTGCCTCTAGCCTGAAGCAATCGTTCGTCGTGCCCACTGGATTTTGCTGAAAGTAAAATCTACTGTGGCCACCCAGCACCTCGAGAGGTGAATAATATACAAGTGAGCATCAGAATACCAGGTGCAAAATAGGCTGGAAGTGGTGAGTTTATTGAATGAAATAGTTTGAAGAGGTAGCTTTAAATTGGGTAACCATTACATGATTACAATGTAATCTTTTTCTCTGCGGTTTTTCTCTTGTTAAATACAGGCACTGAATTCATAGGTTCCGTCATACGTAGATCTTATGCAGCTGGGGTTAAAAAAATACATGTGTTTTTCCTTATAACAAATGGAAGTGAATTTGGTCATGGTTCATTCTGAATTTGTTGTATTAGGAAGAACTATCTAGAATATAAGTAGGGATGGAAGAATTACCTTAGAGAGTTAATTTAAGTATTACTCGCTGTGCAAAGCAGTCTTGAAGAAGGCTGAACCTGCATGACCTGGAGAGTAGGAAGGAAGTGAATACTACTACTTTTTATACAGCTTTACTGAAATGCTGTATCACAGTTATGATGTGCACATCAGGTGTTGGAAAAAGTGGAAGGAGTTCTGAAAAATCTGCCTTAATTTGAGGTCTGGATAATCAGCTTTAGAATGGAAGATTTAAGAAGCTCAGTCTATTTAGTTTATCAACAGACGGTAGAGGCTACCTGATAAGTCTGTAAGTACTTAGACAGGGTGAAGGTATCTGACAGTTAGATGGTTCTTTGTCAGCTAGATTAAGGGGATTCTCATGGCTGAAAGCTGAAGCTAGATCAGTTCAGACTAGAAATAAGGTGCAGTTTTCTAATGATACAATTAAATAGGAACAGCTTATCGAGGGATGTAGTAGGCTCTCTGTTGCGCAAAACCCTCGCATAAGGCTGTGGTGCTTTCCCAGGAAGCACCTGGTTCTCAAGCCAGCCAAAAGGCTTGGGTTTGAAGCTAGAATAATATGGTGAAATTCTATGACCTGTTTTAACATAGAAATTCAGTACAGATCATAAGGAAGATATTTGTTCTTAATTCCTGTTCTCCCTAAAATTTCACAAATTTTTAAAATGCTGCTTTTGTTAGAACTTTTTTTGTCCTGGTTTTACAAAAGAAATAGTAGGAATCTTTTGAAGCACTTGCATCATTTAGTTTGCCTCTTTGTTGTAAAATCATCCCCAGTCTGAAAGTGTCACCTTTTCTCTTGGTTATGCCCACAGTAAGGCCAATCAATGCTGATTTAAGGTACCATTCAATTTACATGAGAGATGTTGTGTGGGGGGGGTTAAAGGAAACACCTAAGCTACTTTCAGTGAAGACACACTTCCAGAGGTTTCTGCAGCATTGGTGGTCTTGTAACTCTTGTAAGAACTGTATACAAATTAAGTGGAAAGCAAAAGAAGTCAGCATGAATTGATGTTCTAAAAAAGAAAATGTGCAATATTGGATTTGATTTCATGAAATCTTTGTGTTTTGGGCTTACAGACTGAACAAAAACTAAAGAATTTCAGGACTGCAGAATAGATATGAGGTTGTTTTGGTTTGTTTTGGTTGGTGGTTTTTTGGTGGGGTTTTTTTTTGGTGGTGGTGGTTCCGCCCGCCTCCCCAGCTGGAAAGGCTAAAAGCGTGAATTGGTAGATGAGGTTTGCTCCAAATGTGTGTCAGTGTGTGTTCTGTTCTAGAGCCATGTGAATTCTCTGTGCATGAGCTCGGGCTGTTTCTGGTCAGGAATGTACAGGGCCATACATGTGCTGCCTTGTGGTACCATGAGAGGGTTCTAAAGGCCCAGTGAATCTAAACCTTTCTTAGTTCCTTGTTGCTGCCTGTGACAAGGTGGCACAGCTTGATAGGTTAGAGTTCTTAGCTGAGTAGTTACAAAATATGTGGAAGTTTACACTTGGAGTTGCCTTTAGTGTGTTACTTGCGTAGTGAGCTGGACTGAAAGTTTGGACTGAGTGTCCCTGTCATAGCCCCCTCACTGTGTAGATCCCTCTATCCACAATTTCACGAATGTTGCATTAGGCCAGGATCTGCCTATTAGGCCAGTATTCTCTGCAGAATACTAACAACCATGCTAAGATTAAGCAGATGATTGGTCTACTTAACCTTTCCAGCATCATTTAATCCATACCTGCATTCAGGTAAATTGTATTTGAGACTATGGCAAATGCAACAACGAAAGATTATATTCACTTTGATGTAGGGCACCAAAAAGGGTAATTTCTAATCTGAAAGCAGGAGTTTAAGAAGGAGATTGATACCCTGCAGTAGGGACAGATTCATTAAAAACTGAAGGAAGTGGTCAGATAAAGTTATTCTACCTGAACAGTATGACTGGCCAAGGCAGTGGTTTGATGGGCTGTGTGTTAAGCAGAGCTATCTCACTATTGTTGTCAGATAAAGATCTTTTTAAAAGTCCGTTGTACTGTAGAAAGCTCAAGGTTTCACCTTCCTCTGAGGTAGTGTTCCTCATGGCTGTTATTCAGGCTGGAAGCTAACAGCACCAAACTTTTTATTTCTCGCTTGCCTTCTGCAGGAACAAGGTACATGTTGAAAAAAAATCATGCTCTAGATTTTCATGTCACGGTCTCAAAGTCTGAATGGATCAGGACCATCATTTTCCAAAAGTTGTGCTTGCTTCAGGAGAAATGAGCTGCAGAGCTTCAGAACCTCATATAGCATATGATGGCACAAAACCATTCTGAGTATTTCCTTGGCTTTTTCTGTCAGTGTCCTGCCTATCAAAAGGCAGGGCATCTTGAACCACGTGTTTCCATCTGATGTCTATTGATTATGAAGAACCTTCTTCTCTTTCCCACTCCCATTACTAAAATGTCAAGGTGTGCCTCTGCATGAGACAAATGACAGCAATCACTTGCACCGGAAGAGTTTCTGTCCTGAACGGCAGCAATGTGACAAAGCCCGTTAGCTCTTGTTGAGCAGTATGTACTTGATATGGCACATAAGTCAGATGCCAGCTCCAGGAGAGGCGTACTTCCATCTCTGCATCTGGTTGAACTGGAACTCTACTTTCTTACTGCCAGTCACTTGCTGAGAGTGAGCCACACTGACCTGTCAGGAGGAAAAAATGTTACCTGTGCTGTAGTGACTCTTCAGGATGCTATGGGCAGGGTAGTTTCCGCAGTGTGGACTTGGAAGTGTGGGACTGAAATACTTTGTGCTGATGCAGGAGCTTAGGGATGCAGAGAGCTAGTGCACAATCCTGACAGTTGTATCAGGCCATCTTTTAAATTGTGTGCTGGATAAACTAGCAGCAAAGTGTAGCACAAATATACGTTTACAGTCTGAAAAAGATATAAAGCACACAAAAAGGTTAGCATGAGCAAGATAAAGGATGCCACTGCAGTATTGCCATATTTATATGCTGAAAATCCACAGGTAGATATACTAAAAATATATATATATGTGTACATATATTCATATATTTAGAAAATTCTCTGTAATCACATTTGCTTTTGGGTTTTGAGATTTTTCTTAAGTATCTGGTGATTCAAAATTACCCTCTTGCAAGGCATCAGTTATGTTCCCTCATCTGATCTTACAAATTTTGTGCAGTGTGCTGGGGTTCTTTCGTCTAAATGAAAGCTGGTTTTAATCTGTGGTATGTGGGAGAATATTTGTCTTATTTGGCTATTCGTGTTTTAATAATTTGAAAAATTACAAGAAATCAGTAGTTACTTATCAGTCTCTTGAATTTCTTATTTTGTTTCAGCTGGCTCTTATAGCAACTGGTTTTATCTATAAAAAGTATATATTATATACTTGTAAGTGCTCTTAAGTGGAACTAGTGTTTGTGAGTTGGTCAATATGTGTCTATTATATAGCCAGTATTTTTAGATGATTCTTGACCATTGTCAGTATTTTAGGTGGACTGTTTCTTTTGCTAGGAATGTCTTTGTGAGAATTCTCTCAGTGATATTGCAACAAAAGCAACGTTTACAAAAGAGCAAAAGCCGGGACCTTGGGTTTGTATAGATGCAAAACTTCCACATGGATACTGCTTTGAAAGAAGTCTAGTGCTTAAACAGTGTTCACTGCCAGTATTGGATCTGTTGTCTCTTGCAGGTGTTGGGAACAGTTTACTTTTGTCTGCATTAGCATCCAGACTGTTTTCTGCCCCGATCAGACGACCTGTAGTTGACATCTGTTGTCAGTTGAAGATTGCTGACAGGCCTTCATGTGTAGAGGTCTGTCCCTTGTGGCCTGGGGACTGTGAGTCTGGCTGGGCATGTGTTACTTTCATTTGGTGTTACTGATTCGTTTCTCTCTGCTGATCACCTCCTTTAGGAGTGTAACAGTAAATGGAGAGAAAGGGGGTTTAGAAGAAAGTGAAATCTCTGATGTCCTACTGTAATAGAATACCTGAAGTCTGGAGATTTTTGTTATATAAAGGCAAATAAGGTAAACATAATGCTTCTGCATTTAAAAAGTGTAGCCACCTTTTAAGGATATTGTGGGTTTTATTTTGGTTTGACTAATGGTTTACCCTTTCAGAACCAATGAACAGTTTTAATGCTTTAGTAACACACTTGTCTAAAGCACTTGGCAGGCTGCTTAATAAATTAAGCCTCTCAAGCTTTCTGTGAAGTGTCACAGATGGAGGAACAGAAACATGGAGAGGCCAAGTGACTTGCTGCAAACATAGAAGATAAATCTCCAGTTGTGTTGCTAGAGTAGTTTGTTTAAATGCATCTTCATTTGGAGATTGTATGAGGCTGAAGTAAGTAGCACATGACATGTTTTCAATAATATTCCCCAAAGACCTGTATCTTGTTATTTACAGTGTATCTAGTTGCATCTGTACAGAGGCTACATCCCTCTTTGCCTCACTTTGGGTAACCATTGATATTTTTCTGAAGAGCAGGGTAATGGAGGACCAGGTACATATGTAGGAACTTGGAAACTGAGAGCAGCCACAGCTTTACACTGCTGCTGGCAAGTTTTAATTCTTCTTTTGTTTGAGGAGAGAAAAACTGCTTTTCTGTATCTCTCCAGAAAGTGCCAGTCTTACTGGGCTATCTTAATGGAAAAAAATTTGTAATCAATATAGTTGAACTTTCCTGTTGTTGTTTTCTTTCGTTGTGTTTAATATTTTGCTATACTTACAGTCAAACAAAGTTAAGTACTTAGCAAAAACTACATCTCTGTCCAGACAGCACTGGCAAACCTTGCCTTGGAGTTTATTATTTATACAGGAATGTCTGTGGACTGCACTCCACAATCCAGTGTATTGAAGCCTCGGATAGCTTTGAATTGTGGGGGAGGTTTTGCTCAGAATTTGTGCTTAGATCCAAGGAGACTACAGAGTAGCAATTGGATGCTACAGTGTGTGTTCCATGGCTTGAATGAGGCTTTCCTTCACTTTAGCAGGTATCAGCTCATTATTTTCTTTTTATGAGAGCGTACTGACTCAGAGTGCTGCTATGGAGTTGGTTCATTCAGAGAGACATTTTGCAGCAAGGAACTTGCTGTTGTATGTGATACCTTCTTTTATTTGGTTTTGAGTTGCTCCTGGCATTTTCTGCCATAGGTTTGTTTTTAATCAGAGGAGTTTGGGTGGGTGAAAGGGCACAGAGAGCTGGACGTGAGAGGAAATTACCCTGGAGAAGAAGGATAGGGAAGAGGAGCAGGGGGGATTTCACACAGTGGTAGAGTTCTGGGAGCATATCTCTGAAGTTTCGGGTGATGTGTCCTTGCTAATAGTGTGCCCTCTTGCGTAATTTGCTTTATGCGTAAGTGCTTCAGATATGCCTAATGGGAATACTATGGGAGCTTGCAGATTGCCAGAATCTGTTTGAAGGAATCAAGAAGAGTGGTAAATGATTAAGTTTTTGTTTGTTTAGAGTGTCCCTAGTTTTGATGGTGTCTCGGCTACTGATGGCTTACAGTTCCTTTGGTATGTGTGTTCAGCACTCTGCACAGCAAAATAGAGGACAAAGTTTTCATTAACAGCAGGATAGCTCCCGTTATGAATGATCTTGCTTACCTTATGTGTCCAAGATCTTTCCTAAATGTTCAGAATATTGACTGTTTTGAAAATGAGAACACTTCTTTTTCATTTCTCTTTGGAGGTTGTAAAATCTAGTCATCTTCTGAATGTAATTGAAAGCCACGCAGTCAAATCGATGCATGTCATTTAAGGGGATTCTTTTATCCTTGTATGCAGATGTCATGATGATAATATAGTAATCTGGTCATTAAAATATGTTTAGGCCTTGTCAAAGGTCTGTAACATTAATAAAGCGAAATGCAATCCCAGTTTGTGAAATACAGTTGACGATAGAACTGGAAAAAATAGTCCTGTATTATTTACATAAATTTTAATGTATTTTTTAGTAAAGAAGAAATATTCACATGGGAGGAATGCTTTAATTCGTTTTTGCGTAGCATATCTTTTTGGTGGAATTTCAGCAGAGACGATCGTATTCACGTTTTCATCAGTGGTTTTGCAACAGGTTTCACATTTTGTAATCCTCTGTTTCCACACAGGAATAAAAGTCCTTGTCAGGTTATTGATATATGCAGTTGTAAAGCACTTGTGAATTATCTTGGAATGTAAACAGTGATTGTGAACTGGCCATGAGTATGTTATTTTAATAAGAATTGGGCCATGTTTTGATAATTAACTGGGCATGAATGATTACTAGCAACTTTTATTGTATTATAATTTCTTTTTAATGATTGCTCCCTTTTGTCTTTTTTTCTTTTTCTCTCCGCCCCCCCCCCCCCTTCTTCGTGTTGTGAGGTTTTTTTCCCCCTCCCTTCTTTGACAAGGAAGGGTTGTCACCTGTTAATTTCTGGTAGCTACCCTTTTGATACTGAACCAAAATAATTGTGATAGCCAAATAGCTAGCTTCTAAACTGTAAGTGGTTAGACAGGTGCAACATTCTCCTTGCTGTAAAATATAACTCTTAGATGAAACTAAATCTTCTCACTTCATGTACGTGCTGTTATAGACTAAGATTTTAAATTTAGGGTTGGATCTTAGTTGTGCCCATGTTTTCCATTGAAATTGTTAGTGCATTGTTGTTGAATTTAATCACTGATGACTTTGATAACATTAGCTGTAAAATTCAGCTAGGGCATTAAATGGAAACTGCTTCCACTTACATGTTAAAGAATTAGAATTGTAATGAGCAAGTTCTGATTTGTGTTCATGAAGAGTTTAGGATGCTACAGTCAGAAAGGGAAAAAAAAATCTCTTTTTTGTTATTCACTAACCTAAAACTATGTTGAGAAAATGTAATATTACAAAATTTTTAATAGTTAGAGAAGTTGCAAGTATCCTTCAAGTATCGCAAATATAGGTAATGAGTGAAAAAGTTATAAAGGAATGTTTCAGACATTAAAGAAACTCATCAAATCAGTAAAGAAATTTATAGGTAAGGTATCCAGACTGCCTTAACTCCTACAGTATAGTCATGCAGTAACTATGCATCCTAGTAACTTACTCAGAGTATGTGCTTCCCCATAGTTAGTGTTGGGGGTTTTTTTCAGCTCTTGTAGGCTTTTTGTATTGCAGAAACATGTTATAACCAAAATAAAGTTCAGTTTTATAAACTACAAAGATTCCGGACTCTGATGCTTGCAACTGAGAGACAGGTTTTAGTCTTTGGACTTTGTTTAAGTATCAAATGGTATACTGCACTTGAACTTGGAGACCTAAAAGAGCAAATGTACTTTGACGTATGAAACTGATTTAGGAATCCTCTGCCTAGTGCTTTGGAGATGCTTTATATTTTAACATTGTGGAAGAAAATGTATTCTGGGCTTAAGAGTTCTGCTTAGGCAGACTTTCTATCATGAATCCTTCAAAAAAAAAAAAAAGACTGTTCAGTCTTTCTGCTCTGATAACTACAGAATATCCTTTCTGTTGAAAAGTTGTTGGCAAAATTATCTGTGATAATCTCAGAAACAGAATGGTATTTAATTGCTGAGTAGTTTAATAGATCATTTACAGAACCTTCATTAACAGGGAGTTTACATTAGCAGTGATGTCTCATGCAAGTCAGATACAGCACGTCTATCCAACAGGAGATTCAGAAGGAAGGTGCACATCACTAACTTAGAGGTTTTGTGAGTGATGCTCCACATATGTACCTTACAGATGTATATGGTCATTCCTTGAACTCTGCCAAGTGGGGTGTTAGTGCATACTGCATTTTTTCTATACTCAGATATTTAGCCTCCTTAACAAAGAATTTCACAGCCTCTTTTGATTAGAATAGTGACTCTGTCTGACATTATATTCATTTACCCTTCATTAAATCCGTGTACCACATTAATCTCTGACCCAACTGCTGCCAAGAGCCCTGAGGCAGGTACCTTCCACGGGTCTGGTGCTGCAACAGCATACACAGTGCAGTCCTGCGTTGAAGTATGTTGCATCCCTCAAGATATGTATGTATGTACCTCTTTCACACTAAAGCAGCTCCAGCTCACATGAGCAGCTCCAGAGATTGCTTCTGATCCTCGTTATATTTCCACTTGGAGGACATGCAAACAATTCTCAGTGGACAGATCTTCGCTTGCATGGCTGCTGTACTGTATTTAGGCTATTTTCTGTTAGGTTTTGGGGGTTTGGGTTGTGGGTTTTTTTTTTCAGAATCTAAATTTTGTTGAACTCAGTCTTTTGGAAAAGTGGCTTTTTCCAGATGAAATGTTGTGATAGAAATTAGCTGTCACTTATGCCATTGTAATTACACTTAAACTTGCAGATGATGTGTTAACATGTATTAAGATACGAATAATAATGGATATACTTCTTTTCTTGTATGATGCTTTTCATCAGTAAATTTGAAAGTGTTTAATTAGGAGTTACAATGCACATAATTCCTCCTGATGTACAGGGAAAGACACTAAGAATTCAAAAAATCTGGCTAAAAGTTTTCCCAGTAGGGAATGAAGGAATGCAGGGTTTGACTCCTCCTCTGTCCACTGTCCAGTCTGTTGGATTGTGAGGTAATTAGTAAAAGCCCTCCAAGGACCCATACTGTTACAGTAAATGGGGGTAAGATTTGTTCCTTGTAATAGTGTGGAGGATATTTTTGTTTAATGGGTTTGGTGAAAAGGTCTCTTAAGTGGCCTCTGTCCATGAATCTTGATGACTTTTATTGCTTTATGATGCTGGAGTGTACCTTAAATGCATGAGACAAGGTAGTGCATTTTTGCTTCTCTATTTCCTTTTTCTTCTCTCTGTTCAAGGCGCTATCACCACTGAAGCCAGGTGTGTGCCAGGGAATTGACAGTATCTCTGAAAACCTGTGTCTTGGACTCTGTCTAGGAAACCTCTTATTCCACTGATTCTACAGTTAGGTAAATCATGGAGTACTAGTAGCCACAGCAGACTTGAAGAAAAGCTGAAAAAACATGGATTCTAAACACATGAAGAATCATCTTTAAACAGAACTGTTTTGTTGTTTGGGTTTTTTAACAATTACAGAGCTAGCACAACACTGTAACACTGTCTGAAATAAATTAGTCACTGCTTTGCTACACCCAAATCCTCAGAAATAAATGAACAATTGCTTTGCTACACCCAAATCCTCAGAATAGTGTAATGCTAGAAGGGAGATTCCTTCTAGCAAAGCTGACAGGCATCAGGCTGCAGCATAAGAAGTGTTAAGTGGTCTGCTCATGTCAGTGAGCTGTTAGGTGGATGAGATTAATCTGGGACGCTGGGTGCTCGTGAAAGCATGGCTTCTGGGATGGGGTCATGTCAGCAAATGTTGCTGCTGACCTTTTGCATGTTTGTGCAAAGAATCTGAGACAGTCAATGAGAAGAACCATTTTCAGCAGCTTGCTTTAATCTCGATGCAGTTTTCTTTGTGCGTGTTCCTACGATGTTCTTAGCTCCCCAGTAAAAATGGCTGAGCCATTTGAATCCTGATCTCAGTCAGGTGTCAACAGCAATGAAGCTTCCCACTGCAAGGTAGCTGGGCTTAAGGGCCTGCATTGGGAAGCCAGCTTGCCACCTTCATGGTCAAATGGCTTCAGTCAGCACAGCACATCTCAAGATCTGAATCAGCCTGCTGATTTTTGATTACATGCAATGGTCTTGCTTTAAAAAGAAAGACTTCTGAAGCCTCAGAAATGCTACCTTGTGGTATTTGAGTTATCTCCTGAATTACTAGCCAAGTGCTAATAAGTCATTGTTGCTGTGAAATAGTGGAAAGTGGGGTCACGTTCTGAAGAAGAGTGAGCTGGAAAGATCCTTGCAGTAGTCATATACTTAAGACTAAAATCAGGAAAAAAATCTTTCTGTATGTTGAGTAGTTCATTCCCCACAAGCCACTGTTTTCTCCTGTCCAGGAAACAAACAAACAAACCAGCTCCAAAGAAAACTGAAGCTTTTCCAAGTCTCTGTTTGAGAATGTGAAAATTAAATTGTTGTATAATTTTTTCGTTTGTTGTATAATTTTTTTGTTTGTTAAACAGTGAGAATTACATAGGTGCAGGTCAGAATAGGACTTGTGCAGTATTCAGTATGGCAGAAATTGAAATAGAACAATAACGTGATTGAACTAATAAACTGCTTCTTTCTTTCATTGAAAGAGCCCCATTAATAGCTTTTATTATATTAGTGAGTATGCCTTTGAGTGATGATATTAAACTGGTGATTTGTATTATGAATAGGTACTGTGCAGCATAACAACTGCAGATTTTTTTTTTTTTTTTGACAGATACAAATAACACATGTGTCTTCCATTGCTTTTTCATTTCTTTCTTTTGCTTTTTCAGTACTACTGTATGGGCAGGTTTCTTTAGACTTGCTCTGCAAATTTTTTGAAAGTCATCAGAACTGAAATATCCCAATATTTCAGAGGTGAAATACTTACGGTTTCTTTTGCTTATTCTTTAGTTGGTAAAAGCTTCTCAAGTTTCTTAAGGCCTTTTTTGCCTGACGTAGCAACAACCAAAACAATTCTCATTTTTCTTTCATCTAATGGCAACAAATCTCATGAGTGTGTCTTGGTAGCGGAGTCTGCTCCTTCGTAGGGTGATTGCTTTAACTGCAGAGCTTTATTTTGAGGCTTTAAATTGTGGTTGATCCTGCACCTGTGACAAACTGTAACTTAATTAGTAGCACCCGTGGAAGAAGGAGGGAGCAGAAAGGAAGGGAATACCTCTGAATGCATCATGTACATGTGCTTTAGGATGTTCATATTGATGGACACTTGAGTGGCATACAGACTTGCACTGACCCAAGTTCTTTGTGATCGTGTTCTTCTCTAAGGGTTGTGTCTCTTGGAAGCAAGAACACTCCCTGAGGTGTGCAGCAAGCTCTTGGCATGGACTCAATTAGTCTAGCAAAACTGTGCTTTTATCTCTTGCAATACAGAAGAGACTACTGTACCAGTACAAAGTGCTGCATTGCCAGGCTAGTTTTTCTATACTTAGCATGTTTAACCAGGAGGAGCGTATTCCTATGCTGGAAGATGTTTGTGGTGTACATGTAACTGTACTATATAAATCTCAGTGTAAGAGCTGATGATGTATGTATGCTTTTTCAGACAGTAAAAGTATTTGACTGATTGTACTTGCAAGGATAATTATTCCCTTGAGAGGAGAATTCTTAAAACAAGAGAGCTATTTTCTGGAGTTGTATGTTAGTGGAACTGAAGACTTCAATCTGCAGGAAATATCAGCGCCTGTTTTACTGTTTTGTCTAAGTGGCCTTGGGATAAAGTTTTGGTATGTTTGGATTTTGGTTAAAAAGTTCCTCATTCATATTTCCATATCCTGTTACCCATTAATGAACTTTTTCTCATATTTTTCTTTGGCATAAAGTCCTCTAACTGAAAAAAGTGCAGTTGAACATTTTAAGCGGTACCTCAATCTGCAGGTCAACAAGAAAGAGAATAAAATCAATTTCATTTGGAATTGTGTGAAGGAAAAAGATGATCTTATTGAAAGTCTATCTGAAAGTAACTTCTAGGACAGACAAGTTATATGAGAGGCAATATTCCTGAAGAGAGGTGCTGTTACAAGTGTAGGAGGCAATACAGAAGAAGCACAGAGAATTGGCATAAGAATTATTTGTGTCCTTTTAGACAATGTTTTCATTTAATACCCAGCAGTTGATTAAGAACAAGCAGATACTTTCCATCTTGAGTGAGAAGGGGGTTGTTAAATTAAAAAAATAATAATCTTATGTTCTTGCCCTTGGCTTTTATTGAAGGGAGAAGTGAAGTAACAAGACAGAAACACCTTTGGCAATGGACTTGGGGGCTGCAAAAAGCTAGGCAATTATTGGGGGGAAAAGAAAAAAAATAAAAATAGAAATCGATATACATGGCTGCATAGAAAGTGCCCTCTTCAATTTGTTCAGTCAGGTTTTGAATGCTTCAGATTGTTTTGCTTGTAAAGTGCATGTGTTGTAAATGTCATGGCTAATTAGTTTCAGAGGGTGCTTCTGATTGCTTTGAGATGCAAAGTATTTAGATATTTAGTTATGTTTGACTTTTTTTTTAGCTATGCTTTTGAAGAGCTGACAGACCCAGAAACTGAAGTTGACTATAGAGCAGGTAAACAGCAAATTCCCTCATAGTATCTTATGATGTGATTTGCTGAAGATGGGCTCCTTTTCTGTTATAGTGTACCAGTGATGTCGTGGATCTATCTGTTATTATTTCTGTTGGCAACCTTATTCTGAACAAACTTAGGTATGCAGTGGTCACCAGATATTTAACAGACAGTACTATTAGTGATTTGCTTTAAAGTAGCAACTTAGTAGTGAAAAGTTATATACACCAAACATGCTCTATTACTGGATATAACATCTTTTTCTTAGGTCTACTGAAACAACGTGGGTTTTCTTTATTTGGCATAAAGAAATAGTGACTTGATTGTAAAACTGTACAGAACACTTTGGGAGGTGAGGAACTAGATTTGAGTTTTCTGCGAATTTTCTGGTGGCTGAGTTGTGGAGTATAAAGAAATACTGATTTTCCTCAGCAGCAACGGATACTCTGACAGCAGTAAAGGCATCCATAACAGCACTTGATGAAATGGGAACAACATGTAGGTCCACTCTTCCTGTCCATTGACAAGCAATGAGATACTTAGCATTTTTAAAATGACATAGGTGAGATTAGGGATTTTATTTTTGTCAGTATTTTTTTCTCATTAACTCATTATTTTCCCTCATAGAAAAAATAGAAGAGTATATTCGTTAGCCATTGTCTGAGAAATATTTTCCTGATGATGCTATCTTTATTAGACTTCTATTATAAAAACAATAATAATCTTGTTATTAAAGAGCTGGGCTAAAAAGCTGTGAAAATTTCATTTTTGTAGGACTTTTTGTAACACTTAGGTTCTTATTCAAAAAAGCAGGATTTATATAAAAAATGCATAACAAAAGTTTTGTTTGAAAATGTCAACAAAGACGAATATTTGCTGCACTTATATATGCCACTTGGATATGAAAACACTCCTTTAAACATTATTAAGACTTCTTTAATAAATCTTTGTGATAGCATCCCAATTGTCACACACCACTTCTAAAACATACTGAAAGTTATCTTATTCATTGCTTGTTCTATAGTCATAGTGAGGTCCCAGCCAAGATGAAGGGCCCCATTGTGGCCACAGTGTATGGACAAATAGTAAGAGAATACTGAAAGGCTGCAATCTAAACAGGCAGGGCAAACAAAGAGCATATTATCCTGATTTTAGAGATGGGATACTGAGGCACAGAAAAATCTAATCAGGGTCATGCAAGAATGTTGTTCAGGAGCCGGGAATTAAGCCAGCTCTCTCCTTTAGTCCAGTTGTACTGCCTTAAACCAGAGTTGCTCTTCTGCAGAAGATAATACAGCTTTGCAGGCTAGCATGTGAGTGCCAGTTGTGTCTTGCTGAGTGTTTATGAAGAAAACACCAGTTGGAGGATTAAAGTCTGTTTCATGGCAGTCTGCACAGAAGAAATAGGAGTGAAGGGTTGTTTCAGTCATGGGATTTTTCTCCTGAGGACTCTTTTACCACATAGATAACATCTTTTTGTTAGTGTGCATTGATAAGAAAATGAAAGAAGAAAACCTGCAATCCTTGTAGTATGTCATTACTGGTATTCCAAATGATGGAATTACTAAAATAAAGTATTACAAATCAGTTGTATTTAAAAGATTTCTGGGTTTCTGTTCCACATTCAGTGTTCAACATTTCCTTAATGTAAGGTCATTGAAGGTATGGCTTTAGCAAATGGGAGGAAAAAAACTTTAGTACTCACTCTGACCCACTGTAAACATGGTCTGTAGCACAGTTGTACTGTTGTGTAGTTTACAGATGGGTTATTAATTTATTTTGATTTCAAGTATTTATTTTCACTTGCACAATGGGAAGCTTCAGGTCTTTGCCCGAAGTCTATGTAGAAGCCCTGCTGGTTTGAAATCAAATAATAGCATACCTACATCATTAGTAAATACTTACTGATTATAGTGAACACTTAGGATTACTGTGCTATGATATAGAAGACAAATTGACAGTATTTTATGCTGTCTTCTCACCTCTTCAGCCAGCCACAATCAGAAGTGATATTTATGGTGAACTAAGAACTAAACAAATTTCTCTGGTTACTCTGGCTGATCCTCAGCTATTCTAATAGCCTCACAGGATTTTTGTTCTCTGAGGTAGTCAGCTAGCAATTGTCAACTAAACTTGAACATTAGAAGATATTTGCAAGATTTTCTTTGCAGTAGAGAAAGACCTGCATTTTTTCCAGTATGAAAATTCTTGCATTCTTCTTTCTTTTAAAAAGTCTTGATTGGTTTCCTGTAAGGAGGGAATGTCTTAACGCACATTGAACAGGTTCTTGGAGTAGATGCGGCTGCTGGTCCCACTGCAGTAGCACTTGCCACTGGTATGTGAGACCAAGTATTTTTAACTGTGTTGAGTTCTTCCAGCAGGCTTGGAAAGCTAAAGTCTTCCGTTTACAAAGTCAGGAGGGCATGATAGCAGTTGCAGCTCTCCCCTAGTTTCTTGTCATGACAGCAAGGTTGTACTTGGTGAATATCTTGTGTTCCTACTAAGCTGAAGTTAAACATGCCCATTCTCAACCTTTTATCTTTTTGTTTCAGCTGCTGTGATCTGATGATCACTATAACCTGGCCTAAGCTTTCTTGCTTATGTAAGTAGCACCAAATGGGATCAAACCAAGTGCTGACCAAGAAGCTCAGAAAGAAAAGATATCAGCCTTTTAACAAAAGGGACAGGGAAGCTTTGTAACAACCCGGATCTAAAGAGAAGCAGCGGACTGCTAGGCAGGGTGCAAGTGTTAGCAGTGTTCTTCCAACTAAATCTGCCTTCAGGGAGCAAGACAGGCAGATCCAGCTCTGCTGGTACCAGTCGATAACCTGCATTAATACAGACTCTGTAATAAACCACAATACCTTGTATATAGACAACTTTCTGAAAGAATAGTTGTTCTCGGTTACCATAAAATAGATGTGTTTTCCCATCTGTCAAGCAGAACTGTGTCCTTCAAATTCTACAGGTTTTGCTTTTAAGGACCTGAAATGCCTTTTTTTCCACTCCCTCAACTACCATTTGCCTTGTTGGCTGGATTGATGCCAGTCTTGGCAATCACCTATTTTTGGATAGATAGAGTTTGTACAGCTGTGGAGGTATAAAGAAGGAGGTCTTCATCACAGATAAAAGGGAAGAAGTCTCATTCCTCATTAGCATTCTTAGCCAGACTCTTGGTAGGAGTATTTGAATGGCCCATCTTTCCAGCAAGAGATTCCTCATTTTCACTGATACTGTGTTTTCACCTTTGGCTCTAGACAGACTTGGATTTTCAGGGCTCTAATGACTTGCACAAGTCCAGTGTGCTTTTCTGAAACCTGTTAATGTCTCAGGCTCCAACAAGGGTTGCTCGCTCCACTAATGAAGGACAGCAATACCAAGCTACTGCCCTGTGACAATCATCAGCTGTTGAAATGCCAAAGGTGAAAGCTGAGAAGGAGTCCAGGTACCCTATGCATAGCTTGAGTACTTCTGTAGCTTAGAAATATATGAAATACTGAGGAAAAAATTTAAAAGACCCCACATATTTCAACCAGCATTTCATATATCTCCAGATCTTCACTTTACTCAGTATTTTTATGTTGTTGCCTTGCCTCTTTAGTTTATTTGGCTAGGCATCAGAAAGCTTTGACCATCTTACTCCAGAAAATCAAAAGCTGAAATTATTTCTGTGAGTTATTGTAGTTAACTTGTAGACCTGTTCTCTCTTCCTGTGTCAAGGTGTGCTCTCCCAGCGGAGAAGCTGACAGAGTCCACCTGCTGTAGAAGTCTCTGGGAAAGTATGTATGCGGTACAACCCTCTAACTGATGCTACAGGTCAAACATCAAATTCAGGAGAGCCATACATCAATCTGAGCTGAAATTTAGTCCCATCATCCATGAAGGATACTACTTGTGCTGACAAGTCTCATTTGCAGTGAGACTTCTCTTGATACATGTTCAAGGAAGAAAGAATTGTTCTGTTGCTATATAGTGGTTCATGGAGACTCTCTAGTCAAGGTGCATGATGCTTACTTGAATTATGAGGGAAATGAAGATGATTTCCAGCCATTTCTCCCCTTATGTCTGCCTGTGGGAAATTGAGAAATCGGAACTCTTATCCAGAGACTGATAATTCTCCTGCACATTCTCTATCCTTTGTATGCACAGCTGTGTGCAGCCATGCTCACTCTCCAGGGTTTTGGATAGTGATATATGCGAGCATCTAAGAGAAATGCACTGTTTCTGAAGGGTAAGAAAGTCTCCTGATCAGGACTTCTTTGCCATGCTCTCCATACTCAGGAGTCAGGATAGTTATGTTCTATGTTCTACAAACAGGGTGTCACCTCTGCTTCTGGATGTGGAGTGCATAGTCAGGATCCTTGTAAATAATGTATCTTTTAATGTTTCCTTGCCCTCAGTAATTTAATTTTTGCTGTCATTTAATAATACTGTTGCTGTCCTGAAGATTTCCAGACATAAGCGAGATGAAATTTGTAGCTGGAGGTGATATCTTTAATTAGACCAACTGTAGTGGGTAGGAAAAATAGAGACATTTTGGGGCAAACATCTCCTTAAAGCCCAAAAGCCAGATCTAACTGTTTACCAGTTGATCTAATTGAAGATACTGTCTATATTTACATGACTTTTCTAGCTTGCTTTTAAGCACATGAAAGCCTATTTCTTCCATGTATTTTGCTCACCTTGATTTTTGAGGCATGTTATTTAGCTGCTGTGTGGAAGGTTTGGGGTTTTTTTTCTTGTGTTTCTGGCTTTGGACCTTAATGTGCTTAACTGATATCTATTATACTGCATAACAGGATTTTTTTCCAGGTATTGACTTTATACAATTTCACAATAGTAGACTGTAAGCAGTTGCTTTAGTTCCTGGAAGATGTTGTTACACGTAAAATGGGAGGCAACTCAAAATCCAGGTTCATGAGAAGGATGCTGCTTGAGATAATTTCCCTGAAGTGTAATCTAATAATTAAAGAGAAATGTAAGACTAGTTACAATTTTGTAGGCAATAGTTTCATGTTACCAGAGTTGTTACAATCGCCTCATGTTCATATGTTATGATTACACTTACCTAGTTAAAACTGAATATTATGTAATTCAGTTATGTCCATTTCAATTACAAGCATGGGTTTTATTGCCTGTCACCCTGCTAAAACTGTATTTTGCCTTGCCTTTCAGCCTTGTTCCACTTCCCAAATTCTTCCATGCAGACTTGCAAGGGAAGGGCTGATGCTGACCGTAGCCAAGGCAGAGAACGTTCTGTCTCTGCTCTGGCATGTCCTTTCCAGGACCATCCTCTGTCACTCCAGCCCTCAGCTGCAGCAGCCAAATGCCAATGTTCACTAAACTTCATTAATATGTTTTAGCAGCTTTAATGTCTGAATTTGCCTTGTAGTTTAAACTCTGATGATAAAAAACTAAAAAGAAGGTGTTAACCAGAATTCTCATAACCATCCAAACAGACCTCAGTATTGTATGACGCTCTCTTAATGTGCACTTGTTTCTTAGCAGTATTACCTACATCCTTTACATCAGAAATGAGGAGGCTCTTTGATTGAAGGACAGCAGGAAAAGCCAGTGTGTTCAGGAACTGAAAAGGTGAAAGTTAACATGTCTGGTTACACTGCACAAAATAACTGAAAAGTTAAGTGGTGAAGTGGGAACCTGGTTTTGAAGATTAGTTCAGTAATCTGAAGTGTTAGAAACATAAAGAATTATGTAAAAGGAGATTATATGCTTCTGAATGTTGTATACAGTACAGATCAATAAATTTGTTTACTGCTATCTTTAACTGAGAGACAAGTAGCCTTATTTTTACAAAGTTTCTTTTGGAGCCACGTGTCTTCCCTTAATATTGCGTACATAATCTGTGTGACAGATTTCAGTGGGAGCTAGAGAGGCACCACTGCTCCACAGTGGTTTTAACTGATCTTGGTCGTGTTGGTCCTCCTGCTCTCCAGTTCTGGGCTCTCCGTTTCCTTCCCCTCACTTAACGCTAGCAGTAGCATTCATCAGGTTCTGCAGTGGGGCAACTCATGAAATTAAACTGTAAGAAAACCTTCACCTGTTTTGTTTTGTCCTTCCTCTTGTTACTTTGCTCCTGGTTCAGAGCAAAGTATTATCTTGAATTTGACTCCTTGTGTAATCAGTTAATTGACAGTACAAGCACAAGGGAGGGGCAAGAATATGAAGTCTGGAGTCAAAAAGGACCATACCAGTGCCTAACTTTGATCAGTTTAAATTCTTGTGAAGCTGCAGAAAATTGCGAAACAGCATTTATTTTCAGTGTCATACAGGGTTACAGAAAGAAGATTGTTACAGAAGAAATTAAATGCCTTTGCAAACACAGAAGAGTAGCTGAGCATTTACTAGTTTTTTGGTGTTGGAGGCTCTATTTGAGTTGTGCACAGAGTGAAATAAAGACTCCATAATCAGATGAGCTGTCTTCTGCCTGCTCCAGGAAGTAAGGGGCTGTGTGCCTGCATATAAACAAGTTGTAAGAACTAGGTTTTTCAAGGAGAAAAACCTTACATTAGTTACTGTCTTATCCTCTAGATATCTTAGGTGTAAAAAGCTGAGATTTCTTGGTGTTATAGTTATGCAGCATACTTTCAAGACCTGTGAGTTGTGGGTTTTCTCCTCCAGTATTCTTATGATGCATTAATCTGGTAGCCCAGGTAATTCTGGCCCTGTGTGGCTGAATTATTTTAGACTGGAATGACAAATAGCCTACATAAATTCATAAAAGTCTTCAGAATTGTGGAAGAAAAGCTTTGTCAGGTTTTCCCATGTTTATTTCTTTATTCGTTTTATTTAATATGTAGTGTCTTATGCAAAAACTGTCAGTGATGTGTAGTTTACTTTATAATCCCTTCCACACATGTTGTTACAAAAGGTATGCAGATACTGTTAATCCACAGTATTTGTTTAGATTGGTAATTCCCAATTTTGAACTTTTCTGGTTTTTTCTTTTGTTACAGGTCTTTGGGAATGGAAGGCACCACTTCCATCTTCAGTAGTTTCAAAGCGCCTAGGTAGAACAGTGTAGAACAAAATCTTTCCAAGTCATTGGGAGTAGTATTTCCTGTATGAACTGTAATTAATGAAAAATTCCCAACATTCTTTAGGATTGCCAGCATCCTTATGCTTGCTGTAACCTGGGAGGCAGCATACCATTCAGAATTACTGGTCTGGTTTAAAAGGTGTCATGACCTTGACTCTTTACCACGCTGACTCTTGTTAAATGTATTTACTGGTTTTTCCCTGCATTTTTTTTTTCTTTGTCACTATTGTGTTTCATTTATTATTGTTGTTGTTGAAAGGTCCAGTATTTCTGTTTTCTTCTCATTAATTACTTGATTTTTTTAGCGTGCAGAATCTTTCGTTCCTTGTATTAACATCCAAAGGGTATCTATCAGTCAGAACTTATGACAGTTGTGTTTGGCCCTATGTTAGTTCTGTCCTGAATATTTTAATTTTACTTTTTCCTCAATTTCATGTTTTTTTCAGCCATGACCTGCATTTTTTTAATCAGAAAAGAAATGAGCTTGAGCATTACTTCATGGTTCTGATCCTGAAGTTAGCCATGATTTGAGCAGGGCCTTGGAGTAAATGACATCCAGTAATCTCTTTTAGCTTAAATTATTCTGTGATTTATTGCAACTGTGACTCTGCCATTTTCAGGGGTAAAATGCAATTTATACTGGCTAACGAATTGCTGAAACAACTTACTGATTCTTGTGTAAAAAAAGGAAAACTAAAGGAAAGCCATACTTGGGGGAGAATAAAGTTAAATGGAAAGTGTGTGACATTTATTTCTAAGATAAGACTATCCTGTTTATGCAGGCATGTTTAACTGCTTTCTGAGTAATACCGTGAAGATGTCTTTTTATTGTTTCAGCTTCAAGTTTCAATTCAGCATTCAAATTACTTATTTTTTTAAGTAATCTAATGCACTGAAAGATTTTGTGCATTCCTCCATTTTTGAATGTTGGGTCGATTTGTCACTTCTATGGAACAAGAGGGAGATATTAAGCACATTTCTAGACAGAGTTTAAAAATCTGTATCTCCAGGAGCTAGAGAAACCACATGGATTTGGTTTTGTCCATTGCATTGCCTTTTTTTGTAGCTTTGCTTTGTTAGTTTTAAACCGGTATTGAATAGTCCTCCTCTCTCCCCTCCTCCCTCTCCTTCTTTCTGTTTACACATAAACATCACTAATTTTCAAAGCAGACTTTGTGTGTATATTTAGTGGAGCAACAGATACTTATGAGAATGTTTAAAGTGTGTATAATTTGTAGCAAAAGATCACAATTAAAAATTTAATTTCCCACACAATATTATGAGGCCTTACTGTTTGACCTCAGTTCTGCAATGGAAGAATGTTTTGGATTGTTTCTAGTATGTGTTTTATTATACAGTTGGATGTAAATTATTATGAATTATATAGTAATAGAGAATGAACTTGATATAAGTCATCTGGCTTTGATTATTGCTAAAAATAATTCCTTTGTGTGTTTTATTGGAGAAGATAAAAAGTCATATCTGACACCTGCATTTTTGTGTTTGTGCCACCATTTGCAGAAGCAACATTTTCTTTTGTTTCTATGGTGTTTGTGGTTTTAATGCACATTTTACCAAGCTGATGTCTTATGAAACTGTCATATGGCTACAGCTGTCTTTTTATTTGCAAATGTTAGTAATATAAAAACTATAAGCAGAAGTTATATATTTTTTACAAGTGCCATAGCAAAGTATACACAAAGTAATACTTGGTTTAAGATTTTAATCTGGGAAGGTCATATTTCCTACACTCAGCATTCACTGTCTCTGATTTCCACCTATCTTGCATATTTTTCATATGATATGGGACACTCACGTCCTGTTAGTCAAATAGCTCATTTTCAAGCAAGACCTTTGTCAGTGTACAGTATGAAAAGACATGAGTGGCCAGAAGATTTCATTTTCGGGGAGGATGATTCAGTACTGCAGGGAGTGGGGTACGCATAGGTAGCACTTCCACAAAGTGTGTACATACTGGAAAATGAGTTATCTGTCCTTTCTTGCCATCAAGACTCTTCTTTGAATCTACTGAAAACATCTTCCAGTGAAACAAGGTAACTGTGATGGGGGCTATGGACTGCTTTTACTTACCAGCTCTTTCTGTCCAGACTTCTAGGTATCTGTATTTGCATTTGCACGGAGGGAACAATCCGGTCACAGGCAGTGGTAGAGATCACCATGCCTGGGGTGAGTCATGCAGACCTTGGTCACTTTGGTTCCCTGTTAGGGGGGACCCAAGTTTTGGTAGAAAATAAATACTCTTTGCAGTCGCTCTTCAGTCTATCCTTGTTCTTTTTGTACTTTAATAATTATTTCAGTACTGTTTGATAGATGCTCACCTTATTCACCAATTATCTACTGTCTTCCTCAGTGGTCTTGCCTTTTTCCATGAAGAAGTCTTTCCTCATCTAACTTTGGAGAGAGACATTTTCTCCTCCAAAATTAATCTTTTCTGAAAAGCTTATCACCATTGCTTCCAACTAAGCAGGCAGGGAGGTGTGGTTGTTGCCTTTAGCAGACAGATTTTTGTTTGGAGAGGCCATTGTCTTTTTTGCTGCACGTACAAGGTCTAGATTGTCAAATGGCTGTAATCTGATCTAGGAATGATACCAGTGTCCAGAATAACCCTTCAGTCCTGAGTAGGTCATGGTAGCATTGACCTACTCTTATTAAAAACAAGAGAACATGTATCAAAAGATATATATTTTTTTTTTTATTTATTTATATTTTCTACTTTCTTTTTCATTTCAACTTTCCTTGCTTTCTTCATTGTAAATTCTCTGATCTGGATTGCATTTGTAATACTGTTACACCTAGTAAAGTGTGTCCCCAGTTGGAATTTCTAGTGCAATATTAATGCTTCATACAGTTTTAATTAAAAAGTAATTTATATATACTCTGTGTGTGCTTGCAAATCATGAGTTTAATCATGAAAACTGGTTTGTGCCAATCTTGTTAACATCGATGAACTAATAGTTAGTTAAACCTGTTTGGACTTGGTGAATTTTCATCTCTTACAAACCTCTGCATAGCGAGGCTTTCCAGTCTGAAATATAGTGTTTAATTTAAGGGTTTTAGCTGTTCAGATTCAACAATAACAATTTATTTCTGTATTGTGATTTCTATTTCTGGTTTCCAACCTGTGATCTTGTGTCCTTGAGATTCTTGGATTAATTTAAGTGGACTTTTGACAGGTAGCTAATAACTTCAGTTCATATCAGAAGACTCACAATTAAAATAGACGCTTGATCTGAAAAAGGAAAGAACTTCCAAAGCACTGTTTCAGGATGTCACTTACTCTGCATCTGTGCATCATTTTGATGCTGTGTTTCTCACAACAGCATTTTGGTGTGTTCTCCTACACATCTGTGCAGTTTCTTTGCATGTCAACTTCTGCCACCTTCGTATCATAAAATCTCAAATGGTGCTGTTTACCTGTTAGGTGTGGTGCTGTTTGCCAGGGTTGTGCAGAGAGCTTCTAGGTACCGGGACTTTTCCTTCATTGCTCTGTCTCCTTGACAGTGCCTGGTGAAAGTGTAGATGATTTTGTGATCCTGTGAACTAACCTGGTTTCTTATTCCATCTTATGTCCTTGGATAGATTTCTCCAGTATTAATACCTTATGTGTTTTCATAAGTTACTCTCTGCAGCCAGGCTTCATAAAAACTCAGACTCAGACCCAGCCAGACTTCATATGCCTCTAGACCTGGGCATGTTTTAAAGGCTGGTATACAGAGCTGTGAAGGTTGAATGGACTTCAGGAACATAAAATGAAAAAAAATATTGTAACTCCTGTGTTTGTAAAGTGCAAAGTCTGGATGTTTTCTTAAGAAGATTGCCACCAGACCATTCAAACAACAGAAAAAAATGTTTTAAGTTGTTGAGATGTTTTAACCATTTTTGAAATATTTCGTAACTGTAATTAAATGTGTGTTTTCGAGCTGAGACTGTGTGTCAGTTTATACCTGGAAGAAATACTCCTTTCTGTGGAGTTTACAATGCTGTTAGCGAAAATCTGTAGGTTCTGATCAAAAATATCCTTGGCTAAGAATTGCCAATGTGAAGTGATTTTTAAGATCACTGACTACCACATTAAAACAAGAAATAAAATAAACAGGCCAGATGGAGTGCCTGCTTAGGGTTTTGTTTGTTTGTTTTAACAGTAGGGAGGATTTTATTTAATCTTAACTGTGCAGTTTTGGCTTCATCGGTACTAATGCTAACTACACCAAGAAGTTACCAAAGGAGTTTATACCTCACCACTGCTGTTCTTTAAATTTACGTTGAAGTGGTGATTGTATTCATTTGGGTGTAAGGTATTTAAAGGCTTGGTTAATCGAAGACCAGCACTGCAAATGGGTCATGATTGGTTAACCTTTCAACTGGATTTCGTAGCCTGGTATGAGCAGTAACATAGAGAGAGGCTTTTGGTTTTCAGGGGATAAAGGAACGATTCTGGTCGTATCAGACTACAAAATATATGTGGGTTCGTGGTGCTGGTTTGTCCCCAAGGATGCTTGAACAAGCTTGTTTGGATCTACTTATGAATACTACCTGAACTACTGTGAGAGGGTTCCTCTCTGGGGTTTTCAGGGACACTTTGCACTTCATCATGCCCAGTACTGCCATCGTAAGCAGTGATGTTACTTACACAGTAGTACAGGTCAGGGCAGAATTACTTATAAAAATAGTTCTAGGGCCAAAATGTTTGCTGTGGTTAAGAACTAATGAAATAACGTACCTGCTTGAATCACTTTTTGAAAGAAAACACTGTTTTTAAAGAAAAATAAGACTAATTGGAGAAGTAGGATTTAGTCATTGATGTTTATCAATCACGGTTGCTGTTGTGCATGTTTGTCTTCACTCGGGGTCTTCCAGTTTTTCCTCCTGTTTATAAGGCACTAGGTTGGTATTTCAGTCTGAGTCAGAATCCACATTCTCTAGTAGATCTCAGATGCTGCTGAATAACACTGGAATGCCATTTTATGACATTTTTAAATAAGGATGTCACTGCCCTGTTCTGAGAGGTAGTGCAATCTGTGCAGCCGATACTCTGCATGGGTTACTAATGCAGCAACACCTTTGTTAATAACACTGGGCATGGTGACATGATCACACTGAAGTGCATAAAAGTGGGTGGAGTTTCTGCCCTCTAAGCTGAGCTGCGGTGGATGAGTATGTGTGCTTGTTTTTAACTTATAGCAATGCAGAGTGAAACAAATTACCTCACTTGGAATGTTAGAGCTCTGAGGCCTTCAGTAGTAATTTAAGCCTATTTTAATCTGTGTTTGTAATGGCTTAAGAATGCATGTATTACATTATGTGTTTCAGCAGAGAGGGACAAGTGCCTGTCATCGTCTGACTGTACCCATCTTTTGATTTCATGAAATTCCTCATGCTGTCACTGAGAAATACCTCATTAACGAACTTTGTCTCTCCCCAGAGTTTTTGTTGGGGAAACAAACAGCAGGGCATTTGAACTACATGGAATCAGAAATTTCATGTCATGACATATTTGGTTCAAAACAGGGATGACATTCCTAACTGCATTTTAAGCTACGGGATTGTTGACCTTTGTTACTATAACTGGCTTTTAAGCAGGAGACTTTCTCTAGCGATCTGTAGTCAAGCTTGGAATATTGTAACATGGAGCATAACCCGCGCACTGTGTTTTCTAAAAGGATCTTTAGGCAGAGATTTTAAAAGACGTAGTCTTTTACTGTTTCAACAGTTAACCAGTTCAGAAATGCTTATTCTACTTCTTGGCAGTGAGTGTTAAAACAAAGGTGTTGCTGCCTGTGGTCTGACTCAGACTGAGGGATGAGGCTGCAGCATTAGTATAGGACCTTGAAACCCAGAAGGGGGAAAAAATATCTTTAACATAGCAAGAAGCTCTTATGGAGCAGTGTATAAATTTGCTTTGTATAAATTAATATAACAGTAGTGGCCCTACAGTATTTTCTTTTTTTTTTTCTTAATACATATTTAAAGCATAATTTCTAATTCTTGTATATATTTTTAACTTTCCCACAGATATGCACTTATTTGGCCATTATCCAGCTCATGATGATTTCTATCTTGTAGTGTGCAATATCTGCAATCAGGTAGTCAAGCCACAGGTTTTCCAGTCACACTGCGGTAAGTGAATGTTTTCTTTCCTGAATTACAGTGCCAAATTGGCGTACGGTTCTCTTAAGAATCACTGCATACGATCATGACAGAGGCATTGCAGATACGCATTTCTGGTTATCTTGTGTTCTTTCCACAGAAAATAGCAGCAGTGCCTTCAAATAAGCGTATTTCCTGTAGAGGAAGTTAAATCAGTTGTTCTAGAAGCTGGGCTTTTCAGGTCGAATTTGTTATACTAAATTAACATATTACAACAAATAAATCCTGTTAGTTAGATACTAGCTAGACTAAAACTATTATGACGTTAACATTGGATTGTCTTTTATCAAAGCTGTAAAGTGAGGGCTGTAATACTGTTCTACGTTAACTAGAAGTTGGATGTTACGGATTGTTTTCTGATGGGATTTATGCATGGGTGTATATAGGGTTTATTTTTATATTTATCATAGGGTTTCATTTTTTACATAATTGGCATGTTGAGTCATGTTTCTTAAGATTCTCTTGAAAAATGTTCATTTGAGAAGCTGCAGAAATGTGCGGATATTTATTTCTCAATTAGTGTGACAGCAGCAAGGTGACAATTTTTATGTTGATTATTTGTAAGCAGAACTACTTTAGTTAGAAATTTTTGCTATTGATTAACAAACTACTTTGAAGTTTTTCAGGAATATTTCATTCCAAGGTCTGGTTTATTTATTACTTGTCCAGTGGTTTATTTGTTATTTGTCCAGTCGTTTGTTTCTGTGGTGGTTTGATTGGGGTTTTTTTTGTTTGGTTGGTTTTGGTTTTTTTTAAAGAATTGTAGAGTGTGACTGGAATGGCTAGCTTTGCATGAGGTTTAATCAAATTAATTTGAAGGTGATCGCATAATAATGAAAGACGGCTAGTACTGAGGATGGAATCAATTAAATACATTGGGGGGGGGGCGGCGCGAAAGTAAGATTTTCCTTGCCTACAGACAACAAATAAACTTCACAAATCCTGTGGTCCTTTCAGTCTTCTTGACAGCAAAGCAGCTCAGTAAATGGAAAATGTAAGTGGGATGAAGAGAAAATATAAAAAGTTTATTTACTTTTAAAGAGATATTACCAAAACTTTACCTTGGGTTTTTATGAATGGACTGCTAACAACCAAACAGGAGCAACTAACTGCATTCATGCTGAGAGGCAGTTGTACGACTCACCACTACCTTTGGCCTAGATTGAAATAATTGTGAAAAAATGGTCATAGTAGAATGTAGCATTTATATCCAATGAATAAGAAAAGATCTGGAAGTATTAATGTAGTGGGAGAAGGACTTCTTAATTTAATGGTAGGGGCAGGTGTTAGTTTCAGTGTTTTAACAAGCTGTCCTGCTATTTTTTTTAAAATTTGTTTCTTGCCCTTAGGGCATATATGGCTTCTTCCTGCCCAACTTCAGGTATCTTATGCTTCTTTCAGTGATAGAAGAGCTTCTCTGCGTATGGTCATCGGTACAGTGGGTACCATAAACATTGAACTGGTGCATTAATAAAAGATCCACTACAGAACAGAGGAACCTATATAACACCTTGCCATAGCCTTCCATAGTTATGCTGGTTCTGACATGACCTTCTGGTTTGGAGAGCAGTATGAAAGTTGGTCCTGTTTTCATGTAGGAGGCATATAGAATGGTGTTTTTTCTAGTGACAGTAAATTAATCCATGTTAGAAGGAATTTCTTGAGCTCTTTCGAAGTAACAAGTTACCATCAGTGTGTGTTGCCTGTAAACTGCAAAGATCCTGTGAGTCACTGCCCTTTTTTCTTTTTCTCTTTTCTCCGTTACTCCGTTTCTTATTCAATTCCTTTTACTTCGTCTTCATTATAGCAATCCTGTTACACTGAAAATTGGGCGTTAAATTCTGAATTGCTTGATTTAAGAGCCTAAGGTCAATAAAGACTTAAAAAAAAAAAAAAAAAAAAAAGGTAGACTGTGTGTTAAAAGAAATGGAGAATGAAGATAATTGACCAAAAGTGTTACCGCTTGAAAATTGTACTTAATCTAGTCAGACTTGTTTCAGGAAAGGTTTACTGGAATATTGCTGAAAGGCCTGTGGAAGAACTTTAAATGTATAGATAAAATATTTTGCTTTAAAAAGAAGCAGTAAAGGTCAAGGTGATGTACTAAAATGATATAAAAGAAGTTTTAGAAGAGAGAAGGTTTCTTGGAGATCCTGAGAATTGTTGTAAAATAACTAATAATTTATTTTTAAAGAATATATGTTAAAAGTACTCATATAAGTGACATGCATCTACTAACATATAGTTGTTTTCATAAGAAATTAGTAAGACATAAAGAAGAGCTATACATGGACCTTATTAATTGGTCTGCAGTTGCGTTATCTGGTGAGAAAATGATAAAAATCTTGCATTAGAAAACATTAACTGTGAGTTGCTTGTGGCTGAATAATCGCTCACTGGATAAATTATGTTACCAGTAGTCCATTGAGAAAGGTCTAGAGAAGGCTGCATTTGAGACATTGGTTCTGGCTGCACTGGGCTCTTCTGTGAAACAGGAATGTTTAATTTTCAGTTTTATTTAGAGTTTTATCACCTGTTGAACACAATTTGGTGGATCAGATTTTGTTTGGTTGGTTAGGCCATTCAGCAGTGTATCTGTAAATTCAGTGATGCTGAACATGCCTGTCAGTAGACTCTGAGGTGTTTTAGACTATCATATTTATGATAAAACACATTATTTTACATGACTTTAACTGCAGCTTTAAAGTTGTAACAAAGACAGTGGAATGAGAAAGCATTAGAAGCCACTACTGGTTTTTTGGCTCTTGAAGGCTGTGTCATGGGGAGTCTTTATTGCTACTGACAAGAACTTGTAGAGATCTGTCCCAGAATCTCCCACAAAGTGTGGTTTGTTACTAATATCCCTGGTAAGATCCAGTCCATATTCTCTCAGTAAGGATTTAGGTCTGTGCCAGATGCGTGCTTTGTTTCTAGGTTCTCTGCATTGTAACTGGAAGGTCTTGGCTTTTTGAAACTTTTTGAAAGCACTGGAATGCTTAGTTTAGCAAACGTTTTTGTAACGCTTCTCTTGAGCCCTTACTGGTATTTGCCTTCCTCCAGAGTGTAAGAAGGCCCACTGTTTCATTTGTCTCTAATTTCAGACATGTGGCAGCCATCCTTGATGGCTCTGGGAAGTTGTGAAGATTATAGAGGCAGATGTTGTTACTTAACTTTTAAGGGTTTGATTCCTGGAATATCAAGCAGAAAAAGAGAAAAATCTGGTTGTGGTTCAGGCTTTTTTTAATGGGAGGCAATGCATCATACAACCTTAGACCAATAGAAATCAGGAAGGTAAAATAAGAGATCTGGCTAATTAGAAGACTAGATTGCCGGACTTCAGAGGCTATGTAATAAAGACAGTGTAAAGCTCAGTGTTGCAAAGTAGTAGATCTGTTCTAGCCTCTAAGTCAGAGAAATACTGAATTATTTTTAAGAGCAGTTTCACATCCTTTTATCTGTGGGATAAACACTTATATCCATTTGTAAGGATTAAACCATTCATGTACATATGGTGTAAGCCCAACTGAAAGAGAGACTTGCTGTTACAGGCTGCTGGATAAACCATATAAATCAAATAATATCTTGAGGTCATTCAGTATTATTCTGCACTTAGAAAATAGTATATCATAATGTCATCAACAATAGGGTTGAAATATTGTTGTTTGCTTCTGAAGCTAGTTCTTTTGAGTAACTTGTTGCAGTGGTACAATATCTTAGATTTGTTTTTAATGTGTGAACATGTAGTTGTATTTATTTCTTTGTAAAATAGTTTGAAATGAGCAGTCAGTCTAGTTATGCAGCTTGTAGCATTTCTAAGTGTGTTTGGCACGTGGGGAATTTTACTTTTGAGACTTTGTTCTCAAATTCCAACTTCAGTAAAGATACAGAGCGCTTCTTGGGACACCAGAAATGTAGTGGTTTAGTATCTCTGAATACCATAATGTCCTTGCTGTTTGTTTGGACTTTTTTGTCCAATATATTTGTTTTCTAGGAGGTTTTTAGTGTGGTAGTCTATGCTGAGCTCTGTCCATATGACTTCGGTTAACTCCAGTTCTGTGACAGTCTGTCTTTTACTTAAGATGGGACCCGTACCATTTCCTAGGAGGTGTTTCTATTTTCCTTTGGCCCCGAAGAGAGTAAAGCTTCATATTCTTATACTGCATTGTCCTTTACCAGACTAAAGAGCATCAGATGCAGTTCTGGTTTTGGTTTTGGTTGGTGTTTTTTGTGGTTTGTTTTTTTTCAAATGTTCCATATGATAATAGGCTTGTTAACTTTGGTCTTTTCCTGTTGAAAGGAGAATCTCTCATAAAAGGTAGCTCTGGCACAGTGAAGAAGCAGCACTGTACATATAGAGAGCTTGTCAAAACATCTTGACTTCTTCTTTTAAAATGAGGAAATAAATTAATGATGGGAAAGTGTTAAAAGTGGGGGGAAGAGGTGAATTAGTCAAGCTAAATAATGCAGCTTGGTTAAACAATAACTGCAGTATAACCATCAAAGAAGATTTCCAAACGTACTGTGGAGGGTAACTTAATGAACTCAGTAGTTAAGATCCCCATCTGATGCAGTTGTAGCATACAGAGGAGAACAAATTCCCTTTGTCAAGGAGAAATGACCATGAAGATCTCTTCTTTTGCTAGTTTATTTATTGGAGGCTCATTGCTACCTATCCTGCCTGTCTCTGAGGTTATTCTAACAGGCTTCTAATTATGAAATAGAAATTCTTATTCCTTGAAAAAGAAAAAAATCTACACTTGTTTTTCATTACTTCTGAGTTATAAATCCTTGGGTGGACATCCTCGTGTCCTCATGAAGGTTGGAAAAGGGTATTTCCTTTTTATTCTTCTGTTTGGCTGTATAAGCATCATTTATAAGAAAAAGAAACTAGAAAGCAATGGAGCAGTGAAGAATATAAATAAATTATTTTCATGTCCATATCATAATCATTTTCCTAAGAGAGGTTATATGTTTTTAATCACTCAGACTAAGTACATTGTACTAGTTGTATGTTACGATATAATGAACCACGATTAAAGACAAAAAGGCTGAGCTTACAGTATGAATAAGAATGATTGCTTTCTTAACGCTAGCTGGAACATTACTAGCTGGCATCTTTTTTGCATAAGGATTTTGATACAGGAATCACTGTCACATTTGATGGATTCTTCTCAGTTTTTATATTATTTTCAATTATTGAATGCCTTGGGTTTTATTAAATACAGCTGTTTGGGATTTTGTAATTGTTAATATTTTATCCATTGCATTTGGCCTTTTATCAGGGGGAGTGCTCTTACACCCTTCAAGAACAATGGCATTTTGAGTGATTCTTCTTCTGTTACTGAGATTTTCTTTTTTCACAGCCTTGTCAAAACTTGTTATATGATATCATTATTGATTGAATAACTTTCTGGTAGTCACATGGTTAGGTTTCACTGCATAAAAGAATTAAAATAATGAAAATTACCCTCATTCCTCCTGCTTTTTGTTAAATATGGAAATAGTACCAGCTAGACTGACAAGAATCCCAGTTTTCTTTTTCTTTTGGTGGGGTGAGAGGAGAAGGAATTGAATATTTTGTGTGTACCTTATTTGTATATTGTGTAATTACTTGTGTAATTGCCTAGGATACACTGATTTTGTCTGTAACTTTCATTTCCATTACTTTAAATTGGAAACCCCTAGTAGCTGAAAGCATACAAAAAATTCCCTTTAGCTTTACAATCTTTCTATCAGAAATCTTATTGTTGAGACCGAAGTGCAGCCAGTGGCATAAACCTCTGTCTCCTATCTGCAGTGAAAATCTAAGCTGTAGTTCCTGCAATTGTACATTCAGGTTATGTGGGTCTGTTGTGTCCATGTCATTGCAAGTTCTCCAAGCCCAATGTAATGGCAGTCACTGTGAAACTGCAATCACAAGCCATCTTTTGCACCATTCCCATAGAACTTCAGTACATTGCTGTTTGAACAGTCCAGGTAGGGTGAATATTACCTTTGAAGAGGCAAAACTAAAACAGCACTCCTTTGAATTAATCTTTTCCCCTACATATTCTTGGAGTGCCATATTTTTAGACTGTCAGCAATTCTTGAGATTCTAAATAGGTACAGAAATGCAAAATCAGCCTTTGTTCACTCCTTGGAGAGACCAGCTCTATATCCTAACTGCTGATAGACTCTGGCCAGATACAAAAAAGCACTTGGATGCATAAAAGGTAATCAATTGGCATTTTAATACTCGATTCAAATGAAGCAATAAATAAAAATCCATCTTAGCCACTCGTATGTGAGAGTGTTGGTCACCTCAGTATTGGCTACTGTGTTCATCCAGGGCTGCAAACAGCTGGGGGTGGGGGTGGGGGTGGGGTTGATATGTACCTTGGGGAGACCTCGGTGAAAAATATGTTCACAAGGCCATGTTCATTCAAGAAAAGAAAAAAAAAATAATCGTACCTTCTCTGTAATTACTTGTCCAGGAAGCAAGAGATTTGGATTTAGTAGCCTTGCCACATAGGAGCTATTCTCTCATCTTCCACCTCCTAGGAGAGGAAAATATCCTAACCACCAGGCATACCATAACCTAGGCTAAAACAGAGAGTAATACTGGGACCAAGAGATGGACTGTGATAGGGTCTGAAAAATGTGCAGCTGTTGCTTAGAGCAACAGCAAATGTAACGTGTCTTCACCCTGCAGGTTGCCGAGATCTTGCAAGGCTGGAAGGAGTTTGTTGTGTTTTCTTTTCTTAGTCTAGCTTGTGAATCAAAAGTGGAGCTGCGTTCAGACCTGCTGACCTGCCAGCTTAGAAATAAGTAGCAGAATATTTGATAGAGTTGGCTTTTTTAATGTTTTCTACTATCATCCCACTACTTAAACTGCTTCATCTTTGTTGTTACTAATTCATCATTAGTGACAGACCTAAAACAGCGAAGTTCAGATGTAGAAATAGATATGATATAGGGAGAGTTAGAAGGTCAATGAGTAGTGTAAGTAGGAAGCTGACAACATTCCATAGATAAATTTTGCACTTCAAAAATTCATCCTAGATTGATGTGTCAATTGAAAATTTCTTCATTCAAAAGGTGCTTTGAATGAGAAAGCAGCAATATTTTGGCAGCGTTGAATCTTAAAGGATTGGGCATTGGGGAGTAGTGAGTATTTAACAGAAGAAAACGTATTAAGTCGTGCCTTTACAGTGCCTTGACTGTGCTGTAATTTTACAATGCTGATCTTAAATAAATCAATATAGGAAGTAGATTGAAAGAGTAATGACACTAGGCTTTTCAGTGCACTGGAAATGTATTGTTCTAGTTTATACATAATTTCTGTCATTGTAAATTAGCTTATCTCTTTTGCATAGTGTATTCATTGATAGTATTTGATTAGTGAACCCTTTTGCATTTTTTTTTTACTTCATATAAATTGTGATAATTTACATGAATGTGGATGCAGTATGTACTTGAACTGGGTGTTGTTGTCATGGCATTGATGAGAGATACATATTACTTGTAATTTCTTTCAGTCAAGATTCTAATAAAGATGTAGTTTTAAATAGTAACCAATAAGGATTTCTTTTAAGGAGTGTCCATTAATAGAACTCAGCTGCTGAAGGTTGGCTGTAGCATTAGGCTTAAGTTTAATCTCCTACATGCTATAATTTACAGGGCTGTGTTTAGTGTATCATTCTTCCAGCTGCTTCACTGGTGGAGGGATGGGGGTTGTGATAGTGGGGAAGAAGTGAAAGGTATAGTGAAAATTTTCCATCATAACATGTAAAAATCTGGCAAAATTAAAAACAGTAGTATTTGGCTTGAGGTTTTCCATAGCTTGTCTTACTTGATCTGAATAAGGTGGATGTCTTCCATCTTAGAGAAGGAATGTTTTTAAAAATAATTTTTGAAAAAGACTTTGTGGTCCTGTTCCTAGATAAAGTTCAAAACAGAATTAAGAGCTTTTTGAATTCATTTTTTGGAATTGTTTTGGTGAGTAAAAGATAAGTAAGAACAAATCCTTTTTTATATCAAATTGTCATGCACTGTAAAGAAAAGAAATTTGAAGTGGAATCTGAATTTGCCAAAGGCCCAAATAAGAAGTAATTGTTTCTTCACTGTATTGAAAAGTATGGAAGTGTTAAGAGCAAGTCTCTTCTCTCTGTTATCTTTGTTTATCCTGTGTGTGATCAGGCAAGGAAGATGTGATGGGGTTTTTGAGGGTGGGGTGTAGGGTTTTTTGTGCAGTGTTTCACTCTGCATGTGTTACAGAAGGTAATTAACATTTAGATTAGTCACTACTGAAGATTATATGTTCCACTTCAAGTCTGTAGACGTCTTGTCTGCATATAGCCCTGCCCATTGACCATGACTTTTGGTAGTTGTCTAAACATTTTGGGTTGTTTATTTTCTGACTGTTGCAATTCCTACTATGTTACTACGTAGCAATTTCTTGCAAAGTGTATTACAAGTTTAGGAACTTCTTACTCTCCTTGTACTAAAATTTTTACGATAAACTGGCTTATAAAGTCGATTCTTGTCCCATTGACTATTGGCTTTTCCCAAAGGGAGCAGCAGCATTTTTTGGGTAGTGTCTTCTCTAGCAGCTGAATGTCTTCTCTTTTTTGAAGACTGCGAATGGCAGTTCACTATTTTCCAGAAGTACTGGTTCTGATAGTCTAAAAAACTGCTTTCCAACGATGTTTCTGTTGCTTTTCTAACATCTGCAGGCCACTTGGGGTGCAGTGGGGAAGACAAAAGTCCCTGGACATACAGGAAGATGATAGGATAGTCATGTGTCCTTTTTCACAGAGGTGCGATGGAGACCAACTGAAGTAAATACCGAGCTGTAGTTCAAGAGCTTTATGTTTTTTTCAGGTTGGAAGTAGTTACATTAAATGCCTTTCATGGAAACCTGATTTTTTTTATTTGGTATTTTAAAAAACCTGTATATTTTAGTAGAGGGGAATCTCAACTGTGATAAACTAGCTAGTAGCTAGTACATAGCTAGTACAAGGCTGGCAAATCTACTTTAGATACTTTTCCACAATTTTAAGTAATAATACTTATCCCAGATTTTGTATACCTTCTTAATTTTTAAAATATTTCTTCTTCTTTATTTTACTGTAATTTTTTTCCTCTAGTATGTAAGCATGTTTGTTACAGTTCCATGTTTAGAATCTAGTGAGTTCTGTTTATTTCATTGTAATAGCAGTACACAACCTAGTACCTGACTAGTGCCAAATCTATTCAAAACATTTTATTTGCATGCATAAAATACTGTACTTTAAATTCTCATCATTTCAAATACAGCTGAAGCTCTGTGTGTTTTCCATTTCACAGTCCTGTAGTGATTCATATAATTACCTTAATAGCTTATTGCTATTCTATTTAACTGGTGATATTAATGTAATAATTGTCACATTGAATTCTAAAATATTGAATTAGGCCTTGTTCTAAAATATATTTTATTATTACAGATAGGTTAGATACACTGTAGGCTTCTGTTTTCAAAATAAAATTTTTGCATTCATCTAGATAGGTTAAGGAAACTATATTTTACAAGATGTAATGAAAGAACTGTTTAAAATATTAGGCAGATGATAATGGACAACTTGCTCACCTCACTGTATGTATATTTTGATTACAATTCAATTTCAAATACTTGATTTAGCTTCCTGCACCAAACCCTACCTATTCTTAAGATGCCTAAATAAAATTCAGGAAACCTGCCTCATTAGCTATTTATGTTTGTGAGACTAGTAATGCTGTTATTTCCCAGAACACTAATCAAAAGGAAATGTTCCTGGTTAACATTTTTCCCCCCCTTTTTTGGACAGGCTTCTTGTTTCTGCGAAATAATCTTTTATCATGCCTAGCATCTGCTCTGCAACTAGTGAGGTATAACTAATACCATACTTACATAAAATACCAAGCATTGCATATGAGAAATGTGTTTAAGGCAAGCATTAATGTATCATTTGATAAGCCTGCTTTCAATTTGTTCCCTGTGTTGTATAAGGTATTCGTTTCATAAGTGTATCATCAATGTTGTGCTTTCCTAATTATGTAACTGGAGGATTTTAATTATTTTTTTTTAAATGCAGTTTCAGGTTTGAGATCGGTGATTGAATAATTGTTTCATTTTTTTAATTCCATTTGTTAGAAGAAAGATTGGCAGGGAGGAGTCCCATTTTTGGACTGCTTTTACCTCAAAATACTGAAGCAGGAATACATCTGTGCAAGCTGAAACACGGGCTAGCGGTTGGTCAACAATACTTAAAAGGTCTACATTGATTATAGGTGTTTCAGGTTGCTTTAGTGTGTGTTTGATGGTGATCGGATTGCATGAACTGTGCAGACCAATGCATCCTCATGTGTACTTTAAGCTTTCTCAAACTTGCGGTAGTATTATGTATGTCCAAATGAGTCTCAAGACAAGTGTTTCTCAATTCTGTGACTATAGGTAGATGAAAATTGTAAGGTATGAGTAAAAATAATGCTTTTGAATTTGACTAGGACAACAAAGGATTAGTTTGCTGTTTAAATAATTTTTTTTTTGTCACTGTCTAATGCCAGATGCATTTAGTGGGAATGCTGAACTGAGCAGTAAAGCTTTCCAGCATTTCTGCATGGGCAGGAAAGGCATAGTCAGGACCAGACAGTTGAGGCTGTGGAGAAGAGCACAGTGCAGAACCATGTGTTTAGTAAGATGAGTATAGAAATGGTACAGCAAAAAATTTAACCTTGAAAAGTCTGGTGTTTGTCATTGTTGACCCAGTGGTTTTTTTGAACTTAATGGAAACTTGAGAGCTGTGGGGTCCTGTGGAAAGGAGTCTCAAAACTTAGCTATATGCTGTGTGACAAAATACCTCTTTTTTTTTTTTTTTTAATTTGTTCTTGAACCAGCAACAATCAATCATTTCCTGTCCACCTTCATAATAAATATGCATCATAACCCTCCTCTGTCGTCACGCATCCAGTTTGACAAGTTCAAATCTGTGTAATTGTCACTCTTGTAGACACTCTCCATGTCTTTGCTATGTATTTTTGTCTCTTGCTTAACTCTTCTAAACAATTTTTAAAAGGAGGGAAGCAGTGGTATGATATGCTATATTCTTTGCCTAACATTTGGTTTGCCTTTGTGACCACTAGAGATCATTGAGATGATAATTTTATAGAACTGTTACAAGACCAATGTCTCATTACTGTGTAAGAATAATTCAGAGACCATCATTTTGTATGTGAAGTCAAGATTGTTTCCTTCTTTCATGTCTGTCACTTTACATTTCTGTACATTGAATTTCATTTACTATTTTGTTACGCTGTTCAGTAATGTTAGGTCTCTTTGCAATCTGTTGATTTTCATCTTTAGTACTCTGGAGTAATTATATACCAAAGATCTTGTTCTCTCACCAACCACTTTCTCTTTTGGATCACTTCTGAATATGTTGAATAGTTCAGGCCCTAATGCAGGCTCTTGCTGCATGCCACTGCTGAAAAATCTCTTTGAGGACTGTTTTTGTCCTCTTTTCCTTGCCCTTTAAGTAGTTTCTTAGCCTTCAGGTGGGGGTTGCAACCCTCCTTCCTGTCTCACAGCAGTTATCTTTCACTTGGAAATTTAAGTAGACTGTGTCAGTTGGATTTTCCCTTGTCCCTTGTCCACATACCCCTTTATGCTTTCCAGGGTGTTTGTGACTCATAAGCCTTCCACAAAACTACACTGACTTTCCCCCGATACATCGTACATATCTATATGTACACTAACTTGGTTCCTTCTTATAGCTTCTACCCCTCTGGCTTGGATACACTGCAAACTTGCTACTCTTTCTTTGTGCTCCTGCATATGTCAATGTTGCCTTCTGATCTTTAGGTTCAAGGTGGTTTTCAGTGAGAGGCTTTGCTTTCTTTTTAACAGCTCAGTAACTGCATCTGTGGCTTCTGGGGAGCTCCTGTATGAATACAGATGGTCTGGCTCTGGCAAACCACTTTGCAGCCTCCTCTGCCACTGTTCAGTTGGAGACAGGATCTCCAAGTCCTTTGGAGCTTCTGGACCATGAAGGTCACTTTTGTCAGGACTAGAAAAGTAACAAAGCTTTATTTACGCATATGTGTCTGTGTGCATGTGCATTTCTGTATGTATACGTACATATTGGCTGATCAGTCCATTGCACCCTGAATGCAATCGTAGCCTTAATTCTAGAACAACTGCTAGGGAGTGTTCATTGCCATTTCCTGGGTAGATGCATTTGGAAAATATGAGTGGTCTTTTTTTTCTGTATCTTGCTGAAGAAGACGACACACAGGTTTTTCATGTTAAAGAAATGGCTTTAGTGTAACAAATTTTTCTCTCATTTTCTTATGAAAATAAATTTCATGCCTCTAGGGGTGAAATGTTGCACTTGGCCTGAGGTAAAAATCTTTCTTTTAGGAGACTGAAGAAAAACCCAGAAGATATTTAAGTCTAGGTCTGTAAAATGATTTCTGATCCTTTAGCCACTAGTGTGGAGATTAGAACAGTTAATGTGCAATGTGGGACATGCTCTTTAACCTTTTTTTATCTAATCTGAGGGGAGTTGAATCAAGAGCACCTTAAGCAGGCTACCAGTGTTGATGGGTGTTTGTAGTCACCCACATGGACTGTGTGGTTCTTTCCATTAATAAATGCTAATGGGAACTGGGGTGTCTCATCTGAATAGGGAGGGGTGGAACAGCTGCTCTTGCAAGGCTTTGCCTGCTTCTCCAGTATGTTTTATACGGAAAAAAATGGAAAGGATTGAGAGAGGCCCAGAATTACTTGCAGGCTGAGGGACTTGGTGCTTCTGCTACTGGAAGACACGAGTTCAAGTCCACACTGACTGCTTCTCTCCTTTGCATGTTTATATTTTGCATAAAATAACTAAATAGCTGTTGCACAGACTAAGAGAGAGTGTATCCCTAACTTTGACAAGTCAAATGTTCACTTGGGATCCAATCTGTGGTTCAGGAAACGTATTTATAAAAGGTAGAAATAATTTCATTGGGAGGGAGGGAGGGAGAGCAATCACCCTCAGCACCCTTTGTAATACTTTGTCCTCATGGTCAAAGCTGTCTTCTGCAGAGGGAAAGGTTTGGGTTCAGATTGATTACAGAAAGGTGAGTGCTTTAATCAGGGAAGTAGTCATTTAACTGGGGTTTACCACCTTTCTTTTGTTTAGAGACTTAACATTTAAACGGCTTTTTAATAAAAAAATATTTAGAAATACATAGTATTTTATCAGTCAGAATTTTAAAAACAAATCCACTCTCTGAACCAAGCCAAAGTAGCTGGTCATAAAAAAGAAGTAAAGCCAGCCACAGAATTGCCAGAGAATTGTAAATTGATATTTCGGGGGAAAAAGAGCCATAGTAATACCAGCTCCTCTGTTTGTTGGATCAGTTATAACTACTGATGTGTCCTGAATATAAAATAATTTTGAGGACAGTCATGATGCTCAGACAGAAGTTCCCAGCAGTAGGCTGGTTGACAAAGCCTGAGCGTTCCCTTATGGTTTGTCTTTCTCATTGCTGCACAGCTCATGTCCAGTATGTCTGGTGGCTGTGGAGAGCTATGGACTATACATGCACTGAGTTAAATATTCACTGACATATGACATGATAATACCCCAGATGCCCTGTAACATTTTCCCTGTTGAGGTCAAGGTTTTTTCCTTGCAAAGAGGTTGCGGGGGTGGGGGGGAAGGGTGGTGCTGGTGGTGCTGGTGGTGCTGGGGATGCGGACCCAAACCAAAAAGCCCAACCCTTTATATTTTCCCCCAAGAGCAGAAGAAGGATGTGCACAAGGATGTTACACACAACCCCAGTGCTACAGTTCGTATTTCCTAGCTTGGAGTCCTGGGAGTCATGAAAACTTCATCTAGTGTCTGTTTATCAGACTTGGGAAGAACTGGAATATTCTGGGTTTTTTTCTCTTCCATGGCGCAGATCCCTACTGTTCCATAAGCCTTATCAGGCAGACTGGGAATCAATCAGATCAAAATTAGCCTCTCTTTCTATTTGAAAAGGGGCAAGAATGAAAGGTCAGTGGCAGTGTTGCAGTGAGGGACATGCTTTGCAAGGTTTGGGGGTTATTTAAGGGAACTAGGAAGAGAGGCAGGTTGGAATATTTTCATATCCAGTCTGTGCTGTGTTCACCACTTTCATTCTGTTTTTATAAACTAGAGAAACAAAACCACAAATACTGGACTACCATGTCTCACAGGCATTAGTAGTTTTGAGATCACTATGATGCCTATTAGTCATTCCCCCATTTTGGGGTTCTTGGAAACAGCTGAAAAGATTTTTATCTTACAGTCAGTATGGGTCAAATGAAGATCCTGCCTGTGGATGCTCTGAGGTCGTTTCTTTTCAACACTTTGTGCCAGTTTTATCCACATGCTTCCCTGCCTTCCCATTGCGATTCTCTCTTAGCACTTGCAGCAAATGGTTGTAGAGAGGCATAAAGGAACAAATCTGAATTGTTGCTTTTGCCCGAATTTGAGGATGCCCAGTCATTTTGAACCTGTGAGTAGCCTGTTTGTTCTTTGCGTGATGAAAAGTCAAAATATAAAGGCAGATTTGGAAATGCAAGCAGGAAAAGGTGGAGTGCCTTTCTGACTTGCGTTTCTGAGATCTGTGTCAGTGAAACCTGGCAAAGTCGGCTTCGGTCTCTTCTGCTTTGCTTGCATCCGCAGAGAAGGATTCAAGTTACTCAGTAGCCCCTGTGCTAGGACAAGTTTATTTCCAGTTGCTTATCATGTGATGCAGTTATATGAAGGAATTACAAAGTTGTTGCCAGCATTTGCACCAGAAGTACTGTTTAAGCAGGCAACTTAAATTTGGTTTTATTTTTTAACACACACATATGGATGTGACAATTCTAGCTAGACAGTATCACTGAGATGAAGCAAAGATCAAATAAATGATACATGGAGCTTCAAGCATCATGGTTTCAAGGGAGCTATAGAAACAAATACATTCCACTGAACACTTACATTCAGCTGTCTCAGTGCGAGATTTTATTTTAACCATTAATTATTCATTGATTTTTTTTTGTTCCATAGTTCCATTTTATAAAACAAAAATTTTCAGGTTTTACGCTGTTTTCATTTAAAGTCATTTTAGTAGAATTGCCTTGTGTCTTGATTTTGTTTATTTTAAATTTGACATTTAATGTAGGGTTGGGTTGGTTGGGGTTTTTTTGGTTTGGGTTTGGGGTTTTTTTCCCCAAAACATAGACACAACAGAAAAAAGAGAAAACAATGTAATTATTTTCTTTAATGCTTAAGTAAGGTTAGAATATCTGTTGGAAAGTCCTGATTAATGGCAAGACGACATACGTATGCCAGCTGACTCTCTATAGTCAGAGTTGCATAATATCAACTGTTAAGCAAGTGAAACAGGTGATGCTTTTATGTGTTTATGATCTAACAAAAGTAATCTCTGCTGCTGCAGCATATCACACCTTTACTTTGCAGCTTTCCCTTCTTTAGCTTTGGTAAATACAACCTGTACTCCACTCAGATCTACCCAAACAGGATTTTGAGGGGTCCACTAGTACTTTAATTTTTTGAAACCTCTTTTATGAGAAAATCTTCTTGAAAAGGTATTACAGCCTTCTTAGTTTCAATTAACATAATCATCTGAAACTTCTGTGTGTGTCTGTGTAAGAGTCAGCTAACTGAAGATCTGACCTGGGCATTTAATGTCTGTGGAGGACATTAATGTATAAAGTGTGGCTTAACTCAGCTTTGTAAAGCATGCCTTTGGAGTTACACTGGATGCCAAGGTAGCATTTTCTTTATGGTCTTTTTGTGTTCTTATGTGGCTGTATAGTATCTGCTTAAAAAATGTAAGTTAATGTTAATTTATAAAGTGTAAGTTATAAGCTATTTCATCACAAGTAATCTTACTGGGCAGTCCAGACAACAAAAATCTGAAGGTGCTCATTCAAATAAGTCTTCTATCTCTTCTAAAACTGGATGTAATACTAATATGGTATTCTTTTTTTGATACACGTGTCTGTGAAGCTTATAGAATTGATGTTTGTTTTACTGCCAGTACAAAAAATATTAAGTAAGCATGGGGAGTTGTGACACAGGAAGGGGTCAGACCCTTGCTTCATTCAAAGAGGAAGCTGCTTGCTCCTCAGTGTTTGTGTTGCAAATCATGCTGGGCATTTAAAGACACTGTTTCACTCTGCTTCCCCCTGCCCCAAACTAGGATTCTTTTTGTTAGTGCAATTCACATAAGATGTTTACACATTTACACCGGGTGGGACAGCATCACTATTGACCTAAGCTGGCTTTACCAGTTAAGCTTTGCCATCCTCATTTTTCTGATATGCTTCACTTTACAGCTCAGCTTCAGCTGAACCACACGGATCAGTCCCAATTGTTTTTTAAAATGTTCCATTTAATGGTTAGTTTGGGGGAGGTCAGTTTGTTCTTAAATAATTCAACCCTCCAAGTTGAAGGGGGACCACAGATATAGCACAAGCATGTTACATTGCACAGGTATAGCTGGCTTCTTTGAGATCCACTTGGTTAGCAAGATGTATACTGGTGGTCTTTGGGAGAAATGGTTTTGGGGCTCTGAGTCTGCAAAATTTCTGCCAAGAACTTCCAGTAAGTTTTCTAAGATTTAATGAAGTTGTGTGGCCATACTGCTGAGCTAGTGACGTTCTTTGCACACTCAGGTGTGGTCACCGTGATGTTAGCTGATGCTACTTTTTGTAGGTAGCTGATGCTACCTTAGAGACTGCGGATGAGTGCATTAAGTGTCTGATTCGAGTCACCTAAAGATACTTACATTGTCTATTTTTGTTGATTAAAAAATAAAGTATACCTATTTGCAAAAACTAAACTCTGCTTTTTTAACTAAGAACAAGAAGTTTAATTAGATCATTCAGAAATATGCATAAAAAGTGTTGCTGGGTGAAGCTGTAGTAATTAATAATTTGTGTAAATTGAAGAGTGGCAGCTATGCTGAGTATTGTATAGGAAGCTGTGCTGTGGCCTAAAATAACTTTTGTCTGTTGATTTCTCTGTGAAAGGGATGAATGCTGAAATTTTGGGAATCAGTATTATTACAAAAAGTAAGATTTTACCATGTGGGCTTTGCACACACTATCGTGGTACAGCATGGAGACCTAGGTTTACCTGTCTTTAGGTGAAGACAGTATAGACATCTATATGTGAGGTAGTCATTCAATATTAGCTTTATGTAAGTGAAAGCAAAGGGAATTTTCATATAATTACACTGACATTTAGCAGCTTATTTTAATTACACAAAAAAATACTACAGGAGGAAAAGCTGAGCAAGTTATTTTATTGCCTTGTATTTTCACCACGATATAAGAGTATCTGCTTTACCTTCCCTGCATGCATTCCTTGGTATGCAGCGCTTCCCCCATACTGTGGGACTCAGCTGGGTGAGCAGTGCCTCTCCCCATTAGTCATTGTTGCCTTCCCTAGCACGGTGTGCATGAAAGTAATTCTTTAAAGCAGTTGCTCATAGTTCATTTTTTAAAGATTATTTCATAATATATCATTGCAGTAGTATCTTCTTGGAAGCATGGACCAAATCTTGGTCACTAAGCACAAGCAGGTTTATGTGGAATAAAAAGATACATTGCAAATAAATCACTACTTATTTCCTTTAGTTTCAAAACTGTTTGACTTTTGCCATTCAAACACATCTTCCATTCACGTGTTTGGGAAGCCTTTGAAAGCATATGAATGGTAATTTTCCCAGTTTTTCTGAAACTTAAGTAGTTCCAATAGTGTCTGCAGCTGGCTGCCTAATAAAAATAACTTGCATTCCTAGAAACATTAGATTGTATTGATGTCAAAAATGACTAAACAATTTTAAAATGTAACCCATACTGTTACATTAAAATATGTTTTGTCTTAGTTTATATTAATCTAAAGTAAAAGATTAACTGCAGTGATGTTTAGTTGTGTTTTTATTAATGTGGAGTAGCCACTTACAGAAAAGTTCTCATATTGTAGCAGTTTCCTTTTTTAGCTTTGATTGCAATCCATCTATTCTTACATTATCAAAAGGCTTCCTGATGTTTGTTGCTTGAATTGATCTCCCTTTCCTTAATGTGTGGAATATTCATATAGTGTTGCAAGAAATGCAATAACCACTTTGCTTGTGGTACAAATGAACATTGAGATCTTCACGCCTAGCAGTCCTACGCTGTCTTTCGTGCTGGTTTTTCTTTTGACCAGTAACCTAGTTTTATTTATTCCATGCTGACTTACTGGTTTTAGTATAGTGAAACTTTGTTTTGATGTAGAACTTAGTTTTAACGTAGTGAGATTTATTTTTTTAAACTCTCAATTTAACTAAAAAAGTGTTTTTTAATTAATTGAGAGAAGATAAACAGTGCAACTTGTATTTCCAATTCATCTTTTATTTGAAAACTTTGGGGCAAATTAAAAATACAAAGTGTTTTTATTATAAAGTTTAAGTTCTAGAGAATTTTCAGTGGCAGGATTAGATTTTTTTTGTAATGAAATGTATTGGTCTCACAAGTAAGGTACTAACATTATGATAGCATCGAGTCCCAAGTCTAGCAAGGTGCACTGAGTGTAGAAGTGTTATAACAAATTCCCTGTGCCTCTGTATTACTTCTCTAATAGTCTTTTCTTAGATATGTAAAAGTCACTGATGGAGTAGGTCTGCATGTCCAGTAGGCTCATCAGCTCTAAGTTATTCTAGTGTTTTGTTTTTGAAAATGAAGCACACTGTTTCTTGGTGATACACAACGAATGGAGAGTTTTTCTCCTTTTGTATCCAGTTCTTTACATTTCACAAAATATTACTGTATGAATAGTTACTTAATCTTGCCGCATTTGTCATGTCCTCTCCACTGTATGAAGGCCATAACTGAAGGCAGCTAGCTAAGACCAGCCAGTGTGGTGCAAGTAAGTATCAGGCGATTGATGCCAGACTGTCAGCGCTTGCCATTGTTTCCCAAAATAACATTGCTGTAAAGAGGACAGCAGTCAGTGATGTTTTGTGGGAATAAACTGTTGAGTCTCAATGGTAAATGTTGATAGATTGGAAGAAGGCAGTACAGGTTGGAGGCTCAGCTGTGAGAGCAGCCCCAGGTCACAAGGTGCAGTGATGCCCTTCTCTTCTCCAGCAAGGATTGATCACCGAGTGACAGCAGCGGTCCTTGTAAAATAAGTAAGAACCTGCTTTGACAGCAGCAAAACCTTCAGCAGCTTTACAATGTTATTATCTCTCCAGGATGTTTTCTCTGTTGTGTCATCAATGCCCTTTTTACAGCTCTGTTGGCTATCACTGTGCCAGGTTGTTGCTCATTGGGCATCTCATGGGCACCTGAATTAATCTAATGGCATCCTGCTGCAGAGGAGGCAGAGCCCACTCCTCTCATCTCACCCTTCCTACGCAGTCTTGGGGTCCTCTTCCTGACCTGCAGTGCTACCACTGCTCATCTTGCCCTGTAGTGACGCTATTCAACTTGCTATTGAATAACAGGAGAAAGCTATTTACTTTAATTTTTTTTTTGTTATGCACCTTTTTCCCCTTTCTTTGGTTAGTTTTCAGCTGATTTAGCAAGCTAAGCTCACCCAGCAGGGTGGCAGGTGAATGCTAGAGACAGTGCAAGGAAAAAGCAGGGAGAATGCATGGCTGAGTAGCACTTACAGAGGGAACAGCAGCAGCAATTAATTATTAAATCAGCTCTGCCTGTCTTATCTAAACTACAATCTTAAAAGCGTATCTTTTGAAAAGGACACCTGACCTTGAAGATGAAAGATTTACTGTTTGAATTAATCTTAAAGTGTTATTTTCCTGGGCTATGCCTGTTTGGATTTGAGGGGGTTTTTTTGGTAGTTGGTGTCTACAGACTGTTGATGTATCTAAGAATTGGTGGCTGTGTGCTATTTTTTCCCCCAAAAGGCATGCTCATCTCTAACAGGGATTCACAACCCTAAAGGGAGATGTGGTAGGGAGTAAATTTTAATGTGTGGAGTAACCCTGTTAATATTATAAAAAGACATAGGAAGTCCAGAAGGGCAACTCTAAAACTCCACATATGCTGACTGAATAGGATTAAAGCAAAAGTTGTAAATTATAGAAATGAGAATTAAATGAGGAAAAATGAGGAGGACTGCTGGACTGTGTAACCAGGACATTGCCTTCTGCAGCACTGAATTCAGGAGGGAGGAGCTAACAGATTGAATACAAGTTTGTGCAAAAACCTTATGAATTTTACTTATGGATTGCTTTTATTGTACATTATCTGAGCAAATGTATTTAATGAGACAAAGGCTGGGGATCAGAAGAAAAGAAGTAAGGACATTTTTATGTTTAAAACTTTTTAAATATATTTTGTAATCTTAAAAGTAAAATTTTATAATATCCATTATGTGGAAAAAAATTTCTGGAAGTCTGAGGTGGTACATGTAGTCACAGAGGAAATAATGGAAAAAAAAGCTTTGATTTGTGATTCAGGAATTAAAATGTCATAATAAAACCTGTATTCCTTCCATGCATGCAGGTGACTTTAAAATGTGTTTTCTGAGTGTACTTTTGTATGTACAGATAAATCCACTCTGGCCTATTTTTCGTAAGTCAATGTTGAGGTACATGTCAGCAAACAATTAAATACTGGTTTCATGGTTTAAATCAACTTCTGTGGAACTTGCAGTAGATTTTTGCAGTACTGTCAAACCATGCATGCCCACAGGACATGAAAATTAAATGAATTTAATTTAAATCTAAATCACTAAATCTAATGTGAGACTAAAAGACTAACTGAAATAAAACAATACTTAGTTGATATAAGTCATTAAGAGATAGCAACTAGGACCTAGGATTGTGGAATTTCATGGCAAAAATGTTAATATAGGGGTGCTTGTGAAGATGTATGCAGCATTGCACACATCAAGCAACAAATTTGCTCTTGTTTGCTGTTAAGTGGATAAAGGATATATTTGAGACCTTTTCCATGTAACACCTTAAGGAAGCAATATGTGTATGAGGACAGAAGTAATAAACTTAAGGAAACCACTACAATGTACAGCAGCATTGCTCCTGTAAGAAATACTATTTTTGCGTACTTTATTTGTGCATTCATTACCTCATTATGTATCATTTACCATGTAAACCTTCTTTAAAAATACCCAGAAGCTTTCAGAATAGAGCAGTGGAAAAAGTTGTATGATAGAAGTACTGAAGGATCTGTTGTCTCCATGAGCTTGCTTGAAGAATTGCAGGTTTAAGTGTTAAGAGAAGGAATGTTTGTTCCTTGTTGGATTAGTTTCATCGGCTGTCTTAGAAGCACGTAAACACAATGCTGCACTTGTGGTGGTACTGCTGAGCTCCATGGCACTGGTGAGGTGCCCAAGTGTTTGATATCATCATTTATAACCAGTTGAGAACAAGGACTGTTTTTTATGTGATTGTACGATATTAACTCTAGCTATGTTCTGAAAAGACAGTTTGATCACTTCTTGATAGTTCAACTTGCTTAGATAATTTAGGTTAGAAGTTTTACAGCAAGAAAACTTCAACTCAAAATGGAAACAAAATTTTGTTCTTAATTTTGTTGTTGCAATACTTTATTTTTAATAAGAGAAACTTATCTGTAAGGAACCCCTAGGGATCATGACCAAGAAAGAGAAATCCTAGATTTCTAGAAATCTAGAAATGCTAGATGTTAAATAAGCATTTTCTGAAAAGATGATGTTTTTCCTACGAAAGCAGATGGTAGCTTGTCTTTTCTTATGCTGTTACAGTATTTGAAGCTGTTTTTAAAATGTCACTTGTATGCGTATTGACATCTAAATGGGCAACACCACCTTGACCTGGATGAAGAATGAAAATGGAGAGAACTGTGTGTGTCATATATCTCTGTATGGGAAGGATGGGGCAAACCTCATGCAAGGACTGACTGCAATCAAGTGAAAGGGACTGGAGTAGCTAGCTGTTCCTTGCTTGAAATACAGGCAGATCGCAGATGCATGGAATGGACAAGTAGAAAAACAGGGAGTATCTCAGGGTATGGATACATCTCAGGCCTTCTAGGATTTCCTAGAAATAATAGTCTAATTTATGGATTTAGGAATGAGCTGTGCAGAACTAAGGCACTCCTCAGTTAAACTTCTGTTCATCATTTTTTTGTTTCCAAGAGGTTAAACAAGAAGCCAGAATGCCGTGGCCTTTCTGGAGCAGCTGCTGTGAAAATTCAAGACTGCTGAGGCATCAGTCTGATCTGTAGGGTAACCTAAGCATAACTGAGTATCTGTCAAGCAGCACTTATTAGTTCAGGCTTTGTACTTTCCCTCAGTACAACAACAGTTGTTTGATTTATTTATGAAGGTCTATGATGCTTTAAGAGTAGCAGGGATGTTTTATAGGCCACAAACACAACTTCATAGAGCGTGTTTCTGAAAGTGGATCAGATACTTGATCTGTTGGAGTTCTTGAGTCAGGATCCTCGGAAGTCATAGAAATCTGGGGCCCCTCTCCTGTTTTCTGCTAAATATGGTTTAGATAAAATATCTATTGGTACTTTTTACCAGCCATCTGCAGAGTTTTAAGAGACTGTTCTGAAATTATCTCTGCAGGCAAAACCAGTACAATTTTGGCTTTCTCCAGTACTCTGCCTTGCACTTGTCTTGACACCCCTCTTCTGTCCTTTGGTGCTCAAATAGCCATGGCACTCAAACATAAGAAACCTGATTTGGGGCTCAGAGTGAGTTTAATATACAATTACAGAAAAACCCGAAAGACTTCATACAGCTGTCACTCAGATATATGTACTGTTATTTTGTTTTTCTTTCGGGTTAATTTTTTTGCCTGAAGTCTGTTCTGTTGTTTTTGCTGGTGCTGAATTGCTGAAGCTGTAGCCTTGTTTCTAGGTGGGGAAAAAAACCCTGCATGTTGACCTACCTAGCAGTACGAGAAAACAAAATTAATTTTGGCACTATTTTAGGCCCACACAGCTTTAGCAAGAAACGTGTATACTCCCAACAGATTGGACTCTTGTTTCTGCATTTTAAAGTTTTAGTCCCAGAACGCATTCCAGACTAGGCAGTCTCCGTGTACTGGGTACTAAGAAATGTTCCCAGGTTAAAGTAGCTTAAATGTGCAAACTGTCTGATAGTGCCAGTGTCCATCAGGAAAGCACTTAATATTTAAATTAGGGACCTCCTATTGAAAATTCTGTGGGAATATTCTTCTGATGCACAGCACACAAAAGTTGCTATAAAGTGCTGCTGGCATATCACTTGTTTTTTTCAGTGCAGACAAACCCAGCTCCATCAGTCCAAAACTAACTACAGAAATTAGATGTTTTCTTTTCAAGATAGGATATCAGGGTGTTTTTAAGACTAACTCGGTGCTGACATCAGGTAAGTTAACGTCTATATCTAGGCATTGGTAAATAGGCAGTCTCCTTAATGTTTTTATGTAGTACTACTATTACCAGAGCCACATTTATAGCCTGAAAAAAGCAGGTTACAAAGGAATCACTCTTAGCTGCTCCTTATTTCTTAGTCACTTAATTAAACCCTGTGAGATGAGCAAAGAGAGTGATCCTTTACCAAAAAAATCCTTCCCACCTACCCCACCCCCCATATTACCTACAATGAATTGTACTTCTATTGGCTTGTTTTGTTCTCTGCCTTTTTACAGATTGTGGGTTCTGTAGCTAAAACTTCTGTATTAAGATTCTAGAGTAAGAAAATAATTAATTACTGTGCAATTTTTCTCTGTATGATTGAGTGCAGAACTTGTCTGTCATTAGCACAAATGCCTCTGTTAGCATCACATTGTATAAAGAAAACTACAAGAAGTTAATCTATAAGGTTCTATATAATCTATAAGTAACACATTCATCTGTGGTCATCTCAACTGTGAAGTCCTTTTCTATTTAAATAAGCATTCTGATACTGTTGATAAATTCCTCTTTTTTTAGATTGAAAATGAAAGCATTGGTTATCGCTTCCTGAAACATGTGGTTCAGGCAATCTATTGATGGATCACTTAAGATGCCTTATATTAAGATAGAGAAAACTGTCAATATCCTGATTGTACCTTAAACAAAAGCTAATGTTAGCCTTGCTTTTCAGAAGATGCATTTTTATTTTCAGATAGCAAAAGGATTATTTCGAATTTACTTCTGCTAGGTTGTTTGCATGGTTGCTACGCATACTACCCCCCCGCCCCCAATTCTGGTATGTTTTTTTGTTTCTGTGTAGAAGTTAACCCTTCTTTAACATTACCCTGTGTTATATTTTAAACATTCAGAACCACACAGTGACTTAATGGTCATTCAGGACCTGTGAGAATGACCTTTATCACACGCTCATGGGAGGCAGCAGTCACCACTCACTTTGCAGCAGCCTTGCAGTCCTGTGGATCCCCAGGACTATGTGTTACAGCATGCTCCACAGGCATGAACCTGAGATGTATCCTGACATCCTAGCCAGCTTTGTTGGAGCTTTTATGAGCATATATTTTTGCTGGATTTTTTTTCCCAGTCAGTTTTAAACTCTTTACTTAACTATTTGTCTTATTATTTATTTACATGTTGCTATTACTTAACTATTATTTCTGTACCTATTACTTGTTTCTCTTCTGCTTATTTCTCCTTTGATATTTTATTTTGTTTCATTATTCCTTTGCTTCAGTGATTGCCTCTTCTGTGAGGCACATAGAGCTGTAGTGAATACTTTCTTACACAGAAATCCCGGAAGCATTCAGGATTATTTTGCTTAGGTATGCTCATGCCCCAAACATATAATCTGTTTTATTTTCTACTTCAAGCCTCATGTTCAAATTAAATTACAAAAAAACCAAACCACAAACCAACAGGTTACATACCTTCAAAGATCTGTCAGCTAAATTTCTGGGCTCCATTTTAGGTCCAGTTGGGTCAGCATGTCTTGAATCCAATTCTGTCTTCTACCCTATTAAAACTGCTGCCCCGAGGACGCGCAGTGCCCACTGAAGAGCTTACTTACCGTTAACTAATTTTTGACAGCACTGGTTCCGTGTTTTCACGCTCCCCGTCCGCTTTCTCTCTTCTTCCAAGGCCTCAGGCAGAGGATTCTGTGATTAAGAAAGAAACTTGAATAAATTGGGGCCGTTCCTGCTCCTGCCCCACTGGGATCCCAGCAGAGTCGGGGAGGGTGCGCAGCCAGGGAACGCAGCACTCCAGAGAACATCTTCCAGCTTAATTTCCTGGGGAACACTGCTCCATGTACATGTGCAAACGTACAGAATTTAATCCTAAAACATTTGTAAGTACCTTATGATGTGAGCTTGCATTTGTCAGTATGTTTCATGTTGGACACAACTGTGAGAATAAATTTCCATTTAAACTCGAGTCCTGTGCTAGTCTCCTGCGAACTGATGGGTTTGACTGGTTGTAGTGGACAAGCCAACAACTGCTCAGCTGTGAGAGATGTTGCGTGATGTGGGGGGAGCCAAGGGGCTGCCCTTCTAGATGTGGTTGAAACAAATTTCTTGTAATGGTGTCAGGTAAGCGTTAAACATGCTTCCATTCCACATCTTGAGAGCGGATGCTGAAGGAAATATTTCCAGCTAATGGGGAACCCACCATTTCCCGCAGCAGTCAGCTGGCTGAGGGATGCTTTAACGCACAGAGTTGTGCCGCAGCAAAGCTCAGCTTGTTGATGTAGCTTTTTATTTAGGGTGGTGACACCATAGCTTGGAAATCTGTCTGTGTGGAGTACTTTTAAGAAGAAAAATAGGTGATAAAGAGCTTAGTGTTTACCCAGCAGCTGACTGTAACAGGATCTTAATTCTGGGTCCGCTTGGACACCGCTGTATAAAAATCAAAGATAATCAGATTCTCAGAAGCTGAACTTTTAATTACCGGTTACCATGCATTATTCTGTGGATTTTAGGAAGTGCTAGAGTCTGAGAGAGGTGGATGGAGCACATAACCTTGCTGGAGGTGGCTGAAGCTGTGGGACAGCGGGCTCGTTGTCTGCTCGAAGGACTTGCTTTCTGTAAGCCCTCCTAAACTCCCTGAGGGGTTTGACAACTTTTCAGGAGAAGAATGAAGGGATAAATGAAACAGCGTTTTCACGAAGAAAATTTTTGCATTTACAGTGCCAATCCTGAGCTTTTCCAGCTCGTCGCGTTGAATGGGGGGGGCTGTTAAAAATAAAAAAAAAAAAAAAAAAAGAAAAAGAAAGGCCCGCGGAATGCCCCGC